>WWNC01000010.1:1552500-2205000 GCA_011125475.1 Melanerpes aurifrons | reverse complement strand
CTCCCCTTCCAGAAGGCTCAGCTGCCCTCAAGGCCTTCTCCTTCTCCAGCCCACCCCTGGGAAACCCTCCCAGGCCCCTCCTGACCTGCCCCAGCTGCCCTAGCAGAGGCTGCCTGGGTGCTGACCTCTCTCCCCTCTGCACAGAGCTGTGCCTAGGAGCTGCTGGCTCCTTGGGGGTGAGGGATGAGGAGCAGAGGTTTGGGACTGGAGCAAGGCAGAGTTAGGTTGGACACCAGGAGGAAGCTCTGCACCATGAGGGTGCTAAGCAACCCCAGCTCCCTCAGCCTCTCCTCCCAGGGCTGTGCCCCAGACCCCTCCCCAGCTTTCTTGCCCTTCTCTGCACACCTTCAACCTCTTTCCTAACCTGAGGAGCCCAGAGCTGGACTCAAGGTGTGGCCTGAGCAGTGCTGAGCACAGGGTCAGGAGCTGAGGAGGAAGCTGTGCAGAGGGAGGCTGGGGAGAGCCTGGCCCAGGCTGCCCAGGGAGGTGGTGGAGGCTCCATCCCTGCAGCCCTTCCAGCTCAGCCTGGCTGTGTCCCTGGGCAGCCTGCTGCAGCTGGAGCTGTCCCTGCTGCCTGCAGGGGGGGTGGGCAGGCTGCCCTTGGAGGCTCCCTCCCAAGCTGATGCAGTCTGAGATGGCTCAAGCACCCTTCAGGCTTGCAGGATGGGACTCCAGCTGCCTGCTTTGCTGTGGGAGGACTTTGCCAACGGTGTAGAAGCTGCAACAAGCAGCAGATGGCCTCAGAGTGGCTGCCACTAAGGCCAGCAGGGGCAGGGAGGGGATTGTGCCCCTCTGCTGTGCTCTGCTGAGACCTCCCCTGCAGTGCTGGGGCAGCTCTGGAGCCCTCAGCACAGACAGGGACCTGCTGGAGCAGGGCCAGAGGAGGCCACAGCAGTGCTGGCAGGGCTCTGCTGTGAGGCCAGGCTGAGAGAGTTGGGCTTGGGCAGCATGGAGAAGGCTCCAGGGAGTCCTTCTGGTGGCCTTCAAGGGAGCTGGGGACAGACTTTTGAGCAGAGCCTCTTGTGCCAGGCCAAGGACTGAGGATTTGAACTGAAAGAGGGAGATGGAGAGTGGAGAGAAAGGAGAAATGGTTGACCCTGAGGGTGGGGAGAGCCTGGCCCAGGCTGCCCAGAGGGCTGGGAGCTGCCCCACGGCTGGCACCAGCGCAGGGCAGGTGGTTTGGGGCTGGGAGCAACCTGCTGGGGTTGGGGATATCCCTGCTGGGTGCAAGGGGGTTAGACTGGAGGAGCTTTCAAGGTCCTTTCCAGCCCAAAGCTGTGCAGAGCCCTCCAGCCTCCTCTCCTCCTTCCCAGAGGATGCTGACACCATCAGTCCCCTCACCCAGGCTAGGTCTTGCACACATCTCTTCCTTCCTCTTCCAGCCCTGCTGAGCCTTTGTTTGGCAGCAGCTCCTTTCCTCCCTGGCTCAGGAGGTCTCTCCCTCCCTGGCTTCCTGCTGGGGCTGCTGCTGCATCCCCTGAGCACCTCAGGCTGCAGGATGTTTACTGGCTGCAGAGCTGGGGGCAGGAAGGTGCTGCAGGCTGCCACCAGCAGGCCCTGGGGATCCCAGGAGGGGGTGGATGAGCCTGGAGCAGGTTGCTAAAGTGACTGCTTGACAGCTTGGGCAGCAGCATGGAGGCTGCCACTGAGGCCTCTGAGAGGAAGAGAAGTGGATGGTGAAGGGGAGGGGAAGGGGATGGTGGAGGGGAGGAGGAGAGGATGGTGGAGAGGAGGAGGAGAGGATGGAGGAGAGGATGGTGGAGAGGAGGAGGAGAGGATGGTGGAGAGGAGGAGGAGTGGATGGTGGAGGGGAGGAGGAGAGGATGGTGGAGAGGAGGAGGAGAGGATGGTGGAGGGGAGGAGGAGAGGATGGTGGAGGGGAGGAGGAGAGGATGGTGGAGAGGAGGAGGAGAGGATGGTGGAGGAGAGGAGGAGAGGATGGTGGAGAGGAGGAGAGGATGGTGGAGGGGAGGAGGAGAGGATGGTGGAGAGGAGGAGAGGATGGTGGAGGGGAGGAGGAGAGGATGGTGGAGGGGAGGAGGAGAGGATGGAGGAGAGGAGGAGAGGATGGAGGAGAGGAGGAGGAGAGGATGGAGGAGAGGAGGAGGAGAGGATAGTGGAGAGGAGGAGGAGAGGATGGTGGAGGGGAGGAGGAGAGGATGGTGGAGGAGAGGAGGAGAGGATGGAGGAGAGGAGGAGGAGAGATGGTGGAGAGGGAGGAGGAGAGGATGGTGGAGGGGAGGAGGAGAGGATGGTGGAGAGGAGGGAGAGGATGGTGGAGAGGGAGGAGGAGAGGATAGTGGAGGGGAGGAGGAGAGGATGGTGGAGGGAGGAGGAGAGGATGGTGGAGGGGAGGAGGAGAGGATGGTGGAGGGGAGGAGGAGAGGATGGAGGAGAGGAGGAGAGAGGATGGAGGAGAGGATGGTGGAGAGGAGGAGAGGATGGTGGAGAGGAGGAGGAGAGGATGGTGGAGGGGAGGAGGAGAGGATGGTTGAGGGGAGGGGATGGTGGATCATGCCCTGGGGGGGGGATGTCCTCAGCAGCTTCTGGAGAAGGCTTTGCAGGCCCCAGCTGAGCTGCTGAGATGTTTGTATCTGCTTCCAGCTCCAGCCTGCCACGGGGGGTTGGGAGGGGAGGTTGAGCAGGAGAGAGGAGGGGGAGGAAGGATTTGCCTTTGGGAGGGCTCTATTTTTATCCTGCTTGGAAAGGCTTCAGCTCTCCTGGTCTGCAAACACTGACAGGGAAACAGCCTGGGCAAGGGAAGGGAGGGAAGGAAAGGGAGAGGGGAGGGAAAGGAAAAGGGAAGGGAAAGAGGAAGGGGAAGGGAGAAAGGGGAAGGAGAGGGAAGGGGGAAGGAGAGGGAAGGGGAAGGAGAGGGAAGGGGGAAGGGGGAGAAAGGGAAGGAGAGGGAAGGGGGAAGGAGGGAGAAAGGGGAAGGAGAGGGAAGGGGAAGGAGAGGGAAGGGGGAAGGAGGGGGGGAAGGAGAGGGAAGGGGAAGGAGAGGGAAGGGGGAGAGGGAAGGGGAGGGAGGAAGAAAGGGGAAGGAGAGGGAAGGGGAAGGAGGGAGAAAGGGGAAGGAGGGAGAAAGGGGAAGGAGGGAGAAAGGGAAGGGGGAGAGGAAGAGGGAAAAGGGGAAGGAGAGGGAAGGGGAAGGAGAGGGAAGGAAGGAGGGAGAAAGGGGAAGGAGGGAGAGGAAGGAGAGGGAAGGGGAAGGAGGGAGAAAGGGGAAGGAGGGAGAAAGGAAGGAGGAAGGAAGGAGAGGAAGGGGAAGGAGGGAGAAAGGGGAAGGAGGGAGAAAGGGGAAGGAGAGGGAAGGGGAAGGAGGGAGAAAGGGGAAGGAGGGAGAAAGGGGAAGGAGGGAGAAAGGGGAAGGAGGGAGAAAGGGGAAGGAGGGAGAAAGGAAGGAGGGAGGGGAAGGAGGGAGAAAGGGGAAGGGGGAAGGGAGGAAGGGAAAAGGAGAGGGAAGGGGGGAATGGGAGGAGAAGGGGAAAAGAGAAGGGAGAAGGGAAAGGAGAGGGAAGGGAAAGGGAGAAGTGGGAAGGGAAGGGAAGGGAAGGGAAGGGAAGGGAAGGGAAGGGAAGGGAAGGGAAGGGAAGGGAAAGGGAGAAAGGGAAAGGAGAGGGAAGGGAAAGGGAGAAAGAGAAAGGAGAGGGAAGGGAAAGGGAAAAAGGGAAAGGAGAGGGAAGGGAAAGGCAGAAAGGGAAAGGAGAGGGAAGGGAAAGGGAGAAAGGGAAAGGAGAGGGAAGGGAAAGGGAAAAAGAGAAAGGAGAGGGAAGGGAAAGGCAGAAAGGGAAAGGAGAAGGAAGGGCAAGGCAGAAAGGGAAAGGAGAGGGAAGGGCAAGGGAGGCTGGGGAGGGGGGAGCTGCTGCCCGGGGTTTCCCCCAGCACCATCTGGCAGCGCCGCCTCCCCCCGCCGGCCGCAGCCTCCGCGCCCAGCCCCGGCCGCTGCCAGGCTTCCCCCGGCCGCCGCTCCCGCAGCAGCCGAGGGGGGGATCCTCGGCTGGGCCGAGCCGGGCTGGAAACCCGATGCCTTGGGGGAAGGAGGCGGTGCGGAGGGGAAAGGCTGCTCCCTGCCAGCTCTTGGCTGCCCCTCCCGAGCCCCGAGCTGAAATTGCTTCAATTAGGGCTTGCGGTAAATCACTTTAGCTAAAGCGCCGCCGAGTCCCCCCCCGGGGGGATGCTCTTTAAACAGCTTAACCCAGCTTGAGCTCGACTTTGAGAGGCTTCCCTCCGCTCCAGCCTGGTTGAGAGCGGTGTGGGGAGGTGGGGGGGAGGGAAGGGAAGTTAAGCGAGTCCACCCCGGGTTTAATTAAGAGCAGTTGGAAAGCAATTAGGGAGAAAGGAGTGGAAGTTGCTGCTGCTGCTCTTGTTGCCTGCCCAGGGCGAAGTTCGCCGCCGAGGTAGCGCAGGGCAGGGGCTGGAAGGGCCCCCTGGAGGTGATCCAGTCCCACCCCCACCCCCTCTGCCAAGGGCAGGTCAGGCAGGGACAGGTCCGGGAGGTGTGGAACGACTCCAGAGGTGGAGGCTTCACAGCATCACAGAATCACCAAGGTGGGAAGAGACCTCAAAGGTCATCCAGTCCAAGCTGGCACCACAGACCTCATGACCAGACCATGGCACCAAGTGCCAAATCCAATCCCCTTTGAACACCTCCAGGGATGGGGACTCCACCACCTCCCTGGGCAGCACAGCCCAAGGACCAACAACTCTCTCTGGGAAGAACTTTCTCCTTCCCTCCAGCCTGAACCTCCCCTGGCACAGCTTGAGACTCTGTCCTCTTGTTCTGCTGCTGGCTGCCTGGGAGAAGAGCCCAACCCCCACCTGGCTCCAACCTCCCTGCAGGGAGTTGCAGAGAGCAATGAGGTCTCCCCTGAGCCTCCTCCTCTCCAGGCTAAGCAACCCCAGCTCCCTCAGCCTCTCCTCACAGGGCTGTGCCCCAGACCCCTCCCCAGCTTTCTTGCCCTTCTCTGGACACCTTCCAGCAGCTCAACCTCTTTCCTAACCTCAGGAGCCCAGAGCTGGACACAGGACTCAAGGGGTGGCCTGAGCAGTGCTGAGCACAGGGCAGGATGAGCTCCCTGCTCCTGCTGGCCACACTGCTCCTGCTGCAGGCCAGGATGCCCTTGGCCTTCTTGGCCCCCTGGGCACACTGCTGCCTCCTGTTCAGCAGCTCTCCACCACTCCCCCCAGCTCCCTCTCTGTTTGGCAGCTCTCAGCCACTCTGCCCCCAGCCTGGAGCACTGCCTGGGGTTGCTGTGGCCAAAGTGCATCCAGCAGCTCTCTGGGCAGCCTGCAGCAGGGCTCCACCACCCTTCCGCTCAAGCACTTCCTCCTCCTGCTGAGGAGGAACTTCTGATGCTCAGCCCTGTGCCCATCACCCCTTGGCTTCTCGCTGGGCATCACTGGGATTCCCCAGGGAGCAGTGCTGGGCCCCAGCCTCTTTAACATCTTCATTGATGATCTGGAGGAGGGGATGGAGTCAGTTATCAGCAAATTTGCAGCTGAGAGCAAGCTGGGAGCAGAGGTTGGTCAGTGAGAGGGCAGAAGGGCTCTGCAGAGGGACCTTGCCAGGCTGGGCAGATGGGCAGAGGCTAACAGGATGGCATTCAACAAGTCCAACTGCCAGGGGCTGCACTTTGGCCACAGCAACCCCAGGCAGAGCTGCAGGCTGGGGGCAGAGTGGCTGAGAGCAGCCAGGCAGAGAGGGAGCTGGGGGTGCTGATTGACAGCTGCCTGAACAGGAGGCAGCAGTGTGCCCAGGGGGCCAAGAAGGCCAAGGGCATCCTGGCCTGCAGCAGGAGCAGTGTGGCCAGCAGGAGCAGGGAGCTCATCCTGCCCTGTGCTCAGCACTGCTCAGGCCACCCCTTGAGTCCTGTGTCCAGCTCTGGGCTCCTCAGGTCAGGAAAGAGGTTGAGCTGCTGGAAGGTGTCCAGAGAAGGGCAAGAAAGCTGGGGAGGGGTCTGGGGCACAGCCCTGGGAGGAGAGGCTGAGGGAGCTGGGGTTGCTTAGCCTGGAGAAGAGGAGGCTCAGGGGAGACCTCATTGCTCTCTGCAACTCCCTGTAGGGAGGTTGGAGCCAGGTGGGGGTTGGGCTCTTCTCCCAGGCAATCAGCCCCAGAACAAGAGGACACAGTCTCCAGCTGTGCCAGGGGAGGTTCAGGCTGGAGGTTAGGAAGAAAGTTCTTCCCAGAGAGAGTCATTGGTCATTGGGCTGTGCTGCCCAGGGAGGTGGTGGAGTCCCCATCCCTGGAGGTGTTCCAGAGGGGATTGGATGTGGCACTTGGTGCCATGGTCTGGTCAAGAGGTCTGTGGTGACAGTTTGGACTTGATGATCATTGAGGTCTCTTCCAGCCTTGGTGATTCTGTGATGCTGTGAGACTGCTCCAAGCCTGGTGCCACCCTCCTGGCAGCCACCCTGGGAGTGTTGCTCAGCACTGCTGAGCTCCCCCTCAGGCTGCTCCTCTCCAGGCTCTTAGCCTCAATTCCCTCAGCCCTGGCTCACAGCAGAGCTGTTCCAGGTCCCCTCAGCAGTTTGCAGCCCTCTGCTGTCCCTCTCCAGCAAGTCCCTGGCAGGGAGGTTGGAGCAGGGGATCTCTAAGGTCCCTTCCAAGCTAAGCCCTGGGAGGAAGAAGTTCTTCACCCTAAGGGTGCTGAGAGCCTGGGCTGTTCCACAGCCCACCTGGGCAGGTCCAAGCCCAACCTGGGCAGTTCCAAGCACAGCCCAGGACTGAGCTGCTTCCAGCCCAGCCCAGTCAGATGCCTAAGTGTTGGCCCAGCTGTGAGAGAGTTGGGGTTGTGCAGGCTGCAGAGGAGAAGGCTCCAGGGAGACCTTCTGGTGGCCTTCCAGGGGCTGCAGGGGGCTGCAGGAAAGCTGGGGAGGGACTTTGGAGGGGGTGAGGGAGGGACAGGACTGGGGGGGATGGAGCCAAAGGAGCAGTGGGGAGCTGGAGATTGGCTGTGAGGAAGAAGTTGTTGGGCAGGAGGGTGGTGAGAGCCTGGCCCAGGCTGCCCAGGGAGGTGGTGGAAGCCTCCTGCTGCTGCCTGGAGGTGTTTGCAGCCAGGCTGGAGGTGGCTGTGAGCAAGCTGCTGTGGGGTGAGGTGTCCCTGCCCATGGCAGGGGCTTGGAGCTGGCTGAGCCCTGAGCTCCCTTCCAGCCCTGCCAGCTCTCTGGTTCTAAGTCCCTGAGGTCCTTCTTGACCTGGGGAGCCCAGAACTGGCCTCCCTACTCCAGATGTGGCCTCAGCAGGGCAGAGCAGAAGGGCAGGAGGATCTCCCTCGACCTGCTGGCCACACTCTGCTTGTTGCAGCCAGGCCAGTAGGGTCCAGGGAGGTTCTCCTCCTCCAAACTTGGCAGGAAGAGCCAAAGTTTGTGTGGGAGCCTCCCAGGCTCCCTCTCCTTCCCTCCCTCCCTCCTGGAGCGCTCTGGGGACACGCTGGCCACTGCAGGGCTGGCTCAGGACAGCTCAGGCCATCCAGCAGCCAGACAGGCTGAATGTTCCCATCTCCTGCCCACCATATATATTTATAAGGGCCTTAATCTAGATCCCTAATTGCCTGTCCTGCTTGATTGATGGTGTGGGAGCAGCAGCAGCAGCAGCAGGAGGCAGCCAGCCCTCACCCTGGGGCTCTTTAGCCTGCAGAGGAGAAGGCTGAGAGGGGAGCTGAGCAAGGTCTAGCAATGCCTGAAGGCTGGGGGGCAAGCAGGGGCCAGGTTCTCCCTCAGGGGTGTCCTGGGCAAGGGGCAGTGGAGACAAACTGGAAGCCAGGAGGTTCCACCTCAGCAGGAGGAGAACTTTGCTGTGAGGCTGCTGGAGGCCTGGGGCAGGCTGCCCAGGGAGGTTGTGGAGGTCCCTGGGGGCCCTGCCCTGGCTGCCCCTGCCCTGCCAGGGGGCTTGGGCTGGGTGGTCTCTGGCAGCCCCTTCCAGGCTGTGCTTTGGGGCTGCTGTGCTGTGGTGCTGATGCTGGGACTCAGTGGCCTGAGGGGACTCTCCCAGCCCAAACAATTCCATCTTGGCTTTGTTTCCACCTTCCTCTCAGCTGAGATCTTCCTTCTTCCAGCTCCCTCCTCCATGCCAGAGAGGAAGCAGGGCAGCAGAGCCCTGAGGTGCCAGCAGCCCTGCTCCTGGGTGCCTTTAGCAGCTGATCTGGCAGGTTGTGGAGCTGCAAAGTCTCTCCTCAGGGGCAGGGCTGGGGGAAGAGGTGCAGGCTTTGATTAACCAAGGCACAGCTTTCATCACACTTCCCTGGGCTTGTCTCTCAGGCTCCAGGGAAGTGCTTCACAGGCTGCTCCCCCAGTTCTGCTGAGCTCAGGGAAGGTTACAGCAAGGCAAGCAAGGTGCCAGCTGCTTCCTTGACATCCTGTAAACAGGGGAGGGGGGAAGGGGTTTGCAGGAGAAGTCTTTCTGCCTGCCTGGCAAAGCAGCAGTGAGACCCTGTAGACTCCAGCTGAGCTTTGGAGGAGAGCCTTCAGCAGCCTGGCAGCCTCCTGCAGGCTGCCCAGCCCCAGGGTCACCCCTGCAGAGCCCTGCCAAGGGCTGTGCCAGGGTGGGAAGCTTCCCTGGGAAGGAATCCTTCTTCCCAGGGGGTGGAGAAGAGGCCAAGAGAGTTCAGCCTCAGGGCTCAGTGCAGAGGACTCAGAGGTTCTGAGGGGAAGGTTAGAGACCAAGCATAGCTTTGACCACTGAGCTCTGTCCTGCAGCACCACAGCTGCCTGAGCAACCTGAGCTCCTTCCATGCCCAGGGCACTGCCTGCTGGATGTGGGGCAGGCTGTGGATGTGGTCTGCCTGGGCTGCAGCAAGGCCTTTGCCACCATCCCCCCCAGCAAACTGCTGGCCAAGCTGTCAGCCCCGGGCTGGGACAGCAGCTCTCTGAGCTGGGTGAGGAAGTGGCTGGAGGCTGAGCCCAGAGAGTGGTGGTGAATGGTGCCACAGCCAGCTGGCAGCCAGGCACCAGTGCTGTGCCCCAGGGAGCAGTGCTGGGCCCCAGCCTGATCAATATCCTCATTGATGATCTGGAGGAGGGGATGGAGTCCAGCAGCAGTGAGTTTGCAGCTGACAGCAAGCTGGGGGCAGGAGTTGAGCTGTGAGAGGGGAGGAGAGCTCTGCAGAGGGACCTTGCCAGGCTGGGCAGATGGGCAGAGGCCAAGGGCAGGAGATTGAACACAGCCAAGTGCCAGGGACTGCACTTTGGCCACAGCAACCCCAGGCAGTGCTACAGGCTGGGGGCAGAGTGGCTGAGAGCAGCCAGGCAGAGAGGGAGCTGGGGGGAGTGGTGGAGAGCAGCTGAACAGGAGGCAGCAGTGTGCCCAGGGGGCCAAGAAGGCCAAGGGCATCCTGGCCTGCAGCAGGAGCAGTGTGGCCAGCAGGAGCAGGGAGCTCATCCTGCCCTGTGCTCAGCACTGCTCAGGCCACCCCTTGAGTCCTGTGTCCAGCTCTGGGCTCCTGAGGTTAGGAAAGAGGTTGAGCTGCTGGAAGGTGTCCAGAGAAGGGCAAGAAAGCTGGGGAGGGGTCTGGGGCACAGCCCTGTGAGGAGAGGCTGAGGGAGCTGGGGTTGCTTAGCCTGGAGAAGAGGAGGCTCAGGGGAGACCTTCTTGCTCTCTGCAACTCCCTGCAGGGAGGTTGGAGCCAGGTGGGGGTTGGGCTCTGCTCCCAGGCACCCAGAACAAGAGGACACAGTCTCAAGCTGTGCCAGGGGAGGTTCAGGCTGGAGGGGAGGTGAAAGTTCTTCCCAGAGAGAGTTGTTGGCCCTTGGGATGTGCTGCCCAGGGAGGTGGTGGAGGCTCCATCCCTGCAGCCCTTCCAGCTCAGCCTGGCTGTGTCCTGCTGCAGCTGGAGCTGCCCCTGCTGCCTGCAGGGGGCTTGGGCAGGCTGCCCTTGGAGGCTGCCTCCCAGGGCAGTGCAGGCTGGGAGGGAGAGCAGCTCAGAGGCCTCTCCATCAGCGAGCTGATTGCAGCTGTAATTGGCTGCTCCCTGCTCTGCTGAGCCTCAGTGGCAGCAGACAGCTCCCATAAATCAAACCCCTCAGGAAAGCTGAGGATGGAAACCTTCCTGCTGCAAACCCTCAGGATGGGGTGGAGGTGGTGGTGGTGCTGGTGGGGGAACAGCTTTGGGTGCTTCTGTGTGCCAGAGCTCCTCCTTAGCACAGGTCAGAGGTGGCCTTTCCCTAGGGGGAAGGGAGGGAGGGAGGGAAGGAGCTCCCTGGGCAGCAGAGGCTCCTTCCAAACCCTCTCTCCAAACATTTGCTTGAGATGTGCTGAGCAAACACCTCCCATGCAAGGCTGGCTGTGGGAAAAGCAATCTCCCACCCTGCCAGCTCCCTGAGTGCCCTCAGCTGGGAGCTCACAGATTGGGGGAGGCTGGAAGGGACCTCTGGAGCTCATCCAGTCCAAGCCCCCCCTGATCCAGAGCAGGGCAGCCAGGGCAGCTCAACCACACAGCCAGGGGGGGCTGGAAGGGACCTCTGGAGCTCATCCAGTCCAAGCCCTCCCTGAGCCAGAGCAGGGGCAGCCAGGGCAGCTCAACTACACAGCCAGGGGGGGCTTGAGAGCCTCCAGGGGCAGGAGGCTCCACAACCTCCCTGGGCAGCCTGCTCCAGGCCTCCAGCAGCCTCACAGCAGAGAAGTTTCTCCTCCTGTTGAGGTGGAACCTCCTGGCTTCCAGTTGGCATCCCCTGCCCCTCAGGCTGGCACAGGAGACCTTTGCCACCCCTTCCCCCTTGGCCCTAGGAGCTGTGCCAGGGGGAGAATAGGACTGGATGCCAGCAGCTCCTACCTGAGGGCGTTCAGCTCACCCAGAACCTGCAGCTACCACCAGGGAGAGCTCAGAGCAGCATCCCAGGAGCTGAAGGAGGCTCCAGGAGAGCCGGGAAGGGGCTTGGGAGAAGGGCTGGGAGCGCCAGGAGCAGGGGCAGTGGTTTGAACTGAGAGCAGAGCAGATGGAGATTGGGTGTGAGGAACAAGTTCTGCCCCAGGAGGCTGCTGGAGCACTGCAGCAGGCTGCCCAGGGAGGTGGTTGAGGCTTCATCCCTGGAGATATCCAGGGTCAGGCTTGGGAAGGCTGTGAGCAACCTGCTCCAGGGGAGGATGTCCCTGCTGCCTGCAGGGGCTGGGGCTGGCTGAGCTCTGCAGCTCCCTTCCCACCCAAACCATTCCATGTGGCTCTGCTGGTCCCTGGCTAAAGTCAGTCAGGGGCAGAGGAGATGGGCAGTGCCAGGGGGGCTCTGGCACTCAGCCAGCCAGGGACCAAAGAGGGCCACAGGAAAGCCAGGAAGGGACTTTGCAGAAGGGGCTGGGAGTGGCAGGAGCAGGGAGAATGGCTTGGAGCTGGGAGAGGGCAGAGGAGAGTGGAGAGGAGGAAGGAATGGTTGGCAGGGAGGCTGGGCAGAGCCTGGCACAGGCTGCCCAGGGAGGCTCTGGCTGCCCCCTGGCTGGAGGTGCTGAGGACCAGGTTGGATGAGGCCTTGAGCAGCCTGGGCTGGGGGGAGGGGTCCCTGGGCATGGCAGGGGGCTGGAGCTGGCTGAGCTCTGAGGTCCCTTCCAACCCCAAGCATTCTGTGGTTCCAGGATTGAAGTCTCTGCAGCTCAGCAGCCATCTGGGGGGGGGGGGGGTGTCCATGCTGTATCTACAGGGCTGGGATTGCCTCTTGATCCACAGCCCCCAGCTCCCTCAGCCCAGCATCCCCTGAAGCTGAAGGGGTTGTCTGCCCCATGGCAGAGCTCCTCCAGCCCTCTGCTCATCTCTGGGAGCTCCAGCAGCTCCAGGTGCCTCTCCTGTTCGGGGCTCCATGCTGTGTCTGTGGAGATACAGATCCACAGCCCCCAGCTCCCTCAGCCCAGCATCCCCTGAAGCTGAAGGGGTTGTCTGCCCCATGGCAGAGCTCCTCCAGCCCTCTGCTCATCTCTGGGGGGCTCCAGCAGCTCCAGGTCCCTGCCCCCCTGGCCGCAGCCCCTCTCTGCCGGGCGCCGTGGCCGTGTTTTGGGGGTCTGCTGCCTGCCTGAGCCTCCTTTGGCAGGAGGCCTTCAGCTGCTCTAATTTCCTCTCCCCTTGCCCTGCCTCCCCAGGTACCAAAGGCTTGGAGTGCTCCCCCTCCACCCCCACCATGAACTCCTACTTCTACAAGTTCATGATCAACCTGCTCAAGCGCTTCAGCAGCGAACGGAAGCTCCTGGAGAACAGAGGAGCCTTCATCATCAGGTCAGAGCCCCCTCCTCCCCAGCCTCACCCACACCCCCCCCAGGGCAGTGGGGGAATGGGCTGAGGCAGTCCAAGGAGCCAGCCCCTCAGAGCCAAAGCAGTCTCTCCAGCCTCCTTTGCTGGCTGGCAGAGGGTTTGAGAGCCTCTCCCCTGTGGAGGCAGCGCAGGTCCCGGCTTCCAGACCCAGAGGCAAAGTGGTTCCTGATGAAATAGTGCTGGCAGAGCCCACTGCCTCAGCAGGCAGCTGGGCCAGCCAGAGCAGGCAGGCTGGGGCTCAGGGTGGCAGCTCCAGGGAAACCCAGGGCCTCCAAAGCCACATCCTGCAGGGCTGGCAGCTGGGGGAAGGTTTCGCTTTGGCTTCTCAAGGAGCACAGGATGGAAAGGCAAGGGATGTGGAGCTGGAAAGGCAAGGGGTGTGGAGCTGGAAAGGAAAGGGGTGTGGAGCTGGAAATCCAAGGGATGTGGAGCTGGAAAGCCAAGGGATGTGGAGCTGGAAAGGAAAGGGGTGTGGAGCTGGAAATCCAAGGGATGTGGAGCTGGAAAGCCAAGGGATGTGGAGCTGGAAATCCAAGGGGTGTGGAGCTGGAAATCCAAGGGGTGTGGAGCTGGAAAGGCAAGGGATGTGGAGCTGGAAAGGAAAGGGATGTGGAGCTGGAAAGGAAAGGGATGTGGAGCTGGAAAGGAAAGGGATGTGGAGCTGGAAAGGAAAGGGATGTGGAGCTGGAAAGGAAAGGGATGTGGACCTGGAAATCCAAGGCATGTGGAGCTGGAAAGGAAAGGGATGTGGAGCTGGAAATCCAAGGGATGTGGAGCTGGAAAGGAAAGGGATGTGGAGCTGGAAAGGCAAGGGATGTGGAGCTGGAAATCCAAGGGATGTGGAGCTGGAAAGGCAAGGGATGTGGAGCTGGAAATCCAAGGGATGTGGAGCTGGAAAGGCAAGGGGTGTGGAGCTGGAAATCCAAGGGATGTGGGAAAGGCAGCTGGAAAGGCAAGGGATGTGGAGCTGGAAAGGCAAAGGGGGTGTGGAGCTGGAAAGCCAAAGGGTGGAGCTGGAAAGGCAAGGGATGTGGAGCTGGAAAGGCAAGGAATGTGGAGGTGAAATCCAAGGGATGTGGAGCTGGAAAGGCAAGGGGTGTGGAGCTGGAAATCCAAGGGATGTGGAGCTGGAAAGGCAAGGGATGTGGAGCTGGAAAGGCAAGGGATGTGGAGCTGGAAATCCAAGGGATGTGGAGCTGGAAAGCCAAGGGATGTGGAGCTGGAAAGCCAAAGGGTGTGGAGCTGGAAATCCAAGGGATGTGGAGCTGGAAAGGCAAGGAATGTGGAGGTGGAAATCCAAGGGATGTGGAGCTGGAAAGACAAGGAGTGTGGAGGTGGAAATCCAAGGGGTGTGGAGCTGGAAAGGCAAGGGATGTGGAGCTGGAAGGCCAAGGGGTGTGGAGCTGGAAGGCCAAGGGGTGTGGAGCTGGAAATCCAAGGGATGTGGAGCTGGAAAGGCAAGGGATGTGGAGCTGGAAAGGCAAGGGATGTGGAGCTGGAAATCCAAGGCATGTGGAGCTGGAAAGGAAAGGGATGTGGAGCTGGAAATCCAAGGGATGTGGAGCTGGAAAGGAAAGGGATGTGGAGCTGGAAATCCAAGGGATGTAGAGCTGGAAAGGAAAGGGATGTGGAGCTGGAAATCCAAGGGATGTGGAGCTGGAAAGGCAAGGGGTGTGGAGCTGGAAATCCAAGGGATGTGGAGCTGGAAAGGCAAGGGGTGTGGAGCTGGAAATCCAAGGGATGTGGAGCTGGAAAGGCAAGGGGTGTGGAGCTGGAAAGGCAAGGGATGTGGAGCTGGAAATCCAAGGGGTGTGGACCTGGAAAGCCAAGGGATGTGGAGCTGGAAAGGAAAGGGATGTGGAGCTGGAAATCCAAGGGATGTGGAGCTGGAAAGGAAAGGGATGTGGAGCTGGAAAGGAAAGGGATGTGGAGCTGGAAAGGCAAAGGGTGTGGAGCTGGAAAGGCAAAGGGTGTGGAGCTGGAAAGCCAAAGGGTGTGGAGCTGGAAAGGCAAGGGATGTGGAGCTGGAAAGCCAAAGGGTGTGGAGCTGGAAAGGAAAGGGGTGTGGAGCTGGAAATCTAAAGGATGTGGAGGTGGAAAGCCAAAAGGTGTGGAGCTGGAGAAGTGTGGTGGTGGAGGAGAGGTGGGGAAATGAATGCAACTTTTGGGAGGAGGAAAGGGAAGGAGTTTGCCTTTTCTTGCATTGCTTTCAGGCAGGTGGCCTCAAAATGCAGGTGAGGAGCTCCTGAAGGCCAAGCCCTGCTCCTGTGGGTGAAGGGAGAGCTGCTTCTCTGAAGGTGGAGAGCTGCCCAAACAACTGATGGGGGCAGGGTCCTCTCCCTGTGGTGAACACCACAGCCTGATGATCCAAGGATGGCCAAGGGCTCAGGCCCAGCCAGCATGCAGTTAAGGAGGGCAGGTCCTGCCTGAGCAACCTGAGCTCATTCTATGCCCAGGGCACTGCCTGATGGCTGTGGGGCAGGCTGTGGATGTGGTCTGCCTGGGCTGCAGCAAGGCCTTTGCCACCATCCCCCCCAGCAAGCTCCTGGCCAAGCTGTCAGCCCCTGGCTGGGACAGCAGCACTCTGAGCTGGGTGAGGAAGTGGCTGGAAGCTGAGCCCAGAGAGTGGTGGTGAATGGTGCCACAGCCAGCTGGCAGCCAGGCACCAGTGCTGTGCCCCAGGGAGCAGTGCTGGGCCCCAGCCTGTTCAATATCCTCATTGATGATCTGGAGGAGGGGATGGAGTCAGTCATCAGCAAGTTTGCAGCTGACAGCAAGCTGGGAGCAGAGGTTGGTCAGTGAGAGGGCAGAAGGGCTCTGCAGAGGGACCTTGCCAGGCTGGGCAGATGGGCAGAGGCCAACAGGATGGCACTGAACACATCCAAGTGCCAGGGGCTGCACTTTGGCCACAGCAACCCCAGGCAGAGCTACAGGCTGGGGGCAGAGTGGCTGAGAGCAGCCAGGCAGAGAGGGAGCTGGGGGGAGTGGTGGAGAGCAGCTGAACAGGAGCCAGCAGTGTGCCCAGGGGGCCAAGAAGGCCAAGGGCATCCTGGCCTGCAGCAGGAGCAGTGTGGCCAGCAGGAGCAGGGAGCTCATCCTGCCCTGTGCTCAGCACTGCTCAGGCCACCCCTTGAGTCCTGTGTCCAGCTCTGGGCTCCTGAGGTTAGGAAAGAGGTTGAGCTGCTGGAAGGTGTCCAGAGAAGGGCAAGAAAGCTGGGGAGGGGTCTGGGGCACAGCCCTGGGAGGAGAGGCTGAGGGAGCTGGGGTTGCTTAGCCTGGAGAAGAGGAGGCTCAGGGGAGACCTTCTTGCTCTCTGCAACTCCCTGCAGGGAGGTTGGAGCCAGGTGGGGGTTGGGCTCTTCTCCCAGGCAGCCAGCAGCAGAACAAGAGGACACAGTCTCAAGCTGTGCCAGGGGAGGTTCAGGCTGGAGGGGAGGAGAAAGTTCTTCCCAGAGAGAGTTGTTGGCCTTTGGGATGTGCTGCCCAGGGAGGTGGTGGAGTCCCCATCCCTGGAGGTGTTCAAGAGGGGATTGGATGTGGCACTTGGTGCCATGGTCTGGTCATGAGGTCTGTGGTGGCAGGTTGGACTCGATGATCTTTGAGGTCTTTTCCAATCTTCTCTTCTCTTCTCTTCTCTTCTCTTCTCTTCTCTTCTCTTCTCTTCTCTTCTCTTCTCTTCTCTTCTCTTCTCTTCTCTTCTCTTCTCTTCTCTTCTCTTCTCTTCTCTTCTCTTCTCTTCTCTTCTCTTCTCTTCTCTTCCCTTCCCTTCCCTTCCCTTCCCTTCCCTGAGGAGGGGGAGTTAGAGCAGGTCTCTCTGGCAGAGGTTGGCTGTGCTGCTGCAGAGCCCCAGGCCCCCTGGGAGCTCAGTGCTGCTATTCTTAGCCTCCTTCCCAACTGGAGCCGTCTGGAGCGTCCCTTGCTGCACCCCTCCCTTGTCCAGGAGCCAGCCCAGCTGCTTCCCACAGCATGGGCAGAAGCCAGGCTCCTGTTTGGCTTGGGAGCTGCTGCTGCTGTTTCCTCCTGGGCTGGAGAGCACAAGCAGGATGCTTGAGAAACCAGCTCTGGCCTCCCCCCAGCTGCTGGAACCAGCCCTCCGTGCTTCTGGCAGCTTCTCCTCTGCTCCAGGACCCTCTGCCCCTTCCTGCTGCTGACCAGAGAATTGTCAGGCTTGGAAGGGAGCTCCAGGCTCAGCCAGCTCCAACCTCCCTCCCTGCCATGGGCAGGGACACCTCACACCACAGAAGGTTGCTCACAGCCACCTCCAGCCTGGCTGCAAACACCTCCAGGCAGCAGCAGGAGGCTTCCACCACCTCCCTGGGCAGCCTGGGCCAGGCTCTCACCACCCTCCTGCCCAACAACTTCTTCCTCACAGCCAATCTCCAGCTCCCCACTGCTCCTTTGGCTCCATCCCCCCCAGTCCTGTCCCTCCCTCACCCCCTCCAAAGTCCCTCCCCAGCTTTCCTGCAGCCCCCTGCAGCCCCTGCAAGGCCACCAGAAGGTCTCCCTGGAGCCTTCTCCTCTGCAGCCTGCACAACCCCAACTCTCTCAGGCTGTGCTCAGAGCAGAGCAGCTCCAGCCCTCTGCTCAGCCTCCTGGCCCTGCTCTGGACACCTTCCAGCCCCTCCAGAGCCTTCCTGGCACAGAGGCTGCAGAGCTGGGCACAGCTGCAGCTGTGGGCTCAGCAGAGTGGAGCAGATGGGGAGTAGAGTACTAGGGACCAGGCCAGGAATGGCAAAGACAGCAAATCACAGAGCCCCAGCATGGTTGGGGCTGGAAGGGACCTCTGGAGCTCACCCAGTCCAACCCCCCCTGCTCCAGCAGGGCACCCACAGCAGCCTGCCCAGGAGCACAATGCCCTCTTCTGGGTGGCTGTGCAGGCTGGAGAGGTGAAGGCTCCAGGGAGACCTTCTGGTGGCCTTCCAGGGACACTCCTTGGCTGGAGCAGGCTCTTTGCTCACCTGGGCTGAGCTTTGACCTCTCCTGACTCCAGAGCTGCCCTTCCCAAGGACTTGGCCACATTCTCCAGGGCTTTCCAAGGAGGAGAAGAGGGCTGGAGCTGCTCTGCTGTGGGTTGGACTGGGGGATCTCCAGAGGTCCTTTCCAACCCCAACCATGCTTGGGCTCTGTGATGTTCTGTCCTTGCCATTCCTGGCCTGGTCCCTACTGCTCTGCTCTACTCCCCCTCTGCTCCACTCTGCTGAGCCCACAGCTGCAGCTCTGTGCCCAGCTCTGCAGCCTCTGTGCCAGGAAGGCTCTGGAGGGGCTGGAAGGTGTCCAGAGCAGGGCCAGGAGGCTGAGCAGAGGGCTGGAGCTGCTCTGCTCTGAGCACAGCCTGAGAGAGTTGGGCTTGTGCAGGCTGCAGAGGAGAAGGCTCCAGGGAGACCTTCTGGTGGCCTTGCAGGGGCTGCAGGGGGCTGCAGGAAAGCTGGGGAGGGACTTTGGAGGGGGTGAGGGAGGGACAGGACTTGGGGGGATGGAGCAAAAGGAGCAGTGGGGAGCTGGAGATTGGCTGTGAGGAAGAAGTTGTTGGGCAGGAGGGTGGTGAGAGCCTGGCCCAGGCTGCCCAGGGAGGTGGTGGAAGCCTCCAGCCTGGCTGCTGCTGCCTGGAGGTGTTTGCAGCCAGGTTGGAGGTGGCTGTGAGCAACCTGCTGTGGGGTGAGGTGTCCCTGCCCATGGCAGAGGCTTGGAGCTGGCTGAGCCTGGAGCTGCCTTCTAAGCCCTGACAATCCTGTGCTTCTTCCCAGCCTGGTGCCTTGAAGTGGGGGCATTGTGCCCCTGGCTGGCAGGTGGCCCTGCCTGGCCTCAGCTCAGCCCTGGAGCTAGAGGCAAACATTCACAGGGAGCTGCTTGGCCTCCTGACGATGGCTTGGAGCAGCAGAAGAATGCAGGGAGGCTTCCAAAGCGTCACATGGGGCTGCTGGGAGCAGTGCAGCCCTCCCTCCAGGCAGGACTGCTGCTGGGCTGGGCAGGAAGGCAGAGCAGCAGAGCCTGCAGCCAGCTGCCCAGCTGGGGAGGAAGGCTGCTGGGGGCTCACTGAGGCCGGGGGGGGAGGCATGGAGGGGGAGGCTGAGTCCTACCCCCACCAGGCCTAGCACCAGAGGCTTGTTTGGGGCTGGAAAATGCCTCTGGGATCCTCCAGCCCAAGCAGCAGCCCAACCCCAGCATGGCCAGCAAACCATGGCCCCAAGTGCCCTGGGCACAGGGCAGGAGAAGGGATCCTGCCCCTGGGCTCTCCTCTGCTGGCTCCTCACCTCCAACCCTGCCTCCACCCCAGCAGGATTTGGACACAGAGCTGTGGAGGGAGGCCAGAGGAAGCCCCAGAGATGCTGCCAGAGCTGGAGCAGCTCTGCTGGGAGCACAGGCTGAGGGAGCTGGGGCTGTGCAGCCTGGAGGGGAGAAGGCTCCAGGGGGACCTCAGAGCTGCCTGGCAATGCCTGCAGGGATCCTGCAGGGAGGCTGCAGAGAGACTTTGGCTGAGGGGGTCTGGAGCCAGGCCAGGGGGGAAGGGTTTGGAGCTGAGGCAGAGCAGGGTGAGAGTGGAGCTGAGGCAGAGCAGGGCCAGAGGGGAGCTGAGGCAGAGCAGGGCCAGAGGGGAGCTGAGGCAGAGCAGGGCGAGAGGGGAGCTGAGGCAGAGCAGGGCCAGAGGGGAGCTGAGGCAGAGCAGGGCCAGAGGGGAGCTGAGGCAGAGCAGGGCCAGAGGGGAGCTGAGGCAGAGCAGGGTGAGAGGGGAGCTGAGGCAGAGCAGGGCCAGAGGGGAGCTGAGGCAGAGCAGGGCTGAGGCAGAGCAGGGCCAGAGGGGAGCTGAGGCAGAGCAGGGTGAGAGGGGAGCTGAGGCAGAGCAGGGCCAGAGGGGAGCTGAGGCAGAGCAGGGCCAGAGGGGAGCTGAGGCAGAAGCTCTTCAGACTCTGGCCCAGGCTGCCCTGGGAGGCTGTGGCTGCCTCCTGCCTGGGGTTGCTCAAGGCCAGGCTGGATGAGGCCTTGAGCAGCCTGGGCTGGTGAGAGGAGTCCCTGCCCATGGCAGGGGCTTGGAGTAGATGATCCCTGAGGTCCCTTTGCAACCTGAGCCCTTCTGTGATTCTGGGACACCTCCAGCCATGGGGACTCCACCACCTCCCTGGGCAGCCTCTGCCAGGCCCTGACCACTCTGCCGCCAAAGGAATTGTTCCTCCTCTCCAGCCTCAGCCTCCCCTGGCACAGTTTGAGGCCAGTTCCTCTCCTTCTGTCAGCTGAGTCTAGGGGAGCAGAGCCCAAGCCCCACCTGGCTGCAGCCTCCTCTCAGGGAGTTGCCCCCAGGGGTACTGTCTGCAGGCTCTGCCTGAGCTCTGGCAGCTGGTTTAGCTCCCTTAAGCCCAGCCTAGCAGCAGAGCAGCTGGCACTGAGCAGCTCTCTGAGCTGGAGCAGCTCAGGCATTCATGGCTGCCATTCCCCTGCCAGGAGAGCAAACCAACCCTGCAGGCCATGGGGTGTGCTGGACTCTGCTGGAGACAGCCCATGGCTGCTTGGAGCTCAAAGGCTTCACTTGGAAGCCTGGAGGAGGAGCAGCAGCAGCAGCAGCAGCAGCAGCACCCCCAGGCACCAGGGGATGCCTGAGTCAGCCCTTTGCTGGCCCACACCCAGGGGTTTGGCTCAGCTTGTCTTGGGGAGTGGCTGTGGGGCAGGCTGTGGATGTGGTCTGCCTGGACCTCAGCAAGGCCTTTGCCACCATCCCCCCCAGCAAGCTCCTGGCCAAGCTGTCAGCCCCTGGCTGGGCCAGCAGCACTCTGAGCTGGGTGAGGAAGTGGCTGGAGGCTGAGCCCAGAGAGTGGTGGTGAATGGTGCCACAGCCAGCTGGCAGCCAGGCCCCAGTGCTGTGCCCCAGGGAGCAGTGCTGGGCCCCAGCCTGATCAATATCCTCATTGATGATCTGGAGGAGGGGATGGAGTCCAGCAGCAGTGAGTTTGCAGCTGACAGCAAGCTGGGGGCAGGAGTTGAGCTGTGAGAGGGGAGGAGAGCTCTGCAGAGGGACCTTGCCAGGCTGGGCAGATGGGCAGGGGCCAAGGGCAGGAGATTGAACACATCCAAGTGCCAGGGGCTGCACTTTGGCCACAGCAACCCCAGGCAGTGCTCCAGGCTGGGGGCAGAGTGGCTGAGAGCAGCCAGGCAGAGAGGGAGCTGGGGGGAGTGGTGGAGAGCAGCTGAACAGGAGGCAGCAGTGTGCCCAGGGGGCCAAGAAGGCCAAGGGCATCCTGGCCTGCAGCAGGAGCAGTGTGGCCAGCAGGAGCAGGGAGCTCATCCTGCCCTGTGCTCAGCACTGCTCAGGCCACCCCTTGAGTCCTGTGTCCAGCTCTGGGCTCCTGAGGTTAGGAAAGAGGTTGAGCTGCTGGAAGGTGTCCAGAGAAGGGCAAGAAAGCTGGGGAGGGGTCTGGGGCACAGCCCTGTGAGGAGAGGCTGAGGGAGCTGGGGTTGCTTAGCCTGGAGAAGAGGAGGCTCAGGGGAGACCTTCTTGCTCTCTGCAACTCCCTGCAGGGAGGTTGGAGCCAGGTGGGGGTTGGGCTCTGCTCCCAGGCACCCAGAACAAGAGGACACAATCTCGAGCTGTGCCAGGGGAGGTTTGGGCTGGGACAAGCAAAGGGGAAGGGAGGGACAGCAGCAGAGCAAAGTCCATAGGCCAAGGACCCCCTGCAGGCAGAGAGCTCCTTCCAGAGCCCTGAGCCCCAGAATCCCAGCAGGGGGAGGGCTGGAAGGGAGCTCTGGAGCTCAGCCAGTGCCACCCCCTGCCCCAGCAGGGCCCTCACAGCAGCCTGCCCAGGGGCACAGTGCCCAGGGGGGGTTGGAAGCTCTCCAGGCAAGGAGACTCCACAACCTCCCTGGGCAGCCTGCTCCAGGCCTCCAGCAGCCTCACAGCAAAGGTTCTCCTCCTGCTCAGGTGGAAGCTGCAGGTCTCCTCCCTTTGGGCCAGGAGGATCCTTCTCCCCTCTGGGAGAGGCTGAGGCAGGGCAGGGCTCTGGGGAGGGAGTGGGACAGGAGCTCAGACACAGGTTTGGAGGGGGAGGGATGTGCTGGGGGCCACATCCAGGGCTGGTGGATGTCTGCTTTGGTGCTGAGAAGGTGGCAGAGCCCCAGGATGCCACCACCCTAACCCCATCCTGGCCCTCTTGAGCCCTGTCCTTGCCTCCTGCCTCCCTGCCTCCCCTCCCCAGGGCTTAACTCAGGCCCTGGGGCTAACCAAACTCCTCCTCTCCTGCCAGCCCTGGGCTTTCCTGCACTCCTCTTGGCTTGGCCAACCCTCTCCTGACCAGCAGGAGACTGCCAGGTTTGGGATGCAGGATCTCCTCCTGCTCCTTCTTCCTTACCATAGAATTGGTCAGCTAGGAAGAGCCCTCTGAGGTCATCAAGTCCCAAGCGTCTGCCTGGAGAAGAGGAGGCTCCAGGGAGAGCTCACAGTGACCTTCCAGTAGCTGAAAGGGGCTACAGGAAGGCTGCAGAGAGACTGCTCCCAAAGGCCTGCAGGGGCAATGGCTTCAGCCTAGAGCAGAGCAGATGGAGGTTGGATGTGAGGCACAAGCTCTGCCCCAGGAGGCTGCTGGAGCACTGCAGCAGGCTGCCCAGGGAGGTGGTTGTGGCCTCAGCCCTGGAGATAGCCAAGGTCAGGCTTGGGAAGGCTGTGAGCAACCTGCTCCAGGGGAGGATGTCCCTGCTGCCTGCAGGGGCTGGGGCTGGCTGAGCTCTGCAGCTCCCTTCCCACCCAAACCATTCCATGGGCTCCAAGCTCAGGGGCTTGGAGCAGCTCTGCTCTGGGGCCAGGCTGAGGGAGCTGGGGCTGTGCAGCCTGGAGCAGGGAAGGCTCCAGGGAGACCTCAGAGCAGCCTGCCAGGACCTAGAGGCTGCAGAGAGACTGCTCCCAAAGGCCTGCAGGGGCAGGCTCAGGGGCAATGGCTTCAGCCTAGGGCAGAGCAGATGGAGATTGGATGTGAGGAACAAGTTCTGCCCCAGGAGGCTGCTGGAGCACTGCAGCAGGCTGCCCAGGGAGGGGCTTGAGGCTCCAGGCCTGGAGATCCTCAAGGTGAGGCTGGAGAGGGCTGTGGGCAAGCTGCTGCAGCTGGGGATGTCCCTGCTGAGGGCAGGGGCTGGGACTGGCTGAGCTCTGGAGCTGGGGATGTCCCTGCTGAGGGCAGGGGGGGTTGGGCAGGATGCCCTTTGGGGGTCCCAAACCATTCCATGCTTCTATGCTCAACCCAACCCCAACCCTGGCCCCCAGTGCCATGGCCACAGGGTTCTGGGACACCTCCAGCCATGGGGACTCCACCACCTCCCTGGGCAGCCTCTGCCAGGCCCTGACCTCTCTGCCACCAAAGGAATATTCCCCCAGCTCCAACCTGAGCCTCTCCTGGCCCAATTCCAGGCCAGTTCCTCTCCTCCTTCCACCTGAGACTGGGGGGGAAGAGCCCAACCTCTGCAGAGAGCAAAGGAGGTCTCCCCCTCAGCCTCCTCTGGCCAAAGCCAGGCCCTGAAAAACCTCTCTGGTCCTCCAAGCAGGGGGATCAGGGCTTCTGAGTGGGTCAGGGGAGGACATGGGTGTCAGCTCTCCTTCTCTCTTCCCCCAGCCTTGGTGCTGCCTGGGTGGCAGAACAGTCCCAGGGTTTGTTCAGAGCAGGAACCCTCCTGGCTGTGCCCTGCAGGAGGAGGGAGAGCAAAGAGAGAGAGAGAGAGAGAGAGAGAAAGGAGAGGACAAGAAAAGGAAGAGGGGGAGGAGGAGGAGGAGGAGAGAGGAGGGGGGAAGGAAGCCAACTGCCAATGCAGTGCCTTTGATAAGCTGTGAGATGAACTGGGGTGAAATCCAAACAGCTGGGAGAGCCACAAGGGAAGCTTCTGTGTGGGGAGGCAGAGAGCCTGCAAAGAGCCTCAGCTCCCAGCCTGCCAGGATGCTCCCTGGCTGCCTGCCCTTCTGCTTCATGCTCTCTGCTCTCCCCTCCTCCCCCAGCACAGCCTCTCCTCCTGCCTTCCCCCCCCTGCCTCCCAGAAAGGAGCTGCCAGGGCTGGGAGGGAGCTCCAGGCTCAGCCAGCTCCAAGCCCCTGCCATGGGCAGGGACACCTCACCCCACAGCAGCTTGCTCACAGCCACCTCCAGCCTGGCTGCAAACACCTCCAGGCAGCAGCAGGAGGCTTCCACCACCTCCCTGGGCAGCCTGGGCCAGGCTCTCACCACCCTCCTGCCCAACAACTTCTTCCTCACAGCCAATCTCCAGCTTCCCACTGCTCCTTTTGCTCCATCCCCCCCAGTCCTGTCCCTCCCTCACCCCCTCCAAAGTCCCTCCCAAGCTTTCCTGCAGCCCCCTGCAGCTCCTGCAAGGCCACCAGAAGGTCTCCCTGGAGCCTTCTCCTCTGCAGCCTGCACAACCCAACTCTCTCAGGCTGTGCTCAGAGCAGAGCAGCTCCAGCCCTCTGCTCAGCCTCCTGGCCCTGCTCTGGACACCTTCCAGCCCCTCCAGAGCCTTCCTGGCACAGAGGCTGCAGAGCTGGGCACAGAGCTGCAGCTGTGGGCTCAGCAGAGTGGAGCAGAGAGGCAGAATCCCCTCCCTGGCCCTGCTGGCCACACTTCTGCTGTTGCAGCCCAGGCTCTGCTTGGCTCTCTGGGCTGCAAGTGCTCCCTGCTGGCTGCTGCTGAGCTTCTCCTCCCCCAGCACCCCCAAGGCCTTTTCTCCAGGGCTGCTCTCCAGCCAGTCCCTGCCCAGCCTCTAGCAGTGCCTGGCATTGCCCTGAGCCAGCTGCAGGACCTTGCCCTTGGCCTTGGTGACCCTCCTGAGGTTGTCCTGGGCCCAGCTCTGCAGCCTGCCCAGGTCCCTCTGGATGGATCCCTACCTTCCACAGCCCCAGGGGGCTGCAGCTGGAAGGGGGAGATCCAATGTCCCCCCAGGCTGGAGGGTTGCAGAGCCCTGGGAAGCATCAAGGAGGGCAGGAGGAGCCTGGCTGCTCCTGGGCTGGCAGGAGCTGGACCCCCAGGAAGGATGGGAGCTGCCCCCAGGGCTGCAGGGGGAAGTGTCTCCAGGAGCTGGCCTCTGCCATGCCCTCCACAGCCCCAGGGAGCTGCAGCTGGAGGGGAAAACCCTCATTGCCCCCAGGCTGGAGGGTTGCAGAGCCCTGGGAAGCATCAAGGAGGGCAGGAGGAGCCTGGCAGGAGCTGGATCCCTTGGGAAGGATGGGAGCTGCCTCCACAGGGCTTGGAGAGCTGCAGGGCCAGGGGAGCTTCTGGGAGTGCTGTGGTTGTCCAGAGCTGCTCCCAAGTGCAGGCAGAGCTTCCTGGAAGGATCTTTTTTGCTGCAGGAACACCCAATGTGAGCAGCAGACAGAGCAGGCTGGGCTCCAGCCAGGTCAGCCAGAGGGTGGAGGGGAGGAAGGGGAAGTGTGCAGCAGGGAGGGAAAGCCTCCCCCAGGCTGGCCAAAACTTCCCTCACAGGGCAGCTCCCCAGGGAGGGGAGGGAGGGAGGGAGGGAAGGAGAGATTTGCAGCACCCCTGGGATCCCAGCCAGCAAAGTGGGAGAGGGAAGGAGGGAGGCAGGGAAAGGTGAGCTGGGCAGCAGGGGGGAAGAGCCCCCAGCTTGCCCTGCTCGCTGCCCACCCTCCAGAGTGGAGGAGCTTCAGCTTGAGCAGCTCCCAAGGGTGCTCCCAGGCTTCCCCTTGCCTGGCTGAGGGGCTGAGGAGCTCTCAGCCTGCAGGCAGGAGAGGTGGAGTTTGCTGCTCAGCTGCCCCACTCTGATCCCAGCATCACCCTGGGGGGGCTTTGGGGCTCTGCTGCTGCTTCCTCCTCTTGCCTGCTTCATCTGCAGGGGGGAGCAAGCCAGGAGAGGGAGGCTGGCAGAGGTTGGTGGCCTCCTCCCTTCCATCTCTCCCAGGGGAGTCTCACCCCAGGGCACATCCAGTTGAAAGCCTGCAGGCAGGCAGGGAGGGAGGGAGGGAGGGAAGTTTTGCTTCCTGCTGCCCTCATCATCCACAGGAAGGGTTGGATGGAGGAGCCTGCAAACTCCAGGCCTGGCAGCCTGAGCTCAGTGCCAGGGAAAGTGATGGAGCAGATTATCCTGGGGGCAGTCACTGCACACCTGAAGGATGGCCAAGGGCTCAGGCCCAGCCAGCATGGAGTTAGGAAGGGCAGGTCCTGCCTGAGCAACCTGAGCTCCTTCCATGCCCAGGGCACTGCCTGGGGGCTGTGGGGCAGGCTGTGGATGTGGTCTGCCTGGACCTCAGCAAGGCCTTTGCCACCATCCCCCCCAGCAAGCTCCTGGCCAAGCTGTCAGCCCCTGGCTGGGACAGCAGCACTCTGAGCTGGGTGAGGAAGTGGCTGGAGGCTGAGCCCAGAGAGTGGTGGTGAATGGTGCCACAGCCAGCTGGCAGCCAGGCACCAGTGCTGTGCCCCAGGGAGCAGTGCTGGGCCCCAGCCTGATCAATATCTTCATTGATGATCTGGAGGAGGGGATGGAGTCCAGCAGCAGTGAGTTTGCAGCTGGCAGCAAGCTGGGGGCAGGAGTTGAGCTGTGAGAGGGGAGGAGAGCTCTGCAGAGGGACCTTGCCAGGCTGGGCAGATGGGCAGGGGCCAAGGGCAGGAGCTGGGTGCTGTGAGCACAAGAAGGGAAAGGGAACTGCTGGAGCAGGGCCAGAGGAGGCCACAGCAGTGCTGGCAGGGCTGGAAGGGCTCTGCTGGGAGGCCAGGCTGGGAGAGATGGGCTGGGGCAGCCTGCAGAAGAGCAGGCTCCAGGGAGACCTTCTGGTGGCCTTTCAAGGAAGCTGGGGCCAGAGGCTGGAGCAGGAGCTGTGGTGCCAGGCCAGGGGGGGATCGTTGGAACTGCAAGAGGGAGAGGGAGAGTGGAGAGAAGGGAGAAATGGTTGAGGGAGAGTGGGGAGAGCCTGGCCCAGGCTGCCCAGAGCAGGGGAGAGGAGGAGGCCTGGGGGAAATGAAGGTTTTCTCCTCCAGCTGCAGCTCCCTGGGGCTGTGGAGGGCATGGCAGAGGCCAGCTCCTGGAGGCACTTCCCCCTGCAGCCCTGGGGGCAGCTCCCATCCTTCCTGGGGGTATCCAGCTCCTGCCAGCCCAGGAGCAACCAGGCTCCTCCAACATGACCTCCAGGCTGCCTCCCAGGGCTCTGCAACCCTCCAGCCTGGGGGCAATGAGGGTTTTCCCCCCCAGCTCCTGCTCCCTGGGGCTGTGGAGGGCATGGCAGAGGCCAGCTCCTGGAGACACTTCCCCCTGCAGCCCTGGGGGCAGCTCCCATCCTTCCTGGGGGGATCCAGCTCCTGCCAGCCCAGGAGCAGCCAGGCTCCTCCTGCCCTCCTTGATGCTTCCCAGGGCTCTGCAACCCTCCAGCCTGGGGGGACATTGGGTCTCCCCCTTCCAGCTGCAGCCCCCTGGGGCTGTGGAAGGCAGGGTAGACCTCAGAGCAAGGTGCCAGAGGCTTGGTGGAACTCTGACTCCTGAAGCCCAGGAGCCCTTGGGCTTGGGGAGGGCACTGCAGGAGGTGAAATGTGCAAGTGGGGAGCCTGGGGGTGGGGGGAGAGGGAGCTTGGAGGTGCCAGAGGCTTGCTGTCTCCCACCCCTCCATCCCAGCCCAGGCCCAGAGGAGCCTGCAGGGCCTGGCTGGGGCAGTGTCCAAGCAGAGCCTGGATGTGCCCAGAGCCCTGAAGCACCACTGGGGCTCTGGCTGCAGGGGCTGCTCTGGCTGCAGGGGCTGCTCTGGCTGGCTGGAGCTGCTCTGGCTGGCTGGAGCTGCTCTGGCTGGCTGGAGCTGCTCTGGCTGCAGCAGCTGCTCTGGCTGGCTGGAGCTGCTCTGGCTGCAGGAGCTGATCTGGCTGCAGGGGCTGCTCTGGCTGGCTGGAGCTGCTCTGGCTGCAGGAGCTGATCTGGCTGCAGGGGCTGCTCTGGCTGGCTGGAGCTGCTCTGGCTGCAGGGGCTGCTCTGGCTGCAGGGGCTGCTCTGGCTGCAGGGGCTGCTCTGGCTGGCTGGAGCTGCTCTGGCTGCAGGGGCTGCTCTGGCTGCAGCAGCTGCTCTGCCTGCAGGGGCTGCTCTGGCTGGCTGGGGCTGCTCTGGCTGCAGGAGCTGCTCTGGCTGCAGGGGCTGCTCTGGCTGCAGGGGCTGCTCTGGCTGGCTGGAGCTGCTCTGGCTGCAGGAGCTGATCTGGCTGCAGCAGCTGCTCTGGCTGCAGCAGCTGCTCTGGCTGCAGCAGCTGCTCTGGCTGCAGGAGCTGCTCTGGCTGCAGGAGCTGCTCTGGCTGCAGGAGCTGCTCTGGCTGCAGGAGCTGCTCTGGCTGCAGGGGCTGCTCTGGCTGCAGGGGCTGCTCTGGCTGCAGGGGCTGCTCTGGCTGGCTGGAGCTGCTCTGGCTGGCTGGAGCTGCTCTGGCTGCAGGGGCTGCTCTGGCTGCAGGGGCTGCTCTGGCTGCAGGGGCTGCTCTGGCTGCAGGGGCTGCTCTGGCTGGCTGGAGCTGCTCTGGCTGGCTGGAGCTGCTCTGGCTGCAGGGGCTCTGGCTGGCTGGCTGGCTGGCTGGAGCTGCTCTGGCTGGAGCTGCTCTGGCTGCAGGAGCTGCTCTGGCTGCAGCTGGGCTGCTGGCTGGCTGCTGGCTGGAGCTGGGCTGCTCTGGCTGGCTGGAGCTGCTCTGGCTGGCTGGAGCTGCTCTGGCTGCAGGGGCTGCTCTGGCTGCAGGGGCTGCTCTGGCTGGCTGGAGGCAGAGCTGGGGAGAGGAGGCTCTGGGGAGCAAGCAGAGGTTAAAGGGAGGCCCAGAGCAGGAGGGGAGAGAGCTGGGGGCCAGAGTCTGGAGCAGGGCCCTGTTGTGCCAGGCCAAGGGGGGATGGTTGGAAGTGGCAGAGGGAGCTGGAGAGTGGAAAGAAGGGAGAAGGGTTTGAGGGTGCCCAGGCTGGCCAGAGGGCTGGGAGCTGCACTGCTGTGGCCTCCTCCTGCCCTGCCCCAGCAGGGCCCTGCCTGTGCTGAGGGCTCCAGAGCTGCCCCAGCACTGCAGGGCAGAGCTGAGGAGAGCAGAGCAGAGCAAGGGGAGGTCAGAAGCCCTGGGGCTCAGCCCAGAGCAGTGCTGGCAGCACCTGGGGCCAGCTCCTGCCCAGCTCCTCAGCCAGCAAGCAAGGGAGGGGTGGGAAGGGGCTGGCAATGCCCCCAGCTCCCATCTCAGCAGGCTGGGCACAGCCTGGGCCAGCTCAGCCTCCCCCTCTGCTCAGCACTCTGCTTGCTCCTCTAACCTACTTTCTTCAGAGGGAAGGGGAACTGGCAGGGAGGGAAGGAAGGAGGCTGTCAGCTCCCTGGGAAATGAGGCCACAGCTGTCAGCCTGCAAGGGATGGCAGTGGCTGAGTGCAAGGAGCTGCTGCTGCTGCTTCATCCATCTCCCCCAGCCTAGCCAGCCCCCAGCCCTGCCTCCCCTTTCCTGCACACAGCACAGGATGGCTCAGCTTGGAATGAGCTCAAGGCTCAGCCAGCTCCAAGCCTCTGCCATGGGCAGGGACACCTCACCCCACAGCAGCTTGCTCACAGCCACCTCCAGCCTGGCTGCAAACACCTCCAGGCAGCAGCAGGAGGCTTCCACCACCTCCCTGGGCAGCCTGGGCCAGGCTCTCCCCACCCTCCTGCCCAACAGCTTCTTCCTCACAGCCAATCTCCAGCTTCCCACTGCTCTATCCCCTCCAGTCCTGTCCCTCCCTCACCCCCTCCAAAGTCCCTCCCCAGCTTTCCTGCAGCCCCCTGCAGCTCCTGGAAGGCCACCCAAAGGTCTCCCTGGAGCCTTCTCCTCTGCAGCCTGCACAAGCCCAACTCTCTCAGGCTGTGCTCAGAGGAAAGGTTCTCCCCTTCCTTCTCTCCCTTCCCCCTCCCTTCTCCCTCTCTCCTTTCTCCCTCCCTTCCCCCTCTGTCCCTTCTCCCTCTGTTCTCCCTCTTCCTCCATCCCTCTGTCCCTTCTCTGCCTTCTCCCCTTCTCCCTCTCCCCCTCTCTCTTCTCCATCTCCCCCTTCTCCCTCCCTTCCCCTCTCTTCTCCCCCTCTCTCCCTCCTTCTCCCTCTCTCCCCCTCTCTCCCTCCCTTCTCCCTCTCTCCCCCTCTCTCCCTCCCTTCTCCCTCTCTCCCCCTCTCTCCCTCCCTTCTCCCTCTCTCCCCCTCTCTCCCCCTCTCTCCCTCCTTCTCCCTCTCTCCCCCTCTCTCCCTCCCTTCTCCCTCTCTCCCCCTCTCTCCCTCCCTTCTCCCTCTCTCTCCCCCCCTCTCTCCCTCCCTTCTCCCTCTCTCCCCCTCTCTCCCTCCCTTCTCCCTCTCTCCCCCTCTCTCCCTCCCTCTCCCTCTCTCCCCTCTCCCTTCTCCCTCTCTCTCCCCCTCTCTCCCCCTTCTCCCTCCTCCCCCTCTCTCCCTCCTTCTCCCTCTCTCCCTTCTCCCTCTCTCCCCCCTCTCTCCCTCCCTTCTTTCTCCCTTCTCCCTCTCTCCCTTCTCCCCCCTCCCATCCTAGTTTTACCTGCCCTGCCTCTTGCCAACCCCTGCTGGCTCCCAGCTGCAGGGCCAGGCCGGGGGTGCAGCTCTCCCTGGGCAGGAGGACTTCAAGGGCACAGAGAGGTGGCCCTGGGGGTGAGGAAAGGGAAGCTGCAGGTCCCTGGGATGAGCCAGGGCATCGACCAGGCAGGGAGGGAGGGAGGGAGGGGGAAGCCTTCCCACGGGGATGAGAGAGGAAGAGGGGAGGGTGGAGGAAGAGGGGAGCAGAAAGTGGGGCAGAGCCTCCCCCCCACACACATCCTCCAAGGAGCATCACAGCCTCGGAGCCTGGCTGCCCCCCAGCCCTGTCCCAGTTGCTGGAAGTGGAGCAGGTCCTGGCCCCTGCTGAGGCCCTGCAGCTAATGAAGCAAATGGTTGGTGCTTAATGAAGGAGCACCTGGTTAATTGAACCCAGCAGGGTGGGGCTGGGCTGGGGGGGAGGGGAGGGGAGGGGAGAGGAGGGGAGGGGAGGGGAGGGGAGGAAGAGGGAGAGCCCAGCAACATCTCCTCAGACCCAAACCAAGGCTCCCTGCTGGGGCTGGGGATGTTAGAGGGCTGGATCTCAGCTCTCCCCATGGCCAAACCAGGCTGGGCCAGCAGCTGGGGGCAGGAGTTGAGCTGTGAGAGGGGAGGAGAGCTCTGCAGAGGGACCTTGCCAGGCTGGGCAGATGGGCAAAGGCCAAGGGCAGGAGATTGAACACAGCCAAGTGCCAGGGGCTGCACTTTGGCCACAGCAACCCCAGGCAGTGCTCCAGGCTGGGGGCAGAGTGGCTGAGAGCAGCCAGGCAGAGAGGGAGCTGGGGGGAGTGGTGGAGAGCAGCTGAACAGGAGGCAGCAGTGTGCCCAGGGGGCCAAGAAGGCCAAGGGCATCCTGGCCTGCAGCAGGAGCAGTGTGGCCAGCAGGAGCAGGGAGCTCATCCTGCCCTGTGCTCAGCACTGCTCAGGCCACCCCTTGAGTCCTGTGTCCAGCTCTGGGCTCCTGAGGTTAGGAAAGAGGTTGAGCTGCTGGAAGGTGTCCAGAGAAGGGCAAGAAAGCTGGGGAGGGGTCTGGGGCACAGCCCTGGGAGGAGAGGCTGAGGGAGCTGGGGTTGCTTAGCCTGCAGAAGAGGAGGCTCAGGGGAGACCTCATTGCTCTCTGCAACTCCCTGCAGGGAGGTTGGAGCCAGGTGGGGGTTGGGCTCTTCTCCCAGGCAGGCATCACCAGAACAAGAGGACACAGTCTCAAGCTGTGCCAGGGGAGGTTTAGGCTGGAGGTTAGGAAGAAGTTCTTCCCAGCAAGAGAGATTGGCCCTGGGGATGTGCTGCCCAGGGAGGTGGTGGAGTCCCCATCTCTGGAGGGGTTTAGGCAGAGCCTGGCTGAGGCCCTTGGTGCCATGGTTGAGTTGATCAGATGGTGCTGGGTGAGAGGTTGAGCTGGATGAGCTCTGAGGTCTCTTCCAACCTGGTTCATTCTCCTCTCCTCTCCTCTTCCCTCCTCTTCCTTCCTCTCCTCTTCCTCTCCTCTTCCTCTCCTCTTCCTCTCCTCTCCCTCCTCTCCCTCTCCCTCTCTCCTCTCCCTCTCCTCTCCCTCTCCCTCTCCTCTTCCTCCTCCCCTGCCCAGCCTGGGGGAGGGCGGGTGGCCTTGAACTGGTTAACAAGGACCCCGTGGGGTGGGATGGGAGCTCCAGCGGCTCCCTGGCTGTTGGTGTTTGGATGCTGTTCAGATCGGCCAAGTTTCCAGGCCCGGAGCTGTGGGAGCCAGGAGGGCTGGGAGGGCTTCCTGGGGCTTGCCCTTAATTGGAGATGTGGCTCCGAAGCTGCCCCCTCCCCTCCCCTCCCTCCCTCCCTCCCTCCCCCCCCCAAGCGGCTCTGACGTCCCCTGGGCTCCTCCGAGCTGCCTCCCCGGGGGGCTCTCAGCTGCCTCCTCCCCACCCCCTGGCCGCTGCTGGGGGGTGGGTGACAGCTTGGGGGGGCTCCCTGGGTGGCAGTGGCGGGGATGTGGGGGGCTGTGGCGGCGAATGGATTGCGGGGGGGGGCACCCTAGGGTGTGGTGACCTCCGGGGGTCTTCCCTTGGCTTGAGCAGGGAGGGGGGTGGGGAGGTGATCCACCGAGCCCTGCAGGAGGCAATGGGCAGTGGGTTGGGGGGGGGAGGGGGGAAGGGGATGTCCCTCATCCCCCCCCCTCCTCTGCCTCCCAGCTGCCCCCAGCCAGGTCCCTTGGCTCTGCTGGGAGGCTTTCCAGCAGAGTTAACGACCCTGAAGGGCTGCTCTCCAATGCCCCCCACCCGGGGGGGAGGAGGAGGAGGAGGAAGAGGAGGAGGAGGAGGAGGATGCTTCCCAGCCTCTTCCATGCCAGGAGGTCCTCAGGGACTTCTTGGGTACTCCTTGGCAAGGGGATGGGCGGGGGGGGGGGTGGATGCAGGGAGAGCCCTGGGGGGGAAAAGGCCTTGTGGCTGGGGGGGATGCTTTGGGGTGGGGGACACGAAGCAGGGGGGGTGGCTGAGCCCAGTCCAGCCCGGTGGAGGGACTGGGAGTTGGATTCTGCCAGCTGGGCCTGCAGGGGGAAAGGGATCTGTGGGGTGCCTGTGTGCTTTGGGGGGGGGGGTGTGGGTGTGGAGAGGGTCAGGTCTCAGGGCAGGGCTCCCAGGCTGCCCTGGCTCCTGCCCCAGCAGCTCAGCTGCTGAGGGAGCAGTCTGAAGCCAGCTGTCCCCCTGCACAGCCCTGTCCCCAGCCCCCCCTGCGTTCCCCTCATGCCACTGAAGACTCCCAGGGGGATCCCTCCCTCCCTCCCTGCCCCCCCAGGTCCCACCCAGAGCCTGGGGGCCAGGCTGGGCTCAGCTGCTGGCTGCTGTCACCAAGGCCAGCAGCTGCCTGGCTGCACAGTTGGCCTCTCCTTTGGGGACCTCTTTTGGGGCTCTGAAATGGGGGGAGGGGGAGTTAGGAGGGAGTTTGGGGCTCTGGATGCAAGGGGACAAGGGAGGGCTAGGACCAAGCCTAACCTGGGCAGCTCCTCATCCTCACCCTTGGAGGTGTTTGCAGCCAGGCTGGAGGTGGCTGTGAGCAACCTGCTGGGGTGTGAGGTGCTGGGAGGTGTCCAGAGCAGGGCCAGGAGGCTGAGCAGAGGGCTGGAGCTGCTCTGCTCTGAGCACAGCCTGAGAGAGTTGGGCTTGTGCAGGCTGCAGAGGAGAAGGCTCCAGGGAGACCTTCTGGTGGCCTTCCAGGGGCTGCAGGGGGCTGCAGGAAAGCTGGGGAGGGACTTTGGAGGGGGTGAGGGAGGGACAGGCCTGGGGGGGCTGGAGCCAAAGGAGCAGTGGGGAGCTGGAGATTGGCTGTGAGGAAGAAGTTGTTGGGCAGGAGGGTGGTGAGAGCCTGGCCCAGGCTGCCCAGGGAGGTGGTGGAAGCCTCCTGCTGCTGCCTGGAGGTGTTTGCAGCCAGGCTGGAGGTGGCTGTGAGCAAGCTGCTGTGGTGTGAGCTGTCCCTGCCCATGGCAGGGGCTTGGAGCTGGCTGAGCCTTGGGGTCCCTGCCAGCTCTGCCAGCTCTGGGGTCATGCTGGTGGTGCCCAGAGAGCCCCTAACTGGGGGCAGCTGCAGGGGGTGGCCACCCTGAGGGGACAGCAGGCCCAGAGGGGTGGCACAGCTCTGGGGCTTGAGGGGAGGGTGAGGGGGGGACAGCCTCTGCCTGGCTGCTCCTTTAACACCCTCTTGGTTTCCAGCTTCCCAGGGGCATGGGAAGTGCTGGGACACACACCCAGACCAAAGGCAGCCCTGCCCTGCTTGGACCTACCTAGGCTGAGCTTAGACCTGCTCAGGTTGGATTTGGAACTGCCCAGGTTAGGCTTGGACCTGCCTAGGCTGAGCTTAGACCTGCTCAGGTTGGATTTGGAACTGCCCAGGTTAGGCTTGGACCTGCCTAGGCTGAGCTTAGACCTGCTCAGGTTGGATTTGGAGCTGTCCAGGTTAGGCTTGGACCTGCCTAGGCTGAGCTTAGACCTGCTCAGGTTGGATTTGGAGCTGTCCAGGTTAGGCTTGGACCTGCCTAGGCTGAGCTTAGACCTGCTCAGGTTGGATTTGGAGCTGTCCAGGTTAGGCTTGGACCTGCCTAGGCTGAGCTTGCACCTGTCAGGGTTGATCTTGGATCTGCCTGGGCTGGGCCTGGACCTGTCCAAGTTGGGCTTAGATGTGCTCAGGCTGAGCTTGGACCTGCCTGGACTGGGCTTGGACCTATCCAGGCTGAGCTTGGACCTGTCAGGGCTGATCTTGGACCTGCCTGGGCTGGGCTTGGACCTCTGCAGGCTGAGCTTGGAGCTGCCTGGGCTGAGCTCAGGGTGGCACAAGCTGGCAGTGCCTGGATGCTGCCTGCACCTCTGAGCTATTGATCTCCTCTGGGCTCCATCAGCCCAGACAGAGCAAAGCTTTCCCCTTTCCCCTTCCCCTTCCCCTTTCCTCTTCCCCCTTTCCTCTTCCCCTTTCCTCTTCCCCTTTCCTCTTCCCCTTTCCTTTCCCCTTTCCCCTTTCCCTTTCCCCTTTCCCCTTTCCTTTCCCCTTTCCCCTTTCCCCTTTCCCTTCCCCTTCCCCTTTCCCCTTTCCCCTTTCCCCTTTCCCTTCCTTTCCCTTCCCCTTTCCCCTTTCCCCTTCCCCCTTTCCCCTTCCCTTTCCCCTTTCCCCTTCCCCTTCCCCCTTTCCCCTTCCCCCTTTCCCCCCTTCCCCCTTTTCCCTTTCCCTTCCCCTCCCTTCCCTTTCCCCTTCCCCTTCCCCTTCCCTTTCCCTTCCCCTTCCCCCCTTTCCCCTTCCCCTTCCCCTTCCCTTCCCCTTCCCTTCCCCTTCCCCCTTTTCCCCTTCCCTTCCCCCTTCCTTCCCCCTTCCCCTTCCCCTTCCCCTTTCCCCTTCCTTTCCCCTTCCCCTTCCCTTCCCCTTCCCCCCTTCCCCTTCCCCTTCCCTTTCCCCCTTCCCCTTTCCCCTTTCCCCTTCCCCTTCCCCTTCCCCCCTTCCCCCCTTCCCCCTTCCCCCTTCCCCCTTCCCCCTTCCCCTTCCCCTTCCCCTTCCCCCTTCCCCTTTCCCCTTCCCCCTTCCCCCCTTCCCCCTTCCCCCTTCCCCTTCCCCTTCCTTTTCCTTCCCCTTCCCCTTTCCTTCCTTCCCCTTTCCCTTTCTTTCCCCTTCCCTTTCCTTGCCTTTCCCCTTCCTTTCCCCTTCCTTTTCCTTCCTTTTTCCCTTTCCTTCCCCCCTTCCTTTCCCTTTCCTTTCCTTTCCCTTTCCTTCCTCTTCCCCTTCCTCTTCCTTTCCCCTTTCCTTACCCTCTCTCCAGCCCTTGTCTTTCCCAGGCCTGTTCCTCGTCCCTGCAGCCCTGCTCAGGAGGGCATTGCTGGGGAGGAGAGGGAGAAGGAGAGGGAGAAGGAGAGGAGGAGCAGAGGAGAGGAGAGGAGAGAGGAGGGAGAGGGGAGGAGAGGAGAGGGAGGAGGAGGAGAGGAGAGGGAGGAGGGGAGAGGAGAGGGAGGGAGGGGAGGAGAGGAGAGGAGAGGAGGGAGAGGAGAGGAGAGGAGAGGAGGGAGAGGGGAAGGGAGAGGAGAGAGGAGAGGAAGGGAGGGGGGGAGGGTCGGGGACCTGGGGGCCGGGAGCTGTGCTCAGGGGCTGAATGCAGGCCGTTACATAAGAGGGGTTGGGATAAAGAAGCTTTCTTCCTCCCGGCCCTTCCCCTGGGAGCAGGGTCCGGGGCGAGCTCGGGTTACGTAAGGAGCCCTCACAGAGCATCGCATTGTCCGGCAGGGCCCGGAGGGAGCTGCCCCGGCCGGGGGCGCTGGGCAGGGGGGCAGCTCGGCACGTTTGGCTGGAAGCTGAGGGGCTTCTGCCTCCCTTGGGTGCTGGGAGGGGGGGAAAAGCCTTCCCCTGGCCCTCCTCCCGCAGCCCTAAGCCAGCAGAGGTTAGGAGGTGCACCTGGTGGCTTCCCCGCGGGCTTCCCCCTGCCCAGCCCTGCTCTGCCCTGCCCTGCCCTGCCCTGCCCTGCCCTGCCCTGCTCTGCCCTGCTCTGCCCTGCCCTGCCCTGCCCTGCCCTGCCCTGCCCTGCCCTGCCCTGCCCTGCCCTGCTCTGCTCTGCCCTGCCCTGCCCTGCCCTGCCCTGCTCTGCTCTGCCCTGCCCTGCTCTGCCCTGCCCTGCCCTGCCCTGCCCTGCCCTGCCCTGCTCTGCCCTGCCCTGCCCTGCCCTGCCCTGCCCTGCCTGCTCTGCCCTGCCTGCCCTGCCCTGCTCTGCTCTGCCCTGCCCTGCCCTGCCCTGCCCTGCCCTGCCCTGCCCTGCCCTGCCCTGCCCTGCCCTGCCCTGCCCTGCCCTGCCCTGCCCTGCCCAGCCCTGCTGGGCCCTCCCTGCCTGCCCTGCTCTGCCCTGCCCTGCCCTGCTCTGCCCTGCCCCACTCAGCCCAGGCCCCCTGCCCTGCCCTGCCCTGCCTGTGGAAATGGGAGCTTGAGGGGTGGGCTCAGGTGTGCCCCCCAACCAGGTACCCCCCACCCAAGTGCCTGGTGGGTGCTGCTTTGCCATCCTCAACCCTTGAGGGTGGGCTCAGGTGTGCTCCCCGCCTCCCAGCCAGGTGCCCCCCTCTCAGCTCCCAAACTGGGTGACTGGCATCCTAAACCCTTCAGGGGTGGGGTCAGGTGTGCCTCCCAACTAAGTGCCCCCACCCAGCTGCCAGTGAGTGCTCCTTTGGCATCCTCAACCCTCCTAGCCCAGGCTCAGGCAAGCTGGGGGCAGGAGTTGAGCTGTGAGAGGGTAGAGAGGCTCTGCAGAGGGACCTTGCCAGGCTGGGCAGATGGACAGAGGCCAAGGGCAGGAGATTGAACACAGCCAAGTGCCAGGGGCTGCACTTTGGCCACAGCAACCCCAGGCAGTGCTGCAGGCTGGGGGCAGAGTGGCTGAGAGCAGCCAGGCAGAGAGGGAGCTGGGGGGAGTGGTGGAGAGCAGCTGAACAGGAGGCAGCAGTGTGCCCAGGGGGCCAAGAGGGCCAAGGGCATCCTGGCCTGCAGCAGGAGCAGTGTGGCCAGCAGGAGCAGGGAGCTCATCCTGCCCTGTGCTCAGCACTGCTCAGGCCACCCCTTGAGTCCTGTGTCCAGCTCTGGGCTCCTGAGGTTAGGAAAGAGGTTGAGCTGCTGGAAGGTGTCCAGAGAAGGGCAAGAAAGCTGGGGAGGGGTCTGGGGCACAGCCCTGTGAGGAGAGGCTGAGGGAGCTGGGGTTGCTTAGCCTGCAGAAGAGGAGGCTCAGGGCAGACCTTCTTGCTCTCTGCAACTCCCTGCAGGGAGGTTGGAGCCAGGTGGGGATTGGGCTCTTCTCCCAGGCAGCCAGCACCAGAACAAGAGGACACAGTCTCAAGCTGTGCCAGGGGAGGTTCAGGAGAAGAAAGTTCTTCCCAGCAAGAGAGATTGACCCTGGGGCTGTGCTGCCCAGGGAGGTGGTGGAGTCCCCATCCCTGGAGGGGTTTAGGCAGAGCCTGGCTGAGGCCCTTGGTGCCATGGTTGAGTTGATCAGATGGTGCTGGGTGAGGTTGGGCTGGATGAGCTCTGAGGTCTCTTCCAACCTGGTTAATTCTATTCTATTCTGCTCTGTTCTGCTCTGTTCTGCTCTGTTCTGTGGACAGCTCCCAGCCCCTCCAGAGCCTTCCTGGCACAGAGGCTGCAGAGCTGGGCACAGAGCTGCAGCTGTGGGCTCAGCAGAGTGGAGCAGAGAGGCAGAATCCCCTCCCTGGCCCTGCTGGCCACACTTCTGCTGCTGCAGCCCAGGCTCTGCTTGGCTCTCTGGGCTGCAAGTGCTCCCTGCTGGCTCCTGCTGAGCTCCCCATTGAGGCCAGGGGTTCCTGAAGCATCCTTCCCCCCTGCTTTCTCTCCCCTGTGCTGTGCAGGCAGCTTTGCCTCCTCCTGAATGCAGAGAACATCTTCCACTCCATGGCAGACATCCTGCTGCGGGAGGAGGACCTCAAGTTCGCCTCCACCATGGTGCACACCCTCAACACCATCCTGCTGACCTCCTCAGAGCTCTTCCAGCTCAGGAACCAACTGAAGGACCTGAAGACCCCGGTATGGGCAGGCTCAGCAGCCTGGGGGGGCTGTGGGGAGGATGGGGTGGGCAGGGAGCTGGCAGCCACCTGGGGGACATCTGCCAGGTCCCAGGGCTGGAGGCCACCTTTGTTCCTCCACCCTTCAGGGGTTCTTGGAGGGCTCTTGGAGGATGTGGCCCAGCTCCTGCTGGTCTCTCCCCCCTCCCTGGTGTAGGAACAGGCTCCCCAAGGCCTTGAGCAGCTGCCACTTGCCTCCTGCAAGGCCCAGTGTGGGGCCAGGTGACAGCAGGAGCAGAGCCTCCCACCTGGTGCCTCAGCTGTCCCTGCTGGGACCATGCTGAGCAGCTGCCAGCACCACTGCTGACAGCCAAGCCAGGAGAGGGGAGGAAGGCTTCTCCTTCTCCTCATGCTGAAAGCCCCCTGGGGTGGGACAAGCCACTGGCCCCCAGCCCCCATCCTGGGGGGGATGCAGAACCCCTGGAGGGTCACCCCCAAACCCCACCTGGTCTTCTTCTGCATCTCCTGAAGCTGGGGGGCTCCTACCAGTGCCAGGGGGGGACTCAGTAGGGCCAGAAACATCCCAGGGGGATGGCTGAGGGAGGGGATTCTGCCCCTCTGCCCCTCTGCTGAGCCCACAGCTGCAGCTCTGTGCCCAGCTCTGCAGCCTCTGTGCCAGGAAGGCTCTGGAGGGGCTGGGAGGTGTCCAGAGCAGGGCCAGGAGGCTGAGCAGAGGGCTGGAGCTGCTCTGCTCTGAGCACAGCCTGAGAGAGTTGGGCTTGTGCAGGCTGCAGAGGAGAAGGCTCCAGGGAGAGCTTCTGGTGGCCTTTCAGGAGCTGCAGGGGGCTGCAGGAAAGCTGGGGAGGGACTTTGGAGGGGGTGAGGGAGGGACAGGCCTGGGGGGGATGGAGCCAAAGGAGCAGTGGGGAGCTGGAGATTGGCTGTGAGGAAGAAGTTGGGCAGGAGGGTGGTGAGAGCCTGGCCCAGGCTGCCCAGGGAGGTGGTGGAAGCCTCCTGCTGCTGCCTGGAGGTGGCTGTGAGCAACCTGCCCTGGTGTGAGCTGTCCCTGCCCGTGGCCAGGGAGCTGGCTGAGCCTGGAGCTGCCTTCCAAGCCCTGAGAGCTGTGTGATGGTGCTGGGGGGGGGGAGTTGAGGCTGCCTGGGGCCACATCCCTGTGCCTGCTGTGTCCCCCAGGAGAGCCGGAACCTCTTCTGCTGCCTGTACCGCTCCTGGTGTCACAACCCTGTCACCACCGTGTCCCTCTGCTTCCTCACCCAGAACTACAAGCATGCCTATGACCTCATCCAGAAGTTGTATCCTTCCTTTAGGCTTTGGGGGGGAGGAAGCTGGGGTGGGGGGTGGGGAGGGGATGGGTACTTGGAGGCTGCCGTGTCCCTGCGGCCAGCCGAGGTGAGGCCGTGGGCCAGCCCAGCCTCCAGCCCAGCCTCCAGCCCAGCCTCCAGCCCCTCGGGAGCAGGATGGTGTCCCTCCCCGGTGAGAGGGGCAGGGCTGGCCTGATGCCAGCTGACATTCCCCCCACCCCCCACCCCTGCTGGCATCCCTGCTCTGCAGCTCTGGAGGAAGAGGAAAGGGCTGCACTGGTTCAGCCCTGACCTTCTCCTGCCCGGGACGGGGAGGCTGCTCACAATCCTCTTCCTCCCAGGAAGATGAAGGCTTTGGCTTCCTGGCCCCAAGAGGAGCAGGCAGCTCCTGGGGGGGTGCAGCTCCTGGGGAGATGCAGCTCCTGCTGGGATGCAGCTCCTGGGGGAGGGGCACCTGGAGGGATGCAGCTCCTGGGGGGTGCAGCTCCTGGGGATGCAGCTCCTGCTGGGGTGCAGCTCCTGGGGGGTGCAGCTCCTGGAGGGATGCAGCTCCTGGGGGGATGCAGCTCCTGGGGGGATGCAGCACCTGGAGGGATGCAGCTCCTGGTGGGGTGCAGCTCCTGGGGATGCAGCTCCTGCTGGGGTGCAGCTCCTGGAGGGGTGCAGCTCCTGGAGGGATGCAGCTCCTGGGGGGATGCGGCTCCTGCTGGGATGCAGCTCCTGGGGATGCAGCAGAGCTGGGGGATGTGGTGCTGAGGGATGGCTCCTGGTGGGGTGCAGCTCCTGGGTGATGCAGCTCCTGGCTGGCATGCAGCTGCTGGAGGGGTGGCTGGGTGGGGTGCAGATCCTGGGGGGATGCAGCTCCTGCTGGGATGCAGCCCTGGCTGGAGGGGTGCAGCTGCTGGAGGGATGGCTGGGGGGTGCAGCCCTGGCTGGGGTGCAGCTGAGGGCAGTGGCTGGGGGTGCTGAGCTCCTGGGGGATGGTGCTGCTGGGCAGCTCCTGGGGGGTGCAGCAGTGTCTGGGGGATGGTGGAGGGATGGCTCCTGGTGGGGGCAGTGGCTGGGGGGTGGCTGCTGGAGGGATGGCTCCTGGGGGATGGCTGCTGCTGGGATGCAGCTGGTGGAGGGCAGCTGGCTGGTGGGGTGCTGAGCTCAGTGCTGGGATGCAGCTCCTGGGGGGATGCAGCTCTTGCTGGGGTGCAGCTCCTGAGGTGATACTCAGAGCTGTGTAGATGTGGTGCTGAGGGCCATGGTTGGGTGGTGCTGAGGGCCATGGCTGGGTGGTTCTGAGGGCAGTGGTTGGGTGGTGCTGAGGGCAGTGGCTGGGTGGTGCTGAGGGCAGTGGCTGGGTGGTGCTGAGGGCCCTGGCTGGGTGGTGCTGAGGGCAGTGTCTGAGTGGTGCTGAGGGCCATGGCTGGGTGGTGCTGAGGGCAGTGGTCTGGGTGGTGCTGAGGGCCCTGGCTGGGTGGTGCTGAGGGCAGTGTCTGAGTGGTGCTGAGGGCAGTGTCTGAGTGGTGCTGAGGGCCATGGCTGGGTGGTGCTGAGGGCAGTGGTTGGGTGGTGCTGAGGGCAGTGGCTGGGTGGTGCTGAGGGCAGTGGTTGGGTGGTGCTGAGGGCAGTGTCTGAGTGGTGGTGCTGAGGGCCATGGCTGGGTGGTGCTGAGGGCAGTGGTTGGGTGGTGCTGAGGGCAGTGGCTGGGTGGTGCTGAGGGCCGTGGCTGGGTGGTGCTGAGGGCAGTGGCTGGGTGGTGCTGAGGGCAGTGGCTGGGTGGTGCTGAGGGCAGTGGCTGGGTGGTGCTGAGGGCAGTGTCTGAGTGGTGCTGAGGGCAGTGTCTGAGTGGTGCTGAGGGCAGTGGTTGGGTGGTGCTGAGGGCAGTGTCTGGGTGGTGCTGAGGGCCAGTGGCTGGGTGGTGCTGAGGGCCCTGGCTGGGTGGTGCTGAGGGCAGTGGTTGGGTGGTGCTGAGGGCAGTGTCTGAGTGGTGCTGAGGGCCCTGGCTGGGTGGTGCTGAGGGCCAGTGGTTGGGTGGTGCTGAGGGCAGTGTCTGGGTGGTGCTGAGGGCAGTGGCTGGGTGGTGCTGAGGGCAGTGTCTGAGTGGTGCTGAGGGCCCTGGCTGGGTGGTGCTGAGGGCAGTGTCTGAGTGGTGCTGAGGGCCCTGGCTGGGTGGTGCTGAGGGCAGTGTTGGGGTCCCCATCCCCGGGAGGGGGTCAGGGCTGGGTCCTCATCCCTGAGGGGTTCAGGGCTGGATCCCCATCCCTGGGGGGGTCAGGGCTGGGTCCTCATCCCTGAGGGGTTCAGGGCTGGATCCCCATCCCTGGGGGTTCAGGGCTGGGTCCCCATCCCTGGGGGGTTCAGGGCTGGGTCCCCACCCCTGGGGGGGTTCAGGGCTGGGTCCCCATCCCTGGGAGGGGTCAGGGCTGGGTCCTCATCCCTGAGGGGTTCAGGGCTGGATCCCCATCCCTGGGGGGGTCAGGGCTGGGTCCTCATCCCTGAGGGGTTCAGGGCTGGATCCCCATCCCTGGGGGGTTCAGGGCTGGATCCCCATCCCTGGGGGGTTCAGGGCTGGGTCCCCACCCCTGGGGGGGTTCAGGGCTGGGTCCCCATCCTGGGGAGGCCTGGGCTGGGCTCAGGCCTGGCCTCAGTCACCTCTGAGGTCTCTTCTGCCCCAGGCAGTTCCCTGGTCCCCAGCCCCACCCCCCGAGCCCCTTCCTGCCGGCTGCAGCCTGGCCCCAGGCTCAGGATCCCCTTCCCGCTGCCCTCCCTGGGCATCCAGCAGCCCCCTGGAGCCTCCAGGAGCAGAGCAAGGCAAAGCCAAAGGCCTTCCTTGCACCATCCTCCTGCCTGCTCCCCGGCCAGGCAAGCCTGCAGCCTCCTGGGCTGCCTCCTCCTCCTCCTCTTCCTCTTCCCCACCCCTTCGGCCCTTGGCTGCCCCTTGCAGGCCCTTCCCACGGGAAGAGGCTTTGGCAGAGCCTGGCACCCCCACGCTGGGCATCACCTGCCCAAGCCATCTGCTGCTCCCAGCCCACCCTGGCCTCTGAGGTTTGGCTTGGTTTGGGGGTTCTACTCCCCCCCCGAGGTGCCATCCTTCCCCCGAGGTGCCATCCTTCCCTCCTCCCCGAGGTGCCATCCTTAACGACCCTCATCCAGCGGGGACCTGGAGGTCACTGTGGATTTCCTCACCGAGGTGGACAAGTTGGTGCAGCTCATTGAGTGCCCTATATTCACATGTGAGGAGGAGGAGGAGGAGGAGGAGGAGGAGGAAACCCAACCCCCTGACCTCCCCCTCCCTGACACCCCCCCCCCCAGCCTGGGCATGTGTCCCACCACCACCTCCCCCTCCCTCCCTCCCTTCCTTGCCCTGCTCCTCCGTGGGAAATAGAGCAGAAGTTATCAGACTCCTTGCCAGGAGCTTTGCCCAGCTCTGGAGCTGCCCCACCAGGGAGGAGAGGCTGGCAGAGGGGGGAGGGTGGGGATGGAGGAGGAGGAGGAGGAGGGGGGCGGACACACAGACAAGAGGCACAGACACCCCCCCCACCCCCTGCTTGTCCCCCGGATATAGGTTAAGGGAGCGAGGGGAGCTGGTGTCAGAGAGAGAGAGGGGGGAAGGAGGGAGGGAAAGGATGGAGGGGAGGGAAGGAAGGAGGGGAAGGAAAGGAAGGAGGGGAAGGAAAGGAGGAAGGAAAGGAAGAAAGGGAGGGAAAGGAAGGGAGAGAGGGAGGGAGGGGAAGGAAGGAAGGAAGGAAGGAAGGAAGGAAGGAAGGAAGGAAGGAAGGAAGGAAGGAAGGAAGGAAGGAAGGAAGGAAGGAAGGAAGGAAGGAAGGAAGGGAGGGAGGAAGGAAAGGGAAGGAAGGAGGGAGGAAGGAAAGAGTGGGAGGGGAGTTGGGGGCACTGTGGGTGCTGGTGGGGAGTGGGAGAGGAGATGGGGAAGGGGTAGGGGACAGGGGTACAGCCCCCCCCGAGCAGCAGCCCTGGCTGGGGGAGACACCAGAGGTGCTAAGTGGCAAGCCAGAGGTGAGATGCTGGGGCAGGGGCCTCCCCCTCCATCCCCTGGGCTGCCCAAGGTGAGCCCTTGGCTTGTCTGGAGGGCTCCAGCAGCCCCTTGGAGCTGCCAGCAGCAGTGCAAGGAGGGATGGAGCGGGAGGGTGGCTCCCTCTGTCCTGAGTGGGCCCCAGCAGAGAGGACCCAGCCTGCTGCAGGGGGTCCCTGTGAGGGCACCTCCCAGCCCTGCCGGTGTGTGGTGCCTCAGGGCTGGGCTTCTGCCACCCCTCAGGAGCTGAGGAGCAATCTCAGCCTGGCCTCAGGCAGGCAGGGGGCACAGGCTTGGGGAGCAGCAGCAGAGGAGGGGAGACTGGGGGAGGTACAGAGCCCCCCTTGCCCCAGCTGGAGAGAGGGAAGGGGGTGAAACATAAAGGTATGGAAGAGAAGAGGCTGCTGGTGCCCCTCAGGGCAGCTGGAGCTGCCCCCCCAGGACCATCAGATGGCTCAGGGGGGCCCGGAGGGGGTGAGGTGCACTGGAGGTGGAGCTCCTCTCCTGTGAGGACAGACTGAGGGAGCTGGGGTTGTGCAGGCTGGAGAGAGGAAGGCTCAGAGGAGACCTAATTGTGGCCTTCCAGGGGCTGCAGGAAAGCTGGGGAGGGACTTCTGAGGGGGTCAGGGAGGGCTAGGACTGGGGGGGATGGATCCAAGCTGGAGGAGGGGAGGTTTAAATTAGACCTTAGGAAGAAGATGTTCCCCAGGAGGGTGGTGAGAGCCTGGCCCAGGTTGCCCAGGGGGGTGGTGGAAGCCTCCTCCTGATCCCTGGAGGGTTTTAAGGCCAGGCTGGAGGTGGCTGTGAGCAGGGAGGGACCCCAGCTCAACCTAGGCAGGTCCAAGCCCAACCAGGACAGTTCCAAATTCAACCTGAACAGGTCTAAGCTCAACCTAGGCAGGTCCAAGCCCAACCTGGGCAGTTCCAAATCCAAACTAAGCAGGTCTAAGCTCAGCCTAGGCAGGTCCAAGCCTAACCTGGGCAGGTCCAAGCACAGCCCAGGACTGACTGGTCCCAGTCAGATGCCTAACTGGTGGCCCAGCTGTGAGAGAGTTAGGGTTGTGCAAGCTGCAGAGGAGAAGGCTCCAGGGAGACCTTCTGGTGGCCTTCCAGGGGCTGCAGGGGGCTGCAGGAAAGCTGGGGAGGGACTTTGGAGGCTGTCAGGGAGGGACAGGCCTGGGGGGGATGGAGCCAAAGGAGCAGTGGGGAGCTGGAGATTGGCTGTGAGGAAGAAGTTGTTGGGCAGGAGGGTGGGGAGAGCCTGGCCCAGGCTGCCCAGGGAGGTGGTGGAAGCCTCCTGCTGCTGCCTGGAGGTGTTTGCAGCCAGGCTGGAGGTGGCTGTGAGCAAGCTGCTGTGGGGTGAGGTGTCCCTGCCCATGGCAGGGGCTTGGAGCTGGCTGAGCCTTGGGGTCCCTGCCAGCCCTGGGGTTGTGCTGGTGGGGGTCTGTGGGTGTGTGTGTCCCCCAGCACCTCCTCCACAGCTCCTCCATGGGGAAGGAGGGCTGGAGGTGGCTGTGAGCAAACTGCTGTGGTGTGAGGTGAGGAGGCCACAAAGCTCTCCTTCCTCTCCCAGTCCTAGGCAGGGGCTGAGAGCTGGAGGGCTGGAGGGGGAAAAATCAGCTCAGGAGAGCAGATAAAAAGGCAAAGAGTGGAGCTTATGGGGGTGATGATGATGGGGGGGGGGGGAGAAGGACACAAAGCTCTTCCCCATGGCGGGGGGTGGGGGTGGGGAGGGTTGGAGCCGGCTGAGCCTGGAGGTCCTGCCCGAGCCCTGCCGGTGCCGGGCCGGCAGCCTCCTCTGCCTCTCCTTCTCCCCCAGACCTGCGGCTGCAGCTGCTGGATGTGAAGAACAACCCCTACCTGATCAAGGCTCTCTACGGGCTGCTGATGCTGCTGCCCCAGAGCAGCGCCTTCCAGCTGCTCTCCCACCGCCTCCAGTGCGTGCCCAACCCCGAGCTCCTGCAGACGGCGTAAGTGCCCCCGGGCGGGGGGGAGGCAGGGCCGGGGGGAGGGCACGGACCCTCGGCCATGCCCTGGAGCATCCCCCCCCCCACCCCTCCCCCTGCCAAACCTCAGCCTCACCCTTCAGCTTTCACCTCCCCCTCCCCCTTCGCCTCCCCCGGGGCTCCTCTGCGGCCGGGGCTGCTCCCTCGCCCCGGCGGCCCGGGAGCGTTTGGCTCCGGGTGGGGTTGGGGATGTTTGAGGCTTGGTGGGGGGGGGGGGGGAGGCTGTGTCTATATTTGGTAACCCTGGGAGGGCTGTGCCTCATCCACAGGCATTTGGCATCTGGGATGGAAAATTTCACTTGTGGGGTCGCTATGGAAACCGGCAGAGCTGGGAAGGAGCCTTACCCAGAGAGAATCCAGCGGCTGGGGGGGGGGGAGGTGGGGGGGGACTCGTGGGGGGGTGGTGGGGGGGGTTGCTCCCAAAGTGGTGTCGTTTCCACCACCCCCAAACCACCACCTCCCTCCAGCAGCAGCCTGGCACCCCAAAAAAAGGACCTTTGTCACCCCTGTGCCCCCTCCCACCCCACCCAGGGCTGGCTGCTCCATCCCCCAAGCCCTGGGCTTCCCTTCAGGGCAGCTGGGAGGAGTGCTGTGAAGGGTGGCAGCTCGCTGGGGAGCAGCTGAAATCCTTTCCTGCTTCCTTTGCCCAGGGGTGTCCTGAAATCCCAGCGGTGGGATTTGCTCTGGCTAAGGAGGCTGGTGGGGAGGGGAGAGGAAGGGGAGGGAGAGGAGGGGGAAGGGGTGGGGGGGAATAGATGATGAAGCTGCCTCTGCCTTCACAAAACCCTGGGAACAAAAAGAAGAGCTCCCAAGATGGGCAGCCTCCTGCATTAACCCCATCACCATCATCATCATCACCACCACTCTGCTCTCCTCAGCTGCTTTTATTCTCCCTCATGCCCTCCAGCTCTGAGCCCTTACCCTGCGCTGGTTTGAACTGGGAGAGGGAGGAGAGCTCTGTGTCCTTCTCCCCCACCATCATCATCACCATCACCACCACTCTTTGCCTTCTATCTGCTCTCCTCAGCTGCTTTTATTCTCCCTCATGCCCTCCAGCTCTGAGCCTTACCCTGCACTGGTTTAAACTGGGAGAGGGAGGAGAGCTTTGTGTCCTTCTACCCCCCAGCATCACCATCACCATCACCACCACTCTGCCTTTTTATCTCCTCTCCTGAGCTGCTTTTTCTCCCTCATGCCCTCCAGCTCTGAGCCCCTACCCTGCACTGGTTTGAACTAGGAGAGGGAAGGGAGCTTTGTGTCCTTCTCCCCCACCACCTGGTTTGAACTGGGAGAGGAAGGAGAGCTTTGTGTCCTTCTCCCTCACCATCACCATCACCACCAACACTCTTTGCCTTCTATCTCCTCTCCTGAGCTCCTTCTACTCCCTTGTGCCCTCCAGCTCTGAGCTCCTACCAGCACCTGGTTTGAACTGGGAGAGGCAGGAGAGCTTTGTGTCCTTCTCCCCCCCATCATCACCATCACCACTCTGCCTTTTATCTCCTCTCCTGAGCTGCTTTTTCTCCCTCATGCCCTCCAGCTCTGAGCCCCTACCCTGCACTGGTTTGAACTGGGAGAGGGAAGGGAGCTTTGTGTCCTTCTCCCCCACCACCTGGTTTGAACTGGGAGAGGAAGAGGAGCTTTGTGTCCTTCTCCCCCACCATCATCACCATCACCACCACTCTTTGCCTTCTATCTGCTCTCCTCAGCTGCTTCTTTCTCTCTTGTGCCCTCCAGCTCTGAACCCCTACCCTGCACTGGTTTTAATGGGAGAGGGAAGGGAGCTTTGTGTCCTTCTCCCACACCACCTGGTTTTAACCTGGGAGAGGGAGGAGAGCTTTGTCTCCTTCTCCCCCACCATCATCATCATCATCACCACCACTCTTTGCCTTCTATCTGCTCTCCTCAGCTGCTTCTTTCTCTCTTGTGCCCTTCAGCTCTGAACCCCTACCTAGCACTGGTTGGAATTGGGAGAGGGAAGGGAGCTCTGTGTCCTTCTCCCCCACCATCATCACCACCACTCTTTGCCTTCTATCTGCTCTCCTCAGCTGCTTTTATTCTCCCTCATGCCCACCAACTCTGAGCCCTTACCCAGCACTGGTTTGAACTGGGAGAGGGAGGAGAGCTTTGTGTCCTTCTCCCCCACCATCATCATCACCACCACCACTCTTTGCCTTCTATCTGCTCTCCTCAGCTGCTTCTTTCTCTCTTGTGCCCTTCAGCTCTGAGCCCCTACCTAGCACTGGTTGGAACTGGGAGAGGGGAGGGAGCTTTGTGTCCTTCTCCGCCACCACCATCATCATCACCATCACCACCACCACTCTTTGCCTTTTATCTCCTCTCCTGAGCTCCTTTTACTCCCTTGTGCCCTCCAGCTCTGAGCACTGGTTTGAATTGGGAGAGGGTGGAGAGCTTTGTGTCCTTCTCCACCACCACCTGGATTTAACTGGGAGAGGGAGAAGAGCTTTGTGTCCTTCTCCCCCCCCATCATCATCACCATCACCACCACTCTTTGCCTTCTATCTGCTCTCCTCAGCTGCTTTTATTCTCTCTCATGCCCTCCAGCTCAGAGACCTTACCCTGCACTGGTTTTAACTGGGAGAGGGAGAGGAGCTTTGTGTCCTTCTCCCCCACCACCTGGTTTTAACCTGGGAGAGGGAGAGGAGCTTTCTGTCCTTCTCCCCCACCATCATCATCACCATCACCACCACTCTTTGCCTTCTATCTGCTCTCCTCAGCTGCTTTTATTCTCCCTCATGCCCTCCAGCTCTGAGCTCCTACCCTGCACTGGTTTTAATGGGAGAGGGAGGAGAGCTTTGTGTCCTTCTCCCCCACCACCTGGTTTTATCCTGGGAGAGGGAGAGGAGCTTTCTGTCCTTCTCCCCCACCATCATCATCACCATCACCACCACTCTTTGCCTTCTATCTGCTCTCCTCAGCTGCTTTTATTCTCCCTCATGCCCTCCAGCTCTGAGCTCCTACCAGCACGGGTTTAAACTGGGAGAGGGAGGAGAGCTTTGTGTCCTTCTCCCCCTCACCAAACACACTTCCTCCCCTCCCTTAACCCCAGCAATGTGGGGGGGTTGTGGATGAACCAGAGCTGTCAGACAGCCTGAGCAGCTGATTAACTCTGACCTACATTCCTTCAAACCCCTGAAGCCAGCTTTCATAACGTGCCAGCCCCAGCTGCCCCCTCCCCTGGGGTGGAGGGGGGTGGGGGAGGACTTTGGGGCTTCCACAGCCTCCTGCCATCTTCAGGGCATCAGCAGCATCAGCAGGAGGTGCTGGGCATGGAGCAGTGGTTCCATGGAGGGGTTTCAGGGCATCAGCAGCATCAGCAGGAGGTGCTGGGCATGGAGCAGTGGTTCCATGGAGGGGTTTCAGGGCATCAGCAGCATCAGCAGGAGGTGCTGGGCATGGAGCAATGGTTCCCTAGAGGGGTTTCAGGGGGCAACAGCATCAGCAGGAGGTGCTGGGCATGGAGCAATGGTTCCCTGGAGGGGTTTCAGGGCATCAGCAGCATCAGCAGGAGGTGCTGGGCATGGAGCAATGGTTCCATGGAGGGTTCCATGGAGGGTTTCAGGGGGCAGGAGGTGCCAGCATCATGGAGGGGTTTCAGGGCAGGTGCTGCTGGCATGGAGCAATGGTTCCATGGAGGGGTTTCAGGCATCAGCAGGAGGTCAATGGTTCCATGGAGGTGGGGAGGTGCATGGAGCAATGGTTCCATGGAGGGGTTTCAGGGCATCAGCAGCATCAGCAGGAGGTGCTGGGCATGGAGCAATGGTTCCATGGAGGGGTTTCAGGGGGCACCAGCATCAGCAGGAGGTGCTGGGCATGGAGCAATGGTTCCATGGAGGGGTTTCAGGGGGCACCAGCATCAGCAGGAGGTGCTGGGCATGGAGCAATGGTTCCATGGAGGGGTTTCAGGGCATCAGCAGCATCAGCAGGAGGTGCTGGGCATGGAGCAATGGTTCCCTGGAGGGGTTTCAGGGCATCAGCAGGAGGTGCTGGGCATGGAGCAATGGTTCCATGGAGGGGTTTCAGGGGGCACCAGCATCAGCAGGAGGTGCTGGGCATGGAGCAATGGTTCCATGGAGGGGTTTCAGGGGGCACCAGCATCAGCAGGAGGTGCTGGGCATGGAGCAATGGTTCCATGGAGGGGTTTCAGGGGGCATCAGCAGCATCAGCAGGAGGTGCTGGGCATGGAGCAATGGTTCCATGGAGGGGTTTCAGGGCATCAGCAGCATCAGCAGGAGGTGCTGGGCATGGAGCAATGGTTCCATGGAGGGGTTTCAGGGGGCACCAGCATCAGCAGGAGGTGCTGGGCATGGAGCAATGGTTCCATGGAGGGGTTTCAGGGGGCACCAGCATCAGCAGGAGGTGCTGGGCATGGAGCAATGGTTCCATGGAGGGATTTCAGGGCATCAGCAGCATCAGCAGGAGGTGCTGGGCATGGAGCAATGGTTCCATGGAGGGGTTTCAGGGCATCAGCAGCATCAGCAGGAGGTGCTGGGCATGGAGCAATGGTTCCATGGAGGGGTTTCAGGGCATCAGCAGCATCAGCAGGAGGTGCTGGGCATGGAGCAATGGTTCCATGGAGAGGTTTCAGGGGGCACCAGCATCAGCAGGAGGTGCTGGGCATGGAGCAATGGTTCCATGGAGGGGTTTCAGGGCATCAGCAGGAGGTGCTGGGCATGGAGCAATGGTTCCATGGAGGGGTTTCAGGGGGCACCAGCATCAGCAGGAGGTGCTGGGCATGGAGCAGTGGTTCCCTGGAGGGGTTTCAGGGCATCAGCAGCATCAGCAGGAGGTGCTGGGCATGGAGCAGTGGTTCCCTGGAGGGGTTTCAGGGGGCACCAGCATCAGCAGGAGGTGCTGGGCATGGAGCAGTGGTTCCCTGGAGGGGTTTCAGGGCATCAGCAGGAGGTGCTGGGCTCAACGTTTTCCACCTATGGCCTTGGTGCTGCCTTTGCTGGGCATCTCCTGCCCCTTCCTGCCCTCACCCTCTGCTCTCCCCTCCTCCACAGAGACAGCAGCAAGCTGAGCAGCAGCTGCAGGAGGACCCTAGCCTGCACCATTGACTACACCGAGCTGCTGCAGCACTTCGAGAAGGTCCAACAGAAGCACTTGGAAGCTCGGCACCAGCGAGCCGGGCGGGCCGAGCAGCTGGACAGGAGGGTGGTCCTCTGAGCAGCCCCCCCCTCCTCCTACCCCCCCGAGCTTGGGGCAGGGACCAAGGGGGGGGGACATGGACTATGGGGATGGGGGCTCCAGCAGGTGCTGGCACCCGGGGCTGGGGAGGGTTTCCTGGCAGAGGCAGCCCAGGCGGCGCTGGGCGCGGGGCTGGGCACCCTCCCTGCCTTGCCCGGGGTGGGGGTGGGTGACCCCATCCTCCCTGCCTTCCCCACCCCCCCCAAAGCTGTGCCCAGCTTTCTGGGGAAGTGGTGCAGGAGGAGAGGGCCAGAGGAAAGCAGCTTCCATCTTCTCTTGCAAGCAGGCAAGGGAACTCCCCTTTGCTTTGCCTAATGCCTTCCCCGTGACTGTCAGCTGAGTGCCCAACCTCCTGCCAGCCAGGCCGGAGGGGAAGGGAAGCCAGGAGCCAGCCCGGGCCTCCTGCCCTGCCAAATAAGCAGGCTGAGGCCACCCCTGCCATCCTCCAGCTCCCACCCTCCAGCTCCCAGGCTGTGCTGCAGGCTGCTGAGGGCATCTCACCCAGGGACTCATCCAGGCTGTGCTGCAGGCTGCTGAGGGCATCTCACCCAGGGACTCACCCAGGCTGTGCTGCAGGCTGCTGAGGGCATCTCACCCAGGGACTCACCCAGGCTGGGTGCCCTCCTTGCATCCCCTCACCCTCCCTGAGCCCCCCGCCCTTGGCACAGACGGTGGCACAGCCTTAACTCTCCTCCCCCCCTCCGCTGGTAGCAGGGCTGGGCGCAGGGGGTGGTGGAGATTCCCTTCCCCTCCTTTCACAGCCAGCCCCAGCCCCAATTCTTTGTCCCTCCGTGATGCCCCCCCTGACAAAATAAACAAGCAATGCACACCAGCCTGCTCCTGGTGGCTGCCTGGCATGGCTCTGCTCCCCAGCAAGGGGGCAGGAGGTGACCTGGAGCCCCAGGCTTGCCCGGGGAGGTGGTGGAAGCCCCAGGGAGGTTCTGGAGGCCAGGTTGGATGTGGCTCTGGGCAACCCGCTCTGGTGGCAGGCGGGGGGGTGTGGGGGGTGGAACTGGCTGATCCTTGAGGTCTCTTCCAACCCTGACAGCTCTGTGGTTCTCTGATTCATCCTCAACCCCCAAACCCCCCTCCCCCCCCCCCCATCGTCCCCCCCCCAAGCCGTGGCTTGGGCCAGCCCTGCCACGTTGCTCGCCAGTCAGCTGGGCTTCTCCTCCTGCTCTTCTTCCTCCTCCTCCTCCTCCTCCCAGCAGGAAAAACAACCACGGGCTCCAAACATTCTTCCAGGCCACGGTCATCAAAACCGCAGCGCGGCGACAGGCATCTTCCTGGCGCTGCCTTCCTTCCCCCCGCCCCCATCCCATCCCATCCCATCCCATCCCATCCCATCCCATCCCATCCCATCCCATCCCACGGCACCGAGGAACCAACACACACCAAGCTGGGGGCGTGGGGGGGGGAGAGAAAGGGGTTTGGGGGGAGGGAAAATGAGGTTTGGGGCGGGGGGGGGAAGGGGTCTCCAATGCGCCCCCACGGCTTGGGAAAGGGAAAGGGGAGGGGGGATTTGGGGTGGTTTAGTTGGTGGGAGGGGGAGCGGTTTGTGGGGCTGTTTAGGGCAGAGCCAGGCTCTGCTGGCAGCGGGTTAACACCCCCACAACTCCCCCAACCCAACGAGCCCTGCTCCGGAGCTGCTTTGGCCGGGATAAAGACATTCCTCTCATTCCCGGGAAAGGGCTTCCCAGCCCCGGTCACGGCGGGTTAATGTTAACAGCCAGCCCTCGGAGCTGGGGGAAGCGGTGGCTTTCCACCCCCCAGACCCCCCAGACCCCCACCGTGCCGCACCTCAGCCGCGCCGGGAGGGACCCCGCTGCTGCCCGGCTCCCCCCGCCCCTGCCCCAGCCGCTCGCTGGCTCATCGCTGGCCGCTGCCAGCCTGCCCCCGCCCCGGGGGAAGGGCTCTGCCCCGGTGGCTCCTGCCGGGCTCCCCGCTGCTGAACGGCCTCGTTCCGTGTCCTGGGGAGGGGGGGGGGGTTGGTTTTCATGGGGAGAAATTCCAGCCGGCTGAGCAGCCCAGCCAATAATCGTTTCCTTCTGGGTGGTTCTTGACCAGCGCCTGGGGACAGGGCCGGTGGGAGTCGGGGGTGGGGGGGGTCGCTTCTCCGGCCGGACTGGGGGGGCAATAAGCAGCTCGGGTCGGTGAGGTCGGAGCCCCGGCTGAGCATCGTTCCGCCGTGAGGCGCCGATGTGGTTCCATCGTCAGGGCTCAGCCCAGCAGCCCCCAGCTCCCAAAGCTCCCAAGAGGATGAGGATAGGGCGGCGGGGGGGGGGGGCCTGGGGAAGGGTTTGTCTGCTGGCGTTTCCCACGGCTCTCCAGTAAACTGAGTGGCCTAAGATGCCTGAGATCTGCTGGATGATAGCTCCCCCCCCGCCCCCGGGGGTGCTGAGCTTCAGCCCGCACCAAGGTGGTTGCCCACAGCACACCTCGCCCCGGTGTGAGGAAAGCACTGCTAGAAGTAGCCTGGAGGCAGCATCCCCCCAACCCCTCCAGACCTCTGGGGCAGCTCCCAAGCCCCCCGCAGTGCCCCAGATGCTGACCCCCGGCCCAGCATCCCTGAGCGCCCCCACGGGGCTCCCCACTCAACACCCTGAGGGGATCCCTTGGGGCTCCTCAGCTGCCCTGCTCCTCGCAGTCCAGGGGGACTGCACCTCAGTTCCAGCAGCCCTAAGCAGCCCTTAGGGGGGCACTGCGCTGCACCCCTCGGGCTCCTGGAGCTGCACCCTTGAGCTCCTGAGCTGCATCCCTGGGGCTCCTGGAGCTGCACCCCTGGAGCTCACAGACCTGTATCCCCAGGGCTCCTGGAGCTGCATCCTTGCTGGAGCATCCCTGGGGCTCCTGGAGCTGCACCCTGGAGCTCAGACTCCTGGAGCTGCATCCTTGAGGCTCCTGGAGCTGCATCCCTGGGGCTCCTGGAGCTGCACCCCTGGAGCTCACAGACCTGTATCCCCAGGGCTCCTGGAGCTGCACTCCTGGAGCTCACAGACCTGTATCCCTGGGGCTCCTGGAGCTGTATTCTTGAGGCTCCTGGAGCTGCATCCCTGGGGCTCCTGGAGCTGCATCCCGGGAACTCATAGACCTGCATCCCTGGGGCTCACAGACCTGCATCCCCAGGGCTCCTGGAGCTGCATCCTTGAGGCTCCTGGAGCTGCATCCCTGGGGCTCCTGGAGCTGCATCCTGGGAACTCATAGACCTGCATCCCTGGGGCTCACAGACCTGCATCCCCAGGGCTCCTGGAGCTGCATCCTTGAGGCTCCTGGAGCTGTATCCCTGGGGCTCCTGGAGCTGCATCCCGGGAACTCACAGACCTGCATCCCCAGGGCTCCTGGAGCTGCATCCCTGGGGCTTCTGGAGCTGCATTCTTGAGGCTCCTGGAGCTGCATCCCTGGAGCTCACAGACCTGCATCCCTGGGGCTCCTGGAGCTGCATCCCTGGAGCTCACAGACCTGCATCCCTGGGGCTCCTGGAGCTGCATCCCTGGAGCTCACAGACCTGCATCCCTGGGGCTCCTGCAGCTGCATCCCTGGAGCTCACAGACCTGCATCCGTGGGGCTCCCCGAGCTGTATCCTTGAGGCTCCTGGAGCTACACTCCTGGAGCTCACAGGCCTGCAATTCCTGGGGCTCCTGGAGCTGCATCCTTGAGACTAGTGGAGCTGTATGCTTGAGGATCCTGGAGCTGCATCCCTGGGGCTCCTGGAGCTGCACCCTTGGAACTCACAGACATGCATCCCTGGGGGTCCTGGAGCTGCATCCCTGGGGCTCCTGGAGCTGCATCCCTGAGGCTCCTGAATCTGCATCCCTGGGGCTCCTGGAGCTGCACTCCTTGAGCTCCTGCAGCTGCATCCCTGGAGCTCACAGACCTGCATCCCTGGGGCTCCTGGAGCTGCATTCTTGAGGCTCCTGGAGCTGCATCCTGGAGCTCACAGGCCTGCAATTCCTGGGGCTCCTGGAGCTGCATCCTTGAGACTAGTGGAGCTGTATGCTTGAGGATCCTGGAGCTGCATCCCTGGGGGTCCTGGAGCTGCATCCCTGGGGCTCCTGGAGCTGCATCCCTGGGGCTCCTGGAGCTGCATCCCTGAGGCTCCTGAATCTGCATCCCTGGGGCTCCTGGAGCTGCACTCCTTGAGCTCCTGCAGCTGCATCCCTGGAGCTCACAGACCTGCATCCCTGGGGCTCCTGGAGCTGCATCCTTGAGCTCCTGCAGCTGCATCCCTGGAGCTCACAGACCTGCATCCCTGGGGCTCCTGGAGCTGCATTCTTGAGGCTCCTGGAGCTGCACTCCTGGAGCTCACAGACCTGCATCCCTGGGGCTCCTGGAGCTGCATCCTTGAGACTCCTGGAGCTCCACCCTGGAGCTCACAGACCTGCATTCCTGGGGCTCCTGGAGCTGCATCCTGGAGGCTCCTGGAGCTGCATCCCTGGGGCTCCTGGAGCTGCATTCTTGAGGCTCCTGGAGCTGCATCCCTGGAGCTCACAGACCTGCATCCCCAGGGCTCCTGGAGCTGCATCCCTGGAGCTCACAGACCTGCATCCCTGGGGCTCCTGGAGCTGCATCCTTGAGGATCCCACCACTGAAGCCCCTGGGGCTCCGGGAGCTTCCCGACACCTTCCCCCCCCAGCTCCCATCCACCTCCCGGTACATCCCAGACCTCCACCGTCGGATATCCCCGCAAACCCGGGGCGGGAGGGGGTCCCCTCTGCCTCCTCCTCCCCCACCTTCCTTCGAGCATTCCCCGGGCTTCCCCCCTCCCCAACACCCTCCCCGGCATCCCCACACCCCCTCTCTCCCGTCCCACCCCATCCCCTCCCCACGGCTGGCGGCGCATGTGCCGCGCAGCCCCCGCCCCGTTCCGCCCCCGCCGCCGCCGCCGCCGCTCTCCGTTCGGCTCCCGGCTCCGCTCTCCGCTTCCTCCTCTCACCGCGGCGGCCCAGGGCGGGGGGCGGCGGGCGAGTTAACGCACCCCCCCCCCCCCGCCTTTTCCCCGCCACCGCCACTGCAGCCGCCGGCAGCGGCAGCAGCCCATCCCCGGTGAAGGAAAAGGGGGGGTGGGGAGTGGCGATGCTCCGCGCCGCGCCCCGCCCGCTGTGTCCCCCCCGCCGCTGAGCCTGGCCGGACTCGGCGGCCTCCCCCGGCGGCGCCGCCCGCCCCGGGCTGCCGCAGCACCGCGATGGAGACGGCGGAGAAGGAGTGCGGAGCCCTCGGCGGCCTCTTCCAAGCCATCATCAACGATATGAAGGTAGGAAGCAACCTCCCCCCTCACCCCCTTCCCCCAGCCCGCTACTCCCAGACCAACCAGCTCGGTTCTACTGTCGTGACAGCGATTACCCCTTCCCCCGTCTCCGTCTTCCCGGGAAGCTCCCGCTGCGGGCACCGACCGGCGGGTACCGGGTACCGGGGCTCCGCATCAGCCCCGAGCGGCGGATCGAGGCCCCCCCCCGCCCCGGGGTGGAGATCGCAGCCCCGCGGTGGGTGTCGGGGCCCCGCTGTGAGTGTCGGAGCCTGGCACTGGGTGCTGGAGCCCCCCATCGGCCCCCGGATTGGGCACCGGGGCACCATTTTGGGCACCAGAGCGCAGGCTGAGGATCGCAGCCCCACATCTGCAGCCCCGCGCCCGTCCCTGGGGTCGGCAGCCCCATGCCGGGGACGGCAGCCTCCCCCAGCCCCGTTAGCCGCTGCCAGGTACCGGAGCATCAGCGCCTGGCACTGGGTGCCAGAGCCCCGCATCAGCCCGGCGCTGGGCATCGGGGCTCTGCGGTGAACATCGAGAGCCCATGCCGGAGATCCCAGCCCCACGCCAGCCCAGCGCCCGTCGCTGGCTATCGCAGCCTCCTCTCAGCGCCGTACCCATCCCGGGGGAGCAGAGCCCCACGCTGGCTCTCGGGGGCTGGAGCCTGGCGCAGGGGGAGCGCTGCCCCCCACCCCCCCACCGCCCCGCGGTGGGCATCTCAGCCCCGTATCCATCCCCGGCTACCGTAGCCCCATGTGCGGGTATCACGGGGCAGCGATGCTGGCATCGGGCATCACCTCCCGAGTCAGGCACCGCGCTGCCCTCCCCCACCTCCCCCCCCCCCCCGGCAGCTTCCTCTCCCACCTTGGGTCTCCGCCGGCCCCACTGGGACTGGCACCGTTGGAACACAAAGGTTTTTCCCCCCTCCCCCCTCCCCTCCCCCGGGGTTCCTGGCTGCCGTTTCCCAGGCCGGGGGCCGGGGGGGGGGCTATCGCCTCCACCCTCCCCGGGAGCAGGATGCTTCCCAAAAAAGCCTTTTCTTGTTTGTTTCCATTTCCAAGGCGGGGGAAAAAAACCTCAAGACAAGCAGCTGGGGGCTTGGGGGGGGCTTCGGGGGGAGAGGACTTTGGCTTGGGGGGGAGGAGGGGACCCAGCCGTGTTCCTTCAGCTCCGGGGTAAATGGGGAGGGGGGGTGGGGGTGGTGGTGGATGAAATTCCTACTGCAGGCTCCAGCGTTGGGGATTTAGCCCCAGTTGGTTTGGGGGGAGGCAAAAGCTCCCCCCTTCCTCCTCCTCCTCCTCTTCCTCTCTCCTTGCTGCAGCCCAGTCCAGACAATGCTGTCATTGCCAAAGCAGGGGAGAGGGGGGGGGATAAAACATAAAAGCCTTGCTGGGGAGGAGATTAACCCCTTCGAGAGGGGGGGTAAGGTGGGGGTGGCTCCTCTGACTGACCTCCAGCTCCGGGCTGGAGAGCCCCTCAAAGGGAGAAAATCCCGTTCCTCTCTCAGGATGGGGGGCTGGGGGAGGTGGGGGGTGCCAGGGCTGGCAGAGGAAGGGTGCTGGGCATCCCAGCCCTCCCCAAACCCCTTCAACACGGCCACCCCCTCCTGGCTGAGCCCCCGGGGTGGAGGTTGGGGCGAGCCCTGCCTTGGTTCCCCCCGTTTCTCCCCCTGAGCTGAGCTGTTGGGGCAGGGGTTGGGCTGGCAGCCCCTGGCTGTGGCATCAGGGCCACCCAGGGAAGCAGGCTGGCTTCCTTCTCGTGCCATGAGTGGCAAAGATCAGGCAAAAGGGAGGGGAGCAGGAGGAAATCAAAGCCCTGCCACGCTCGGCTGCTCAGCCCTCACGGCCCCAGCCCACCGCGGGTGGCCCCCTTGAAGGTGCCACCATCCCCAGCCTGGTGCCCGTCTGCCAGCCCTCCTGGGTGCCCTGGCACTGAGAGGTGGCTTCAAAACGCCCTCCTGCCCCAAGAACTTCCCCCCCTTTCATCGGCCACGACGTGCCCAGGGTCCCAGGGCTGGCACCTCTGCTCCGGGCGTGAGGGCAAAGGGAACTTACTTGGGTGGCAGGTGGCATTTTGGCCCCCCCTGGGCCTGGGCAGGGGAGGAGCCAGGCAGCCAAGCCTGTCCCCAAGCTGCTGCTGTCCCCAGGCCAGCTTCATTCCCCTTGCCTGTCCCTCCAGTGTGCTCAGCGTCCCTGGGTGACCTTGGCATGCCCTTGTCCCTGCTCTCCTCATCCCCACCCTCCTCCTGCCTGGCACCATAAGGGGGCTTGGGGGCACCACGACCTGTCCCCACCTAGTTTGGGGGGGCTGGGGGGAGGATCCTCTGCTCAGCCTGCCTGGTGGGGGCCAAGGGACAGTGACCCTGGGAAGGGTGGCCAGGCCCTCTGGCAGTGGCACTCACCGGCCCTGAGCCAAGGTGCTGCCACGAGTGCCATGTGAGGTGGCATCACAAAGCCTCTTTTTTGCTGACTCAGGAGGAAGTTGGGGCTTTTGTGGTTCGTTCCCTCCCCTCCCCCCCCCCATTTGTGTCACCTCAGTGCACCCCCTGTCCCCAGGGGTGCCACCAAGCTGGGCTTCACGGGGCTGGGGTCACCCCGTGTCCCGCGTCAGCCAGCTCTGGTGCCCGCCACCCAGTGCCCGCCTCAGGGGAGCCCGCAGGCCCGCAGCATTGCCACCAGCTGGTGGCACCAGGATGGCCTCAGCAGGACAGTGGCACCCAGGGCTGGACTCCCTGGGCTGGCTTTGCTGGGGTGGCAGCAGGACGACCTCGCCGGGACGGCAGGAGGAGCGCGGCCTCGCCGGGACGGTGGCGCCGGGACTCTGCCCTTCGGGAGGGCTCTGCTGGGATGGCAGCTGGAGAGCCCCCCCAGCATGGTGGCACTGGGACTGGCCTCGATGGGATGGCACTGCCAAGGTGGTGGCACCAGGACTGGCTGTGCCAAGCTGGCGCTTGGGGTGGCCTCGCCAAGGCAGCACCAGGATTAACCGCACCAGGACGACTCGCTGGGATGGTGGCACCGGGATCAGCCTCGCTGGGATGGCATCGTGGCTGCCCTCACTGGGATGGCACTGGAGCTGGCATTTACTGGGCCTGGCCTCACTGGCATGGCACTGGAGCTGGCATTTACTGGGATGGCACTGGAGCTGGCATTACTGAGCCTGGCCTCACTGGGATGGCACTGGAGCTGGCATTTACTGGGATGGCACTGGAGCTGGCATTACTGAGCCTGGCCTCACTGGGATGGCACTGGAGCTGGCATTACTGAGCCTGGCCTCACTGGGATGGCACTGGAGCTGGCATTACTGGGCCTGGCCTCACTGGGATGGCACTGGAGCTGGCATTACTGAGCCTGGCCTCACTGGGATGGCACTGGAGCTGGCATTTACTGGGCCTGGCCTCACTGGGATGGCACTGGAGCTGGCATTTACTGGGATGGCACTGGAGCTGGCATTTACTGGGCCTGGCCTCACTGGGATGGCACTGGAGCTGGCATTTACTGGGATGGCACTGGAGCTGGCATTACTGAGCCTGGCCTCACGGGATGGCACTGGAGCTGGCATTTACTGGGCCTGGCCTCACGGGGATGGCACTGGAGCTGGCATTTACTGGGCCTGGCCTCACTGGGATGGCACTGGAGCTGGCATTTACTGGGATGGCACTGGAGCTGGCATTTACTGGGCCTGGCATTTACTGGGATGGCACTGGAGCTGGCATTACTGAGCCTGGCCTCACTGGGATGGCACTGGAGCTGGCATTTACTGGGCCTGGCCTCACTGGGATGGCACTGGAGCTGGCATTTACTGAGCCTGGCCTCACTGGGATGGCACTGGAGCTGGCATTAATGAGCCTGGCCTCACTGGGATGGCACCAGGATGATCTTACTGGGACTGACATCTCCAAGATACTGCTGGGACTTGCCAGGACTGACCTCACTGGCACAGCACTGTGAGAGGGTGGCACTAGGACAGCTCTGGGATGGTGACACTGGCACAGCCCTGGGATGGCCTTGTTGGGATGCTGGCACTGGCACAGCCCTGGGATGACCTTGCTGGGATGGTGGCACTGGCACAGCCCTGGGATGGCCTTGCTGGGATGCTGGCACTGGCAGAGCCCTGGAATGGCCTTGTTGGGATGGTGGCACTGGCACAGCCCTGGGATGACCTTGCTGGGATGATGGCACAGCACAGCCCTGGGATGACCTTGCTGGGATGCTGGCACTGGCAGAGCCCTGGAATGGCCTTGTTGGGATGGTGGCACTGGCACAGCCCTGGGATGACCTTGCTGGGATGATGGCACAGCACAGCCCTGGGATGACCTTGCTGGGATGCTGGCACTGGCAGAGCCCTGGGATGGCCTTGTTGGGATGCTGGCACTGGCACAGCACTGTGAGATGGTGGCACCAGGACAGCTCTGGGATGGCCTTGGTGGGATGGTGACACTGAGACAGCTCTGGGATGCTGGCACTGGCACAGCCCTGGGATGGCCTTGTTGGGATGCTGGCACTGGCACAGCCCTGGCAGCACCTCGCCACGAGGGCACTCATTCAAGACTTGCTGGGATGGCCTCACCGCAGTGGCACCAGGGTGGCCTGGCCAGGATGTCCCTGGGGTGACCTCACCAGGATGGCACTGGAGTGGCCTCCCCAGCACCTGTGGCCTGCCCCTGTCCCCACACAACTGCCCCCTTGAGGGCTAGGGGGCACCTCAGAGCTCCCCTCCTGCCCTCCTCAGGTGCCCTGGGGCCCGGGGCGACCCCGTGGGGCTGGAGAGCTCTGCCCTGCTGCTGCTGGCCAGGGTCTCACACCTTGCCTGGGCATCAGCTCCTTTCCTCCCCTCCAAACCCAGCAGCTGCCTCCTCCCTTCTAAGGAGGAGATTCCCCCAAGTTCCTGAGGTCTCTGTGGGGTCTCCAAGGTTGCATGGCCAGGGGAGGAAAAACCCCAGGAGGGGCCAAGGGGTCGTGCTCGACCTTTGTAAGCCACCAGGGAAGCCACCCCTGACCCCCTGAGAGGGCCATGGTGGGATTTATCCTGCCCAGGAAAGGGGTGCAGAGGGTTGAGGGGGCTCCAGCTCTTACTGTCCCCTTCCCTCCTTGCAGAGCTCCTACCCCATCTGGGAGGATTTCAACTCGAAGGCCACCAAGCTGCACTCCCAGCTCAGGTGAGTGGTGGCCGTGCTGGGGACACACACACACACACAGAGGTCCCCGTGGGTGCATCCCCCCCAGGGTGCCCAGCACCTGCTGAGCTCCTTCCTCCCTCTCTCCACCCCAGGACCACGGTGCTGGCTGCAGTTGCCTTCCTGGATGCCTTCCAGAAAGTGGCTGACATGGCCACCAACACCCGAGGTAGGCTGCTGGCTGCCCAGGGCTGCCTCGGCTGGGCAGGGCAGCAAGGGAGAAGCATCCCCTGGGGAGGGGAGGTGGAGGGGGGAGGGGGGAGCGTCTCCCCTGGCCCACACAGCTGAGGTGGGCTTCCAGCAAGAGTCCCACCACCCCTGGAGACATGTCCATGGTGTGTGTCCTGAGGTGGAGCACCCCCTGGGAAGCAGGGCTGGGGAAAGAGGAGGTGCAGCTGAGGCTGGGGGTGGGGTGCCAGGAGGGGTGCTGCTCCTTACCCCCCCTGCCTGCCCCTGGAGCACCCCCTGGGAAGCAGGGCTGGGGAAAGAGGAGGTGCAGCTGAGGCTGGGGGTGGGGTGCCAGGAGGGGTGCTGCTCCTTACCCCCCCTGCCTGCCCCTGGAGCACCCCCTGGGAAGCAGGGCTGGGGAAAGAGGAGGTGCAGCTGAGGCTGGGGGTGGGGTGCCAGGAGGAGGGGTGCTGCTCCTCCTCCCCCCAGCCCCTGGAGCATCTCCTGGTGGGGATGGTCGGCTCGTGGGGGAGGCTTTGGGGGGGTCACCTACGTGGGAAGCACCCAGGGTGCGCTGGGGGATCCAAGGCTCCCTGGGGCAGGAGGATGAGCTGGAGGGAGGGAGGGAGGGAGATGCGGGACATCCCCGACACCCCACACCCCCCCCCCCCCGCTCAAGCGGCGTGAGGACAAAGCCCAACCCTCCACGGAAGGCACAACGAAGGTGCGGGGGGTCCCTCCATGCTGCTGTGGAAGGTGGGAGACTGCAACCTCGGAGCCCTGGACCCTCTCTGGGTGCCCACTGGTGGCCGGGAGCCGCTTCCTGCCGCTCGGCTTCTGCCAAGCAGATGGTCCCGGGCTGGTCCGCAGACTGGCGGCATCCAGGCCATCTGGAGCTGCCTGGGGAGGAGGAGGAGGAGGATGAGGAGGAGGAGGCAGCAGCTTGAGCTGGGATCAGCTTTGCCTCCAAACCCACTGGCCCACTGCACTGGGAGGGGGGATTAGGGCTCGCCCAGCTGCAGCCCTGGCACGCAGAGCGGGCACAGCTGGTGAGCAGCGCCGCGGGGCACCCCCGGACGGCCCTGCCGCTTTGCGCGGGGGGGTGTGGAGAGCAGAGCGGCAGCGTGGGGGAAACTGAGGCAGGGGATGGGGGGGAGGGGGCCGGGGGGGACCCTGCCGGCCTGGCACGCAGCACGTGAGCACGCCAGGAATCGGATTAGGAGCAGCAGGAGCCGGGATAAGAGCTTTAGGAGCGGGATTAGGAGAACACCCCAGCCCCGGAGGAGGAGAAGCCCCTCGGCCCGAGGGCTGCCCGTTTCCCACCGCGCTCTGGGGGAGGGGAGCGGGGGGGGGCAGGTGCGCCCAAACCTCCCGTGCGGGGTGGGAGGTGGCCCGGGAGGGGGTGAGAGAGACGGAAAACCCCTCCCGAGCCTGCGGCCGGGGCGCCGGGATCGCTGCTGCGCCGGGGCCTCGCCAGCAGCACTGCCACCCCGTGGCCGTCCTTAGGCTCCAGAGTGAACAGCCCGGCGAGGACGCTCCCGCTTCCCTGCCGGGGGCCAGCGCCCTCCCCGGGATCAATCACACCTGGGGGTGAGGGACGCTGCCAGCTGCCGGGCACCGTGCCACGGAGCGATGCTGATCCCGGAGCCATGTGCTCCTGCTCCGCTGGTTCTAGGGCCGCGCCTGGGCTTGGCTGTACAGCAGCTGCCTCCCTCCCTCCTCTGGCTCCCCCAGTGCTGCACTGCACCTCCCTCCCTCCCTGCTCTGCTTCCCCCAGTGCTGAACTGCACCTCTCTCCCTCCCTCCTTTGCTTCCCCCAGTGCTGCACTGCACCTCCCTCCCTTCCTCCTCTGCTTCTCCCAGTGCTGCACTGCACCTCCCTCCCTTCCTCCTCTGCTTCTCCCAGTGCTGCACTGCACCTCCCTCCCTCCCTCCTCTGGCTCCCCCAGTGCTGAACTGCACCTCTCTCCCTCCCTCCTTTGCTTCCCCCAGTGCTGAGCTGCACCTCCCTCCCTCCCTCCTCTGCTTCCCCCAGTGCTGAGCTGCACCTCCCTCCCTCCCTCCTCTGCTTCCCCCAGTGCTGAGCTGCACCTCCCTCCCTCCCTCCTCTGCTTCCCCCAGTGCTGAACTGGACCTCACTCCCTTCCTCCCTCCCTCCCCCAGTGCTTTATTTATTAGTTAGTGGATGCTAATCGATTGAGTTGATGACTTTCTTTTGGGGGAGGGGGGAAGCAAGTCACAGAACCAACAAGGTTGGGAGAGCCCTCAAGGCTCATCGAGTCCAACCTGCCACCCCGCGCCTCATGCCCACTCGGCCACGGCACCAATGCCCTCTTGAACCCCAACCCAAATCCCTTTTTCGACCCCAGCCCTGAGAGTCCCCAGGCTGGCAGTGGCATGGGGGTGTCCCCAGGCTGGCAGTGGCGTGGGGGTGTCCCCAGGCAGCCCTTTTGTCCCCTCCCCTGCAGGTGCCACAAGGGACATTGGCTCGGCTCTGACCCGCATGTGCATGAGGCACCGCAGCATCGAGGCCAAGCTCCGGCAGTTCACCAAGTAAGGAGTCCGAGGCCCAGCAGGGAGGGGAGCTGCCCAGGCTCAGCCCTCTTTGGGGCTGCTCTCCCCCCCCATTCTCCAGCTCCATGCCCTCTCTCTCCCCTCTTCCAGTGCCCTCATGGAGAGCCTGATCAACCCTCTGCAGGACAGGATTGAGGACTGGAAGAAAACTGCCAACCAGCTGGACAAGGACCACGCGAAAGGTGGGCACTGGGGGCAGGGAGAGAGGGAGCTGGGGGTGCTGACTGACAGCTGCCTGAACATGAGCCAGCAGTGTGCCCAGCTGGCAAAGAAGGCCAAGGGCATCCTGGCCTGCAGCAGGAGCAGTGTGGCCAGCAGGAGCAGGGAGCTCATCCTGCCCTGTGCTCAGCACTGCTCAGGCCACACCTGGAGTCCTGTGTCCAGCTCTGGGCTCCTGAGGTTAGGAAAGAGGTTGAGCTGCTGGAAGGTGTCCAGAGAAGGGCAAGAAAGCTGGGGAGGGGTCTGGGGCACAGCCCTGTGAGGAGAGGCTGAGGGAGCTGGGGTTGCTTAGCCTGGAGAAGAGGAGGCTCAGGGGAGACCTTCTTGCTCTCTGCAACTCCCTGCAGGGAGGTTGGAGCCAGGTGGGGGTTGGGCTCTTCTCCCAGGCAGCCAGCCCCAGAACAAGAGGACACAGTCTCAAGCTGTGCCAGGGGAGGTTCAGGCTGGATGTCAGGAAGAAGTTCTTCATAGAAAGAGAGATTGGCCCTTGGGATGTGCTGCCCAGGGAGGTGGTGGAGTCCCCATCCCTGGAGGTGTTCAGGAGGGGATTGGATGTGGCACTTGGTGCCATGGTCTGGTCATGAGGTCTGTGGTGACAGCTTGGACTCGATGATCCTCAAGGTCTCTTCCAACCTTAGTGATACTGTGGAGGGAGCTGTGCTCCTTGGGAGGGGGGAGGGGCAGCTGTGCTGGGTGATAGCCTGGGGGAGGGAGGGTCCCTTCTGACAGCACTTCTGTGCCCCCCTGCCCCCAGAGTACAAACGAGCTCGCCACGAGATCAAGAAGAAATCCTCCGACACCCTCAAGCTCCAGAAGAAGGCTCGGAAAGGTCAGGGAGGGGGCTCCCTCTGGAGGGGGCTGGGGGGGAAAAGGGGGTACCCCTGCCAGCTGTGGGGCACCCTGTGGGGATGGTGGGTACCAGGGGCCCTCCCCTGCAGCAAGCAGGGCGCTGGCAGGGCCCTGGGGGGTGGCAAGGAGGCGGGTTGGGGGGGAGGAACCCCCTGGCCCTCTTTTTTTCACACGTTTTCTCTGTCTCCTTCTCTCTGCCCTCCCCTCCACATCCTTCCTGTAGAGCTGCTTGGTAAGTGAACTGCTGCCCCTCCCCCGCCCCCAACCCCCCCACCCCTGGAACCCCTCTTTGCTTCTTCATCTGTACGCCCACCCCACACCTCCCCGGGGCTGGGGCTGCCTCTGTCTGTCTGTCATCTGGTGCCTGTGCTCCCTCCTGCCCTTCCTTACCCAGCATTTAGCTTAGCTGCCACCCCTCATCCTGGGGGATGGGGTGGTGGGCAAACACACACACCCCTCCCCACCACCCACCCCCCCAGCCCGGGGCTGCATGAGGTGAGGATGCTCCCAGAGCAGCCTGGGGCACAGAGGGGGCACCCACTTGAGACATGAGGATGGGGAGGGGGGTGCCTCCCAGCTGGAGTGGATGGATGGCCTTGGCTTGGCTGTGGGACATCCAGAGCAGGGCCAGGAGGCTGAGCAGAGGGCTGGAGCTGCTCTGCTCTGAGCACAGCCTGAGAGAGTTGGGGTTGTGCAGGCTGCAGAGGAGAAGGCTCCAGGGAGACCTTCTGGTGGCCTTGCAGGGGCTGCAGGGGGCTGCAGGAAAGCTGGGGAGGGACTTTGGAGGCTGTCAGGGAGGGATAGGACTGGGGGGGATGGAGCCAAAGGAGAAGTGGGGAGCTGGAGATTGGCTGTGAGGAAGAAGTTGTTGGGCAGGAGGGTGGGAGAGCCTGACCCAGGCTGCCCAGGGAGGTGGTGGAAGCCTCCTGCTGCTGCCTGGAGGTGTTTGCAGCCAGGCTGGAGGTGGCTGTGAGCAACCTGCTGTGGGGTGAGGTGTTCCTGCCCATGGCAGGGGGTTGGGACTGGCTGAGCCTTGAGCTCATTCCAACCCTGGCCAACCCTGTGGTTCCTTGGCCTGGCAGCACTTGGCAGCTCCTCACAGCCAGGTGTTGATGCTCTGCCATCTCTCTGGCTCCATCTCAGTGCCTGCCAGCCCAGCCCCAGGGGCCAGGCCCCCACCATCTCCCCTCTCTGCCTCCTGGCAAGCATTCCGAGGAGCCAGTGGAGGCTTTTGAGGTGGGAGCTGGTGGCTGGGAGCAGGGGGAATGGAGCAATCAGAGCCTCCTCCTCCTCCCCAGCCCTGCCTCTGACAATTCCACGGTGATTCTGCATCCCCCCTGCAGATCTGGGGGGGAGGGGGCAGCATCAGGAGGGAGCCTGGCCCTGACAGCAGATCCTCACCACCCTCCCCTCTCTCCCCTCACAGGGAAGGGAGACCTGCAGCCCCAGCTGGACAATGCCCTGCAGGATGTCAACGACATGTACCTGCTGCTGGAGGAGACGGAGAAGCAGGCGGTGCGCAAGGCCCTCATCGAGGAGCGGGGTCGCTTCTGCACCTTCATCACCTTCCTGCAGCCCGTGGTGGTGAGCACCAGGGCAGGGGGCAACTGCTTGGGTGCTGGGCTGTGAGAGGCTAGGAGAGCTCTGCAGAGGGACCTTGCCAGGCTGGGCAGATGGGCAGAGGCCAAGGGCAGGAGATTGAACACATCCAAGGCCAGGGGCTGCACTTTGGCCACAACAACCCCAGGCAGTGCTACAGGCTGGGGGCAGAGTGGCTGAGAGCAGCCAGGCAGAGAGGGAGCTGGGGGGAGTGGTGGAGAGCAGCTGAACAGGAGGCAGCAGTGTGCCCAGGGGGCCAAGAAGGCCAAAGGCATCCTGGCCTGCAGCAGGAGCAGTGTGGCCAGCAGGAGCAGGGAGCTCATCCTGCCCTGTGCTCAGCACTGCTCAGGCCACCCCTTGAGTCCTGTGTCCAGCCCTGGGCTCCTGAGGTTAGGAAAGAGGTTGAGCTGCTGGAAGGTGTCCAGAGAAGGGCAAGAAAGCTGGGGAGGGGTCTGGGGCACAGCCCTGGGAGGAGAGGCTGAGGGAGCTGGGGTTGCTTAGCCTGGAGAAGAGGAGGCTCAGGGGAGACCTTCTTGCTCTCTCCAACTCCCTGCAGGGAGGTTGCAGCCAGGTGGAGGTTGGGCTCTTCTCCCAGGCAGCCAGCCCCAGAACAAGAGGTCACAGTCTCAAGCTGTGCCAGGGGAGGTTCAGGCTGGATGTCAGGAAGAAGTTCTTCATAGAAAGAGAGATTGGCCCTTGGGATGTGCTGCCCAGGGAGGTGGTGCAGTCCCCATCCCTGGAGGTGTTTAGGCAGAGCCTGGCTGAGGCCCTTGGTGCCATGGTTGAGTTGATCAGATGGTGCTGGGGGATAGGTTGGGCTGGATGATCTTGAAGGTCTCTTCCAACCTGGTTAATTCTTCTCTTCCTCCTCTTCTTCTCTTCCTCCTCTTCTTCTCTTCCTCCTCTTCTTCTCTTCCTCCTCTTCTTCTCTTCCTCCTCTTCTTCTCTTCCTCCTCTTCTTCTCTTCCTCCTCTTCTTCTCTTCCTCCTCTTCTCCTCTTCCTCCTCTTCTTCTCTTCCTCCTCTTCTCCTCTTCCTCCTCTTCTCCTCTTCCTCCTCTTCTCCTCTTCCTCCTCTTCTCCTCTTCCTCCTCCTCTCTTCCCTGTGTGGCAGAATGGGGAGCTCACCATGCTGGGCGAGATCACTCACCTGCAGGGCATCATCGAGGACCTGGTGGTGCTCACCGCTGAGCCCCACAAGCTGCCCCCTGCCAGCGAGCAGGTCAGTGGGGGAGGGGCTCGGGGGGGGGAGGAGAAGGTGAAGGGGGGGATGTACCTTTTGGAGGGTTTAACTCCCCTCCAAACACACATCCTTCCTGCAGGTGATCAAGGACCTGAAGGGCTCTGACTACAGCTGGTCCTACCAGACCCCCCCGTCCTCCCCCAGCAGCTCCAGCTCCCGCAAGTCCAGCATGTGCAGGTACCGGGGGGCAGGGGGGTTCCCACACGGGGAAATCCAGCCCCCAGCCCCCTTTGGTAACCCTGGGAGGCAGGGGGAGGGGGGGAGGGGGTGGCTGCTGGTGCTTGCAGCCCTTGTGTGTGCTCACAAGGTGCGTGGCCACCGCCACGTGTCCAGGTGGCAAACTGCTCCCCAGGCGTGGGGGGGTGGTCAGGGGCAGGCTGGAGGTGGCTGTGAGCAAGCTGCTGTGGGGTGAGGTGTCCCTGCCCATGGCAGGGGCTTGGAGCTGGCTGAGCCTTGAGCTCCCTTCCAGCCCTGACAGCTCTGGGATTATAGCTGGGATGGGCACAGGGTCTGGTGGGGACCTATAGGGCAGGGTCTGGTGGGCTCTATAGGGCAGGGTCTGGTGGGCTCTATGGTATAGGGTCTGGTGGGCTCTCTGGGGCAGGCTCTGGTGGGCTCTCTGGGGCAAGGCAAAGTGCCTCGAGGTTTTGGGGGCTGAGGTGAGGGACTTCGGGGGCACGCATGTCACCCTTACCATGTACCCCCCCTCCAGCATGTCCCCTCCTCCCGGCCCTGTGACCCCAGACGGGACAAGGGCCACCCCAGGAGCTCCTCAGTCCCTCCCCTCTCACCCCCCAGGCTGAGCCGCGGGGCAAGGTTCCGAACCTCCGCCTTAAACTGTTTTTTTCCTTCCTTTGTCCTCCTCCTCCTCCTCCTCCCGGCCGCCACCTCCCCCGTGTGGTGTGTGCGCGTCCCCTCCCCGCGCCGCCGGTGCCCCGCCAGCAGCGTTAGCAGTGCCAAGGGTGGCGCGGCGTGGCCCGGGGGGGCGCAGAGCTGCTCACCCAGTTCCACCTATCGCTACCGCAGCCTGGCGCAGCCCCCGGCCGCTCGCCTCTCCAGCGTCTCCTCCCACGACTCCGGCTTCGTCTCCCAGGATGCTGCTTACTCCAAACCTCCTTCCCCCATGCCCTCCGACATCACCAGCCAGGTACAGAGCCGGGGAGGGAGGGGGTTAAGAGGGGGAGGGGTTGGGGGAGGAGGGGCAGTGCCGAGGAGCCAACCCGATCCCCAGCTGTAGAGCCGGTGTGATACACGAGGGGCTGGGGTAGAGGGGAGGAGGAGCAGTGCTGCGGAGCCAACCCGATCCCCAGCTGCAGAACCGGTGTGATACACGAGGGGCTGGGGTAGAGGGGAGGAGGAGCAGTGCCGAGGAGCCAACCCGATCCCCAGCTGTAGAGCCGGTGTGATACACGAGGGGCTGGGGTAGAGGGGAGGAGGAGCAGTGCCGAGGAGCCAACCCGATCCCCAGCTGTAGTCCCCAGCTGTAGAACACGAGGGGCTGGGGTAGAGGGGAGGAGGAGCAGTGCTGCGGAGCCAACCCGATCCCCAGCTGTAGAGCCGGTGTGATACACGAGGGGCTGGGGTAGAGGGGAGGAGGAGCAGTGCCGAGGAGCCAACCCGATCCCCAGCTGCAGAACCGGTGTGATACACGAGGGGCTGGGGTAGAGGTGGATGGGACCTGGCCCCCTATGGCTTTTCCAGCTGTGTTTGGGGAGGGGGGGGGTAATAAACAGCAGGGGGTGCCACCCCTGCTGTGCCACCCTACCCAGAACAGGGTCTTTCCCAAGCCCCTCACACCCAGTTTGCAGCAGCTCCTGGAGAGGCAGTGTGGAGCAAAGCTTCTCTTTCCCCCCCCCCAGCCTCCTCAGTGCCAAGGATGCTTTTGGGACCACCCCCCCCGCCCCGGGTAGCTGCTGAGCCCTCCTGCTGGCCATGCCACCAGGCTGCTCTGGCACTGCCCACGCTGACTGGGCATCCCCATGGCTGCAAGGACCCTCCCTGCTTCCCAGAGGGCCTCTTGGGCTCCATGGGATCAGCCAGGCTGGAGCTGAGCACCTCAGCCAGCTCCGTACAGCCCCCACCGCCAGGGCGCATCCTGCTCACCCTCCTGCTGCTGTGGGCTGTGGGTCTGGGTGGGGGTCAGCACCCCGGGGGGGCCGTGGCTGTGCTTGCTGACTGCCTCTTCTCTCCCGCTCTGGCTCTCCCCTCGGGCTCCTGGCACAGCAGAAGTCCTCCAGCTCAGCATCCTCGGAGGCCTCCGAAACCTGTCAGTCGGTCAGCGAGTGCAGCTCCCCCACCTCGGTTAGTTCTCACAGCCCCCCCCAGAACCAGAGAGCTCTGGAGGAGACCCCAGAGGTCACCAAGTCCCAACCACTCCCCCAGGCCTCACACTGCCACCACTGCTGCTCAGCCTCCGCCACTGAACCACCTTCCCCTCAGCACCACAGGCAGGCAGCTTTTGAGTCCCTCCAGGGATGGGGATGGAGACTCCACCACCGCCTCCAGCCCTGGGCAGCCTGGGCCAGGGCCTGAGAACTCTTCCTGGGAAGAGATTTCTTTCCCTCATGTCCAGCCTGGTGCAGCTTGAGGCTGTTTCCCCTTGTCCTGTCCCTTGCTGCGTGTGAGAGGAGACCAACCCCTGCCTGACCCCAGCCTCCTTTCAGGGAGCTGTAGGGAGCAATGAGGTCTCCCCTCAGCCTCCTCTTCTCCAGGCTGAACACCTCCCCCCCGCCCCCCCAGCTCCCTCAGCTGCTCCTCTCCACACCACTCCACCATCAGGGCCTGGGTGGGATGGGAAGGGGAACCTTCAGCAGCAGCCCTCTCCTCTTCCTCTCTCCTCCTTCCCTTGACCCCGGTCCCCACCTCCTCAGCTGAGGAACCTCCTCCACCACACCTCATGGCCTCGAGCCCCTACCTCTCCCCAGTCCTACCACAGGGCAGGGCAGGGCAGGGCAGGGCAGGGCAGGGCGCCCAAGCAGTGCCCTGAGGGGCAGGGCTGCGTGCCCTCACCCTCCCTGCCCTCGCTGCTGGCATCCCCCCCCAGCGTCACCCCTTGGCACCTTGGCCCTTGCAGGACTGGTCCAAGGCCAGCCCCTACGACCAGCCGGCGGTGCCCACCCTGCAGCGGCGCAAGGACCGCGTGGAGCACCTGCGGGAAGCCGAGCTGGGCTCAGCTGCCGCCGGCTACCCGGGCACCGCCTACCCTGGCGCCGCCTACCAGGGCACCGGCGCCGAGGACGCCCCCAGGCCCCGCATGTCCCCGGCCACCATCGCCGCCAAGGTACCGCCGCCGCCGCCGGGGCGGGCGCAGGGCGGGGGGGTCGGGGCTTTTGCGGGGGAGAGGGAAGAGGGAACCTCCCAAGAGGGATGGTTGATGAGCGGCCTCCTGTCCCCCTCCCCACAGCATGGGGAGGAGGTCTCCCCCGCCGCCAGCGACCTGGCCATGGTCCTGACGCGGGGGTTGAGCCTGGAGCACCAGAAGAGCAGCAGGGACTCGCTGCAGTACTCCAGCGGCTACAGCACGCAGACCACCACCCCCTCCTGCTCCGAGGACACCATCCCTTCCCAAGGTACCCACCCTGCCACGCCTGGGGGACACCAGGAGGAAGCTTTGCAGTGAGGGGTGGGCAGGCGCTGCCACAGGTTGCCTGGGAGTGGGGGGTTGAAGCTGCCCCACTCCGTGGGGGTGTTGGGATGCTCATGGCTAGGGCAGGTTGTGGTCATGATGCAAGAGGGAAAAGGGAGGCTTGGTTGTCACTTCAGTGGGATGTTTGGAGTGGTTGTAGTTGCCCTCTCTGATGGTGAGGGTTGGGTTTGCTTGTGGCTGCCTCCTGATGGTGAGGGTTGGGTTTGCTTGGGGCTGCCTCCTGATGGTGAGGGTTGGGTTTGCTTGTGGTTGCCTCCTGATGGTGAGGGTTGGGTTTGCTTGTGGCTGCCTCCTGATGGTGCTGGTTGGGTTTGCTTGGGGCTGCCTCCTGATGGTGCTGGTTGGGTTTGCTTGTGGTTGCCTCCTGATGGTGCTGGTTGGGTTTGCTTGGGGCTGCCTCCTGATGGTGCTGGTTGGGTTTGCTTGTGGCTGCCTCCTGATGGTGATGGTTGGGTTTGCTTGTGGCTGCCTCCTGATGGTGCTGGTTGGGTTTGCTTGGGTTGCCTCCTGATGGTGAGGGTTGGGTTTGCTTGGGTTGCCTCCTGATGGTGCTGGTTGGGTTTGCTTGTGGCTGCCTCCTGATGCTGCTGGTTGGGTTTGCTTGGGTTGCCCCCTGATGGTGAGGGTTGGGTTTGCTTGTGGTTGCCTCCTGATGGTGAGGGTTGGGTTTGCTTGTGGCTGCCTCCTCATGGTGCGGGTTGGGTTTGCTTGTGGTTGCCTCCTGATGCTGCTGGTTGGGTTTGCTTGTGGCTGCCTCCTCATGGTGCGGGTTGGGTTTTGTTGTGGCTGCCTCCTGATGCTGCTGGTTGGGTTTGCTTGTGGTTGCCTCCTGATGCTGCTGGTTGGGTTTTGTTGTGGCTGCCTCCTGATGGTGCTGGTTGGGTTTGCTTGGGTTGCCTCCTGATGGTGCTGGTTGGGTTTTGTTGTGGCTGCCTCCTGATGGTGAGGGTTGGGTTTGCTTGTGGCTGCCTCCTCATGGTGCTGGTTGGGTTTGCTTGTGGCTGCCTCCTCATGGTGCTGGTTGGGTTTGCTTGTGGCTGCCTCCTGATGGTGAGGGTTGGGTTTGCTTGGACTGCCTCCTGATGGTGCTGGTTGGGTTTGCTTGTGGCTGCCTCCTCATGGTGCTGGTTTGGTTTGCTTGGGTTGCCTCCTGATGGTGAGGGTTGGGTTTGCTTGTGGCTGCCTCCTGATGCTGCTGGTTGGGTTTGCTTGTGGTTGCCTCCTGATGGTGCTGGTTGGGTTTGCTTGTGGCTGCCTCCTGATGGTGCTGGTTGGGTTTGCTTGGGTTGCCTCCTGATGGTGAGGGTTGGGTTTGCTTGTGGCTGCCTCCTGATGGTGAGGGTTGGGTTTGCTTGTGGTTGCCTCCTGATGATGCTGGTTGGGTTTGCTTGGGTGGCCTCCTGATGGTGAGGGTTGGGTTTGCTTGTGGTTGCCTCCTGATGGTGAGGGTTGGGTTTGCTTGTGGCTGCCTCCTCATGGTGCTGGTTGGGTTTGCTTGTGGTTGCCTCCTGATGGTGAGGGTTGGGTTTGCCTGTGGCTGCCTCCTGATGGTGCTGGTTGGGTTTGCCTGTGGCTGCCTCCTGATGCTGCTGGTTGGGTTTTGTTGTGGCTGCCTCCTGATGATGCTGGCTGGGTTTGCTTGTGGCTGCCTCCTGATGGTGCTGGTTGGGTTTGCTTGTGGTTGCCTTCTGATGGTGAGGGTTGGGTTTGCTTGGACTGCCTCCTGATGGTGCTGGTTGGGTTTGCTTGTGGCTGCCTCCTGATGGTGCTGGTTGTGTTTGCTTGTGGCTGCCTCCTGATGCTGCTGGTTGGGTTTGCTTGTGGCTGCCTCCTGATGGTGCTGGTTGGGTTTGCTTGTGGCTGCCTCCTGATGGCGCTGGTTGGGCTTGGTGGTGAGCACAATTTGCCAGCAGTGCTTGGGACCGTCTTGCCACGGTGGTGACCGAGTGTGGCTGTGATCCCACTGCAGTGCCATTGCTTGGCACTGGCTGTGACCGCCTTGGGAGGGCGGCAGATGGACTCGGCAGCGCCCGCTGGGCCCCCCACCCACCCTGCCCCCTTCCCCATCCCCCAGGCTCCGACTACGACTGCTACTCGGTGAACGGCGACGTGGAGTGCGAGCCGCAGAGCGACTTCGACAAGTCCTCCACCATCCCCCGCAACAGCAACATCGCCCAGAACTACCGGCGCATGATCCAGACCAAGCGCCCCGCCTCCACCGCCGGCCTGCCCACCGGCACCAACCTCCCCGCCGGCAGCACCCCGGGGGTGGCCACCATCCGCCGCACGCCCTCCACCAAGCCCTCGGTCCGCCGCACCCTCTCCAACGCCGGCCCCATCCCCATCCGACCCCCCATCGTCCCCGTGAAGACCCCCACGGTGCCCGACTCGCCCGGCTACGCCGGCCCGACGCGGGTGGGCAGCGAGGAGTGCGTCTTCTACGCCGAGGACGCCTCGCCCGGCCCCCTGGATTTTGCCAAAGCTTCGCCCAAGCGGCTGAGCCTGCCCAACACCGCCTGGGGCGGCGGGGCCGTGGAGATCTCCGTCTACCCCGGGGCCGGCCAGCACCTCTCCGCCGAGGAAGAGGAGGACCAACAGCTGGCCGCCAACCGGCACAGCTTGGTGGAGAAGATCGGCGAGCTGGTGGCCGGCGCCCACGCCCTGGGCGAAGGGCAGTTCCCCTTCCCCACCAGCCTGGCGGGGGCCGGCCCCGCCGAGGAGACCCCCGCCCCCCCGCCGGCGGCCTCCATGGACCCCCCCGCCGAAGACATGCTGGTGGCCATCCGGCGCGGGGTCCGCCTGCGCAGGACCATCACCAACGACAGGTCGGCCCCGCGGATATCGTGATGACGCCCTGCCCGCCGGGGCCTGCCCCGCGCCCCGCGCCCGACGGAGCCCACCCGGCACCCCCCGCCCCCCGCCCAGGCCCGCCGGCACCCACCGGCCCCGCCCCCCGCGCTTTCTGCCCCTCTTATCTCCTCCTTCCCCCATCCCAGCCCCTCCTTGCCTTGTGGTTTGTCCTCACCTGGGCTCTCTCTGGCTCTGCTGCTCCTCTGCTTCTCGAGGATCTCTCTTTCCTTTCTTCTTTTCGGTTTGTTTTCTGCTCTTTCTGCTTTTCTGCCTTTCTCTTAAGCCCCCTCTCCCTCCTCCCCCCTCCTCCCCCCCCCTCCTCCCCCTCCCTCCCCCTCCCTCCCCCTCTCCTCCCTCCTCCCTCCTCTCCTCTCCTCTCCTCTCCTCTCCTCTCCTCTCCTCTCTCTCTCCTCTCCTCTCCTCTCCTCTCCCTCTCCTCTCTCTCTCCTCTCCTCTCCTCTCCTCTCCTCTCCTCTCCCTCTCCTCTCCTCCTCTCCTCTCCCTCCTCTCCTCTCCTCTCCTCTCCTCTCCTCTCTCTCCTCTCCTCTCCCTCTCCTCTCCTCTCCTCTCCTCTCCTCTCCTCTCCTCTCCTCTCTCTCCTCTCCTCTCCTCTCCTCTCCTCCCTCCCTCCCTCCCCCCCCCTCCCCTCCCCCTCCCTCCCTCCCCTCCCTCCCCTCCTCCCCCCCTCCCCTCTTTTCCTCTGTTCTTTTCCCCTCTATCTTTTCTGTTCTTTTTCCTTTTCCTCTCTTTTCCCATTTTCCTCCTTTTTCGTCTTTCCTCTATTTCCTCCCTCTTTCCCCACTCTCTCCTCTCTCTCTCCTGCCTCTCTCCTCTTTTGTCTCTTTCTCCTCTTCCTCTTCTATTTTCTTTCTATTCCTTTTCCTCTTGTTTTCCTCTTTTTACTTTCTTCCCTCCCTCCCTCTTCTCTTCCTTTTTCTTTTCCCCTTTTCCATTCTTCTCCTTTCCTTTCCCCTCCTTCCTTTCCTCTTTTTTTCCCTTCCTTTTTCCTTCTTGTTCTCCTCTCCTCTTTTTCTCCCCTTCCTCCCCCTCTCCCTTCTCCTCTCTCTGTTTCTCCCTGCTGGGCACAGGTGGGTGCCCCTAGCCCAGCAAGCAGAAGGGCACAGTGGCAGCAGTGGGTGCCCCCAGCCACAGAAGGGCACAGTGGCAGCAGTGGGTGCCCCCAGCCCCAGAAGGGGACAGTGCCAGCAGTGGGTGCCCCCAGCCCCAGAAGGGGACAGTGGCAGCAGCAGGGTCCAAGGCAGGAGCAGCACCAGGAGCCAGGGGGTCCCATCCCTGTCCCTCTTCAGCTGCCTGCCCCCTGAGCCAGCCCCACTATGGGGGGGGCAGGAGCAGCAGGGAGGGGATGGGGGACACACTGGGGGGGCACATCAGTGGGACAGGCACCACAGCCCCCTCCAGCTTGTGAAGGGACAGGAGCAACTGAGGACACCAACCCTCCTCTTTGACCCCCCCCCCTTAGAAAGCACTGGGTGTGTGTCCCCCCCGGACCCTCCACATCCCCTCCCCCTCCCTCAGCACCCACACAGTGCTGCTGAGTGGGGGGTCTGGGGTCTGGGGGGAGGGTTCACACAGACACCCCCTCCCCCAAAAGGAAAGCAGCTGATTTCTGCCAGTGGCTAGAGGAAAGCACAACACCCCCTCCCCCCCCTCCCCTGGCCCCCCCGGGTGTACATAGCTCCCATCCCCCTCCCTCCCCGCTGTCTGTCGCATCGCAGCCCCCTCCCCTCCCCTCTCCATTCCCTTCCCTCCCACCCCCCTTTAGGAATAACAAAGTAGTTTCCCCCCCTAGCCCCTTTCTCCCTGCCCCCAGAACCGCTGATGCCAAGTGACAAATGTTTGGGGTTGGGGAAGGAGGAGGAGGAGGGGGTGGGGAGGGAGGCGGGGGGGGGGGGGAAAGCTGTGATGGAGGGGGTGGGGGGGGGGGGCAATGTGGTGTCTCTGATTTTGTACAGAAAATGAGAATTCCTTGGGAAAGAGCAACAACCACCACCACAAACCCAGAGCCTGAGCCTGTCTCTCTGAAGTCACTTTTCTGGTGCTGTTGTTAGAAACCTGGTCCTTTGTGTTTGGGGTTTCTTTCCCCCCTCCCTCCCTCCCTCCCCCTGGCTTTTGAGTTATTTTGGTGGTTTGCTTTGGTTTGGTTAATTTATTTCTCCCCCTTTCCTCCCCTTTCCTCCTCCTTTTCCTTTCCCCTCAACTCTGTGCTCCCACCTCTGCCACTGCTTCCCCCCTACCCCTCAAACTCCCCAAACGCCTCCATCCCTCCTCCTCCTCCCCCTCCTCCCCCTCCCCCAGGAGTTTCTTTCTCTTTCTTTCAGCCTCTCTCTTTTAATTTTATTTGAATTGCTTCTTTTTTCTTTTGTTTTGCCCTCCCCTCAACCCCCCCACTCCCTCCTCTTCCTCCCCTCCCCCCCAATTTCCATAGTCACTGCTACAAGTAACGAATGCACTGTGAAGATTCCAGTATTAATAAAGGTTGTACTGTAATTAAGAGCCTCTCCTGCTCCCCTCTGGCTGGGCTTGGCACCCATGGAGGTTCTATCATCATCATCATCACTCCTGGGGTGCCCAAGGGCTGGGGTGAGGCATCTGTGGGTGAGGGTTCTGCACCTGGGCTGTACCGCAGCAGGAGGGGTGAGGGGAGACCTGCTGGGGAGCAGCTCCAGGGAGAAGGAGCTGGCAGTGCTGGGGGTGAGCCAGCAGTGTGCCCTGAGGGGCAAGAAGGCCCCAGTGGTCTCCTGGAGTGCATGAAGGAGGGAGCTGGGGGTGCTGGTTGATGGTAGGGGATGGATGGAGTCCAGCAGCAGTGAGTTTGCAGCTGACAGCAAGCTGGGGGCAGGAGTTGAGCTGTGAGAGGGGAGGAGAGCTCTGCAGAGGGACCTTGCCAGGCTGGGCAGATGGGCAGAGGCCAAGGGCAGGAGATTGAACACATCCAAGTGCCAGGGGCTGCACTTTGGCCACAACAACCCCAGGCAGTGCTCCAGGCTGGGGGCAGAGTGGCTGAGAGCAGCCAGGCAGAGAGGGACATGGCGGGGAGTGGTGGAGAGCAGCTGAACAGGAGGCAGCAGTGTGCCCAGGGGGCCAAGAAGGCCAAGGGCATCCTGGCCTGCAGCAGGAGCAGTGTGGCCAGCAGGAGCAGGGAGCTCATCCTGCCCTGTGCTCAGCACTGCTCAGGCCACCCCTTGAGTCCTGTGTCCAGCTCTGGGCTCCTGAGGTTAGGAAAGAGGTTGAGCTGCTGGAAGGTGTCCAGAGAAGGGCAAGAAAGCTGGGGAGGGGTCTGGGGCACAGCCCTGTGAGGAGAGGCTGAGGGAGCTGGGGTTGCTTAGCCTGGAAAAGAGGAGGCTCAGGGGAGACCTTCTTGCTCTCTGCAACTCCCTGCAGGGAGGTTGGAGCCAGGTGGGGGTTGGGCTCTGCTCCCAGGCACCCAGCACCAGAACAAGAGGACACAGTCTCAAGCTGTGCCAGGGGAGGTTCAGGCTGGAGGTGAGGAGAAAGTTCTTCCCAGAGAGAGTTGTTGGCCCTTGGGATGTGCTGCCCAGGGAGGTGGTGGAGTCCCCACCCCTGGAGGTGTTTAGGCAGAGCCTGGCTGAGGCCCTTGGTGCCATGGCTGAGTTGATCAGATGGTGCTGGGGGATAGGTTGGGCTGGATGAGCTCTGAGGTCTCTTCCAACCTGGTCTATTCTAATAACTAATGACTTCTAATAGCTTCTAAGAAACGTGGGGCCAGCAGGTGGAGGGAGCTTCTCCTCACCCTTTGCTCTGCCCTGTTGAGGCCACAGCTGCAGTACTGGGTCCAGTCCTGGCATTCCCAGCTCAAGACAGACAGGGGCTTGATGGAGAGAGCCCAGGGGAGGCTGCAAAGCTGCTGAGGGGGCCTGGAGTAGCTCTGTGAGGAGCAGAGGCTGAGAGCCCTGGGGCTGAGAGCCTGGAGCAGAGCCGCCCCAGAGGGGAGCTGAGCAATGCTCAGCAAGAGCTAAAGGAGCTGTGGGGGTCAAGAGGCTGGGGCCAGATCCTTGTTAGTGGTGCCCAGGGCAGGGCAAAGGGGCAGTGGACACAAATTATAACCCAGGAGGTTGCAGCTGAGCAGGAGGAGAACCTTGTTTGGTGTGAGGGTGCTGGAGGCCTGGAGCAGGCTGCCCAGAGAGGTTGTGGAGCCTCCTGGTGTGGAGAGTTTCCAACCCACCCTGGGCACTGTGCCCCTGGGCAGGCTGCTGGGGGTGCCCTGCTGGGGCAAGGGGGTTGGGCTGGGTGAGCCCCAGGGGTCCTTTCCAGCCCTCCCCATGCTGGGCTCTGTGTGCATGGCAGCTGCACAAGGGACCAGAAGCTAAACAAGGCCCAGGGGGGAGGGGGACTCCAGAAGAGCCTTCCTGGCCTGCTGTAGGGAAGGTTCCTGGTGCTGGGTGATGCTGAGCAGCACCTGGACACCTCAAGCTGCTTCTGGCTGTGGGGAAAGGGCCAAGAGCTGCCCCAGCTGCTCAGCTGCAGTGCAACTGATCTCCAGAGGTCCCTTCCAACCCTCACCAGGCTGTGACCATTCTGTCAACGAGTGGCTGTGCAGTGCTGGGCTCCTGCGCCCAGCCAGTGGCTGTGCAGTGCTGGACTCCTGCCCCCAGCCAGTGGCTGTGCAGTGCTGGACTCCTACCCCCAACCAGTGGCTGTGCAGTGCTGGACTCCTGCCCCCAACCAGTGGCTGTGCAGTGCTGGACTCCTGCCCCCAGCCAGTGGCTGTGCAGTGCTGGACTCCTACCCCCAACCAGTGGCTGTGCAGTGCTGGACTCCTGCCCCCAACCAGTGGCCAGTGCTGCTGTGTGGCTGTGCAGTGCTGGACTCCTGCCCCCAGCCAGTGGCTGTGCAGTGCTGTGTGGCTGTGCAGTGCTGGACTCCTGCCCCCAACCAGTGGCTGTGCAGTGCTGGCCTCCTACCCCCTTGCTATAGCTCAACTCTTGCAGGAGGACTGCACCCAGCAGCCCAGAGCACACCTCCAGAGGTGCTGCTCTCTTTCCAGAGATGGTTTTAGCTGGAAAGAGCACAGGGCACAGGGGTGTTGGACTGAATGATCTCCAGAGGTCCCCCTCCAACCCTCCCCCCCAGTCCTGCTGGCCTTCTGCGGCTCTGCGATGCTCGAGGTGCCCTCTGGGATGCAGAAGAGCATCACCCTGCCCCGCCTGAGGAGAATGCGTGCAGGCCATCCCCCCGCACACACCCCCTACACCCCACCCATCCCGGCAGCACCTGCGCTGTCCCCTCCCGAAGCCTGGCAGCCGATTGCCAAACCCCTGCCGGGGCGGCAGCGGCGGGCGGCGGACGGCGGCGGCGGGGATGGAGGCGCTGGGCGCGGACAGCGTCCTGCTGACCGGCTGCGACGGGGGGCTCGGCCTGGGGCTGCTGAAGGGCTTGTTGGAGCTACCGACCCCACCGCGCCACCTCTTTGCTGCTTGCCTGGACCCCCAGGGGAAGGTAGGGAGGGTGCTGAAAGGGAGAGGCGGAGTAGGGGGTGGGGGGAGAGGGGGGAGCTGTGAGCACCTTAGAGGTGTCACCGACCCCACCGGGGTTTGGGGAGAGTCACCGTGCCCACGAATGCCTTGGAAAGATGTCTCTGTGTGGATGGAATTATTGTGCTCCTCTTGGCACAGGGGGTGGGAGGGATGCTGGGTCGGGGGGGGACGCCGATGGCACCCACACACACACACACGGGGGGCACACACCACAGGGGTTTTGAAGGTGCTGGGCTTGGCTGGGGGCAGAGAAGCAGCGACTCAGGCTGCAGCCCTCCCACTGGGACGTGTTGAAACCTGTTGGTCGTGTCCCGGTTGCCGCCCCCCCCTAGCAGGGCAGCGCCAGGGCCGCCGCCTCCACCGGGCGCCTCCCTTTTCGCTCCGCAGGCTGTCAACGAGGTGGCTCTGGGATTCCCCAACGTCGTGATCCTGCCTCTAGGTAGGTGCCAGGGCGGGCAGGGGCTGCAGGACGCGATGGCACCCGTGGGTGGCTGCAGGAGACGACACCCAAGCGGGTGGGGCCAGGTCCCCGCTGGCAGCAGGAGGGAGGAGGCTTGGGGGCGGCGGGGAGCTGCCTCCCAACACCTCCGGCAGCGCTTTGCCTGGGACACGGCTGGGCCATCCCCCCCAGCAAGGCCTTCCTGTCCCCTCACAGATGTGACAGACCCCAACAGCATCAGGGCAGCAGTGGGGAAGGTGAGGGAGAAGGTGGGAAGGGCTGGGCTCAACCTGCTGATCAACGATGCCAGCACCACGCGGCGCAGCACGCTGGCCACCGAGACGGCAGAGAACATGGCCATGGTCTACAGCACCAACACCATCGGGCCCCTGCAGACCAGCCAGGTGAGCAGGGCCATGGGCACCAGCACCAGCACCAGCAGAGGGGTCCCTGCAGAGCAGCCAGGTGAGCAGGGCCATGGGCACCAGCACCAGCACCATCAGAGGAGTCCCTGCAGAGCAGCCAGGTGAGCAGGGCCATGGGCACCAGCACCATCAGAGGAGTCCCTGCAGAGCAGCCAGGTGAGCAGGGCCATGGGCACCAGCACCAGCACCAGCAGAGGGGTCCCTGCAGAGCAGCCAGGTGAGCAGGGCCATGGGCACCAGCACCAGCACCATCAGAGGAGTCCCTGCAGAGCAGCCAGGTGAGCAGGGCCATGGGCACCAGCACCAGCACCATCAGAGGGGTCCCTGCAGAGCAGCCAGGTGAGCAGGGCAATGGGCACCAGCACCAGCACCAGCAGAGGGGTCCCTGCAGAGCAGCCAGGTGAGCAGGGCCATGGGCACCAGCACCAGCACCAGCAGAGGGGTCCCTGCAGAGCAGCCAGGTGAGCAGGGCAATGGGCACCAGCACCAGCACCAGCAGAGGGGTCCCTGCAGAGCAGCCAGGTGAGCAGGGCCATGGGCACCAGCACCAGCACCAGCAGAGGGGTCCCTGCAGAGCAGCCAGGTGAGCAGGGCCATGGGCACCAGCACCAGCACCATCAGAGGGGACCCTGCAGAGCAGCCAGGTGAGCAGGGCCATGGGCACCAGCACCAGCACCAGCAGAGGGGTCCCTGCAGAGCAGCCAGGTGAGCAGGGCCATGGGCACCAGCACCATCAGAGGGGTCCCTGCAGAGCAGCCAGGTGAGCAGGGCCATGGGCACCAGCACCATCAGAGGGGTCCCTGCAGAGCAGCCAGGTGAGCATGGCCATGGGCACCAGCACCAGCAGAGGGGTCCCTGCAGAGCAGCCAGGTGAGCATGGCCATGGGATCCAGCTCCAGCACCAGCAGAAGGGTCCCTGCAGAGCAGCCAGGTGAGCAGGGCCATGGGATCCAGCACCAGCACCAGCAGAAGGGTCCCTGCAGAGCAGCCAGGTGAGCAGGGCCATGGGATCCAGCACCAGCACCAGCACCAGCACCATCAGAGGGTTCCCTGCAGACAAGCTTTGTGAACCCCCCCAGCTGCTGGCAGGGGAGAGGAAGAGGATGGTGAGGAGAAGAGCCTGCTGGTGCCCCTCTCCTGCAAAGACAGGCTGGGGGAGAGTTGGGGCTGCTCAGTGTGGAGAAGAGAAGGCCTCAGGGCAACCTTAGAGCTGCATTTCAGTGTCTGAAAGGGACCTGCAGGCTGGCTGGGGAGGGGCTGCTCAGGAGGGCTTGGAGTGATAGGATGAGGGAGAATGGTTTGAAACTGGAGCAGGGGAGATTTAGGTTGGGCATGAAGAGGAAGCCCTGCACAGGGAGCCTGGGGAGAGCCTGGCACAGGTTGCCCAGGGCGGTGGCTGAGGTCCCATCCCTGTAGGCATTCAAGCTCAGCCTGGCTGTGTCCCTGGCCAGCCTGCTCTGGCTGGAGGTGTCCCTGCTGCCTGCAGGGGGGCTTGGACAAGATGACTTTTGAGGGTCCCTCCAAGCCAGGCTCCACCTCTGAGTCTGTGATGGCCACGGGCCTGTCCCCCACAGGCATTCCTGCCCCTGCTGAAGGAGGCAGCCGAGGCCGAGGGGCAGCGTGGGCTGAGCTGCAGCAGAGCTGCCATTGTTAACATCTCCAGCATCCTGGGCTCCATCGAGGCAGGAGAGGCTTGGCAGGAGAGGCAGGACGTCTGCTACCGCTGCAGCAAGGTACAGCCACGGCAGGCAGGGGCTTGGGGGTCTCCTCCTCCTCCTCCCCCCGCTCCAGGAGCTCCCCTGCAGGCTTTGGCAGTGGCAGTGTCACCCCCCCCACGGTGGTGGCAGCTGTGTGTCCCCCACCCCAGGCTGCTCTGAACATGCTCACCAAGTGCCTGGCTCTGGAGTACGGAGGCAGTGGGATCCTCTGCGTGTCCGTGGACCCTGGCTGCGTGAGCCCCCCCTCGGGAGAGGGGACGGTGAGCGACGGGAGCGGCGTGGCCAGGCCCTGGCTCTGCCAGCTCCCACAGGCAAACCCTTCCCAGGCACCTCCCCTTCCCGTGGGCAGCCCTTCCCCACGGACAGACTTCCCAGGGGCACCCCTTCCCACTTCCCAGGGGCATCCTTCCCAGGGACACCTCTTCCTAGGCACGTCCCTTCCTGGCACATCCCTTCCCAGGCACATCCCTTCCCAGGCACATCCCTTCCCAGGGACAGCCCTTCCCAGGGACAGCCCTTCCCAGGGACAGCCCTCCCCCATCTGCATCCCTTCCCACCGACCTCTCCTCCCATGGACAGCTCTGCCTGGGGACATCACTTCCCAGGGACGTGGCCATCCCTTCCCAGGGACATCCCTTCCCATCTCATGGTGGGCAACCCCTCCCCCTGGGTCATCTTTTCCCTTCCCTGGGGACATCCCTTTCTCCAAGCATCACTTCCATGGATTATCCTTTCCTGTGGCTATCCCTTCCCAGGACACCCCTCCATGAGTGCTGGGGGGAGCTGCACCACCCCCAGACTCTCTCCCCTAACCATTCCTTTTCCTCCCCCTTCCCCTCCCATGCCCCATCCCAATCGTGTGTCAGCAGAGAGCCCCCTGGCCCCAAGCACAGCTCCAGCCAAGCCTCACCCAGGGTGCTGCTCCCCAGCACCCCAAGCCCCCTGGGGCCACCATCACTCTGAATTTGGCTTCTCCTCCACCAGTGCTAAAGGGATGCTGGGGAGGGAGCAGCTTGCCAGGCTGGAGATGGCTGAGGGAGGGACAAACTGAGTTCCTTTTTGGTTAGGACCCCAAATATCCACCTCCCTCCTCACAGCACCCAGATTAGGGATGATTAATGAGTGTAACACCCCATTCCTTGGAGCACCTCCAGCCTCTCCTGGCCAGAGGTGGCAGCCCACCAGCACTGGAGGTGGCTGGAAGAGGCTTTGGCCTCGGTTTTTGCCCAGGGAGGTGGTGGAGTCCCCGTGCCTGGAGGTGTTCCAGAGCCCTGTGGCCATGGCACCTGGGGCCAGGGTTTGCTGGCCAGGGTGGGGTTGGGTTGGTTGCTGGTTGGACTGGATGGTCTTAGAGGGCTTTTCCAACCCAGACAGCTCTCTGGTGCTATGGTTGTGTTTGTTTGAGTCCACCAGGGCCCAGTGACAGTGGAGGAGAGCGTGCAGGGCGTCCTGCAGCTGCTGGCCCGGCTCTCGGCCAACAGCAACGGCACCTTCTGGGACTGGAGAGGGCAGAGCCTGCCCTGGTGACACCACCTGCCCAGTAAAGCCATTGAATTGTCCTCTCCAGGCTCACTCTGGCTCTCTCTGGGGTGACACCAGGGATCCCAAGGCTGTGGGGTGAGAGCTGGGGGTGCTGTCCCCACACCAGGATGCTGGGGGATGGATGCTCCTGCATCCTGGGGCCGAGGGCATCTCCTGGGGCTGAGGGACCCTCCCTCCCCTCCCCCAGCAGCCTCACACTGCCCAAGGGGCAGGTCTGGATATGGCTCTCTGTGGTCATTTAGCCACACTGGTTGGTGACCTGGGGACACCATGGGCATGGGGCATCCTTGCAGACCCCCAGGTCTTACCCTGCTGAGCCCAGTTGCCTCAAGCCAGTCAGCTGCTCCCTGCCCACCCCCAGGCTGCTGATGGATGTTTCTTCTGCTGATTCAAGGCCAGCAAAGCCTCTTCCTTTTCCCACCAGCCTGGGGGGGGTTCACCACAGGAGCATCTCACAGGAACTAGCACGTCCCTGGGGATGTCTTTTGGGATCTCATCCTGGGCTGATGCCCAGCACCCATCCCATATCACAGAAGGGGATTCTGCCCCTCTGCTGAGCTCTGCTGAGAACACCCTGGCAGTGCTGGGGCAGCTCTGGAGTCTCAGCACAGACAAGGACCTGGTGGAGCAGGGCCAGAGGAGGCCACAGCAATGCTGGCAGGGCTGGAAGGGCTCTGCTGTGAGGCCAGGCTGAGAGAGTTGGGCTTGGGCAGCCTAGAGAAGGGAAGGCTCCAGGGGACACCTTCTGGTGGCTTTTCAGTGCTTCAAGGGGGCTCTGAGAGAGCTGGGGAGGGAGTTTTGAGCAGGTCCTGTTGTTAAAGGACAGGGAGTGATGGTTTGACCTGAATGAGGGAGACTGAGAGTGGAGAGAAGGGAGAAATGCTTGAGGGTGGGGAGAGCCTGGCCCAGGCTGCCCAGAGGGGTGGGAGCTGCCCCATGGCTGGAACCATTCCAGGTGAGGTCAGCTGGGGCTGGGAGCAGCCTGCTCTGGCTGCTGAGTGCAGGGGGTTTGAACTGGCTGAGCTTTCAAGGCCCCTTCCAACCCAGCCCATTACATGATCTGGTGACTCCACATCACCAGACACAGCAGCAGGCTCCACTCCCCCCCCTCCCAGGAGCCCGTGCCCGTGGTGACCCTCTGCTGACATTCCTGAAGCCATCCCCCGACGGAGGGACCGGAAAAATGATGTCACAAGGCTCTCAAGTGGCCACTTGGGCTGGGAGAGGCAGGGAGAGGCAGGGCTCTGGCAGGCCTGGAGCCCAGCAGCCTGCCGTGGGGATGCTCCTGGAAGGCTGGCCCAGGCCACTTGGGCTGGGACAGCTTTGGTTTTCCCACGGTGGGGGAGCACGGGGAAGGGAGAGCCATTCCCACGCTGGAGTGGAGGGAGTGGGATGCAGGAGGTCGACCCAGAGCACCTGGGGGATGCTGGGCAAAGCCAGCAGTGATGGGCAAGGGAGGGAGGGCCCCAGATTAAAAGTTGGTGGAGTGTACTTGGGAAGCTTCATATGAGACCTCCAGGGGCTTTAGGTAGACTTGAACCAGGGGTGTAAGGAGGAGGGGGAGGAGGAATGGAGAAGGAGAAGGAGATGAAGGAGAAGGAGGAGGAGGAGGAGGAGAAGGAGAAGGAGAAGGAGAAGGAGAAGGAGAAGGAGAAGGAGAAGGAGAAGGAGAAGGAGAAGGAGAAGGAGAAGGAGAAGGAGAAGGAGAAGGAGAAGGAGGAGAAGGAGGAGGAGAAGGGAGAGGGAGAGGGAGAAGGAGGAGGAGAAGGCAAGGATGAGGACAAAGATCACAGTATCACAGTATCACAGTATCACAGTATCACTTAGGTTGGAAAGGACCTCGAGGATCATCGAGTCCAACCTATCAACACAGACCCCATGCCTAGACCATGGCACCAAGTGCCACATCCAATCCCCTCTTCAATGCCTCCAGGGTCGATGACTCAACCACCTCCCTGGGCAGCACATTCCAATGACGAACGACTCGCTCGGTGAAGAACTTCCTCCTCACCTCGAGTCTAAACCTCCCCTGGCACAGCTTGAGACTGTGTCCTCTTGTTCTGGTGCTGGTTGCCTGGGAGAAGAGGCCAACCCTTTCCTGGCTACAACCACCCTTTAGGTAGTTGTAGAGGGCAATGAGGTCACCCCTGAGCCTCCTCTTCTCCAGGCTAAACAACCCCAGCTCCCTCAGCCTCTCCCCACAGGGCTGTGCTCAAGGCCTCTCCCCAGCCTTGTTGCCCTTCTCTGGACACGCTCAAGTGTTTCGATGTCCTTCTTAAACTTGAGAGGCCCAGAACTGGACACAGGACTCAAGGTGTGGCCTAACCAAAGCAGAGTACAGGGGCACTATGACCTCCCTGCTCCTGCTGGCCACACTATTCCTAATGCAGGCCAGGATGCCCTTGGCCCTCCTGGCCACCTGGGCACACTGCTGGCTCATATTCAGGCAGCTGTTGATCAGCACCCCCAGGTCCCTCTCTGTTTGGCAGCTGTCAGCCACTCCGACCCCAGCCTATAGCTCTGCATGGGATTGCCGTAGCCAAAGTGCAGCACTTGGCACTTGGACTTGTTGAATGCCATCCCATTGGCCTCTGCCCATCTGTCCAGTCGGTCGAGGTCCCTCTGCAAAGAAGAAGGAGGGCAAGGAGGAGGAGAAGAAGAAGGAGAAGGAAGAGGAGGAGAAGGAAGAGGAGGAGAAGGAGGATTAGGAGGAGGAGGAGAATAAGGAGAAGGAAGACAACAATGACAAGGATGAGGACAAAGATGAGGAGGAGGAGAAGAAGGGCGAGGAGGAGGAGAAGGAGGAGGAGGAGAAGAAGAAGGAGGAGAAGGAGGAGGAGAAGGAGAAGGAGAAGGAGAAGGAGAAGGAGAAGGAGAAGGAGAAGGAGAAGGAGAAGGAGAAGGAGAAGGAGAAGGAGAAGGAGAAGGAGAAGGAGAAGGAGAAGGAGAAGGAGAAGGAGAAGGAGAAGGAGGAGAAGGAGGATGACATTCCAATCACTCCTCCTGTGGTGCCCACAGCCTCACCTGCACACTCACAGGCTGCCTAAGCCGCCTGGCTGCAGGCGTACAGCAGTTAAGGGCTTTAACAGGTAATTAAGGTAATTAATTAGTCTGGTGAGGGGGCAGGCAGCACGCCAGCCCCCACCGCCTCCGGCATCTCATGCTGCCAAGCACAACAAACACATCCAGAGGTTTTCCTGCCGAGGCTGGCAGGGGTGGGCTCAGCAGGAGAGGGCTCTGGAGGTCTCTAACTCGGGGTGAAGGCCTGCCCTGGGGCAGGAGGGGGACACAGAGCAGTGGGAAATGGGAGGGAGGCGTTGGGGTGGGGGTGGGGGGGATTGTATTCTGGGAGAGGTTGGAGAATCCCAGCAGGGAGCTGGCTGGAAGCTGAGCTGCGAGGCTGAAGAACCACCTGGTATTTAATGGAAGCAGAGGGCAAGGGACGAACCCAGATGGGGATGGGGGGATGCCCGGGCTGGGGGGGTGTGGGGGTCCCCCAGAATCATCATCCCCCATCCTGCAGCAGAAGGGGCCTGGCATTATGGATGGGGCCAAATCCACGGCCAGGAACAGTCCCAGAGTCCCAGAGAGGGTGGCATTTGGTCCCAGAGAGGGTGGCATTCGGTCCCAGGGAGGGTGGCATTCGGTCCCAGGGAGGGTGGCGCTTGGTCCCGGATGGGGTGGCAGTTGGTCCCGGATGGGGTGGCAAATGCCCCAAGAGGGGGATGACATTTGTCCCCACTTTTCCATCTTCCTACAGGACCCCCCCTAACCCCACCAAGGGGGTCTCCTGGTGGGGAGGACAGAGCAGAGGCAGCATCCCAGGCTCCAGGGCGAAGGCATCTCGTGAGGGATCTTCTGTGGTGTTAGGTGGACTCCCACCGACCTGGGCAGAGGGGACAGGTGTCAACGGGTGGGACAGGAGCCCCCTCCCCATACCTGGCATCTCTGCCCCCTAAGGCCCCCCCAGCCCACTCCCCACTCACAGGGTGCCCCGAAGAGCATCCTCATGACCTTGAGGCAGTTGTCCAGCAGCGCCTTGGGGCGCACGGCCTTCCTCCGGCTCTCCGCGCCCGCGCTGTGCACCGCCTTCACCAGCTCGGCCACCACCTCCTCCACATCTGTCTGCAAGGGGGAAGGACACCCAGCTGTCACCAAGGTCACCGAAGTGCCCAGTGTGCAAAAAAGACTCTGGGAGTGCTGCATTGGCCGGGAATCGAACCCGGGCCTCCCGCGTGGCAGGCGAGAATTCTACCACTGAACCACCAATGCCAGATGTGCAACACCCCACGGCCCTGCCCCACCGACCCACACCACCACTGCAGGGGGGCAAGACACCAAGCCAGGGATGCCCCCTGGCACCAATACACCCCTTCCACACTCTCCCCCTTCAATTGCAGCAAGCCAGGGACACTCAGTGCCAACTGATGCTGCCAAGGGGTCTGTAGCTGCCAGGGCATCACCTCTGCTCCCCCACCTCCATGGGCACCTCGCTGTGCCCCCGCCAGGGCCCCGTGCAGGTGTCCTAGCATGCCCAAAGGAGAAGCTCTGGACTCCTCCCTTGGCAATCCTCCAAGTGTCCCCCTCAGGACCCCCTGGGGGTCCAAAAGTGGAGGTGCTGCATTGGCCGGGAATCGAACCCGGGCCTCCCGCGTGGCAGGCGAGAATTCTACCACTGAACCACCAATGCCAGATGTGCAACACCCCACGGCCCTGCCCCACCGACCCACACCACCGCTGCAGGGGGGCAAGACACCAAGCCAGGGATGTTCCCTTGCACCAATACACCCCTTCCACACTCTCCCCCTTCAATGCCAACAAGCCAGGGATGCTCAGTGCCAACTGATGCTGCCAAGGGGTCTGTAGCTGCCAGGGCATCACCTCTGCTCCCCCACCTCCACGGGCACCTCGCTGTGCCCCTCCCAAAGCCCCGTGCAGGTGCCCTAGGATGCCCAAAGGAGAAGCTCTGGGCTCCTCCTTGGCAATCCTTCAAGTGTCCCCCTCAGGCCCCCCTGGGGGTCCAAAAGTGGAGGTGCTGCATTGGCCGGGAATCGAACCCGGGCCTCCCGCGTGGCAGGCGAGAATTCTACCACTGAACCACCAATGCCAGCTGGGGAGGGCTCTCCAGATGTGCCTCACGCCCCACAGCACACCCATGAGCACCGCCAGGCACAGACACTGACACTCACAGCTCCTCCACCCTGCCACCAGCCCAGGGATGTTCCCTGGCACCCACACTGCTACTCCCAGGGTCCCCATGGTGTCAGAACCCAGGGATGCTCCCTGCACCCAAACAGCTCCTTTCAGGGTGCCCTCAGTACCACCAACCCAGGGATGCTCCCTGGCACTGAACCAGCTCCCCCCACTGCTCTCACAGTGCCACCAAGCCAGGGATGCTCACTGGCACCAAACCACTCCTTCCAGGGTGCCTACACTGCCACCAACGCAGGGATGTTTCCTGGCACCCAAACAGCTCCTCCCAGGATCCCCATAGTGCCACCGGTCCAGGGATGCTCCCTGGCACTCAACCATCTCCCCACACTACCTTCACAGTGCCACCAAGCCAGGGAAGTTCCTGGCACCAAACCTCCCCTTTCATAGCCTCACATTCAATGCCACCAAGCCAGGGACACTCAGGACCAAGCTGGTGCCAAAATCACCTCCCAGACACAACCTCCCCCATGGCCCTGCCACAGGGACCTGCACTGCCTCCAAACAGGGATCCTCAGCGAGGCTCCAAGCCCCACAGGCACTTACTGATGCCAGCCCTGCACCCTCACAGCCACCAAGCCATGCCCAGCCCCCAGCACTGAGCCTCTGCAGCCCTCTGGGCCACCAAGGGAAGCTCTCAGGCAGCTCCCTGCCACAGCACCGCAGCTGGCACCACAGGGCGGCAGCTGCGTTCTGCCCAGCCAGCCATGCAAGCCCAGAGCGGGGCAGTGGTGCAGGGGCCCTGGGATGCCCCAAGGAGAAGCCCTGGGCTCCTCCCTTGGCAATCCTCCCCCCCGGGGGTCCAAAAGTGGAGGTGCTGCATTGGCCGGGAATCGAACCCGGGCCTCCCGCGTGGCAGGCGAGAATTCTACCACTGAACCACCAATGCCAGCTGGGGAAGGCTCTCCAGATGTGCCTCACCCCCCACAGCACACCCATGGGTACTGCCAGGCACAGACACTGACAGCTCACAGCTCCTCCACACTGACACCAACCCAGGGATGTTCCCTGGCACCAAACCATATCCCCCCACTGCCCTCACAGTGCCACCAAGCCAGAGAAGTTCCCTGGCACCAATCCACCCCTTTCATAGTCTCCCCTTCAATGCCTCCAAGCCAGGGACACTCAGTCAAGCTGGTGCCAAAATCACCTCCAAGCCCTCACCTCCCCCGTGGCCCTGTCACAGGGACCTGCACTGCCTCCTGTGCTTTGTTAACTCCCTTTCTGAAAACAAAGAGGGGAGGGCTTGTGGGTGCTCTGCCCTCCCTGCAGGGCCTTCTCCCCCTGGCAATCTGAGTCTCTTCCACTCCCCCCTCCCTGCCCAGCTAGAGTAGAAAAGGGAAGGCATTGGGGTCATTAGTTCTCCTTTTGGCTCCTGCCTCTCCTGGATGAGAGCTCCTGCAGCTGCCCTCCTGCTCCTCTGCCACCTGCTGGGGCCTGATCCTTCTCCCTGCTGCCTCTGGGCCTCTTCAGAGAGAGACTGGTTTTGTATTCTTCCTCTTTGTCCCCTCCCATCCATCCTTGTGCCTTGCCCTCGCGACCCTTACCTGGTATTGTTATATCCAGAGTGTTTAAAGGAAACTCTTTACCTCTCTGCTTCCAGGCTGACTCCAAATCACAGCTGGGTGGATTTGCTCCTTCCCTTCCCTTTTTTTCCCTCTCTGTTGGGAGGGAGTAGTGGGGGGAGTGGGGGAGAGATTCTCAGCCTTGCCCCCATCTGAGCTCTTAACTCCCAGCTAAGGCTTAAGCCACCACACCTCCAAACAGGGATCCTCAGCGAGGCTCCAAGCCCCACAGGCACTTACTGATGCCAGCCCTGCACCCTCACGGCCACCAAGCCATGCCCAGCCCCCAGCACTGAGCCTCTGCAGCCCTCTGGGCCACCAAGGGAAGCTCTCAGGCAGCTCCCTGCCACAGCACCGCAGCTGGCACCACAGGGCGGCAGCTGCGTTCTGCCCAGCCAGCCATGCCAGCCCAGAGCGGGGCAGTGGTGCAGGGACCCTGGGATGTCCAAAGGAGAAGCTCTGGACTCCTCCCTTGGCAATCCTCCAAGTGTCCCCCTCAGGACCCCCTGGGGGTCCAAAAGTGGAGGTGCTGCATTGGCCGGGAATCGAACCTGGGCCTCCCGCGTGGCAGGCGAGAATTCTACCACTGAACCACCAATGCCAAATGTGCAACACCCCACGGCCCTGCCCCACCGACCCACACCACCACTGCAGGGGGACAAGACACCAAGCCAGGGATGCCCCCTGGCACCAATACATCCCTTCCACAGGGGTGAGAAGGCTCTCCACATGTGCCTCACCCCCACAGCACACCCATGGGCACTGCCAACCACAGACACTGACAGCTCACAGCTCCTCCACACTGCCACCAGCCCAGGGATGCTCCCTGGCACCCAAACAGCTCCTCCCTGGGTCCTAACACTGCCACCAACACAGGGATGCTCCCTGGCACTGAATCAGCTCCCCCCACTGCCCTCATAGTGCCACCAGCCCAGGGAAGTTCCCTGGCACCAAACAACTCCTTCCACGGTGCCTACACTGCCGCCAACCCAGGGATGTTCCCTGGCACCCAAACGGCTCCTCCCAGGATCCCCATGGTGCCACCAAGCCAGGGAAGTTCCCTGGCACCAAACCACCCCTTTCATAGCCTCACCTTCAATGCCACCAAGCCAGAGACACTCAGGGCCAAGCTGATGCCAAAATCACCTCCCAGACACAACCTCCCCCATGGCCCTGCCACAGGGACCTGCACTGCCTCCAAACAGGGATCCTCAGAGAGACTCCAAGACCCACAGGCACTTACTGATGCCAGCCCTGCACCCTCACGGCCACCAAGCCATGCCCAGCCCCCAGCACTGAGCCTCTGCAGCCCTCTGGGCCACCAAGGGAAGCTCTCAGGCAGCTCCCTGCCACAGCACCGCAGCTGGCACCACAGGACGGCAGCTGCGTTCTGCCCAGCCAGCCATGCCAGCCCAGAGCGGGGCAGTGGTGCAGGGGCTCTGGGATGTCCCAAGGAGAAGCTCTGGGCTCCCCCCTTGGCAATCCTCCAGGTGTCCCCCTCAGGCCCCCCCGGGGTCCAAAAGTGGAGGTGCTGCATTGGCCGGGAATCGAACCCGGGCCTCCCGCGTGGCAGGCGAGAATTCTACCACTGAACCACCAATGCCAGATGTGCAACACCCCACGGCCCTGCCCCACCGACCCACACCACCACTGCAGGCAGACAAGACACCAAGCCAGGGATGCCCCCTGGCACCAATACACCCCTTCCACAGGGCTGGGAAGGCTCTCCATATGTGTCTCACCCCCACAGCATACCCATGGGCACCGCCAAGCACAGACACTGACAGCTCACAGCTCCTCCACATTGCCACCAGCCCAGGGATGCTCCCTGGAATGAAACAGCTCCTCTCAGGGTGCTGTTTCATTGCCACCAAGACAGGGATGCCCCCTGTCACCAAACAACTCCTTTCAGGGTGCCCTCAGTGCCATCAGCCCAGGGATGAACATTCCCTGGCACCCAAACAGCTCCTCGCAGGGTCCCCACACTGCCACCAAGCCAGGGAAGTTCCTTGTACCAATCCACCCCTTTCATAGTCTCCCCTTCAATGCCTCCAAGCCAGGGACACTCAGGGCCAAGCTGGTGCCAAAATCACCTCCCAGCCCTCACCTCCCCCATGACCCTGTCACAGGGACCTGCACTGCCTCCTGTGCTTTGTTAACTCCCTTTCTGAAAACAAAGAGGGGAGGGCTTGTGGGTGCTCTGCCCTCCCTGCAGGGCCTTCTCCCCCTGGCAATCTGAGTCTCTTCCACTCCCCCCTCCCTGCCCAGCTAGAGTAGAAAAGGGAAGGCATTGGGGTCATTAGTTCTCTTTTTGGCTCCTGCCTCTCCTGGATGAGAGCTCCTGCAGCTGCCCTCCTGCTCCTCTGCCACCTGCTGGGGCCTGATCCTTCTCCCTGCTGCCTCTGGGCCTCTTCAGAGAGAGACTGGTTTTGTATTCTTCCTCTTTGTCCCCCTCCCATCCATCCTTGTGCCTTGCCCTCGCGACCCTTACCTGGTATTGTTATATCCAGAGTGTTTAAAGGAAACTCTTTACCTCTCTGCTTCCAGGCTGACTCCAAATCACTGCTGGGTGGATTTGCTCCTTCCCTTCCCTTTTTTTCCCTCTCTGTTGGGAGGGAGTAGTGGGGGGAGTGGGGGAGAGATTCTCAGCCTTGCCCCCATCTGAGCTCTTACCTCCCAGTTAAGGCTTAAGCCACCACACCTCCAAACAGGGATCCTCAGCGAGGCTCCAAGCCCCACAGGCACTTGCTGATGCCAGCCCTGCACCCTCACGGCCACCAAGCCATGCCCAGCCCCCAGCACTGAGCCTCTGCAGCCCTCTGGGCCACCAAGGGAAGCTCTCAGGCAGCTCCCTGCCACAGCACCGCAGCTGGCACCACAGGGCGGCAGCTGCGTTCTGCCCAGCCAGCCATGCCAGCCCAGAGCGGGGCAGTGGTGCAGGGGCTCTGGGATGTCCAAAGGAGAAGCTCTGGGCTCCCCCCTTGGCAATCCTCCAGGTGTCCCCCTCAGGCCCCCCTGGGGGTCCAAAAGTGGAGGTGCTGCATTGGCCGGGAATCGAACCCGGGCCTCCCGCGTGGCAGGCGAGAATTCTACCACTGAACCACCAATGCCAGATGTGCAACACCCCACGGCCCTGCCCCACCGACCCACACCACCACTGCAGGCAGACAAGACACCAAGCCAGGGATGCCCCCTGGCTCCAAACCGTGCCTTACACAGTCTCCCCCTTCAATGCCAACAAGCCAGGGATGCTCAGTGCCAAGCTGTATCTACCAAGGGGTCTGTAGCTGCCAGGGCATCACCTCTGGTCCCCCACCTCCATGGGCATCTTGCTGTGCCCCTGCCAGGGCCCCATGCAGGTGCCCTAGCATGCCCAAACGAGAACCACCACCACTGCAGGGAGGCAAGACACCAAGCCAGGGATGCCCCCAGGCACCAATACACCCCTTCCACAGGGGTGGGAAGGCTCTCCACATGTGCCTCACCCCCACAGCACACCCATGGGCACTGCCAGGCACAGACACTGACAGTTCACAGCTTCTCCACACTGCCACCAGCCCTGGCAGTGCTCCCTGGCACCCAAACTGCTACTCCCAGGGTCCCCATGGTGTCACCAACCAATGGATGCTCCCGTGAACCAAACAGCTCCTTTCAGGGTGCCCTCAGTACCACCAACGCAGGGATGCTCTCTGGCACTGTACCAGCTCCCCGCACTGCCCTCACAGTGCCACAAAGCCAGGGATATTTCCTGGCACCAAACTGCTCCTTCCAGGGTGCCCACACTCCCATCAGCCCAGGGATGCTCCCTGGCACCCAAATAGCTCCTCCCAGGATCCCCATGGTGCCACCAAGCCAGGGAAGTTCCGTGGCACCAAACCACCCCTTCCACACTCTCCCCCTTCAATGCCAACAGGCCAGGGATGCTCAGTGCCAACTGATGCTGCCAAGGGATCTGTAGTTGCCAGGGCATCACCTCTGCTACCCCACCTCCATCCAATGGCACCTCGCTGTGCCCCTGCCAGGCGTCCCCTGGGGTCCAAAAGTGGAGGTGCTGCATTGGCCGGGAATCGAACCCGGGCCTCCCGCGTGGCAGGCGAGAATTCTACCACTGAACCACCAATGCCAGATGTGCAACACCCCACGGCCCTGCCCCACCGACCCACACCACCACTGCAGGCAGACAAGACACCAAGCCAGGGATGCCCCCTGGCACCAATACACCCCTTCCACAGTCTCCCCCTTCAATGCCAACAGGCCAGGGATGCTCAGTGCCAACTGATGCTGCCAAGGGGTCTGTAGCTGCCAGGGCATCACCTCTGCTCCCCCACCTCCATGGACATCTCGCTGTGCCCCTGCCAGGGCCCGTGCAGGTGCTCTGGGATGCCCCAAGGAGAAGATCTGGGCTCCCCCCTTGGCAATCCTCCAGGTGTCCCCCTCAGGCCCCCCTGGGGGTCCAAAAGTGGAGGTGCTGCATTGGCCGGGAATCGAACCCGGGCCTCCCGCGTGGCAGGCGAGAATTCTACCACTGAACCACCAATGCCAGATGTGCAACACCCCACGGCCCTGCCCCACCGACCCACACCACCACTGCAGGCAGACAAGACACCAAGCCAGGATGCCCCTGGCACCAATACACCCCTTCCACAGGGCTGGGAAGGCTCTCCACATGTGCCTCACCCCACAGCATACCCATGGGCACCGCCAAGCACAGACAATGACAGCTCACAGCTCCTCCACATTGCCACCAGCCCAGGGATGCTCCCTGGAATGAAACAGCTCCTCTCAGGGTGCTGTTTCATTGCCACCAAGACAGGGATGCCCCCTGTCACCAAACAACTCCTTTCAGGGTGCCCTCAGTGCCATCAGCCCAGGGATGAACATTCCCTGGCACCCAAACAGCTCCTCGCAGGGTCCCCACACTGCCACCAAGCCAGGGAAGTTCCTTGTACCAATCCACCCCTTTTATAGTCTCCCCTTCAATGCCTCCAAGCCAGGGACACTCAGGGCCAAGCTGGTGCCAAAATCACCTCCCAGCCCTCACCTCCCCCGTGGCCCTGTCACAGGGACCTGCACTGCCTCCTGTGCTTTGTTAACTCCCTTTCTGAAAACAAAGAGGGGAGGGCTTGTGGGTGCTCTGCCCTCCCTGCAGGGCCTTCTCCCCCTGGCAATCTGAGTCTCTTCCACTCCCCCCTCCCTGCCCAGCTAGAGTAGAAAAGGGAAGGCATTGGGGTCATTAGTTCTCCTTTTGGCTCCTGCCTCTCCTGGATGAGAGCTCCTGCAGCTGCCCTCCTGCTCCTCTGCCACCTGCTGGGGCCTGATCCTTCTCCCTGCTGCCTCTGGGCCTCTTCAGAGAGAGACTGGTTTTGTATTCTTCCTCTTTGTCCCCCTCCCATCCATCCTTGTGCCTTGCCCTCGCGACCCTTACCTGGTATTGTTATATCCAGAGTGTTTAAAGGAAACTCTTTACCTCTCTGCTTCCAGGCTGACTCCAAATCACAGCTGGGTGGATTTGCTCCTTCCCTTCCCTTTTTCTTCCCTCTCTGTTGGGAGGGAGTAGTGGGGGGAGTGGGGGAGAGATTCTCAGCCTTGCCCCCATCTGAGCTCTTAACTCCCAGCTAAGGCTTAAGCCACCACACCTCCAAACAGGGATCCTCAGCGAGGCTCCAAGCCCCACAGGCACTTGCTGATGCCAGCCCTGCACCCTCACGGCCACCAAGCCATGCCCAGCCCCCAGCACTGAGCCTCTGCAGCCCTCTGGGCCACCAAGGGAAGCTCTCAGGCAGCTCCCTGCCACAGCACCGCAGCTGGCACCACAGGGCGGCAGCTGCGTTCTGCCCAGCCAGCCATGCCAGCCCAGAGCGGGGCAGTGGTGCAGGGACCCTGGGATGCCCAAAGGAGAAGCCCTGGGCTCCCCCCTTGGCAATCCTCCAGGTGTCCCCCTCAGGCCCCCCTGGGGGTCCAAAAGTGGAGGTGCTGCATTGGCCGGGAATCGAACCCGGGCCTCCCGCGTGGCAGGCGAGAATTCTACCACTGAACCACCAATGCCAGATGTGCAACACCCCACGGCCCTGCCCCACCGACCCACACCACCACTACAGGGGGGCAAGACAGCAAGCCAGGGATGCCCCCTGGCACCAATACACCCCTTCCACAGTCTCCCCCTTCAATGCCAACAGGCCAGGGATGCTCAGTGCCAACTGATGCTGCCAAGGGGTCTGTAGCTGCCAGGGCATCACCTCTGCTCCCCCACCTCCATGGACATCTCGCTGTGCCCCTGCCAGGGCCCGTGCAGGTGCTCTGGGATGCCCCAAGGAGAAGATCTGGGCTCCCCCCTTGGCAATCCTCCAGGTGTCCCCCTCAGGCCCCCCTGGGGGTCCAAAAGTGGAGGTGCTGCATTGGCCGGGAATCGAACCCGGGCCTCCCGCGTGGCAGGCGAGAATTCTACCACTGAACCACCAATGCCAGATGTGCAACACCCCACGGCCCTGCCCCACCGACCCACACCACCACTGCAGGCAGACAAGACACCAAGCCAGGGATGCCCCCTGGCACCAATACACCCCTTCCACAGGGCTGGGAAGGCTCTCCACATGTGCCTCACCCCCACAGCATACCCATGGGCACCGCCAAGCACAGACAATGACAGCTCACAGCTCCTCCACATTGCCACCAGCCCAGGGATGCTCCCTGGAATGAAACAGCTCCTCTCAGGGTGCTGTTTCATTGCCACCAAGACAGGGATGCCCCCTGTCACCAAACAACTCCTTTCAGGGTGCCCTCAGTGCCATCAGCCCAGGGATGAACATTCCCTGGCACCCAAACAGCTCCTCGCAGGGTCCCCACACTGCCACCAAGCCAGGGAAGTTCCTTGTACCAATCCACCCCTTTCATAGTCTCCCCTTCAATGCCTCCAAGCCAGGGACACTCAGGGCCAAGCTGGTGCCAAAATCACCTCCCAGCCCTCACCTCCCCCATGACCCTGTCACAGGGACCTGCACTGCCTCCTGTGCTTTGTTAACTCCCTTTCTGAAAACAAAGAGGGGAGGGCTTGTGGGTGCTCTGCCCTCCCTGCAGGGCCTTCTCCCCCTGGCAATCTGAGTCTCTTCCACTCCCCCCTCCCTGCCCAGCTAGAGTAGAAAAGGGAAGGCATTGGGGTCATTAGTTCTCCTTTTGGCTCCTGCCTCTCCTGGATGAGAGCTCCTGCAGCTGCCCTCCTGCTCCTCTGCCACCTGCTGGGGCCTGATCCTTCTCCCTGCTGCCTCTGGGCCTCTTCAGAGAGAGACTGGTTTTGTATTCTTCCTCTTTGTCCCCCTCCCATCCATCCTTGTGCCTTGCCCTCGCGACCCTTACCTGGTATTGTTATATCCAGAGTGTTTAAAGGAAACTCTTTACCTCTCTGCTTCCAGGCTGACTCCAAATCACAGCTGGGTGGATTTGCTCCTTCCCTTCCCTTTTTTTCCCTCTCTGTTGGGAGGGAGTAGTGGGGGGAGTGGGGGAGAGATTCTCAGCCTTGCCCCCATCTGAGCTCTTAACTCCCAGCTAAGGCTTAAACCACCACACCTCCAAACAGGGATCCTCAGCGAGGCTCCAAGCCCCACAGGCACTTACTGATGCCAGCCCTGCACCCTCACGGCCACCAAGCCATGCCCAGCCCCCAGCACTGAGCCTCTGCAGCCCTCTGGGCCACCAAGGGAAGCTCTCAGGCAGCTCCCTGCCACAGCACCGCAGCTGGCACCACAGGGCGGCAGCTGCGTTCTGCCCAGCCAGCCATGCCAGCCCAGAGCGGGGCAGTGGTGCAGGGACCCTGGGATGTCCAAAGGAGAAGCTCTGGGCTCCCCCCTTGGCAATCCTCCAAGTGTTCCACTCAGGCCTCCCTGGGGGTCCAAAAGTGGAGGTGCTGCATTGGCCGGGAATCGAACCTGGGCCTCCCGCGTGGCAGGCGAGAATTCTACCACTGAACCACCAATGCCAGATGTGCAACACCCCACGGCCCTGCCCCACCGACCCACACCACCGCTGCAGGGGGGCAAGACAGCAAGCCAGGGATGCCCCCTGGCACCAATACACCCCTTCCACAGTCTCCCCCTTCAATGCCAACAGGCCAGGGATGCTCAGTGCCAACTGATGCTGCCAAGGGGTCTGTAGCTGCCAGGGCATCACCTCTGCTCCCCCACCTCCATGGACATCTCGCTGTGCCCCTGCCAGGGCCCCGTGCAGGTGCTCTGGGATGCCCCAAGGAGAAGATCTGGGCTCCCCCCTTGGCAATCCTCCCCCCCTGGGGGTCCAAAAGTGGAGGTGCTGCATTGGCCGGGAATCGAACCCGGGCCTCCCGCGTGGCAGGCGAGAATTCTACCACTGAACCACCAATGCCAGATGTGCAACACCCCACGGCCCTGCCCCACCGACCCACACCACCACTGCAGGCAGACAAGACATCAAGACAGGGATGCCCCCTGGCGCCCAAAATGCTCCTCCCAGTGTCACCACAGTGCTACCAGCCCAGGGGTGTTCCCTGGCACCCAAACAGCTCCACCCAGTGTCCCCATAGTGCCACCAGCCCAGGGATGCTCCCTGGCACCCAAACTACTCCTCCCAGGGTGTCCACAGTGCCACCAGCCCAGGGATGCTCCCTGGCACCCAAACTACTCCTCCCAGGGTGTCCACAGTGCCACCAGCCCAGGGATGCTCCCTGGCACCCAAACTACTCCTCCCAGGGTGCCCACAGTGCCACCAGGCCAGGGAAGTTCCCTTTCACCAAGTCTGCTGCCCAGATGTGCTCTACAGCCCTGGTTGCCATCCTCTGTCCCGCAGCAGCTCCCCACAGCAGCCCTCCACGCTGGGGGGGGGGGGGAGAGGCCATGCCTGCCCACGGCTTTGTGCCCCCCATGTGTCACACCACTGCCCCCCAGCACCTCTGCATCTGCCCCCCGGCCCCCCCGTGCCAGCGCTGCGGCGGCAGGGCAGGGCAGGGCAGGGCAGGGCAAGGCAGGGCAGGGCACTGCCAAGCCGGGGTGCCCCCGGGGGTGGGGGGAAGGGGATGGGGGGGGTCTCCAGGCTGTGCCCACCTGCCGGTACTTGCTGTACTCCTCTGCCAGGGCCTCGAAGAGCCAGGCCAGCTCCTGGGCGTACCTCCAGGAGGGATGCTGCTCCGGCAGCGCCTCGCGGACCCGCAGCACGGCCTGCGAGCTGACGTGGAACCAGAGGTACCGCAGCCCCCGCTCCGACACCGAGCCCTGGCGCTGCGGGGCACACACACCGAACCGGGGGGTGCCCAGGGGAGACACACACAGACCCGGGGGGGCCCGGGTGAGGGGGGGCAGGGGAGACACACACAGCCCCAGGGGTGCCCAGGGGGAGAGGGAACCCAGGGGAGACACACACAACCCCAGGGGTGCCCAGGGGGAGAGGGGACCAGGGGAGACACACACAGCCCCAGGGGTGCCCAGGGGGAGAGGGGACCAGGGGAGACACACACAGCCCCAGGGGTGCCCAGGGGGAGAGGGGACCAGGGGAGACACACACAGCCCCAGGGGTGCCCAGGGGGAGAGGGGACCAGGGGAGACACACACAGCCCCAAGGGTGCCCAGGGGAAGAGGGGCCCAGGTGAGACACTCACAGCCCCAGGGGTGCCCAGGGAGAGAGGGGCCCAGGGGGAGACACACACAGCCCCAGGGGTGCCCAGGGGGAGAGGGGTCCCAGGTGAGACACTCACAGCCCCAGGGGTGCCCAGGGAGAGAGGGGCCCAGGGGGAGACACACACAGCCCCAGGGGTGCCCAGGGTGAGAGGGGGCCCAGGGGAGACACTCACAGCCCCAGGGGTGCCCAGGGAGAGAGGGGCCCAGGGGAGACCCAGGCAGCCCCAGGGGGTCCCTGCCATGGGGCCATGCTCTGCTGCCAGCTTACCAGGCGGGTGATGTTGGCTGGCCTCAGCACCTCCTCGTACTGCACCTGCAGTGTGTAGCCGATGGGGAAGTAGTGTTTCTGGAAGGGTGGAGAGAAGCCTCCTGGGAGTGTTTCTGGGCAGCCAAAGGGACAGGGACAGCCCTGCCAGCCTCAGCTGGGACCCCCACCCCACCACCCCGCCAAGCTGAGAAGCCCTTGGGGCACACACACCTCCCAGCCAACAGAAAAGCTCCTCCCAGTGTGCCCCCAAAGACTCCAAGCCAGGGAGCATCCCTGGCACCAAACCAGCTCCTCCCAGTGTGCCCCCAAAGACTCCAAGCCAGGGAGCATCCCTGGCACCAAACCAGCTCCTCCCAGTGTGCCCCCAAAGACTCCAAGCCAGGGAGCATCCCTGGCACCAAACCAGCTCCTCCCAGTGTCCCCACAGTGCCACCAGGCCAGGGATGCTCCCTGAGACCAAACCAGCTCCTCCCAGTGTCCCCACAGTGCCACCAGGCCAGGGATGCTCCCTGAGACCAAACCAGCTCCTCCCAGTGTCCCCACAGTGCCACCATCCCTAGCACTCCTCAAGGCAGCTGTCTGCAGCCCATGGAGGCAGCAGAAGTTGAGGAGGGAATGCAGGAGAACTCAGGGAGAGTGAATTCAGAGGCCACCTCCTGCAGGACACCCCCTCCCCGGCTGCGGCCAGACATGCCCCGCTCCGAGGGGAGGGGGTTGCCACCCCCTCAGAGCCTGCTGAATGGCAATAAGGCAGCAGGTGCCGCCCCCTCCTCTTCCCCCCACCCCCTCCCCGCCCAGCTGGCCGGCCCCTGGCGGGGTCGTCCCCTCGGAGCCCCCAGGAGGCAGGGCTGGGTTACCAGGTACCGCAGGCGCATCTCGTACTGCAGCTTGTCCCGCAGCAGGCGGCTCAGCTCGCACTCGCCGGGCGCCGCAGCCTCCAGCCCCAGCACGGCCACCACACCTGGGTGGGCGAAACCCAACGCTGTCACTCCCCCCGCCCACCCCTGAGGGGCTGACCCGCAGCCCCTGTCCCCGAGCTGTACTCACAGAGGACGGCCGCGTAGCCTGGCTGCATGTTGAGGGTGGCCTCGGCTGGGCGACTACATGGCCAAGGCTCTCCGGGGGCCTCCTGGGCAGCGCGGGGTTTGGGGGGGGGACGACGAGGAGGAGGGACGGGCACAGGTCCCCGGTGCTGGGCTGCTCTCCGGTAGCCCCAGGCAGCCGTCCCCTGCCATGGATGGGGGGTTAGTCCCCCTTCCCGGTGGTCCCCGCTGTCTTCTCCTCTCCGGCTGGCTGCGGGGAGGCAGCAGGTCCCGGAGGCATCACAAGGATGTTCTCCGGAGGGGGAGAGGGGGGTGCGACCCCCACCCTGCACTGTAAGAGGGGATCTGGGGGTGGGGCTGGGGGGTGGAGAGAGAGCCCCCCCCCCGCAGACCCAGGGCAGGAGGCTGCCCCGGCTGCAGACTTCCCCCTCAGCCCCCAGCCGGAGGGCACCGGCTCCATGCCCGGGGGCTGCAGGGGAGGGACAGCCCCAGCCGGCCCTGGGTGGCCTCAGAGGGCTGCGAGGGGCCGTGGAGCTGTGGCTGCCCGTGGCCAGGCCTTCCCTCGGAGACACCCGCGGGGATTTCCAGGGTGGGGAGGGAACAGCTCAGTCCCATCCTCCCTGCGATGAGTTTGTCCAGCCTCAACAGGAGCCGCATCAAGGAGCACCCGGGCACAGGGCTGACCAAGTGGCCAGGCCACCCCACGCTGGGTCCCCACGCGGGGCAGGGGTCCCCACAGCCCTGTGAAGGGGTCAGTGCCGTGGCCCCACGCGGGGCAGGGGTCCCCACAGCCCTGTGAAGGGGTCAGTGCCGTGGCCCCACACGGAGCAGAGGTTCCCACAGCCCTGTGAAGGGGTCAGTGCCGTGGCGCCACGCGGAGCAGGGGTCCCCACAGCCCTGTGAAGGGGTCAGTGCCGTGGCGCCACGCGGAGCAGGGGTCCCCACAGCCCTGTGAAGGGGTCAGTGCCGTGGCGCCACGCGGAGCAGGGGTCCCCACAGCCCTGTGAAGGGGTCAGTGCCGTGGCCCCACGCGGAGCAGGGGTCCCCACAGCCCTGTGAAGGGGTCTGTGCCATAGCCCCACGCTCTCACACCGGGAGCAGGAGCCCACTGCGTGTCCCTTGTGCTGTATCCTCCACAGCACATCCCCAGGAGGCCGGGGGGGCGGGGGCTGCTGTGTCCCCACACGGCGTGACACGCACAGCGTGGCCCCTGCCGTGCCCCAGCACAAGTGGGAGCCCTCCTGTGCTCCTGTAGCGCTTCCCCACGCACCGGGGGCCACACTGTGTCCCCAGGTCGTGTCCCACGGGAAAGCAACTGCGACGAGTCCCTGCTCCACAGCCCCACGCCAAAGGGGGCCCAGGCGGTGCCCCCCGTGCCGTGTCCCAGGGGAAGGCAGCCGTGTCGTGTCCCCACGGAGTGTCCCCACCCCACATTCCCACACAAAGGTGCCATGCCTGCTGTGTCCCCCACGCCGTGCCCCACGCTAGGCACCCGCCCCAGGTCCCCACGCAAACTGTCCGCGCCTGTCCCCGCGTGAGAGGGACCCGTCTCGTCTGTCCCCGCACCACATCCCCACGCGAAAGGACCCACGTGCCGTGTCCCCGCCCCACAACCCCACGGGCCACGCCGCGTCCCCGTGGCGAATCCCGGGGGCAGGCAGCTGTGCCGTGTCCCCACGCCGTGTCCCACGCCGCGTTCCCACCCCCGCGTCCCCAAGCGAAGGCACCCGCGCGCCGTGGCCCCAGGCCATGCCCCCACGCCGGGCCGTGGTCCCCACGCCGTGGCAGCCCGCAGCCCCTCGCCCGGGACCCACCTGGCGCGGTGCGTGGCGGCAGGGTGCGGGACGCGGTCTCCCCGCAGGCGGCGGCGGCGGGGGCCGGGCCCGCACTGCCCGGGAGGCGGGCGGGGGGCGGCGGCAGCGGCGGGGAGCGGGCGGGGCGGCCGCCGGGGGCCGGGCGGGGAGCGGGGACCGAACGCCCGCCCCGCATCGCCCGGCACCGAGCCGGGGCTCGGCCGGCCCTGCCCCGCCGCCGGGGAGCGCGGCTGCACCGGCCGCAGGAACCGCGGGGCGCAGATAGCGCGGGAGGGGGGACACGGGGGGGCGCAGATAGCGGGGGTGGGACGACACGGGGCGCGCAGATAACACGGGTGGGGACTCATCTCGGCCGGGTGGCACCAGGGTGCGCAGCTAGCCCAGATGGTTGTCCCCAGGGTGCTCAGCTAACCCAGATGAGTGTCCCCAGGGTGCTCAGCTGCACTGGTTGAGCGTCCCCAGGGTGCTCAGCTAACCTAGATGGGTGTCCCCAGGGTGCTCAGCTAACCCAGATGAGTGTCCCCAGGGTGCTCAGCTGCACTGGCTGAGCGTCCCCAGGGTGCTCAGCTAACCTAGATGGGTGTCCCCAGGGTGCTCAGCTAACCCAGATGGGTGTCCCCAGGGTGCTCAGCTGCACTGGTTGAGCGTCCCCAGGGTGCTCAGCTAACCTAGATGGGTGTCCCCAGGGTGCTCAGCTAACCCAGATGAGTGTCCCCAGGGTGCTCAGCTGCACTGGCTGAGCGTCCCCAGGGTGCTCAGCTAACCTAGATGGGTGTCCCCAGGGTGCTCAGCTAACCCAGATGAGTGTCCCCAGGGTGCTCAGCTAACCCAGATGGGCGTCCCCAGGGTGCTCAGTTAGCCCAGATTGGCGTCCCCAGGGTGCTCAGCTGACCCAGATGAGTGTCCCCAGGGTGCTCAGCTAACCCAGATGGGCGTCCCCAGGGTGCTCAGCTGACCCAGATGAGTGTCCCCAGGGTGCTCAGCTAGCCCAGATGGGCATCCCCAGGGTGCTCAGCTAGCCCAGATGGGTGTCCCCAGGGTGCTCAGCTAGCCCAGATGAGTGTCCCCAGGGTGCTCAGCTAACCCAGATGGTTGTCCCCAGGGTGCTCAGCTAGCCCAGATGGGCGTCCCCAGGGTGCCCAGCTAACCCACATGAGTGTCCCCAGGGTGCCCTGTTACCCCAGATGAGTGTCCCCAGGGTGCTCAGCTAACCCAGATGGGTGTCCCCAGGGTGCCCAGCTAACCCACATGAGTGTCCCCAGATGAGTGTCCCCAGGGTGCCCTGTTAACCCAGTTGGGTATCCCCAGGGTGCCCTCCTGGGTCCCTCCCTGCTTCTTGAAGTGCTTGGCTGCCTCGGCTGGGTGTCCCCCCCGGCTGGGTGTCCCCCCCCGGCTGGGTGTCCCCAGGATGCTCAGCTAACCCTCCTGGCTGCCTTGCTTGCTCATTGGGGTGTTTGCCCCAGCTGGGTGGCCCCTGTGGTGCCTAACTCTGCCTCCAGCCCTTCTGCCGCTCGAGGCGCTGGGCCAGCCCTGCAGGGTGCCCCAGGGTGCCCATCCACCCCAGCTGGATGCCCACATGCTCCCCAGCTAAGCTCCTTGCCTACCCTGGGGGGGCTCTGTTCCACCAGCAGGCGCCCCAGGGGGCTTCAGGTCCCCAGGGTGCGTCTGGGGGCGCTGGATGTGCAAGGGGCTCGCTGGGGCGTGGGGCACTGGCCAGCTGGACCCATGGCCAAGGGGCTGGGCCGGTGATCAGCAGGACGTTGCCTCCTTGTCTGCTTCTCAGCACCCCTCAGGGCTTCACCACCGCAGGCAGGAGCGGGGGGGGCACGGGACCCCGATCCTGTGCGGCAAGGAGTCCCTGGGGGAGCGCCCGGGCTGCCGGGCGCGCCTGGGGTCGTCGGGAGCAGGCAGAGCCGGGTCAGAGCTCGCAGGGAAAGGCGTGGGAAGGGAATGTGCTGCTGCGCCGAGGAGAGAGCGCTGGGATTCCCCTGGCACCGAGTCAGGGCCCACGGCCGCGCTCCTGCCAAGCTTCCTGCCAGGCCTCGCCAGCCCAGCGCCCGGGGCACAGCCCTCCTGCCTCCCTCCCTTCCTTCTCTCCCTCCCTTCTCTCCCTCCCTCGCTCGGATCCAGCTCCCAGCTCCGGGCTCCGCGGGGATTTCGCCCGCAGCTGCTGCAGGCGGTTGGGAGGAAGCCATTGAAGAGCCTTCCCTGCCCACGTAGGCATCGAGCAGCCTGGCAGGGGAGGAGAGGCTGGCACAGAGGGAGGTTTGCCCTCCTTGGCTGGAAAGCAGCCGCCGGTGCCAGCCTGCGGGACACGGCACCCAGCAGCCGGCACCGGCGGCAGCCTGGCACCCTGCCGGGGCCTGGGAGTGCTCCTGCTGGGGAGGGGGAGTGCACCCCAAGCAAAAGGGAGCTGGGGGCTCAGCCAGCGCCCAGAGCAGCCCCTGCCAGGGTATTTGTGCCAGCCCAGACACCAGCTGGTGGCGGCAAGAGGTTGGGGAAGACCCTGACGCCCCCTCCCCGCTGCAATTCCACCCCTGGGACTGTCAGCTCCTGCAGGAGCTCTCCTGGAGCTGCTCCTGCATCCACAGAAGGCAACAGCCCCTGGGGCAGAGCAAGGGGGGTGGAGAATGCCAGGAGCAGAGCAAGGGGGGTGGAGAATGCCAGGAGCAGGGCCTGGGCACCCTGAGGCCATGACAAGCCAGAGCCTAGAACCCCCTGAGCTCAGCTGATGTTTTCATCCCTCCCTTGCCACAGCTGTCACCAGGAAGGGAGAAGAAAACCCTCCAGAGGCTGGGTGAGGCAAGCAGCAGGGGCTGGGTGCCAGCTGGGAGCCCAAGGGCGCAGCCCTGGGGGGCTGGGTGCCAGCTTGGAGCCAAAGGGTGCAGCCCTGGGGGGCTGGGTGCCAGCTGGGAACCAAAGGGTGCAGCCCTATGGGGCTGAGTGCCACCTGAGAGCCCAAGGGATGAAGTCCTGGGGGGCTGTGTGCCACCTGGGAGCCCAAGGGCGCAGCCCTGGGGGCCTGGGTGCCAGCTTGGAGCCCAAGGGATGAAGTCCTGGGGGGCTGTGTGCCACCTGGGAGCCCAAGGGTGCAGCCCTGGGTGGCTGGGTGCCAGCTTGGAGCCCAAGGGATGAAGTCCTGGGGGGCTGTGTGCCACCTGGGAGCCCAAGGGCGCAGCCCTGGGTGGCTGGGTGCCAGCTTGGAGCCCAAGGGATGAAGTCCTGGGGGGCTGTGTGCCAGCTTGGAGCCCAAGGGTGCAGCCCTGGGTGGCTGGGTGCCAGCTTGGAGCCAAAGGGATGAAGTCCTGGGGGGCTGTGTGCCACCTGGGAGCCAAAGGGTGCAGCCCTGGGTGGCTGGGTGCCAGCTTGGAACCAAAGGGATGAAGTCCTGGGTGGCTGGGTGCCAGCTGGGAGCCCAAGGGTGCAGCCCTGGGTGGCTGGGTGCCAGCTGGGAGCCCAAGGGTGCAGCCCTAAGGGGCTGGGTTCCAGCTTGGAGCCAAAGGGATGAAGTCCTGGGTGGCTGTGTGCCAGCTTGGAGCCCAAGGGTGCAGCCCTGGGTGGCTGGGTGCCAGCTGGGAGCCCAAGGGTGCAGCCCTGGGTGGCTGGGTGCCAGCTTGGAGCCAAAGGGTGCAGCCCTAAGGGGCTGGGTTCCAGCTTGGAACCAAAGGGATGAAGTCCTGGGTGGCTGTGTGCCAGCTTGGAGCCCAAGGGTGCAGCCCTGGGTGGCTGGGTGCCAGCTGGGAGCCCAAGGGTGCAGCCCTGGGTTAGGCCCCAGCACACACGTGCCTGCAGCAACAAAAAGAGAGAGCAGAGGCCAGGTCAGGGCAGGAGGCTCCTGGCTGGCAGGAGGGTCCACCCCGGTGCTGGGCAGGCAGCAGCCAAGCCCCTTCCCAGGCTGTCACAGCCCAAGGGAGGGCTCCAGCTCTGGAGGCAGAGGCAGGGGCAGGAGTGAGGCAGGGAGCAAGGCTGAGTGGAGGCAAGCCCAGGAAGCTGCGTGGGTGAGCATCTGCTGCCAGCCGGGAGAAAGCTGCCCGGAGCCTTCCCGGCAGTCAGCTGCTCCTCCCAGGGCTGCTCCTGCTCTGCAGGAGCCTTGAGCCACAGCCATGGCCTGGCAGGGCTGCAGGAACAGTAGTTGGGGTACAGACCCCTCCCACCTCCCCCTGGCAGGGCACAGCAGCGCTGGGGAGCAGCAGCAGCCGCGGGGCTCGGGGCCAGCTGCAGGCTGAGCTGAGGTGGGGGAGGAGAGGGGCTGGGAGAGGCACAGCTCAGCTCCAGCCTCGGGGCAGGCTGTGGGGGTATCACAGTGCCACAGTACCACCAAGGTTGGAAAGGACCTCGAGGATCATCGAGTCCAACCTGGCACCACAGACCCCATGACCAGACCATGGCACCAAGTGCCACATCCAATCCCTGGGCAGCACATCCCAATGACCAATGACTCGCTCGGTGAAGAACTTCCTCCTCACCTCCAGCCTAAACCTCCCCTGGCACAGCTTGAGACTGTGTCCTCTTGTTCTGGGGCTGGCTGCCTGGGAGAAGAGCCCAACCCCCACCTGGCTCCAACCTCCCTGCAGGGAGTTGCAGAGAGCAATGAGGTCTCCCCTGAGCCTCCTCTTCTGCAGGCTAAGCAACCCCAGCTCCCTCAGCCTCTCCTCACAGGGCTGTGCCCCAGACCCCTCCCCAGCTTTCTTGCCCTTCTCTGGACACCTTCCAGCAGCTCAACCTCTTTCCTAACCTGAGGAGCCCAGAGCTGGACACAGGACTCAAGGGGTGGCCTGAGCAGTGCTGAGCACAGGGCAAGATGAGCTCCCTGCTCCTGCTGGCCACACTCTTCCTGCTGCAGGCCAGGATGCCCTTGGCCTTCTTGGCCCCCTGGGCACACTGCTGCCTCCTGTTCAGGCAGCTGTCAATCAGCACCCCCATGTCCCTCTCTGCCTGGCTGCTCTCAGCCACTCTGCCCCCAGCCTGTAGCACTGCCTGGGGTTGCTGTGGCCAAAGTGCAGCCCCTGGCACTTGGACTTGTTGAATGCCATCCCGTTGGATTCTGCCCATTGGATTCTGGGTGAGGGTGGGCAGGTTTCTGTCCCCCTGCTGGGCTCCTGCCGGCTCAGGAGGAGCAGCTGCCGGGAGGGAGGGAGGGGAGGCCAGAGAGTTAAAAGGCAGGCTTTTATTTCTCGCCGTGCTGCTCACAACCGGGAGGAGCCTGGAGCCGCCCCTCCTGCCAAGGCTGTTACGAAACCAGCCGAGGCCCAGCCGCAGGCTCCTCCCCACCCCCCAGAGAGTCAACATTGTACAAAACTCTATTTACAGGAAGAAACAGGCAGCAACAGGGGAGGCCAAGGGGACAAAAAAGCCTCCAGGAGCAGGGGAAAACCTTCAGGACGAGTGGGGAAGGCCCTGCAGGCTCCCCCCTCCCCTCCCTCCCCAGCTGCTCCCAGGGCCAGCAGAAGCCCACAGCTCCTTGCCACCGACTGGCAAGAGGAGCCTAAGGGATCCTGAGGGGCATTCACAGCTCCCTCCCTTCAGCAGAAAGCTGGGAAAGGGCAAAACCCACACAGGGGGTCCCAGAGAGGCACTGCCCAACAAGGCAGCTCCATCCTAAAGAGGGCTGAAGAGATGGGGTTGAGGGGCAGAGCCTGAGCACTTTACTCTGGGGGGCGCTGCAAGCCAGGGCACCCCATCAGGGAGCCAGGGCAACTCTCAGGGAGCCAGGGTACCTCTCAGAGAGCCAGGGCACCTCCTCAGGGAGCCAGGGCACCCCTCAGAGAGCTTTCACCTGAGCAGGGGGCTGTGTGTTGGGAGAGACCTAACATGTGACACCCCATTCACTGGAGTCGCCTCACTCTGAAACATGAAACCAAAGGAGAGCAAACCAACATCTGAATGAAAAAATAAGGGGGGGGAAAACACAAAAGCAAAGGAGCAGAGAAAGGGAGAGTCTTCCTCCTCCTCCTCCTCCTCCTGAAGGGCATGCCCCCAGGAGCCCAGCCCTGCCCCTCAGAAGGCGTAGCGAGTGCGGATGTCCTCCAGCTTCTTGGAGACCTCAGGCGGGGTCCGGTCCAGCTCCTCGGCCACATTCTTCTGCTTGTTGGGCTCCATGGAGTTGAACTGCTCACACAGGTCCCCATCTATCACATTCTGCAAGGGGGAAAGTGGGGAGGGGGGGGGGGAAAAAGAGAGAAGCCTTGAAATTGAGAGGCACTGAACCCTGCCTAAACAGGGGGGGAAGAGAGAATAAAAGCCACCCCCCAGGCAAACGGAGACAAACAGTTTGTTCCCCAGGAGCTGCTTAATCCCCTCCTGGAAGGGAGGCCAGGCTGGGTGACCTCATCTGCTGAGCAGCTAGCAGCAAAGTGACTGACCCAGGGCTTGAGGAATGAAGGGAGCAACCCCAACAGCCTGGGGGCAGCTGAAAAGAGAGAAGTAAATCACACCAAGGGAGGGGAAGAATCAGGAGAGGTTGGAGAAGACCTCAAGGATCATCCAGCCCAAGCTGCCACCCAGCACCTCCTGGCTGCTAAACCATGGCACCAAGTGCCACATCCAAACCCCTCTTGAACACCTCCAGGGATGGGGACTCCACCACCTCCCTGGGCAGCACATCCCAAGGGCCAACAACTCTCTCTGGGAAGAACTTTCTCCTCACCTCCAGTCTAAACCTCCCCTGGCACAGCTTGAGACTCTGTCCTCTTGTTCTGGTGCTGGCTGCCTGGGAGAAGAGCCCAACCCCCACCTGGCTACAACCTCCCTGCAGGGAGTTGGACAGAGCAATGAGGTCTCCCCTGAGCCTCCTCTTCTCCAGGCTAAGCAACCCCAGCTCCCTCAGCCTCTCCTCACAGGGCTGTGCCCCAGACCCCTCCCCAGCTTTCTTGCCCTTCTCTGGACACCTTCCAGCAGCTCAACCTCTTTCCTAACCTCAGGAGCCCAGAGCTGGACACAGGACTCCAGGGGTGGCCTGAGCAGTGCTGAGCACAGGGCAGGATGAGCTCCCTGCTCCTGCTGGCCACACTCTTCCTGCTGCAGGCCAGGATGCCCTTGGCTTTCTTGGCCCCCTGGGCAAGAAGGACCTGCCTTCAGCTGGGTGAGGCTGGAGAAGGTGGCTGAGGGCCATCTGCAGCCAGCTGGGAGACATCTCTGTGCTGCAGATCAGCCTCAGGCTCAGAGGGGGTTGGTCTCTTCTCCCAGGCAACCAGCACCAGAACAAGAGGACACAGTCTCAAGCTGTGCCAGGGGAGGTTCAGGCTGGAGGGGAGGGGAAAGTTCCTCACTGGGAGAGTTGTTGGCCCTTGGGATGTGCTGCCCAGGGAGGTGGTGGAGTCCCCATCCCTGGAGGTGTTCCAGAGGGGATTGGATGTGGCACTTGGAGCCATGGTTTAGCAGTCAGGAGGTGCTGGGTGGCAGGTTGGACTTGATGATCCTTGAGGTCTTTTCCAACCTTACTGATTATGAGCTCAGCCTCTGTGCTTGGACAGCTTTAGCTTTTCTGGTAGCAGCTACTACATTGCTGCTCTGGCCCCACTGATCTGGCCCCTCCTGTGACAGCATTTAGCAGTCAGCAGCTTCCAAGGTGGCTCCTCAAGAGGAGGACCAAGTGGCTGTTACCAGGATTCCCATTCCCAACACCCACTTTAGCCTGGTCATGCAGAGTGCTGTTTCTCTGATGGAACCACAGCATGGCAGGGGTTGCAAGGGGCCTCCAGAGATCACTGAGTCCAACTCCCCTGCCAAAGCAGCATCAGCCTAAGGCAGGCCACACAGGAGCACATACAGGTGGGCTCTGAAGGGACAGCAGCGTGTGCCCTGTGAGGAGAGGCTGAGAGCCCTCCTGGGGCTTTTTAGTCTGGAGAAGAGAAGGCTGAGAGAGGATTTAATGAATGATTATAAAGACCTTGAGGGCTGGGGGGTCAAGAGGGAGGGGCCAGGCTCTGCTCCCTTGCACCCTGGGACAGGTCAAGATGCAATAAACTCCAGCCCAGGAGGTTCCACCTCAACATGAGGAGGAACTTCTTCACTGGGAGGGTCACAGAGCCCTGGGGCAGGCAGCCCAGAGAGGTCGTGGGGGTCTCCTGCTCCGGAGACATTTGAGCCCAGGGGGAGGTGGTGCTGTGTGACCTGGGCTGGGTTCTGTGGTCCTGCTCTGGGCAGGGGGGTTGGTCTGGATGATCTCTGAAGGTCCTTTCCAGCTGCTCCACACCCTGGCAGCCTGTGGTGCTGCCCACTCAGACCTACCTTCACTGGGAAGTAGTAGGAGCGGAAGCTGAGGTGGTCTCTCCCGCAGAGAGGAGGGTGCTCAGACCTCAAGTGCATTTCCACATGCTGGAAGAAGTCATGATCCTAGAGAGGGGGGGTGGGGGAATGAAGAACAGGTTGCCACATGTCAATGCCACTGGCAAGGTGAGACATCCATCAGAGAGGGGTGCCCTGGGCTGCTGCTGGCCCCGGGTTCTGCTACAGCAGCCAAGGTCGTGGTTGCCCTGGCAGCGAGCTCAGCAGCTGGCAGTGCCACCCTGCTCAGGATCAGCCTCTCAGCAGGAGAAGCATCCAGCAGCTGTGCAGTGTGAACAGCTTGGCACCCACTGCTCCAAGGGGCTCCACCCTCCAGTGAGTGGAGAGGAGAAGAGCACCTTCAGGGCTTCAAAGAGATGCCAGGCTGTGCAAAGCAGGCCACAGGGTCCCCCCCCCAGGCACTGAAGCACCCAAGAGCTCCCCTAGAGCATGAGGAGATTCAAAATGCTGGGTTCAGTTCTGGGGCCCTCACTCCAAGGAGGGCATTGAGGGGCTGGAGAGCAGGTCCAGAGATGGGCAATGAAGCTGGTGAAGGGTCTGGAGAACAGGGCTGGGGAGGAGCAGCTGAGGGACCCAGGGGTGTTTAGTGTGGAGAAGAGGAGGCTGAAGGGAGACCTCATTGCTCTCTACAGCTCTCTGGAGGGGAGATTGCAGTGAGGTGGGGTTGGTCTCTTCTCCCAAGGAAGAAGTGACAGGACAAGAGGAAAGGGCCTCCAATCATGCCAGGGGAGGGTTTAGGTTGGCCATGGGGAACAATTTCTTCTCCCCAAGGTTTGTCCCAGGGGAATGGTGGAGTCCCCATCCCTGGAGGGACTGAAAAGCCCTGGAGCTGTGGTGCTGAGGGCCAGGGGTCAGTGGGGAGCTGGCAGTGCTGGGGTAAGGTTGGGCTGGATGACCTTAAAGGCTTCTTCCAGCTGCAAGGATTCTGTGACTGCAGAACAGCACAAGAAGAAAACCACTTCAGAGAACCACTGCAGGAGCTGAGAAGCTCCTTCTCTTCCCCTTTGCATCAGAGCCTGCCCCACAGCCACAGGCTTCCCTGCAGAGCCCCAGAGAGACCCCCAGCAGGCTCCTGCAGTGCCTGGGGAAGGGCACCCAGTGCAGCAGTGACGGGGCAGCGTGACAAGAGGGCTTGCTCACCTCATGGGAAGTGAAGGGGACCAAGATCCCTATTCCCCCTGACAAGGTGGTGTAGACAAGAGATTCAGAGCCTCCTGGGATGAGTGTGGTCTTCTGCAAGGACAGCACAGTCTCTCCCACGTGGTAATTCATGATCACTTCAGCCTGCAAGCCAAGGACAGAAGCCTGTGTTTGCTTTGGGGCTTTTGCCTTTCTCAGCCAAAAGGCTTGAGAGAGGGGAAAGCAGAAGGAATGTGGCCACCTGCTAGGTCTGAAATGCCCTTCTGAAGGGGAAGGGCTTTCCACCTGTGACCAGATGGCAGCACTCAGCATGCTGGAGCTGGGCACAGGGGTGTGAGTGATGAGGGAAAGCAAACAAGCCTGCTGCTGCAATCAGACAGCACCAAATGGGCCTCAGCTGCCACTTCAGACTCAGAATTGGCTCCTGGGGAGCGTGACAAAGAATCACCCACACCATGGTGTGCTGGCAGCTCTGCTCCTGCACACCCATCTGGCCACCACTGCAGAGGACTTCACAGAGCAGCAGCACAGCAACCACAGAATGCATTGGGTTGGTTGGAAGGAAGCCTCAAGCCCTTGCCCAACCCCACCCCCCCTGCAGGCAGCAGGGACATCTCCAAGCAGATCAGGCTGCACAGGGCCACATGAAATTTGACCTTCAGTGGCTCCCAAGGAGAAAGCCTCAACCACACTTCACTAACCCACATATCTGCCATGAAGCAGTACCTTCTGTGATGCTCCATTCAGCAGGCCCCTGTCCCAGAGTGCTTTGTTGCCTGTGGGATCCTCATCAACCTCATCGTTGGTGTTGGGAGGCAACCTCACCTGCATGGGAAGAAGAGGAAGTGGTCAGTGAGGGGCAGAGGAGCAGCACATTGCCTCTGGAGAATGCCTGGGGCCTCGGAAAGGCCACTTTGGTGGACTTCACAAGAACCACTTCATGCTCAGAGCAAAAGCCATCCATTTGCTCCTCCAGTGAAGCCTTTAGCATTCAACATGGCTCTCAAGAGTGATGGCCCAGGACTCAGCACCATGGGCAGGACCTCCTGCCCAGGCTCCTGCCTGGCTTGGCACTCACAGATCACCCTGGGGAGGTATGGGCAAAATGGTTCAAAGGTGGTTGCCAGCAAGGAAAGAGTTTGATGTGTGGGGGCAGGCAAGGCAAGGCAAGGAGGGTTGATGTGTGGGGGGCAGGCAAGGCAAGGCAAGGCGGGCTGATGTGTGGGGGGCAGGCAAGGCAAGGAGGGCTGATGTGTGGGGGGCAGGCAAGGCAAGGCAAGGAGGGCTGATGTGTGGGGAGCAGGCAAGGCAAGGAGGGTTGATGTGTGGGGGGCAGGCAAGGCAAGGCAAGGAGGGCTGATGTGGGGGGGGCAGGCAAGGCAAGGAGGGCTGATGTGGGGAGCAGGCAAGGCAAGGCAAGGCAAGGCGGGCTGATGTGTGGGGGGCAGGCAAGGCAAGGCGGGCTGATGTGGGGGGGCAGGCAAGGCAAGGAGGGCTGATGTGTGGGGGCAGGCAAGGCAAGGAGGGCTGATGTGGGGGGGCAGGCAAGGCAAGGAGGGCTGATGTGTGGGGAGCAGGCAAGGCAAGGCAAGGAGGGTTGATGTGTGGGGGGCAGGCAAGGCAAGGAGGGTTGATGTGTGGGGGGCAGGCAAGGCAAGGCAAGGAGGGTTGATGTGTGGGGGGCAGGCAAGGCAAGGAGGGTTGATGTGTGGGGGGCAGGCAAGGCAAGGAGGGTTGATGTGTGGGGGGCAGGCAAGGCAAGGCAAGGAGGGTTGATGTGTGGGGGGCAGGCAAGGCGGGCTGATGTGTGGGGGGCAGGCAAGGCAAGGCAAGGCGGGCTGATGTGTGGGGGGCAGGCAAGGCAAGGCCAGGAGGGCTGATGTGGGGGGCAGGCAAGGCAAGGAGGGTTGATGTGTGGGGGGCAGGCAAGGCAAGGCGGGCTGATGTGTGGGGGGCAGGCAAGGCAAGGCGGGCTGATGTGTGGGGGGCAGGCAAGGCAAGGAGGGCTGATGTGTGGGGGCAGGCAAGGCAAGGCGGGCTGATGTGTGGGGGCAGGCAAGGCAAGGAGGGTTGATGTGTGGGGGGCAGGCAAGGCAAGGAGGGTTGATGTGTGGGGGGCAGGCAAGGCAAGGAGGGTTGATGTGTGGGGGGCAGGCAAGGGGAGGAGGGCTGATGTATGGGGAGCAGGCAAGGCCAGGAGGGCTGATTTGCGTGGGTCGGTGTCCCAACGCTGGCTGAACTCTGCGCTCCACAGCACCCCACAGCATGCTTCAGAGAGAGAGAGAGATCAAAGGCCTGGCAGCAAGAGCCAGCTCTTCTTTCCTCCTCCTCTGCTGACACCCAGCCAAGCAGGGAAGTGTCAGCACTGACAGAGCCAATTTGGAGAGGAAGGAGGAGGGAAAGCGCTCGCCGCCAGGGCAGGGCCACTGGAGCGCGGCAAGCCTGACCCCAGGCTCTGGGGCGGGGAGGGGGCAGCCCTTTGCACAGCCACCAGCTCCAGCCCAGGGCTTTCTTCACAGCAAAGCACAAAAGATGGAAACCCCAATTAGCACAAACCTGACAGACAGACAGCCCTCTCCCCTCCCTGCCCCTTCTTCCTCCCTTGAGGACAACCACTCACCCCCTTAGGAAAAACAAGGGACTGGTACGGGGCCTTGGCTCCAGAGCCTCCTTCTTTGGAGACAAATCACAGAATCAAAGAGGTTGGAAAAGGCCTCAAGGATCACCAAGTCCAACCTGCCACCCAACACCTCCTGATTGCTAAACCATGGCTTAAGTGCCACCTCCAATCACCTCTGGAACACCTCCAGGGATGGGGACTCCACCACCTCCCTGGGCAGCACATCCCAAGGGCCAATCTCTCTCAGTGAAGAACTTCCTCCTCACCTCCAGCCTAAACCTCCCCTGGCACAGCTTGGGACTGTGTCCTCTTGTTCTGGTGCTGGGTGCCTGGGAGAAGAGCCCAACCCCCACCTGGCTCCAACCTCCCTTCAGGGAGTTGGAGAGAGCAAGAAGGTCTCCCCTTACACATCCAAGTGCCAGGTTCCACACACTGGCCACAACAACCCCAGGCTGGGGGCAGAGTGGCTGAGAGCAGCCAGGCAGAGAGGGAGCTGGGGGGAGTGGTGGAGAGCAGCTGAACAGGAGGCAGCAGGGTGCCCAGGGGGCCAAGAAGGCCAAGGGCATCCTGGCCTGCAGCAGGAGCAGTGTGGCCAGCAGGAGCAGGGAGCTCATCCTGCCCTGTGCTCAGCACTGCTCAGGCCACACCTGGAGTCCTGTGTCCAGCTCTGGGCTCCTGAGGTTAGGAAAGAGGTTGAGCTGCTGGAAGGTGTCCAGAGAAGGGCAAGAAAGCTGGGGAGGGGTCTGGGGCACAGCCCTGGGAGGAGAGGCTGAGGGAGCTGGGGCTGCTTAGCCTGGAGAAGAGGAGGCTTAGGGGAGACCTCATTGCTCTCTGCAACTCCCTGCAGGGAGGTTGCAGCCAGGTGGGGGTTGGGCTCTTCTCCCAGGCCCCCAGCAGCAGAACAAGAGGACACAGTCTCAAGCTGTGCCAGGGGAGGTTTAGGCTGGAGGTGAGGAAGAAGTTCTTCCCAGCAAGAGAGATTGGCCATTGGGATGTGCTGCCCAGGGAGGTGGTGGAGTCCCTGTCCCTGGAGGTGTTTAGGAGGAGACTTGATGGGGTGCTTGGTGCCATGGTTGAGTTGATCAGATGGTGCTGGGGGACAGGTTGGGCTGGATGGTCTCAAAGGTCTTTTCCAACCTGGTCTATCCTATTCCCTATTCCATTCCCTATTCTTAATCCATTCCCTAGTCTTAATCCATTCCCTATTCCTATTCCATTCCCCTTCCTATTCCATTCCCCATTCCTATTTCATTCCCTATCCCACTCCATTCCCTATTCCCATTCCCTTCCCTATTCCCATTCCCTTCCCTATCCCTATCCCACCCACCAGCTCTCTCAGCACCCTGGGATGGATCCCCTCGGGTCCCGCGGGGGATCCCAAGCGGCTCGGCCAAGCCCCGAGCTGATTCCTCGCGCATTTCGGGGCCGTTTGGAAGAGGCCAAAAAAGCCAATCCATGAAACCCCTCCCCCTGAGTGGTGGCTGGGAGGCAGGCTCACCACACAGATGTTGCCAAACTTGTCTGCCCCAGCCACGGTGTCGTAGTCGAGGAGGGTGGCGGTGGTGACCCAGCGCGGGTAGGTGTCGTCGGCGAAGATGATCAGCTGGTTCTCGTTCCTCTTGTAGCGCACCCAGATGAAGCTCTCCTGCACGTCTGAAACGATCACCCTGTGCCCAATGGTTTGGATCCCACAGATGTAGTTGGCAATGTGCTGCCCAGAGAGAAGAAAGGTGGGGGGGGGAGGAAAAAAAGCCCTGAGCGCTCCTGAGGAGTCAGCTCCGCCCTGCTCCGACGCAGATCTTCCCCCTGCCCCGGCCCCTGAAGCTGCCTCTCCTTTCTGGTGGGCTGCAGGCCCAGCCTAAACACATCATCAGTGCAGGGCCTTCCAACCTATCACCCACCACACATCAGAGGGAGGATATCTTCCCCCTCTGCTATGCCCCCCACTGAGGCCATTATATGGAGCACTGGGTCCGGTTCTGGGCTCCCCAGCTCAAGAAACAGGGAACTGCCAGAGAGAATCCAGCAGAGGCTGCAGAGGTGCTGAGGGGAGGGAGGAATAAGCCCCTGCAGCAGTACAGGTGAGGGGTTGAGCTGCTGGAAGGCAGCTCCATGCAGAAGGACCTGGGAGTGCTGGGGGGCAAGCTCCCCACAAGCCAGCTTGGGGCCATGAAGGCCAGTGGTCTCTAGGGAAGCCTGCAGGTCAAGGGAGGGTCTCCTCTCCCTCTACTCTGCTCAGGCCACATCTGCTGCAATGGGTCCAGTCCTTCTGACCTCCCCAGGATAAGAGAGACAGGGAATTAACTGGAGAGAGTCCAGCAGAGGCTGCAAAGCTGCTGAGGGGCCTGGAGCAGCTCTGTAAAAGCTGAGAGCCCTGGGGCTGAGAGCCTGGAGAAGAGCAGCCCCAGAGGGGAGCTGAGCAATGCTCAGCAGGATCTAAAGGAGCTGTGGGGGGCAAGGGACTGGGGCCAGACTCTGCTCAGTGGTGCCCAGGGACAAGACAAGGGGCAGAGGGCACCCAGGAGGTTCCAGTTGACCAGGAGGAGAAAGTTGTTTGGTGTGAGGGTGCTGGAGGCCTGGAGCAGGCTGCCCAGAGAGGTTGTGGAGTCTCCTTCTCTGGAAAGCTTCCAACCCTTCCTGGCCACTGTACCCTGGGCCAGCTGCTGTGGGTGACACTGCTTTAGCAGGGGGCTTGGACTGGGTGATCTCCAGAGGTCCTTTCCAACCCCCATGCTGGGATCCTGTAGCCACCCTCAGCCTGCTGAACATGACATTAAACATCCAGAGAAGATGCACTGCTGTAGAGTCTATGAAGTGAGCTGCCGGGGACAGCCCTGCAAGCAGGAGCTGCTTCTGTGTCCCCTCACTACTGTGGTCATAAAAGACCCAAGGAGGGCTTCAGCTGTTCATGTGAGTCAGACTCAGGAAACAAAACCAAAACTACCACAAACCAACTCAAATTCCACTGGAAACTCCCAGCCTGCCTGTGCACTTGCTGGAGCTCCTTTGTGCAGCAGGGAGCAACTGGCACAGGTTCTGCAGCCTGCCTGGGAGGGAGGAGGAGCAGGCAGTGGAGTCAGGAAGCCACACTCTGCAGTTTCTTCCCCTAAAGTGCCAGGGATGCCCTGCAAGGACCATCTGCTGCCAGGAGAAAAACATCCCCTTTTCACAACTCTTGAGGATCTGAAGGGGTGTTCAAATACACCTTCCACCCTCTGGCCCCAGCCTGCTGATCATCTCACCCAAGGGAACAGTGCCAGCAGCTGCTGTCTCACGCTTGGCTAAATCCTCTGACACCTGAGGAGAGAGCCTTGGGGGTGCTGGGGGAGGAGAAGCTCAGCAGGAGCTCTCAGTGTGCACTTGCAGCACACAAAGCCAACCAGATCCTGGGCTGCAGCAGGAGAAGTGTGGCCAGCAGGGCAAGGGAGGTGATTCTCCCCCTCTGCTCAGCTCTGGGGAGACCCCAGCTGGAGTCCTGCCTCCAGTTCTGGAGCCCCTATTGCAAGAGGGATGTGGAGGGGCTGGAAGGTGTCCAGAGCAGGGCCAGGAGGATGAGCAGAGGGCTGGAGCTGCTCTGCTGTGAGGACAGACTGAAGGGGTTGGGGCTGTTCAGTCTGGAGAAGAGAAGGCTCCCAGGTGACCTCATTGTGGCCTTCCAGGATCTGCAGGGGGCTCCAAGAGGGCTGGGGAGGGACTGCTCAGGATCTCAGGCAGTGATAGGACTGGGGGGAATGGAATGAAGCTGGAGGTGGGGAGATTGAGGCTGGAGGGGAGGAGGAAGTTCTTCCCCATGAGAGTGGTGAAGGCCTGGAATGGGTTGTCCAGGGAGGTGGTTGGGGCCCTGTCCCTGGAGGTGTTTAAGGCCAGGCTGGCTGAGGCTCTGGGCAGCCTGATGTAGTGTGGGGTGTCCCTGCCCATGGCAGGGGGGTTGGCACTGGCTGAGCCTTGTGGTCCCTTCCAACCCTGACTGATACTATGATACTACCTGCAGCAGAAGATCAGAGGCCTGACCCGTACAGGCTCATGAAGCTCCTGCATGAGGCCAGCTGCACAGGCACAGGGGAGAAGCAGCTAAGCCTTTGTTTCAGTGTTGCTGTCAAGCATCACTCAGCCCAGCTGAGCAGCTCTGGCCAGAGAGAGAAGCCAGTACCTTATTCTCACACTTGCGGAGCAGCTTCTTCTTGCCCAGGTCATACACACGCAGGAGCTTCCCAACTCCAATCAAGACTCTGCCTTGGAAGGGAGCAATGGCTGCAGGAACCTCCTCCACAGGGGTCTACAGAGGGAAAAGGAAGACTGTGAGACTCTCACCAGCAGAGCTAACCTTCCACCAGGCTTCAGAATGGATTGGGGCAGCTGAAGACCTTTTGGCCCTCTCTAACTCCCCGACAGGAGGTTGGAGCCAGGTGGGGGTTGGTCTGCTTCTCCCTAGTAGCAGAGGATAGAATGAAGAGAAAATGGCTTCAAGTTGTGTCAGGGGAGGGTTAGGCTGGGCATGAGGAACAGTTTGTTCCCCAAAAGGGTTGTGAAGGCCTGGCCCAGGCTGTCCCAGGGCAGTGGGGGGAGTGCTCATCCCTGGAGGGACTGAAAAGCCCTGGAGACGTGGTGCTGAGGGCCACGGTTCAGCAGTGCCTTGGCAGGTTACAGCTGATGATCATAAAGGCCTCTTCCAACCCAAATGAGTCTACAAAGCTCACTGACCTGTGCCAAGGCTTTCACCTTCAAAAGCTGATCACACTGTTTCTGCAGGAGGGCCACAAGGTGAGAGCCCCTTAACTGAAGGGTAGGGCTGCTCTGAGAACCCCCTCACTGGGGCAGGCAGCAAAGGCAGGCAAGGATCTGGCTGACTTGGTTCTTAGTTTAGCTCTATCCCCCACAGAAAGATGTTAAATGTTTTGCCTAAACCCATCCAGGCTGTCTATTTTCTAAACCAAAAGCATGAATCTTATTCCTCCATCTGCCCCAGATGCTCTGAAGCTGCCAGTGGAGCAGTGTCCCAGCTGAAGACAATTCACTTAGGGCTGAAAGGTCTCCCACCACTCATCCAGCTGAAGGATCAGGCGCAGCAGAGAATGGCAAGAGGCAAGAAAGCTTCCAGCTGCAGCATTCCCAGCTTGCTTGGGTTGGCCAGGAGAAGCTATTTCACAGCCTCAGCTCTGTCAGTTTCCAAGTGGGTGTTTGATGGCACCAGGAGAAGGTCCTGCTCCAGCACAGAACCAACCTTCCTGCACATCAGGACTGTAGGAAGTGAGTAAGCCACAACATTCCTTTCCAGATGCTCATCTGCTCCCATCTTGGAAGCATGTGGGAAGGAGAACTCTGATTTAAGGGAGTTCTGCTGAAATCCCTAAACCCTAGAGACCTGTCAAACAAGTTGGTCATCAGGCAACTGACCATTCCCCCAGGCAGCCAAAACAGCAAGATGACAGCTCCCAGCAGCTTCAGGTGGCCAGCCAAGGACTGAGTGCCTCAGCACCAGGGCTCAAGTGACCCAAGGATGAATTCTTTGTAAACAAATGCTCAGAGCAGCTCTCTGAGCTCATCTTCCACGAAGAAAACAGAGCTGTTCTACTCCCCTCCCTACAAGGGGCACAAAAACACTGCTCCTTTCCCCTTTGCCCAGAGTTGAGGCAAAGGGAGATCTGTGTGTGCTCAATCCTCAGCTCTTCAATCAAAAGATGTCCCAAGTGACTGTGGAGGTGGCAGCTGATTTCCTCTGGGGCTGCTTCCAGCCTCTAGCATCAGCCTTGTTTAGTCTGAAGGAGGCTGAAGGGAGACCTCTTAGCTCTCTGAAACTCCCTGAAAAGAGGCTGCAGTGAGGTTGGGCTTGGTCTCTTCTCCCCTAGTCTCAGGTGATAGGAGGAGAGGAGATGGCCTGGAATTGTGCCAGGGGAGGCTTAGTTTGGAGAGGAGGAAAACATTTCCTTCGCTGCCAGAGTGGTCAGGGATTGGCAGAGGCTGCCCAGGGAGGTGGTGGAGTCAAGAAGCCTGTGGCCATGGCACTTAGGGCCATGGCACTTGGGGCCATAGTTCAGTGGCTATGGTGGGGTGGGGTTGATGGCTGGGACTTGATCTTAGAGATCTCCTCCAACCCCCACAAGTTCTCCGACTGGATGAATCCTGCAGCATTCTGCTCCAGCTTCCAGGGTGAAGTTAACAGCTGCCCCAAACCCCTCCTTTGCAGCTGGTTCCAGTCACACCCCCCCCCCTCACCTTGTGCAGGAACTCCAGCTTCTCCCCACTATTCACCAGCTTGTAGGTGTAGACAAACCCCCCAGCAACGGAGCGGGGGTTGAGGATCAGGTCCTTGGCCACCCCCACCAGCACGTACCACTCGTCCCCGGTGTTGGAGAAGCGGCACACGGCCACGCTGGGGAGCAGAAGACAGCCCAGTGTGAGCACCCAAACACACACACAGAGCACTCCTGAGAGGGGCTCCTCCAGAGCACAGCCTGCCCCCAACCCAGGTACAGCCTGAGGAGCCTGACCTCCCAGCACTGAGGTTTCCCTGCCCCGGAGGTCCTCTCCTCCCCCGCACCGCTTCCCATGTGCTCCAGCCCCAAGCTTTGCTTTCACTGCTCAGCAATGGGCAAAGCTTCACTGGAGTCACAGGGTCCTAGCTTGGAAGGGACCTCAAGGATCATCTGGTCCAACCTTGCTGAGGGAAAAGCACTATGATCTCAGGTAGAGATAGGACTAGGGGGAATGGAATGAAGCTGGAGGTGGGGAGATTGAGGCTGGAGGTGAGGAGGAAGTTCTTCCCCCTGGGAGTGGTGAAGGCCTGGAATGGGTTGTGCAGGGAGGTGGTTGGGGCCCTGTCCCTGGAGGTGTTTAAGGCCAGGCTGGCTGAGGCTCTGGGCAGCCTGCTGTAGTGTGAGGTGTCCCTGCCCATGGCAGGGGGGTTGGAACTGGCTGATCCTTGTAGTCCTTTCCAACCCTGACTGATACTATGATACTATGAAAACAGGGTCCAGACAAGATGTTTCAGCCCCTATCCAGTGTCCAGTGCTGAGGGCTTCACCACTTCCTTGGGGAGATCATTGCAAGGGTTGATTGTCCTTGGGAAAAGTTTCCCTCCCCAAGCAGGAACTTGTCCCCACTCTTCCCTGTAGCCACCCTTTACCCACCAGAACATGGTGAAGTCTGCCCTTAGGCCTTCTTTCTTAAGGCTGAACAAAGTCAGTTCTCTGCCTTTCCTCCAGAGAGTGGAGCAGCAGCAGCAGCAGTTTCCCAGGCTGCTCCCATTTGAACACATCCATCTTCCCTTTCCTCACCTTCCAGGGTTATTTCCTGCCCTCTGCCTGGCTCAGCCAGGTTGGGAATCCTGGACACAACAGCCTTTTGGACTAGCATGACCTAAACTCTACCTGCTGCTGCTCTTAATGGTTATTGTGCTGGTTTTCCCCCTCCAGGCCCTCTAGCACTTCCTTTCCATATAATCTACACTCAAGTTTATCTGGATGGAAAGGGAAGTATCAAAGTACCAGTCAGGGTTGGAAGGGACCACAAGGATCAGCTAGTTCCAGCCCCCCTGCCATGGGCAGGGACACCCCACACTACAGCAGGCTGCCCAGAGCCTCAGCCAGCCTGGCCTTAAACACCTCCAGGGACACCAGGGACAGGGTCCCAACCACCTCCCTGGACAACCCATTCCAGGCCTTCACCACTCTCATGGGGAAGAACTTCCTCCTCCCCTCCAGCCTCAATCTCCCCACCTCCAGCTTCATTCCATTCCCCCTAGTCCTAGCACTGCCTGAGATCCTGAGCAGTCCCTCCCCAGCCTCCTTGGAGCCCCCTGCAGATCCTGGAAGGCCACAATGAGGTCACCTGGGAGCCTTCTCTTCTCCAGACTGAACAGCCTCAACTCCTTCAGTCTGTCCTCACAGGAGAGGTGCTCCAGCCCTCTGCTCATCCTCCTGGCCCTGCTCTGGACACCTTCCAGCACCTCCACATCCCTCTTGCAATAGGGGCTCCAGAACTGGAGGCAGGACTCCAGCTGGGGTCTCCCCAGAGCTGAGCAGAGGGGGAGAATCGCCTCCCTTGCCCTGCTGGCCACACTTCTCCTGCTGCAGCCCAGGATCTGGTTGGCTTTGTGGGCTGCAAGTGCACACTGAGAGCTCCTGCTGAGCTTCTCCTCCCCCAGCACCCCCAAGGCTCTCTCCTCAGGGCTGCTTGCCAGCCACTCCCTGCCCAGCCTGCATTTGTGCCTGGGGTTGCCTCCAGCCAGCTGCAGGACCCTGCCCTTGCTCTTGTTGAACCTCCTGAGGTTGGCTTGTGCCCACCTCTCCAGCCTGCCCAGCTCCCTCTGGATGGATCCTTCCCTCCAGCTGTCTGCTGCACCACACAGCTTGGTGTCAGCAGCAACCCTGCTGAGGGTGCACTCAGTGCCACTGTCCATGGCACCCACAGAGATGTTGAACAAGCCTGGGCCCAGGACTGATCCCTGAGGGACTCTGCTTGTCCCTGGCCTCCCCTGGGACATGGAGCCATGGACAGCCACTCTCTGGGTGCAGCCATCAAGCCAGTTCTGTATCCATCTGGTGGTCACCCATCACACCCATGTGTCACCAGCCTGGAGAGCAGGCTGTGGTGCAGGGCAGTGTGGAAAGCTTTGCTCAGGCCCAGGTAAATGACATCAGTTGCTCTCCCCTCAGCTATTAATTTCATCACCTGCTCATAGAAGGCCACCAGGTTGGTCAGGCAGGATTTGCCCTTGGCAAAGCCATGCTGACTGTTCCCAATCACCTCTGTGTGAGGGTGAGAGAGAGCAGCACACTGTCCTGCTCCCCAAGCCCTCTGTTGGTCTTTAAGCCCTGGGGGCCAGCAAACACATCTGGAGGACCAGCTCTTGGTGTCACATGCAGACAGATCAGGGTGGGTGGAGAAAGGGAAGGAGAAAAGCAAGACCAAAAGCTCTGTGGTGCTTGCTGCTGGAATTCCAAAGCCAGACTCCTGACAACAGGCTGCATCTGGATTGCAACTCAGGGGGGAGGGAGGGAAACCAAACCCCAAACCACACAGAAGACAGACACACAAGCAGAGATTCTTGCTGCATCTGGCACTGCTTCTTACCTGAAGGCAGCTTCATTCTGCTCTAGCTGGACCAGGTCCAAGGTGTTTCCCTGGATGGGGTTCATCACCCTGATGACAGAAGCCCATTGGCCATTCCCTGCCTTGGGAGCACCGAAGATGGACTCTGGGAGGTTCTCATTCAGGAAGGCTGCAGCCATCTCAGCAGCCAGCTCCCTCTCATCCTCACCTGCAGCCTCCACCATTTCCTAAGGCACATGAAAAGGACAAGAGAAAACAGCAGCTCAGTGGATTTCCTTCCCAGGCAATACTCTTGGGTAGGATGCTGCCTGCCTCTTTCCCCTAGGCACATGTATTCCAAGGCAAAGCTGCCAAACCCCAAAGCTTCCACCCACCCTGAAGGGAGAATCCACAGCTCAGAGCAGCACCAGCTCTGCCCTGTTCAAAGGGGCAGTGTTCTGGGGAGCTCTGTCTCCCAACCACCAACTCTGGAAACAACAGTGAGAAGAAAACAACCCCCCTGGAATCCAAATGTCCTCAGGGAAAATGATGTCACACCAAGCAGAACTATCCTTCCAACACATGCTTCTGCAACCTGTCATAACAACATGCAAAGCAAGGAGCATATTCTGCTGGAAGCTGGGGTTTGAGGCAGATCTTAGCCTCACAGAATGGTTTGGCTTGGAAGAACCTCACAGAGCATTTGGTTCCAACCCCCTTGCCACAGGCAGGGACTTCTCCCACCAGCCCAGGTTGCTCCAGGCCTCACCCAGCCTGGCCTTGGTACACCTCCAGGAAGTGGGGATCCATGACTTCCCCAGGCAACCTCTTCCAGTGTCTCCCCACACTCACTCTAAAGAATTTCTTAGTATCAGAGTATCAGTCAGGGTGGGAAGGGACCACAAGGATCAGCCAGTTCCAACCCCCCTGCCATGGGCAGGGACACCCCACACTACAGCAGGCTGCCCAGAGCCTCAGCCAGCCTGGCTGCAAACACCTCCAGGGACAGGGCCCCAACCACCTCCCTGCACAACCCATTCCAAGCCTTCACCACTCTCATGGGGAAGAACTTCCTCCTCACCTCCAGCCTCAATCTCCCCACCTCCAGCTTCATTCCATTCCCCCTAGTCCTAGCACTGCCTGAGATCCTGAGCAGTCCCTCCCCAGCCTCCTTGGAGCCCCCTTCAGATCCTGGAAGGCCACAATGAGGTCACCTGGGAGCCTTCTCTTCTCCAGACTGAACAGCCCCAACCCCTTCAGTCTGTCCTCACAGCAGAGCAGCTCCAGCCCTCTGCTCATCCTCCTGGCCCTGCTCTGCACACCTTCCAGCACCTCCACATCCCTCTTGCAATAGGGGCTCCAGAACTGGAGGCAGGACTCCAGCTGGGGTCTCCCCAGAGCTGAGCAGAGGGGGAGAATCACCTCCCTTGCCCTGCTGGCCACACTTCTCCTGCTGCAGCCCAGGATCTGGTTGGCTTTGTGGGCTGCAAGTGCACACTGAGAGCTCCTGGTGAGCTTCTCCTCCCCCAGTACCCCCAAGGCTCTCTCCTCAGGGCTGCTTTCCAGCCAGTCCCTGCCCACTTCCTCATCTCTAGTCTTAATCTCCCCTCTTCCAGCTCAAAGCCACTGCTCCTTGTCCTGTGAGTAGTCCCTCCCCTCCCCAGCTTTCTTGTAGGCCCCCTTCAGGGACTGGAAGGCAGCTATGAGGTCTCACTGGGGCCTTCCCTCCCTTCAGCTCCTGCCTTCACACAGGTGATGGCAGATGGGGAGAAGTGAGAGCAGAGGATTTCCAATGTCAAGTGTCCCCTGGGGAAGGGATAGGATAGGATGGGATAGGGTAAGGATGGGATAGGGTAAGGATGGGATAGGGTAAGGATGGGATAAGGATAGGATAAGGTAAGGATAGGATAGGATAAGGTAAGGATAGGATAGGATAAGGTAAGGATAGGATAGGATAGATGTGCATAGCTGTGCCCCCACCCCCATTACCTCAGCCATCTGCTGCTTCCTCTGGGCCTTGGTGGCCTCAGTGTAGGCATTGTGGTCTGTCTCAATGATGATCAGGTTGTTGCTCTCTGGGTGAATGACAAACTTTCGGGGGGTGTACTGCAAGGGGAAGGCAACCTGGTTGAAGACTGCCCCCAGCTTCTCCAGAGCCAAAATCCTGTGGGACAAGAAGGGGCAACCGTGGTGAGCAAGGTGCAAGAGCAGCCCTCTAGAGAGAGCAAAACTGGAGCTGAGCTTTGTGTGTGGGACCTGGGCTGGAGCTGGGATGGCATTCAACAAGTCCAAGTGCCAGGGGCTGCACTTTGGCCACAGCAACCCCAGGCAGAGTTACAGACTGGGGTCAGAGTGGCTGAGAGCTGCCAAACAGAGAGGGACCTGGGGGTGCTGATTGACAGCTGCCTGAACAGGAGGCAGCAGTGTGCCCAGGGGGCCATGAAGGCCAAGGGCATCCTGGCCTGCAGCAGGAGCAGTGTGGCCAGCAGGAGCAGGGAGCTCATCCTGCCCTGTGCTCAGCACTGCTCAGGCCACCCCTTGAGTCCTGTGTCCAGCTCTGGGCTCCTCAGGTTAGGAAAGAGGTTGAGCTGCTGGAAGGTGTCCAGAGAAGGGCAAGAAAGCTGGGGAGGGGTCTGGGGCACAGCCCTGTGAGGAGAGGCTGAGGGAGCTGGGGTTGCTTAGCCTGGAGAAGAGGAGGCTCAGGGGAGACCTCATTGCCCTCTACAACTCCCTGAAAGGTGGTTGTAGCCAGGAAGGGGTTGGTCTCTTCTCCCAGGCAAGCAGCACCAGAACAAGAGGACACAGTCTCAAGCTGTGCCAGGGAAAGTTTAGGCTGGAGGAGAACGTTCTTCCCGGAGAGAGTCATTCATCATTGGGCTGTGCTGCCCAGGGAGGTGGTGGAGTCCCCATCCCTGGAGGTGTTCAAGAGGGGATTGGATGTGGCACTTGGTGCCATGGTCTGGTCATGAGGTCTGTGGTGCCAGCTTGGACTTGATGATCTTTGAGGTCTCTTCCAACCTTAGTGATGCTGTGATACAAGCAGCACCTTTCTGAGGGCCACCAGCAGCATCTGGGGACCACACCACACGAGTCGGCAGGCGACGCAGGCCGGGACACGAAATCAAAAGCTCCTCACAGGCACTCGGGTTGAAAGAGGAGCATGAAGGAGGCCAGGCCAAGGCTTTTCTTCCTGTGACTTGCCAGCTGAAATCCCAGCTCTGCTGGCCCATCTGGGGAGCTACAAGTCACAGGGCTCTCCCAGAAAGAATGCCTCCTTCAGAAAGCCCTGAATGCTGGAAGGTCCCAGCGAGGGCTGCTGTGAAACGGGTGCCTGTTCCAGCGCATAAAGCAGAGCTGCTGAATCTGGGTGCCCCTATTCTTCACCACTGCTGCCTTTTGCTCCCTAAGCTTTGCACTGGGAAAAGGCCACAGCTGCAGCCCTTTCATGCCTCTGGTTCCTCTAAATCACGTGGCCAGCTCAGCCCACGAGCCCCCAGATGATAACCCCGCAGCGGGTCTGTGTTTATGGGAAGCTTCCCTCGCTGAGGAGCGGAGAGCTTCAGGGTCCTGGGCAGCACTTCCACAAAATCAGAAGGGCTCCCTGCTGTGTTTTCCCTCAGCAGAACCATCCCTGCATCCCACTGGACTTCTAAAAATATCACAGCATGGTTTAGGTTGGAAGGGACCTCAGAGATCAGCCAGTTCCAACCTCCACCCTGCCACGGGCATGGACACCTCCCCCCCACCAGCCCCAAGCTGCTCAAGGCCTCATCCAGCCTGGCCTGGAACACCTCCAGGCAAGGGGCAGCCACAGCCTCCCTGGGCAGCCTGTGCCAGGCTCTCCCCAGCCTCCCTGCTAACAATCTCTTCAGAGAATCACTGAGGCTGGAAAAGACCTCTGAGATCATAGTATCATAGTATCAGTCAGGGTTGAAGGGACCACAAGGATCAGCCAGTGCCAACCCCCCTGCCATGGGCAGGGACACCTCACACTACAGCAGGCTGCCCAGAGCCTCAGCCAGCCTGGCCTTAAACACCTCCAGGGACAGGGCCCCAACCACCTCCCTGCACAACCCATTCCAGGCCTTCACCACTCTCATGGGGAAGAACTTCCTCCTCCCCTCCAGCCTCAATCTCCCCACCTCCAGCTTCATTCCATTCCCCCCAGTCCTATCACTGCCTGAGATCCTGAGCAGTCCCTCCCCAGCCCTCTTGAGGCCCCCTTCAGATACTGGAAGGCCACAAGGAGGTCACCTGGGAGCCTTCTCTTCTCCAGACACTCCAGATCACTGAGTCCCAGCCTGACCTAACACCAGCACATCAGCTCAACCCTGCTCCAGCTGCCACATCCAAGCTTCTCCTAAAGACCTCCAGGGAGGGCAACTCTACCACCTCCCTGGGCACTCCATCCCAGTGCCCACTCAGCCCTCCTGTGAGGAAGTGCTTCCTAACCCCCAGCCCTTTCCATCATCAGGAAGTGCTTCCTAACCCCCAGCCTCAGCCCTTTCCCTCAGCAGGAAGTGCTTCCTAACCCCCAGCCTCAGCCCTTGCCATCAGCAGGAAGTGCTTCCTAACCCCCAGCCTCAGCCCTTTCCATCAGCCTCCTCCACCCTGAGCCTCCTCTTCTCCAGGCTTCCTCCTCTCCACTCTCAGTCTCCTCTCTCTCAGCTCCAAGCCATTCTCCCTGCTCCTGGCACTCCCAGCCCTTGGCCAAAGTCCCTCCTCAGCTCTCCTGGAGCCCCTTACAGGTACTGAAAAGCTGCTCAAAGGTCTCCCTGAAGCCTTCCCTTCTCCATCCCAAGTGTTTCCATCAAATCATTACCTGCCATCAAATAACCTCACCCCCACCCCCCTTAACTCTTCAGGTTTAAATCACTTTACCTCTTCCCTTTTGAATGCCCACTGAGAACTCCCCACCCCTCTCCCTGCCACCCCGGCCCCCAGGAGCATTCACCTTGCCCCAGGGGTCCTTACCTCAGTGTATTTGTGGAGATGGCTACAATGCCTTCTGGGCACTGCTCAGAAGCAAAGCCAGATGCAAACTCCAGGGTCTCATAAGAGAGGGGGGTCAGGTGGAAGCGGGACTGGTAGGAGTAACTGAGCCAGGATCGGCTCGACATGGCCAGCACCTGGGAGAGAGAGAGAGAGAGAACAAATCCAGGGGGGCTGGGGACACAGCCAAGCTCCTGCTCACACCAGGAGTCTGCAGAGGAGGAGGCTCCACAACCTCCATCAGCAAGAATAATCTTTCTGGGCTCCCCAGTTCAAAAGAGACAGATGCTGAGAGGCCTGGAGCAGCTCTGTGAGGAGCAAAGGCTGAGAGCCTGCAGAAGAGCAGCCCCAGAGGGCAGCTGAGCAGTGCTCGGCAGGAGCTAAAGGAGCTGTGGGGGGCAAGAGGCTGGGGCCAGGCTCTGCTCAGGGGTGCCCAGGGACAGGCCAAGGATCAATGGGCACAAACTGGAACCCAGCAGGTTCCATCTGAACAGGAGGAGAAACTTCTTTAGTGTGAAGGGTGCAGGAGCCCTGGAGCAGGTAGCTCAGAGAGGCTGTGGAGTCTCCTCCTCTGAAGAGCTTCCAACCCCCCCTGGGAATTGTGCTCCTGGGCAAGCTGCTGTGGGTGCCCTGCTGGAGCAGGGGGGAGTTGGACTGAATGATCTCCAGAGGTCCCTTCCAACCCTCACCATACTGTGACCATTCTGTCAACGAGTGGTTGTGCAGTGCTGGACTCCTCCCCCCAAGGAATGGCTGTGCAGTGCTGGACTCACAGCATCACAGTATAACTAAGGTTGGAAGAGACCTCAAAGATCATCCAGTCCAAGCTGGCACCACAGACCTCATGACCAGACCATGGCACCAAGTGCCACATCCAAACCCTTCTTCAACACCTCCAGGGATGGGGACTCCACCACCTCCCTGGGCAGCACATCCCAATGACAAATGACTCTCTCTGGGAAGAACTTTCTCCTCACCTCCAGGCTAAACTTCCCCTGGCACAGCTTGAGACTGTGTCCTCTTGTTCTGGGGCTGGCTGCCTGGGAGAAGAGACCAACCCCTTCCTGGCTACAACCACCTTTCAGGGAGTTGTAGAGGGCAATGAGGTCTCCCCTGAGCCTCCTCTTCTCCAGGCTAAGCAACCCCAGCTCCCTCAGCCTCTCCTCACAGGGCTGTGCTCAAGGCCTCTCCCCAGCCTTGTTGCCCTTCTCTGGACACCTTCAAGTCTCTCAATGTCCTTCCTGAACTGAGGAGCCCAGAGCTGGACACAGGACTCAAGGGGTGGCCTGAGCAGTGCTGAGCACAGGGCAGGATGAGCTCCCTGCTCCTGCTGGCCACACTGTTCCTGCTCCAGGCCAGGATCCCATTGGCCTTCTTGGCCCCTGGGCACACTGCTGGCTCATGTTCAGGCAGCTGTCAATCAGCACCCCCAGCTCCCTCTCTGCCTGGCAGCTCTCAGCCACTCTGTCCCCAGCCTGTAGCTCTGCCTGGGGTTGCTGTGGCCAAAGTGCATCCCCTGGCACTTGGACTTGTTGAATGCCATCCTGTTGGCCTCTGCCCATCTGCCCAGCCTGGCAAGGTCCCTCTGCAGAGCCCTTCTGCCCTCTCACTGACCAACATCTGCTCCCAGCTTGCTGTCACCTGCAAACTTGCTGATGACTGACTCCATCCCCTCCTCCAGATCATCAATGAAGATGTTAAAGAGCACAGGGCCCAGCACTGCTCCCTGGGGCACATCCACTGGTGCCTGGCTGCCAGCTGGCTGTGGCACCATTCACCACCACTCTCTGGGCTCAGCCTCCAGCCAGTTCCTCACCCAGCACAGAGTGTAGTGGTCCAAGCAACGAGCTAACAGCTTAGACAGCAGTTTGCTGTGGGGGTTGGTGTCAAAGGCCTTGCTGCAGCCCAGGCAGACCACATCCACAGCCTGCCCCACAGCCACCAGACAGGTCACCTGATCATAGAAGGAGATCAGGTTGGAGAAGGCTGTGCAGTGCTGGACTCCTACCCCCTTGCTACAGCTGAACCCTTGCAGGAGGACTGCACCCAGCAGCCCAGAGCACACCTCCAGAGGTGGTTTTATCTGGAAGCAGCACATGGCACAGAGGAGCTTCAGAGAGCTAGCAAGACAAGGAAGGCTCAAACTAAGGCACAATAAAAACTGTTATCTGTAAAAGCCAAGAGCAACAAATACTTTCATGTATCTCTTTTTAACTCTCCCCTCCCCCTTTCTTTTCAAACAATAATCTTTTCTGATGGAAACAGCTCTCTGAAAACAAACATTAGCTGCTGTGTCACAATCCAAGTGCTTTCTGTGGCACTGTACTTCAAATAAGCAGCCTATTTTCCCAGCAAGTTAAAGGAAATAGAAGGCAGCAGATGGACTTCTGAACTCTTCACTTAGGCAGAGCAGAAGAGAAGAGAATAGAACTAATCAGGTTGGAAGAGACCTTTGAGCTCATCCAGCCCAACCTCCCCCCAGCACCATCTGATCAACTCAACCATGGCACCAAGGGCCTCAGCCAGGCTCTTCCTAAACACCTCCAGGGATGGGGACTCCCTGGGCAGTCTGGCCCCAGCCTCTTGCCCCACACAGCTCCTTTAGTTCTTGCTAAGCATTGCTCAGATCCCCTCTGGGGCTGCTCTTCTCCAGGCTCTCAGCCCCAGGGCTCTCAGCCTTTACAGAGCTGCTCCAGGCCCTTCAGCAGCTTTGCAGCCTCTGCTGGACTCTCTCCAGTAATTCCCTGTCTCTCTTGAGCTGAGGAGGTCAGAAGGACTGGACCCATTACTGCAGATGGCTTTAGGGGCAGCCTGCTCCAGGGCTCCAGCACCCTCACAGTGGAATGGAATGGACCAGGCTGGAAAAGACCTTTGAGATCATCAAGTCCAACCTATCCCCCAGCATCATCTGATCAACTCAACCATGGCACCAAGCACCTCATCCAGCCTCTTCCTAAACAATTCCAGGGATGGGGACTGCCTGGGCAGCACATCCCAAGGGCCAATCTTTCTTTCTATGAAGAACTTCTACCTAACATCCAGCCTAAACCTCCCCTGGCACAGCTTGAGACTGTGTCCTCTTGTTCTGGTGCTGCTTGCCTGGGAGAAGAGCCCAACCCCCACCTGGCTCCCACCTCCCTGCAGGGTAAATCAGTGGCAGTGCAACCTTACTCCCTGCCTGAGTGGCAGGAGCTGGAATGTCAGTCAGAGGTTACCTCCAGCCCATCACTGACTGGCCACAAGTAGGCTGTCCCAAGGACATCCTCTGCAGGATGAGAGGAAACAGCCTCAGGCTGCACCAGAGGTTTGGGTTGGATACTAGGAGAGATTTCTTCACTGGAACAGTGGTTTAAGTCCCAGGCCAGGCTGCCCAGGAATCCCCACCCCTGGAGGGGTTTCAAAGCTGTGCAGATGTGGTGCTGAGGGACATGGTGTACTGGTGGCCTGGCAGTGCTGGGTTCACAGTGGCACTCAAGGGTCTTTAAAGTCTCTTCCAACCTCAAAGATTCTATGATGGTTTCTCTCCCCATGCTGTGAGCCAAGGACCCAAGCTTAGTCCCCCCACCATCAAAGCACTCAGCTGCCCTGCAAGCACTCTCTGCTAGAGCTGCAGAGCACACCTCAGCTCCAAGATCCAGCTGGCAGACTGGCACCAGCAGGCTGAAGAGCCTGAGCCAGAGTGAATCAATTAAAGCAGAGCTGGGAGTGCCAGATCCAGCCCCCAAGGCTGACCAGCAGGATTTCTCAACTCCTGAAGGTGTCATCCAAAAAATGAGGCAAGCAGGGGGTGGCTGATCTCCCCAGTGCCACATCAGAAGGGCTGGAAATGGCACTCCTGATGATACACATTCTTCCCTCCGTGCCAAAGCCTGCAACTATCTCCCTGGAATGATACACAGCAGCCAGCCAACAAGATCAGGAGACAACCAGCAGCCGCAGCAAGCAGCCAGAGGGGAAAGAGCTCTGCCCTGGGCACTAAAGGCTGGCAAGATGAAGTTATTGCAGTGCTCTGCAAGGCCAAGCAGCTGCCTCTGACCTTTCCCAGCACACTGCAAACACAGCCTGAGGGTCAGGTGAGTTCTAGCTGGAAGAAAGCAGGGCAGTCCTGCAAGCTGCTTCCTCAGAAGTAAGGGGAGCAGCAGCCAAGAACAAGGCTGCTTGTGACAATGAGCTGTGAGCCAGGGGTTGATCTGCTGGAGGGCAGAGAGGCTCTGCAGAGGGACCTTGCCAGGCTGGGCAGATGGGCAGAGGCCAAGAGCAGGAGATTGAACACATCCAAGTGCCAGGGGCTGCACTTTGGCCACAGCAACCCCAGGCAGTGCTACAGGCTGCTGAGAGCAGCCAGGCAGAGAGGGTGCTGGTTGATGGTAGGCTGAACATGAGCCTGCAGTGTGCCCAGGTAGCCAGGAGGGCCAATGGCATCCTGGCCTGCAGCAGGAAGAGTGTGGCCAGCAGGAGCAGGGAGCTCATCCTGCCCCTGTACACTGCACTGGTTAGGCCACCCCTTGAGTCCTGTGTCCAGCTCTGGGCTCCTCAGGTTAGGAAAGAGGTTGAGCTGCTGGAAGGTGTCCAGAGAAGGGCAAGAAAGCTGGGGAGGGGTCTGGAGCACAGCCCTGTGAGGAGAGGCTGAGGGAGCTGGGGTTGCTTAGCCTGGAGAAGAGGAGGCTCAGGGGAGACCTTCTTGCTCTCTCCAACTCCCTGCAGGGAGGTTGAAGCCAGGCAGAGGTTGGTCTCTTCTCCCAGGCACCCAGCAGCAGAACAAGAGGACACAGTCCCAAGCTGTGCCAGGGGAGGTTCAGGCTGGAGGTTAGGAGGAAGTTTTACACAGAGAGAGAGAGATTTGCCATTGGAATGGGCTGCCTGGGGAGGTGGTGGAGTCCCCATCCCTGGAGGTGTACAGGAGGAGACTTGACAGGGTGCTTGGTGCCATGGGTTAGTTGATTAGGTAGTGTTGGATGATAGGTTGGACTCGATGATCTTGAAGGTCTCTTCCAACCTGGTCTATTCTATTCTATTACAGAGCCATGGAATCACAGAGTGGTAGGGGTTGGAAGGGACCTCTGCAGGCCAGTCCCTCCTGCCAAAGCAAGGTCACCCAGGGCAGCACAGCAATGCATCCAACACAGGTTTGGCATCTTCAGAGGAGGAGACTCCACAGCCTCTCTGGGCAGCCTGCTCCAGGGCTCCAGCAGCCTCACACCAAAGTAGTTGGAAGTTCCTGGGTTTCACTTTGTGTCTTCTGCCTCTTGCCCTATCACTGGGCACCAGTGAAAGGAGACTGGCCCCTTCTCCCTGACACCCACCCTTAAGGCACTGATCACATCTCAGCCTCCTCCAGGCTGAACAGCCCCAGGGCTCTAAGCCTTTGCTGTTCACAGAGATGTTCTATTCCCTCACACATTCCTGTAGCTTCTGAAGGGACTCTCTCTAGTTGTTCCCTGTCTCTTTTGAACTGGGGAGCCTAGAATCAGACCAAATACTCCAGATGTGGCTTTGCTAGGGCAGAGTAGAGGGGGAGGACAACCTCCTTTGACCTGCTGGCCACACTCTTCTGAATGCACCCCGGGAAACCCTTGGCCCTCTTGGCCACAAGGGTGCAATCCAAGGGGCAAGGGGCATGCCAACCATCAGGAAGTCATTCAACTTCCCCCTCTCACCCAGAGGGTCCTGCTATGCTGCAAGGATGCTTGCCCACCCACAAGAAAGGGAAGTGGGCTGCTGAGGGAGTGAAGGCCCAGGAGAGCTCCTCTCACTCACTGCCTCCTGGGCAGGGTTTGAAGCTAGAGCACAGCAGATTTTGACTGGATGTTAGCCCCTTCTTCTGCCCCAGCAGGGCTAGGGACCCACTCCTGCCCCAGCAGGGCTAGGGACACTGGAACAGACTGCCCACGGAGGTGGTTGAGGCCCCTTCCCTGGAGATATCGAAGGTGAGGCACAAGGAGGCCCTGGGCAGCCTGCTGTAGGTTGGGGATGTCCCTGCTGAGTGCAGGATGAGCTTTGGAGCTCCCTTCCAGCCTGGCTGATTCGTCACACGAAAGCCTCGAAAAGACCTCCCGAGCTCATCCAATCCAACCATCAGGAGGTCATCCAACTCCCCCTCTCACCCAGAGGGTCCTGCTGTGTTGCCAGGATGCTTGCCCACCCACAAGAAAGAGAAGTGGGCTGCTGAGGGAGTGCAGGCCCCAGGAGAGCTCCCCTGACTTACCGCCTCCTGGCCTTGCATGCGGACGCGGAAGAGCTTGACGGGCCGGGAGCCGAGGTACCTGGTCCTGGTGTCCGACAGGTCGCCCGTCACAGGGTCCAGGACGGTCCGCAGCAGGACACCGTTCTGCGCCCCAAGCAAAGCACAACAGTTAGCTCAGGAAGAAGCAGCTAAGAGCTCTTGAGGGCACAGAAGCTCTTTCTGAAGAGCCAGGTGGTTTGCTCCTGGGAGAAGTCCCTCCCACAGCCACCCCACTGCCGCGGCTGAACGGGTCTGTCCGTAGCCGGCGGAGCTCCTGCGGGACAGGAGGGAGCTGCCGTCAAGCCAAACAAATCAACCAATCTCCTCCAAAACAAACAAACAAGAGATGGGACACCAAGAAGCCTGGTGCCTCAGGCAAGGCCAAGGGTTGATTCCAGGCTTTTTATCCCTCCTGGTGCAAAGCATGCAGCTGCAAACTCGGGGCTGCTCAGAAAAGAGGCTGCCCTCAAACCTGAGGCCTGGGGAAGAGTCTGGGAGCTCTGCTTGTCCCAGAGCTGTCCAAACAACAGGGCTTGGGTCAAGGATCAGAGAGCCAGGACTGGACAGAAGAGAAAGCTGCCCAAAAGAGGAGCTATGAAAGCAGAGCCTGGGGCTGTGGGCAGCTGCTTCTCTGATACTCTTGCCCCAAGGGCAGTTTCTAAGCAGCTGCACAACAACATTTCATAGAGTGACTCACAGAATGCTTTAGACTGGAAGGGACCTTGAAAGCTCAGCCAGTCCAACCCCCCTCCTGAACTCAGCAGGGACATCTGCAACCACAGCAGGTTGTTCAGAGCCCCAGATCTGACCTGGAATGGGTCATCTACCACCTCTCTAGGCAGCACAGGCCAGAGTCTTCCCACCCTCAGCATCAAACCTTTCTTCCCTCTCTCCGGTCTGAATCTCCTTCAGTTCAAACCATCACCCTCATGTCCTGCCACAACAGCTCCTGCTCCAAAGTCCATCCCCAGCTTCCTGAAAGGCCACTAGAAGGTCTCCCTGGAGCCTTCTCTTCTCCAGGCTGAGCAACCCCAACTCTCCCTCAGCCTGGCCTCACAGCAGAGGGCTTCCAGACCTCCAATCACTGCTCCAACAGGTCTCAGTCTGTGCTGTGATGGGGACACCAGAGCTGCCCCAGCACTGCAGTGGGGGCCTCAGCAGAGCACAGCAGAGGGGCAGAATCCCCTCCCTGCCCCTGCTGCCCACAGCCCAGGACACAGCAGCACTCAGTGGCAGCTCATCTCCAGCTTTGAACCCTCCAGCACCCCAAAGTCCTTCTCCTCAGGCCTGCTCTCCAGTCCTTCATTCCCAGCCTGGATTGGTACCAAGGATTGCCCCAACTCAGGTGCAGGAACCTTGCCCTTGGCCTTGTTGAACTTTTCACCTAGAAAACTGAAGAACTTAACTAGAAGGTGAGAAGCCTAACTTGTCCTCTATCAAGTCTGGCATAAAAATGTGTTTTGATGCGCCTCAAGCCTAGGAAAGCACAGAGGAGTTTGCACCTCTGCTCAGCCAGACACTGAATTCCCCAGTCAAGGAGCCAAGGCTGGGAAGGCTTTGTGTTGTGCTGCTGCACCAACCTGCCTTCCAAGTGACTGCTCACCCAGAAAGGCCTGTCAGAAGCAGGCAGCTCTCACCTGCAGGCCAATGTTCAGATAGAGGAAGCCAATGGAGCCTCTCTCCCCCAGTTCATCCTGCTTCTCCGTGCCTCCCATCTCCACGATGCAGAGCGACTCGGGCTGGGCAGGCAGGGCCTGCATGCTCAGGGGCTGCAGGCAGTCCTGGGGGAGACAGAAAAGAGGTGCCACCAGTCAGCAAGGCTTGGCAGGGCAAGAGGGGATCCATCCCCTACCTAAAGGAGCTTAAAGATGCCCCTGTGCATCTCCAAACAAGCATTCAGCACAGGAACAACAACAACAGACAACCAGACCCTGCCTCTGTGGATTTTGGCTGGTGGTTGCAACCCTGGGGTCTGAGGAAGAGAAATTGGATCCTTCCAAACTGCTCTGGCCACAGGCTGTAGCTATGAGAGGCCTGAGCAAAGTTTGTGGTCCTTCAGGCATCCTATGAACACCCATCTGCTGCTGGGAGAGGAATAATCATGCTGGTTTCATAGTATCAGTCAGGGTTGGAAGGGACCACAAGGATCAGCCAGTTCCAACCCCCCTGCCATGGGCAGGGACACCTCACACTACAGCAGGCTGCCCAGAGCCTCAGCCAGCCTGGCTGCAAACACCTCCAGGGACAGGGCCCCAACCACCTCCCTGCACAACCCATTCCAGGCCTTCACCACTCTCATGGGGAAGAACTTCCTCCTCACCTCCAGCCTCAATCTCCCCACCTCCAGCTTCATTCCATTCCCCCTAGTCCTAGCACTGCCTGAGATCCTGAGCAGTCCCTCCCCAGCCTTCTTGGAGCCCCCTGCAGATACTGGAAGGCCACAATGAGGTCACCTGGGAGCCTTCTCTTCTCCAGACTGAACAGCCCCAACCCCTTCAGTCTGTCCTCACAGGAGAGCAGCTCCAGCCCTCTGCTCATCCTCCTGGCCCTGCTCTGCACACCTTCCAGCACCTCCACATCCCTCTTGCAATAGGGGCTCCAGAACTGGAGGCAGGACTCCAGCTGGGGTCTCCCCAGAGCTGAGCAGAGGGGGAGAATCACCTCCCTTGCCCTGCTGGCCACACTTCTCCTGCTGCAGCCCAGGATCTGGTTGGCTTTCTGGGCTGCAAGTGCAGACTGAGAGCTCCTGCTGAGCTTCTCCTCCCCCAGCACCCCCAAGGCTCTCTCCTCAGGGCTGCTTGCCAGCCACTCCCTGCCCAGCCTGCATTTGTGCCTGGGGTTGCCTCCACCCAGCTGCAGGACCCTGCCCTTGCTCTTGTTGAACCTCCTGAGGTTGGCTTGTGCCCACCTCTCCAGCCTGCCCAGCTCCCTCTGGATGGATCCTTCCCTCCAGCCTGTCTGCTGCACCACACAGCTTGGTGCCATCAGCAAACCTGCTGAGGGTGCCCTCAGTGCCACTGTCCATGGCACCCACAAAGATGTGGAACAAGCCTGGTCCCAGGACTGACCCCTGAGGGACTCTGCTTGTCCCTGGTTTGCTGTTGACCTGCTTGCAGAATGAGTCTGCTTTGAGTGCAGATATAGAGTGTGAGACTGGGGGGATGAAAAGGCTCCAAATAAACAAAACAAAGAAGAAAATGTCTTCATCAGCTGAGCCTCCAGGCAGCAAGAGAACCTCCTGCAGTTTAGGACCACAGAATGGCTTAGGTTGGAAGGGGTCTTAGAGATCATCCACTCCAACCCCCTGCCACAGGCAGGGATACCTCTCAACTAGACTCAGCAGCTCAAGGCCTGATCCAACCTCTCCTTCAACGTCTCCAGAGAGGAGGATCAAGGGTCACAGAATCAATAAGGTTGGAAGGGACCTCAAACATCATCAAGTCCAACCTGTCACCTAAGACCTCACTTCCTCCCAACCAACAGGGAAAAGCCATGCAAGATACCTGTCCATTCCTGGTTGTGAATAGACAAAGGCAGCCTGGATGGACACAGCCCACCCCTGGAGTGCCCTCTGGAACAGGTCATAGGATCAGACAACTGTTTGCCTTGGAAAGGCCCTCCAAGATCAGCAAGTCCAGCCCAACCCAACCCCACCGTGGCCAGTAAACCCTGTCCCACAGTGCCATGGCCACAGGTTTCTTCAACCCCTCCAGCCATGGGGACTTCACCACCTCCCTGGGCAGCCTCTGCCAAGCCCTGACCACTCTGGCAGCAAAGCCATTTTCCCTCCTCTCCAACCTAAGCCTCCCCTGGCACCACTTCAGGCCATTTCCCCCTCCTTTTACCACCTGATCCCAGGGGGGAAGACCCCAACTCCCACCTCACTGCAACAGCCTTTCAGGTTCCAGTGCCTGAGGCCTCTTGCAGCAAAGTCATTTCAGGGGCAAGCCAGAGGCAGCAGCAGGGAGTCACTCACCGAAGGGTCGAGGGAGATGATCCGGACCGTGTTGTCCACCAGCCCCACAGCGAGGAAGCGAGAGCGCTGCTCCCCGGGGGGCACGTTGGCCAGGCTCATGCACACCACGTCAGCTGACATCTCCTTCCTCTCTGTGTACTCATTCAGCTGCCCTGACTGGAGACAGAAGGCACAGGAGGGCTGCTAAGGAGCCAGCAGCAGGCCAAGCCAGTGCCCAGCTGCCCCTCCACACCTCCTGTTGGAAGCTGCAGTTGCTCTGTGGGTTTTCCTTTAGGACTTTTAGTTCTTGGTGGCTGTGGGGCAGGCTGTGGATGTGGTCTGCCTGGGCTGCAGCAAGGCCTCTGACACTGTCCACCACAGCAAACTGCTGGCTCAGCTGTCAGCCCTGGCTGGGACAGCAGCACTCTGAGCTGGGTGAGGAACTGGCTGGAGGCTGAGCCCAGAGAGTGGTGGTGAATGGTGCCACAGCCAGCTGGCAGCCAGGCACCAGTGCTGTGCCCCAGGGAGCAGTGCTGGGCCCTGTGCTGTTTAACATCTTCATTGATGATCTGGAGGAGGGGATGGAGTCAGCCATCAGCAAGTTTGCAGATGACACCAAGCTGGGAGCAGAGGTTGATCAGTTAGAGGGCAGAAGGGCTCTGCAGAGGGACCTTGCCAGGCTGGGCAGATGGGCAGAGGCCAACAGGATGGCATTCAACAAATCCAAGTGCCAGGGGCTGCACTTTGGCTATGGTAATCCCATGCAGAGCTCCAGGCTGGGGGCAGAGTGGTTGAGAGCTGCCAAAGAGAGAGGGAGCTGGGGGTGCTGATTGACAGCTGCCTGAACATGAGCCAGCAGTGTGCCCAGGGGGCCAAGAGAGCCAATGGCATCCTGGCCTGCATCAGGAGCAGTGTGGCCAGCAGGAGCAGGGAGGTCATTGTGCCCCTGTACTCTGCTTTGGTTAGGCCACCCCTTGAGTCCTGTGTCCAGTTCTGGGCTCCTCAGGTTAGGAAGGACATCGAAACACTTGAAGGTGTCCAGAGAAGGGCAACAAGGCTGGGCAGAGGCCTTGAGCACAGCCCTGTGAGGAGAGGCTGAGGGAGCTGGGGTTGCTTAGCCTGGAGAAGAGGAGGCTCAGGGGACACCTCATTGCCCTCTACAACTACCTGAAAGGTGGTTGTAACCAGGTGGGGGTTGGGCTCTTCTCCCAGGCCCCAGCACCAGAACAAGAGGACACAGTCTCAAGCTGTGCCAGGGGAGGTGACTCCCCACCTGGCTCCAGCCTCCTTTCAGAGAGCTGTAGAGGGCAATGAGGTCTCCCCTAGGCCTCCTCTTTTCCAGGCTAAACAATCCCAGTTCCCTCAGCGGCTCCTCACCAAACTTACTCACCAGATCCTTCACCTACCTGTCCTACCCCTCAGCTACTACTGGAAGAACATTAAGTAGGATCAATAAGTAATTTCCTGTCAATTATGACCAGTAGAGGCTTTAATTAGCCATTAAATCATTTAACTCAGAGTCCAGCTTTGGTCTGGCTGTTCTAGGAGGGAAGCTTCATTACAGAATCCTTAACACAGAGTCACAGAGTGCCAGGGGCTGGAAGGGACCTCCACAGATCATCCAATCCAACCCCCCTGCCAGAGCAGGAGCACCCAGAGCAGGGCACACAGCAGCACACCCAGGTGGGCCTTGACTACCTCCAGAGAGGGAGACTCCACAACCCCACCTGGGCAGCCTGCTCCAGGCCTCTGGCACCCTCACAGGGGAAAAATTCTTCCTCCTCTTTCCATGGAACTTTCTCTGCCTCAGCTTCCACCACTGCCCCTTCTGCTGGCATTGGGCAGCACCCAGCAGAGCCTGGCTCCTGCCTCTGGGCATCACCCTGCACAGCTTTAGCAACAGCAAGGAGGTCACCCTCAGGCTCTTCCTCTCCAAGCTCCAGAGCCCTCAGCTCCCTCAGGCTCTCCTCCTCAGGCAGATGGTTCCACTGCCTTCATCATTTCTGTGGCTCTCTGCTGGACTCTTTCCAGCAGTTCCCTGAGGCCCTTCTTGACCTCAGGGGCCCAGACCTGGACACAAGATTCCAGATGCAGAGGGGGAGGAGAACTTCTCTCCCCCTCCTCCCCACAGCCCTTCTAATCCCCCCCCAGGGTGCCCTTGGCCTTCCTGGCCACAAGAGCACATTGCTGGCTCATGATCAACCTCCCATCCACCAGGACCCCCAGGTCCTTTTTCCCTTCACTGCTCTCCAACAGCTCAGTCTCCAGCACAGACTCCACGGGGTTGTTCTTTCCCAGGTGCCAGCCTCTCCCCTTGCCCTTGCTGAACTTCTTTCCCTTTCTCCCTGCCCAACTCTCAGCCTGGCCCAAGTCTGGCTGAATGGTAGCAGAACCCTCCACAGCATGCCAGCCACTGCTCCCAGTTAGGTGTCCCCAGCAAGCCTGCTGGCAGGGTATCCCTTCCTGCAGGTCTGATTGCAGCTCCCTCCCCAGCAGGCTCCCTCCTCCTCTGCCCTGCCCTTCCCAGCTCCCCCACAGCAAGCCCACCTACCGGGTCCATCTCAAAGTAAACCAGCTCTCCTCCAGTCAGTGCTATCACCACCTGCCTCTGGTTCACAGCACATTTCACAATGGTTTTCTTCCCTGGTGTCTTCCACTCGTTGACTCTCTTATCCGCTCGGATGTGCCGGATCCCGTCCGGATAGACCTGAAGGAACACACGCTCGCCTGAGGGCTGTGCTTACCACCCCTGCACCACTCCCACCCCATTGGGGCTCCCCTCCCCAGCCCACTCCCACCCCACCAGGGCTTCCCTCACCAGTCCACTCCCACCCCATTGGGGCTCCCCTCCCCAGCCCACTCCCACCCCATTGGGGCTCCCCTCCCCAGCCCACTCCCACCCCACCCCAATGGGGTTCCCCTCACCAGTCCACTCCCACCCCACCCCAATGGGGTTCCCCTCACCAGTCCAGTCCCCACCCCACCCCATTGGGGCTCCCCTCACCAGTCCAGTCCCCACCCCACTGAGGATCCCCTCACCAGCCCACTCCCACCCCACCCCACTGGGGCTCCCCTCACCAGTCCAGTCCCACCCCACCCCATTGGGGCTCCCCTCACCAGCCCACCCCCACCCCACTGGTGGTTCTGACAGAGAAAAAGCCAAAGCTGAGCACCCCTCCTGCCAGCACTGACCCAGTGTGGCCTTCCAGGCCCTACAAGAAAGCTGGGGAGGGATTTTGGAGAGTGTCTGGGAGGGACAGGACTGGGGGGAACAGAGCAACACTAGAAGTGAGGAGATTCAGATTGGATATGAAGAAGAAGTTCTTCCCCAGGAGGGTGGTGAGAGATTGGCACAGGTTGCCCAGGGAGGTGGTGGAAGCCTCCTGCTGCTGCCTGGAGGGTTTTAAGGCCAGGCTGGAGGTGGCTGTGAGCAACCTGCTGTGGGGTGAGGTGTCCCTGCCCATGGCAGGGGCTTGGAGCTGGCTGAGCCTGGAGCCCCTTCCAGCCCTGACAATTCTATGATTCACTATGGAATGGGCTGAAGCAGCACTAAGTCAGGTAGAAGCATTCACTCTACACTACACCAAGAAACCACTGAGCAGGCACTGAAGGAGATCAGGACCATCTTCAGGTGCTCCATTTCCACCTCACAGGATATGGAAGTGAAAGGCTCAGCAAGTGCCATTCTCTGCCAACCCACAACTTCCAGCACAACACAGGAAGCACTCTAGAAAGCAGGGCTGTGCAGCAAGCAGGGAGCAGGGCAGAGGTGAGCAGACACAGCAGTCTCACAGTATCACTAAGGTTGGAAATGACCTCGAGGATCATCAAGTCCAAGCTGGCACCACAGACCCATGACCAGACCATGGCACCAAGTGCCACATCCAATCCCCTCCTGAACACCTCCAGGGATGGGGACTCCACCACCTCCCTGGGCAGCACATCCCAAGGGCCAACAACTCTCTCAGTGAAGAACTTTCTCCTCACCTCCAGCCTAAACCTCCCCTGGCACAGCTTGAGACTGTGTCCTCTTGTTCTGGTGATGGGTGCCTGGGAGAAGAGCCCAACCCCCACCTGGCTCCAACCTCCCTGCAGGGAGTTGCAGAGAGCAAGAAGGTCTCCCCTGAGCCTCTTCTCCAGGCTAAGCAACCCCAGCTCCCTCAGCCTCTCCTCACAAGGCTGTGCTCAAGGCCTCTCCCCATCTTTGTTGCCCTTCTCTGGACACCTTCAAGTCTCTCAAGGTCCTTCCCGAACTGAGGGGCCCAGAACTGGACACAGTTCTCAAGGTGTGGCCTAACCAAAGCAGAGTACAGGGGCACAATGACTTCCCTGCTCCTGCTGGCCACATTATTCCTGCTGCAGGCCAGGATGCCCTTGGCCTTCTTGGCCACCTGGGCACACTGCTGGCTCCTGTTCAGGCAGCTGTCAATCAGCACCCCCAGCTCCCTCTCTGTTTGGCAGCTCTCAGCCACTCTGCCCCCAGCCTGGAGCTCTGCATGGGATTACCATAGCCAAAGTGCAGCCCCTGGCACTTGGACTTGTTGAATGCCATCCTGTTGGCCTCTGCCCATCTGCCCAGCCTGGCAAGGTCCCTCTGCAGAGCCCTTCTGCCCTCACTGACCAACATCTGCTCCCAGCTTGCTGTCACCTGCAAACTTGCTGATGGCTGACTCCATCCCCTCCTCCAGATCATCAATGAAGATGTTAAAGAGCATGGGCCCAGCACTGCTCCCTGGGGCACACCACTGGTGCCTGGCTGCCAGCTGGCTGTGGCACCATTCACCACCACTCTCTTGGGCTCAGCCTTCAGCCAGTTCCTCACCCAGCTCAGAGTGCTGCTGTCCCAGCCAGAAGTAGTTTTCCATTACCTGTACCAAAGCATCATCCCCAAGAAGGGAGCAGGACAAGGTAGGTGTTGTACCCAGGAACCCAGAGTCAGTCACTTCTTCTACAGTCTCTCCAATGGACAGCACCAGCGTGGCGTTGACGAAGGACACGATGATATAGGCATCGAATTCATCTGGTCAGGGGAGAGAGGGGGTGGGGGGGAAAACAAGAAAGAGGGTGCTGATTCAGTAAGTGCAAGGCTCCCCCACAACACCAGCAGCCTGACAGATGTCTAGCAGTGACTCTTCAGCAGAGCTGGTAACTACATCTGCTAGTGGGACTGCACAAGTTCATTCTGGGACATGAATGACATGGACTGGCTGTCCAAAAGTCAGCCACTGCTGGACTCCAACCAGTGCAGGGCTGAGCCAGGGATCAAAAGATGATCCAGTGGGGGCTCAATCCACCAGACTCTGCATTCTAGAAAGCAAGACTCCTGCCTGCTTTCTGCAGAGACAGCATGAGGTCTAGAAGCCTTGAAGACACTTGCCCCAGCTGCCTTGAAGACACTTGCCCCAGCTGCCTTGAAGACACTTGCCCCAGCTGCCTTGAAGACACTTGCCCCAGCTCACAGGAGGGGCTGAACCCAGACTGAACACCCAGGGAACTCCAACAGAATGCTCTGCTCTCATCAACTTGAACAGAGGGAGGCCATCTGCAGAAAGTGCAGCAGAGGTGCTGCAGGCAGGATGGGGCAGGACATCTCTCTCGATGCAGCCACGCAACAGAAGGCTGCAGAGAAGGGAGAGGCAGCAGTGCAGCAGAGGAGCTCAAGGCTAGGCTGCTCTACCCCCATCCAAAAGCTCCACTAGCTTGCCACAGAATGGTTTTCAGTTGGAAGAGACCTTTAAGATCATCCACTCTAACCACTCTCTAGCTCTACTGAGCCTGGTGCTAAACCCTCAGCACCACATCCACACAGCTTGATGTCCCTCCAAGGAGGATGACTCAGCCACTTCCCTGGGCATCATGTTCCAGGGCTTGACAACCCTTTTGGGGAAGAACTTGCTCCTCACACCAAACTTAAACCTCCTCTGGCATGACTGGAGGCTGGTTTTTTTCTTCTCCTATCATTTGTTCCTTGGGAGAAGAGACCAGAGACCAACCCCCACCTGGCTACAACCTCCTTTCAGGGAGCTGTAGAGAGTGAGGAGGTCTCCTCCCCCCATAGCCTCTTCTTCTCCAGACTAAACAACTCCAGCTCCCTCAGCTGCTCCTCACAGGACTTGTCTTCTAGACCCTCCACCAACTTCCCTGCCCTCTTCTGGACCCACTCCAGCCCCTCAATGTCTGTCTTGGTAGTGAGGGGCCCAAAACTGGACTCAGGATTTAGAGTGCAGCCTCCCCAGTGCCCAGTACAGGGGGATGATCCCTGTCCTAGTCATGCTGGCCACACTATTGCTGACCCAGGCCAGGATGCTGGTGGCCTTGCTGGCCACACACTGGCTCACCAACTTCATGTCCTTTTCCACTGGGCAGCTTTCAAGTCATTCTGCCCCAAACCTTCCATCCACCCAGCCACACACAGGCTGTGGGATGAGAAACACTCACATTTTTGAGGCAGAGCAAACCATGACCTTTACTTCTACTGGAGTAAGTGGCAGTATGGCAACTACCATCTCTAGTGCTGGCTTCTCCCAAGGAGAGTCCAGTAACTCAGAGAGAGAAAGGTTCAGGCAATCTAAATAGAGTCTGCACAGCTGGTTGGGGGATAGAGGAACAAGGGGAGGGAATGCTTCAGTTTGCTGCCTGATTTCACTCTGCAAAGTGCCAGGCCTCAGGGAGGGGGGAGAGGAGAGGCTCACTAAACCAGAACAAGAGCAGCAGAAACAATGAAACCTGCTGTGGGAAAGAAAGAGCCAGGAACCTCGGTGGAGAAAGGAGATTGCCTCAAGAGAAGCAACTCCACTGCTGCTGCTGTCATGCAAGTGCTGTTACTTAAAAGGTACCAAAACCAGTCCCCCCACCCCCCCTTTTACCCAACTCAACCCAAAGCTCAGGCTTAGGGAAGAAAAATTAGTGGAGGTGAAAGGTGTAAGAGAGGCCTTGAGTAGGGTTTCTCCACCAGGGCAGGAGGCATGGAGAAGCATCTAACTGTACACAAAGGAGGAGAGCAGAAGTCTCCTGGTGACAGGTTGGATCTTTGAGGTCTCCTCCAACCTTGGTGATTCTGTGAATCCAGGGTCCCAGGCAGCAGCATCAAGAGACTGCATGGGGTTAAAGGGAAAGGAATGCTGCAGGAGCTGCCCCTTCTGCTTACCCACCCTGCGCAGAGGGAGGCCTTGCCAAACCTGCTGTGTCACGTTTGTAACAGAAAGCCCTTACACACAGCTCAAAATATGCAAGGCAGGAAAGAACCCCAACAAAACAGCATTCTTCTCTCCCAACATCTGGTCTACAGAAGACAGCTCAGATCAAACTGAAGAGGCTTTGTGTCAGTCGGGCTGCTCCGGCAGCAGGCCTGCGGCCCTCGGCACCGCTGCCGCTGCTCCCCGGCCGGCGGCCACCAACACATGCTCCTGAGCTCCACAGGGAGCAGAGGGTCCCCTTGGGGGCATGGAACTAAGAAGAACTGAACCTGGGCACAGCATTGTTTTGGTTGAAAAGGCCTTTTGAGAATGGCAAGTCCAGCCATTAGCCAGCTCTGCCTAGTCCGGCGCTAAGCCAGAGCCCTCAGCACCACAGCTCTGAAACACCTCCAGGGATGGGGATTCAAGCACTGCCCTGGCTAGCCTGGTCCAATGTTTGGGACCCCTTTCAGAGCAATGTCCAATCTAAACCTCCCCTGGTGCAATTTGAGGCCATTTCCTCTTGTCTCACCATTTGCTCCTTGAGAGCAGACCCCCACCTCCCCCTCCAGCCTCCTTTCAGGGAGCTGCAGACAGCAATGAGGTCTCCCCTCAGCCTCCTCTTCTCCAGGCTGAACAACCCCAGTCCCCTCAGCAGCTCTTTCCCAGCCCTGTTCTCCAGACCCTTCTCCAGCTTTGCTGCCCTTCCCTGGACCTGCTCCAGCCTCTCCTGGGAGGGAGGGCCCCAAAAGAGACCCCAGCATTGAAACCCATCACCAATTACCCTAAAGCCTTGGCTCAGCACAACACTGTCTCTAGGGTGACCAGCAGAGGAGAGCTCAGCAGGACCTGCAAGGTGACAGCCTGGACATTCCCTCCACTGAAGCTTCTCCTAGGAAGCTGCAGCAACTTTTCAAGCCCAGGAACCAACCAGGATTCCTTGACTGTTTCAAAGGGACATTCTTAACAGCTCACAGGAGAGGTATTTGGTTCAGAAATATCTTGCAGACAGGATGTTCTCCACATTCCATTTCAAAGGCCACTGCTGCTTTCCAAACTTCTGGAGTGCAGCAGCCTTCCTCCCTGGGGGCTGTCATTCTCCTGATAAAGCACCAGCAGGTCCCAGCTGGAGGCTTAGCCACGGGAGGGACCGTTTGAAGCAACCATTCGCTGGTGGATGAGAAGCTGGACCCCAGCCAACAGCATCAGCCCACAGCCCAGGAGGCCAATGGCATCCCAGGCTGCACCAAGAGCAGATAGAGAGAGGGGATTCTGCCTCTCTGCTCTGCTTCTGCTGTGGTGACACCTCGCCTGGAGTCTGCCTCTGGAGCCCTCAACACAGGAAGGACACGGACCTGATGGAACAGGTCCAGAAGGGGGCTGCAAAAACGCTCAGGGGGTTGGGGCACCGCTGCTACGAGGACAGGCGGAGGGAGCTGGGGGTGTTACAGCATCACAGTGTCACTGAGGTTGGAAGAGACCTCGAGGATCATTGAGTCCAACCTGCCACCACAGACCTCATGACCAGACCATGGCACCAAGTGCCACATCCAATCCCCTCTGGAACACCTCCAGGGATGGGGACTCCACCACCTCCCTGGGCAGCACATCCCAATGACCAACAACTCTCTCTGGGAAGAACTTTCGCACCTCCAGCCTAAACTTCCCCTGGCACAGCTTGAGACTGTGTCCTCTTGTTCTGGTGATGGGTGCCTGGGAGAAGAGACCAACTGGCTACAACCACCTTTCAGGTAGTTGTAGAGGGCAATGAGGTCTCCCCTGAGCCTCCTCTTCTCCAGGCTAAGCAACCCCAGCTCCCTCAGCCTCTCCTCACAGGGCTGTGCTCAAGGCCTCTCCCCAGCCTTGTTGCCCTTCTCTGGACACCTTCAAGTCTCTCAATGTCCTTCCTGAACTGAGGAGCCCAGAACTGGACACAGGACTCAAGGTGTGGCCTAACCAGTGCTGAGCACAGGGCACAATGACCTCCTTGCTCCTGCTGGCCACATTATTCCTGATGCAGGCCAGGATGCCCTTGGCCTTCTTGGTCACCTGGGCACACTGCTGGCTCATGTTCAGGCAGCTGTCAATCAGCACCCCCAGCTCCCTCTCTCTTTGGCAGCTCTCAGCCACTCTGACCCCAGCCTGTAGCTCTGCCTGGGGTTGCTGTGGCCAAAGTGCAGCCCCTGGCGCTTGGATTTGTTGAATGCCATCCTGTTGGCCTCTGCCCATCTGCCCAGCCTGGCAAGGTCCCTCTGCAGAGCCCTTCTGCCCTCTCACTGACCAACCTCTGCTCCCAGCTTGCTGTCACCTGCAAACTTGCTGATGACTGACTCCATCCCCTCCTCCAGATCATCAATGAAGATGTTAAAGAGCACAGGGCCCAGCACTGCTCCCTGGGGCACACCACTGGTGCCTGGCTGCCAGCTGGCTGTGGCACCATTCACCACCACTCTCTGGGCTCAGCCTCCAGCCACTTCCTCACCCAGCACATGAGTGTTGTGGTCCTGTGTTCAGCCTGAGAAGGCTCCAAGAAGACCTTAGATCAGCCTTCCAGTACCTGAAGAGGGCTACAGGAAGGCTGCAGAGGAACTGCTTCCAAAGGCCTGCAGTGATAGGACCAGGGCCAACGGTTTGAAATGAGAGGAGATTTAAATTGGCTGTTAGGAGGAAGTTCTGCACTGTGAGGGTGGTGGAACCCCAGAACAGGTCGTCCAGGGAGGTGGTTGAGGCCCCATCCCTGAAGCCATTCAGAGTCAGGCTCAACAAGGCTCTGGGCAACCTGACCTAGTGGGGGATGTCCCTGCAGACTGCAGGGGGGTTGGACTGGATGACCTTAGGAGGTCCCTTTCCAACTCAAAACTATTCCATGATGCAGAGCTGGACAAGGAACCCCCATTTGAAAGCAAACCAAGATTCCCTGAGTCCTACTCTCAAGGCAAGTTCACTCCTACCCCTTCATATCCTTTCCTCTTCCCTGGCTTTAACCACACCAGAGCATGCCTGGAAGCCTGTGTCAAACCCAGGGACAAGTGCATTTCTGCTTCAGGGTGCTGCTTTTAGTGCCTCCCTGCTGGAGCTTCGGAAGGAAGAGCTTTGGTTCACCAGCATTAAGCCGGTGGATAGAAGACACATTCAGCCAGCTCCCAACAGCACAACGTGGGGTTAGAAAAACCCCAGCAGCCCAGCTGAAATGAAGAGGGCCATGGGGAAAAAGTCCCCTGGGGCACAGCAAGGAGTAGCCTCAGTTCAGGAGAAACGATTTTCATATGAAAAGATCTCTCCTTAGCTCTCGCAGCAGCCCAAGCACAGCCATCAGGCCGCTGAAGTTTTGCCCAGGCAGGCATTTTGTCTGCAGACACAGGCCTTCAGAGATGGTTATTAAGCTTCTAATTGCTCCAGTCAGCTCCTTTCAGCCAGAGGAGACTCCTGAGGAACCACAGCTGGGACTCATCCTGCTGCAAGCCTGCTGCAGCTTCACCCACACGTCACAACCAGTTAGGAAAGCAGCCCAGCTCAGGCCCTGAACTCTGTGCTACTGTCCTCCTCGGTATCCATCATGGATTCACTGCCACTCAGCCCAGGAGAATTCCACTCCTCTGTGCCCCTCCGTGCCTGACAGAGCTCTCTCATGCTCCACAGCACCTGAACTTGCACCGATGCAAGCAGTCCCCAGCAGCTCAGAGGAGCTCAGCGAGCAGGCAGATGAGCAGTGACTAAGCTGAGCATTATTCTCACTTCAAAGACACTGATGGGATGACAGCACCAGTAATTCCCTGGGCTTCTGCTTTGCTACTGCAGGGAGGTCTGCAGTTGTGACTCACTGCACAGCTTTTGGGGCAAGAGTGCCAGGTAGGGAAGCAGGCTCCTGGCTTTCAGCTCAGGGCTGGCTCCCCAGCAGGGCAGGGAGCCAGGTGCTGAAAGGCCACCAGAAGGTCTCCTGGAGCCTGCTCTTCCCCAGGCTGAGCAACCCCCAAATCTCTCAGCCTGGCCTCACAGCAGAGGGCTTCCAGCCCTCCCAACATTGCTGTGGCCTCCTCTGGCCCTGCTCCAAGAGGTCCTTGTCTGTGCTGTGCTGAGGACTCCAGAGCTGGCCCCAGCACTTCGTGGAGGGGGGGGGGGTCTCAACAGAGCAGAACAGAGGGGCAGAAGCCCCTCCACTGACCTGCTGCCCACTTGTCCTGAAGCTGTGACTATGTGCAGTCACATTCTTCAGCCAGTACACCATTTGATACCCTATCAGATCTGGGAATGGGAGCTGCTTTCCACTCCTCAGCTTCCAAAGCACACAGGCAACAACCCCAGAATCCCAACATGGCAGGGGTTGGAAGGGACCACTGGAGATCATTCCCCTAAAGCAGGGCACCCCACGGCTTGCCCAGCATCACAATGGCCAGGTGGGGCTGGAATCCCTCCAGAGGAGACTCCACAAGCTCTCTGAGCAGTCTGCTCCAGCAGCACCCTCACAACAAAGAACTTTTTTCCCTCCAGCTACAGCTGCCAGAACTCAGGGGAGGGAAAAGCTTAGCGTGAACAACAACAACACAACAGCCCCACGAGCTGGGGACCCTGTGGTTTAACCTGTGGGATGGCAGAGCAGCCCCTAGCTGTAGGTACACACCTGTGGGGATCAGCACCTCCACCACCAGCCACCTGTGGAAGAAAAAAAAAGGCTTGGTATTGGTAGTGAGTATCACCACGTACCAGCCAAGGTTAGTATCTGCTTTGGGGAGCTGCAAACCTCCAGGTGTCCTAGAGAGGCCTCCCAGCACACCAAATGCTGCCACATCCAGGCAGCCTGGACACTGCCAATGGACACCCCAAAACCCAGCACTTGGGTGGTAGCAGTGGCAGTTTTGATGGGTTTGGAATGGTGCTTGAAGAAGCTCTGCTTAAAACCCCCTCCACGTGGGTTCTGAACTCGAGAGAGCTGTAGGTCAGGTGAAGTCAAGAAGTCAACACAGCTGACAAGAAGTCAACACAGCTGACAGCAGCTACAGGTTGCAGCCTTTCTGGAATCAGGGAGGGAATCTTCTTGCTGGAACCAGGACAATTTGGAAGGAGGGAAGAGGAAAAAAAGAGGAGGCAGTGAGATTGGGCTGTGTGATGGGAGGTGAGCAACAGTCCTCCAGCTCCTGAGAAAGCCAAAGTTATCCCTTGGAGCCCCAAGGTGGTGTCAGAAGCCTCCATCTCTCAGCAGGAACAAATGTCACCAACTCCTTTGCTCACCCCTTCTGGCAAAGGTTTGTCTCTCACACTGGAATGCCTCTTGGAAGAAGAGAGCTTATTTTTAGCAGGAAGTGTGGAAGTTCTTTCCTTCTGACCCCCTTTTTTTCCCCCCCCTCCCTGGGGAACATGAAGGCACTTTGTGCTCAAAGCTCCTCCCATGCTGTGCAGCCTCAGAACACGAGCATGGGAATTGAGAGCAGGTTGCCCCATGGCAAGGAAATTCCCACAGGCTTACTGGGGGGGGAAAAAAGCTGCTCTGAGAGTGCTTCAAAACAAGACACCACATCCACACAGCAGGTTGAGGAGCTGGGCATTTCTGCATCCAGTGGCATAAACCTACAGCAAGCCTTGAGGAGGTTTATCCAAAGCCCTGCCTTGGAAAGCATCCCTGAGGCTGTCAGCAGCCAGAACAGATTCAGGTGGTGCTTTTTAGGTGCTTCTGAGGAACCCTGCTCTTGCTCTCAAGAATAAAAAAGCAGGACAAGGGATTACATTTCTTTTGTGTTTGAAGTAAGGCAAACTCCTTATTTCAGATCAGGACCAAAAGAAGGGAAAAAACAACCAAAAAAACCCCCACTAACCCAACCCCAACTCCAAGCACATTCTGCCAACTCCCAACCCTGACCTTCCTGGAATCACCATCAGCATTCTCCACACTGCTGGGTGTTTGAAGAGGGAGAGTGTGTCCCAGCCCAAACACTGTTTTCTTTGCAGACATGCAGAGAGGGAAGTCACCAAAGAGAGACACTGTGGCTGATTTCTCTTCCCTCTTCTGTCACTTGCATCCTACCCACTCACAGAGGGCTGAGAACCGCGGCTGCCAACAGGCACGTGAAGAGCGAGCAGGCTCCCACGGAAAGCACGGCCCTGGGCTCCTGATGTCAGAGCTGCAGCTTGGGGGAAAGCAGGAGGAGGAGGTGAGCAGCTCCAGGCTGCAAAGCCCCAGCTGAAGCAGCAGGCTGAGGTGATGGGTGCAGCTGAAGGCTGGGGGAGGGGGACACACACAATTCTAGGGGACCAGAAAGGCGGCTCAGGAGTAGAGAGAGCTCCTTGCCGATTCCAAACGCAGCTTTGGGGGAGGGCACACAACCAGCATGCAGCAGCAGCAGCAACCTCTCCCTACCTCCTTGCACAGAAAAACCAAAGCCAACCACACCAGAGCTCTGTGGTTTAGGAACAGGCTGCATACCTTCAACGTGTCTCCTGACAGTCCATACAGCGTTGGGGTTCCCAGGCAGCTCTGAGACAGCCATTTCAGAGACCTAGAGGGTAAACAGGAAGAAGGTTCTTCAGCAAACACAGCTGGAGGCTTCTCCAAACATGCAGCAGTTTGTAAGCTGTCCCTCTACCAGGCAGGAAAAGTCAGGACTGGGAGCAGGGCTGTTTAACACCTTTGTCAGTGACAGGAGACAGCGGGAGCGAGGCTCCCTCAGCAAGCCTGCAGGGGACACCGGGCTGCGTGGTGTGGTTGGCAGGCTGGGGGGAAAGGATCCATCCAGAGGGAGCTGGGCAGGCTGGAGGGAAGGGATCCAGCCAGAGGGAGCCGGGCAGGCTGGAGGGAAGGGATCCAGCCAGAGGGAGCTGGAGAGGCTGGGGGGAAGGATCCCAGCCAGAGGGGCCCAGGCAGGCTGGAGGGAAGGGATCCATCCAGAGGGAGCTGGAGAGGCTGGGGGGAAGGGATCCCAGCCAGAGGGACCTGGAGAGGCTGGGGGGAAGGATCCAGACAGGCTGGAGGGAAGGATCCATCCAGAGGGACCTGGACAGGGTGGGGGGAAGGGATCCCATCCAGAGGGACCCGGGCAGGCTGGGGAGAAAGGATCCCATCCAGAGGGACCCGGGCAGGCTGGGGAGAAAGGATCCCATCCAGAGGGACCCGGGCAGGCTGGGGGGAAGGGATCCCATCCAGAGGGACCCGGGCAGGCTGGGGGGAAGGGATCCCATCCAGAGGGACCCGGGCAGGCTGGGGGGAAGGGATCCCATCCAGAGGGACCCGGGCAGGCTGGGGGGAAGGGCTCTGTGCAGAGGGAGCTGGACAGGCTGGAGGGAAGGGCTCTGTGCAGAGGGACCCAGGTAAGCTGCAGAGGTGGGGCCAAGCCAACCTCATGAAGTTCAACATGGCCAAGGGCAAGGTCCTGCAGCTGCCTCAGGGCAATCCCAAGCACAAATCTAGGCTGGCTGAGGAGTGGCTCCAGAGCAGCCTGGAGGAGAAGGCCTTGGGGGTGTCAGCTGGTGACAAACTCTCCAGGAGCCAGCAGTGGTCCCTGGCAGCCCAGCAGACAGCTGCGTGCTGAGCTGCATCCAGAGCAGGGAGAGCAGCAGTACAGGGAGGGGATTCTGCCCCTCTGCAGCACTGCCTGCAGTCCTGGTGCCCTCAGTGTAACAGGGATATGGATCTGCAGAAGAGGGTCCAGAGGAGGCCACCAAGATGATCAGAGGGCTGGAGAAACACCCCTATGGGGACAGGCTGAGACAGCTGGGGCTGTTCAGCAGGAAAAAGAGAAGGCTCCAGGGAGAGCTTAGAGCAGCCCAGATCCTACCTGAAGGAGGCTCCAGGAGAGCTGGGGAGGGACTTTTGACAAGGGCTTGCAGTGACAGGATGAGAGGCAATGGCTTTAAGCTGGAAGAGGGGAGACTGAGACTGGAGATGAGGAAGAAATTCTTTATAGAGTGAGGGTGGGGAGACTCTGGCACAGGTTGCCCAGGGAGGCTGTGGCTGCCCCCTCCCTGGAGGTGTTCAATGCCAGGTTGGATGAGGCCTTGAGCAATGTGGGCTGGTGGGAGGTGTCTCTGCTCATGGCAGGGGGGTTGGAACCAGATGACCTTTAAGGTCCCTTCCATCCTGAACCATTCTGTGCATCCCAGTTGTGATGCTCTCTGTCACCACATGCCAGATGCAGAATGCATTCAGCAATGACGCAGCAATGTTGGGAGCTCTGAGTGAGGAGCTTGAAAACAAGGTCACCCCTCCTGCCTCCAGCAGAGAGATCAGCAGCTGGCAGACACTGGGAACGTTCCAGCTCGATGCACTCAACTATCAGAACAGACAAAAGGCAGGTGGCTGGAGCCAGCTGAGCAAAAAGGCCTGGAGAGTGCCAGAGTCAACAGTTCAACCCTTCTGTTTCCAAGGCCAGAGGGAGCTGTCTCCAAACAATGGCCAAAGGAGAATCTCTTCATTTCAGCACTCTCCTTGCAAGGGTCTCCTCCCCCTGTCCTCACCTCTCAAGCTCTCCTGAAGTGCTGGAAGGCTGTGATGCCATTTAGTGAGGTATGGACAGACTGGAGGGCTGAGAGGGACTTCATGAAATTCAACAAGGAAGAGGAGGGTCCAGCACTTGGGGAGGGAGGAATAAGCCCCTGCAGCAGTACAGGTGAGGGGTTGAGCTGCTGGAAGGCAGCTCCATGCAGAAGGACCTGGGAGTGCTGGGGGGCAAGCTCCCCACAAACCAGCTATGTGCCCTTGGGGCCATGAAGGCCAGTGGTCTCCAGGGGAGCCTGCAGGTCAAGGGAGGGTCTCCTCTCCCTCTACTCTGCTCAGGCCACATCTGCTGTAATGGGTCCAGTCCTTCTGACCTCCTCAGCTCAAGAGAGACAGGGAATTACTGGAGAGAGTCCAGCAGAGGCTGCAAAGCTGCTGAGGGGCCTGGAGCAGCTCTGTAAAGGCTGAGAGCCATGGGGCCACTGTGCCTGGAGCAGAGCAGCCCCAGAGGGGATCTGAGCAATGCTCAGCAGGAGCTAAAGGAGCTGTGGGGGGCAAGAGGCTGGGGCCAGGCTCTGCTCAGTGGTGCCCAGGGACAGCACAAGGGGCAACAGGCACAAACTGGAAGCCAGGAGGAGAAAGTTGTTTGGTGTGAAGGTGCTGGAGGCCTGGAGCAGGCTGCCCAGGGAGGTTGTGGAGTCTCCTTCTCTAGAGAGATTCCACTTCCCCACTGGCCACTGTGCTCCTGGGCCAGCTGCTGTGGGTGCCCCTGCTTTAGCAAGGGGGCTGGACTGCAATGATTGCCAGACCCCACCACGTTGTGACTCTGAGCTCTTACCTCCAGTCCATGCCTTAGAACCCTCAGGGACGACCGTGGCCCCCGCCCACAAGCCACGTAGAGCTGGGGTGTGTCTTCATTGGCCAGATCAGCAATCTGCATGGGGAAAGAAGGGTCAGAGGATCTTCCCAGGAAGACAAACCAAAAGCAAGCTGCCTGTGCCACACTGCTGCTCTGAGAATGCATCTTCCAGACCCTGCAAGGGGTGAAGATGCCACAGGGTGACCCTCTGCTGCCACGACACGATGCCCAGTTTGAAACTGAACTCAGTGCAGAGAAGGGGGCTGAGGGTGGGCAGAGGAACAGCAGAGCTCTGTGTCCAGATACATATTCATTACCACACAAAACAACAGTAACCAAAGGCTGCCAGGCCAGGGAGGTGGCCTGAGAATTCAGAAGAGCTGTTTTAAGCCCAGGCATTTAGAAGAGAAGAGTTATTGCTGGAAGTTGAAGGGAATGCAGCTTTGGTGACTCCACTGTTGAGACCAACAATCCAGGTAAAAAGCAAGGAAAGCCACAGCAAAGATGCATCTGTGATCAGCTCCCCTGCACAGGAGAGAGAAATGAGGTGGATGGAGAATGAGAGCCTGCTGATGGCAACAAACCTGACAGCACAGAATGGGAGACAAGCTGTCCAACTCATCCACCAGCACCAGGTTCTTCAGAGGTCGTGGCTGGAAGAAGAATGTATCTCCTTCCTCCAGAGGCATGGCAGAAGAGAACTCTGGCTCCTCATCATCATCCCCCAGGTGAGCTATCTGGTACAGGTAACTGGAGACAGAAAGAGAGAGCAAGAGCATGGTGAGTGCAAAGCTTGGTGAATGGTGCCACAGCCAGCTGGCAGCCAGGCACCAGTGCTGTGCCCCAGGGAGCAGTGCTGGGCCCCAGCCTCTTTAATATCTTCATTGATGATCTGGAGGAGGGGATGGAGTCAGTCATCAGCAAGTTTGCAGCTGACAGCAAGCTGGGGGCAGGAGTTGGTCAGTGAGAGAGTAGAAAGGCTCTGCAGAGGGACCTCGACAGACTGGACAGATGGGCAGAGGCCAACAGGATGGCATTCAACAAGTCCAAGTGCCAGGGGCTGCACTTCAGCCACAGCAACCCCAGGCAGAGCTACAGGCTGGGGTCAGAGTGGCTGAGAGCTCCCAAACAGAAAGGGACATGGGGGTGCTGATAGACAGCTGCCTGAACAGGAGCCAGCAGTGTGCCCAGGGGGCCAAGAGCATCCTGGGCTGCATTAGGAATAGTGTGGCCAGCAGGAGCAGGGAGGTCATTGTGCCCCTGTACTCTGCTTTGGTTAGGCCACCCCTTGAGCCCTGTGTCCAGCTCTGGGCTCCTCAGTTTAAGAAGGACCTTGAGAGACTTGAAGGTGTCCAGAGAAGGGCAACAAGGCTGGGGAGAGGCCTTGAACATAAGCCCTGTGAGGAGAGGCTGAGGGAGCTGGGGTTGCTTAGCCTGGAGAAGAGGAGGCTCAGGGGTGACCTCATTGCCCTCTACAACTACCTGAAGGGAGGTTGTAGCCAGGTGGGGGTTGGGCTCTTCTCCCAGGCAGCCAGCGCCAGAACAAGAGGACACAGTCTCAAGCTGTGCCAGGGGAGGTTTAGACTCGAGGTGAGGAGGAAGTTCTTCACTGAGCGAGTCGTTCTGTCATTGGGATGTGCTGCCCAGGGAGGTGGTGGAGTCCCCATCCCTGGAGGTGTTCAAGAGGGGATTGGATGTGGCACTTGGTGCCATGGTCTGGTCATGAGGTCTGCAGTGACAGGTAGGACTCGATGATCCTCAAGGTCTCTTCCAACCTTAGTTATACTGTGATACTGTGACCCCTCCAAGGAAGGCTCAGCCAGACAGCCAGGCAGAGGGGAGAAGAGGAACCCTGCCCTGTGTTACACAGCAAGTAGCTGCTAAGGTCTCCTGGGAGACCTCAGAGCAGCATTGCAGTATCTGAAGGGGAACCTATAGGAAGGCTGGGGAAGGAGTGTTCAGAAGGGCTTGGAGTGATAAGATGAGGGGCAGTGGTTTGAAACTGGAGCAGGGCAGGTTTAGGTTGGACATCAGGAGGCAGTTCTTTGCTAGGAGGGTGGTGGAACACCGTAACAGGTTGCCCAGGGAGGTGGTTGAGGCCCCAGCCCTGGAGACATTCAAGGTGAAACTTGCTGGGGCCCTGAGCAACTCCATCTAGCTGGAGATGTCCCTGCTAACTGCCAGGGGGTTGGAACAAGAAGAGCTTTGAGGGTCCTTCCCAACCTGATGCCTTCTGTGATAAAATGGTTAAAGGCAATCAGAGGCCTGCAGCAACAACAAACCCAACACAAAACCCTCACCACAACCTCCTCCCTCCAAAGCCTCTCCTTTGTAGCTATCACTGATGAGGCATCCCAGGGTGTCACAGCATTTTCCCTCTTTACCCTGGAGCCTCCCAGCTCTTCTGTTAGAGCCAAAGCACCAACTGACAGCTGAGGCCAAGGCCAATAGCTACAAGGGCCACTCCAGGTCCATGTTTCAGTGGAATACTGTCACCTCACCTTGTAATCCTATTCCCTACAGCATCTTATGAGCCCAAATACCACAAAAGAGAGGTTAAGATACACAGAAAGAAACAAAGAGACAAAAAGCAAAGCAGAAAGGGAGGCTGATTTACTTCCTGGTCTGGTAAAGCTGCCATGAAGGTGGCTTCCTCAAGGGCTTGGTCTATGCAACACAGTCCAAATCCACCCCAGTTAAACCAGCTGGAGCTCCCTCAGCTGGCCGACTGCAGAGTAAGGGAAGGGAAGGGTGTACAGTTCCAGGCCTGGAATGGCTTTGGGTTGGAAGAGACCTGATTGATCAGCCAGTTCCAACCCCCCTGCCACAGGCAGGGACCTCTCCCCAGCCCAGCTTGCTCAAGGCCTCATCCAACCCGGCCTTCAACACCTCCAGGGAAGGGGCAGCCACAGCCTCCCTGGGCAACCTGTGCCAGTCTCTCCCCACCCTCACTGCCAACAATTTCTTCCTCATCTCCAGTCTCAATCTCCCCTCTTCCAGCTCAAAGTCGTTGTTCCTTATCCTGTGACTCTCAAGCCTTATCAAAGGTCCCTCCCCAGCTCTCCTGAAGCCCCTTTGGGTCCTGGAAGGCTGCTCTAAGATCCCCCTGGGGCTTTCTCCATGCTGAACAGCCCCAACTTTCTCAGCCTGTGTTCCAGGTTCTCCAGTGTTCCAATCATCTTTGTGGCCTCCTCTAGATCCACTCCAGCAGCTCCATGTCCCTGTTATGGTGCTGGGGGCCCCAGAACTAGACCTCTGACCCTCCTGCAATCACTGAAGGTGTGCAGTCTTCTGTGAGTCTTCCAGAATGCTTTACAACCCCAAACAAGAACTGAGAATGCCCTCAAGTATCCATGCATCAAGGAAAGGACCAAAGCTACTGACAAGAATAGAGTTACAGAACTGGTTGGCTTGGAAAGGACCTTTAGAAGCCATCTAGCTCAACACCCCTGTCAGCAGGGACATCTGCAACCCACAGCAGGTTACTCAGAGCACCAAACAACCTGACCTGGAATGGTTCCAGGGATGGGGCACCTGCCACCTCTCTGGGCAACCTAGGCCAGGCTCTCCCCACTCTCAAGTGTCAAAACATTTCTTCCTTCTCTCCACTCTGAATCTCCCTCTTTTAGTTGAAGCCATCACTCCTTGGCCTGTCACAAGAGCCCCTCCTCAAAAGCCTGTCCCCAAACAAAACCCACCTACATTTGAGGGGGCCATGACACACAGAAGTTCAATGAAAACTATCACACTCCTTCAAAGAGAGCTGATCTGGATCTGTGATGGGCTCTGTATGAACTGGAAGTGCTCAGCTCAACTAGAAACCAATGGAATCTTTCTATAGGTTCATAAAATTCTCAGGGGTGGAAGGGAAACTCAAGGCTCAGCCAGTTCCAACCCCCCCCTTGCCATGGGTAGGGACACCTCACACCAGAGCAGGTTGCTCACAGCCACATCCAGCCTGGCCTCACCCCCCAGGGATGAGGAAGCTTCCAGCACCTCCCTGGGCAACCTGCACTGCAGTATCTCATCTGGGTTGAAACAAGAAGAGAATTCCCCTATTCCATCACAGTCCAAACCCAATTGTTCTGCTCCAACCACATAAACACAGCATTGATGTGCCTATTAAAACAGAGCTTTTGTCTTTATACCCCCAGGAAGTTCAAGGGGCAGTTTGCAGTTTCCCTTTATAAGGGGGGAAGGAAATGCTGATGGTAAAACTGGGTTTGGTGTGTGTGCTTGTTTGGTTTTTACTCACTGGTTTCCAAACTCAGATGCCACAAAGAGAAAGCCTGTCTTCAGCACACACATGGCAGCAGCCACAGGGACGGTGTCAAAGTACTTCAGTCGAATCTCTGTCACCTGCAAGCAGAGGGAGATGTGACCATGCAGGTGGAGCACCTCAGCTGGGCATAGCACTCAACACTTTGGGTTGGAAAGGAACCTTCATGACCATCTAGTTCCAACATGCCCCCAGGTGGCTCAAGGCCTCATCCAACCTGGCTTTGAGCAATTCCAGGCTGGGAGGCACCACCACTTGGCAGCCTGCTCCGGTGGCTCAGCAGCCTCATGGGGAAGAGTTTCCTCCTGATGTCTAATTTAAATTGCACTTCCTCCAGCCTGAAGGCCTTGGGAAAAAGTCCCTTTCAGGCTCTCCTGTAGCCCCCTTTAATCACTGAAAGCCTACCAGCAGGTGTCCCTGGAGCCTTTACCTCTCTGGGCTGAACAACCCCAACTCTCTCAGCCTGGCCTCCCAGCAGAGGGCTTCCAGCCCTCCCAGCGCTGCTGTGGCCTCCCTTGGCCCCACTCCAATAGGTCCCTGTCAGTGCTGAGGACTCCAGAGCTGTCCCAGCACTTCAGGAGGGGGTCTCAGCAGAGCACAGCAGAGGGACAGCAGCCCCTCCCTGCCCCTGCTGCCCACACTGCTGGGGATCAGCCCAGGACACAGCTGGGGCAGGGCTGGCAGTGCTCGGTGCTGCCTCATCCCCAGCTTTTCACCCTCCAGCACCCCCAAGTGCTTGGCTGCAGGGCTGCTCTCCAGCTCCATCACATCTCTGATTCAGTAACCAAAAAAAAAGCTGCCTAGATACCCTCTCCAAAGACAGGAAGCTGGAGAATGGAGCAGGCTGAATCACAGCAGCAGTTTGGGGCAGCAGATGGTTAGTCACAAGAGCCAGAGGACTGACCACAGAAGTCAGGCTGCCTGCTGTACTCTCAGACTTTCTGGCTTTGGGAACCCTGAGTCAGTGTCAAACAACCACTGAGCAGCTGCAGAAATAGCAAGCTGTCTGCAAAAGACAGGTGATAGATAATCTGCTGCACTGACCACCAGCTACTCCCCACCATCTGAGCAAGTTTCTACACACAGCAGAGCTGCTCCTGAACCGTCAAACCCAATCCTGATCATCCAAGCACCATCCTTCTGAGCTTCCCAGGGCTGACATCCCCAGCTCAAAAGAGACAGGGAACTACTGGGGAGAGTCCAGCAGAGGCTACAAAGATTGCTGAGGAGCCTGGAGCAGCTCTGTGAGGAGCAAAGGCTGAGAGCTCTGGGGCTGAGAGCCTGCAGAAGAGCAGCCCCAGAGGGGAGCTGAGCAATGCTCAGCAAGAGCTAAAGGAGCTGTGGGGGGCAAGAGGCTGGGGCCAGGCTCTGCTCAGTGGTGCCCAGGGACAAGACAAGGGGCAGAAGGCACCCAGGAAGTTCCAACTGACCAGGAGAACCTTGTTTGGTGTGAGGGTGCTGGAGGCCTGGAGCAGGCTGCCCAGAGAGGTTGTGGAGCCTCCTGGTGTGGAGAGCTTCCAACCCCCTCCTGGCCATTGTGCTCCTGGGCAGGCTGCCGTGGGTGCCCTACTGGAGCAGGGGGGGTGGGACTGGGTGATCTCCAGAGGTACCTGGAGGGGATTCTGAGACTACTTAAAAGATGCTAACCAACAACTCCTTGTACCAAATCTGACATGCAGACAGAGAAGGAAGTAAAATTCAACCTTTACTCAAAAACTCCCAACTGATTCACTGCATCAGAGAGCTTTTCCCTGCAGAGTACCAGGACAGGCAGCAGGAAGCCACCCCAAGCCTGTAATTTCAACTCATGGAGCAGCTCTACCAAGTCAGTACTCGAGAGAGGGAGAGGGAGAGCAGCCTGTGATCAAGAGATACTAAATCAAGACTCTCTCTGAAACTCCCTCAATAGAGGCTGGAGCCAGGTGGGGGTTGGTCTCTTCTCCCTAGGTGATAGAAGGAGAGGAAATGGCCTGACATTGTCTCAGGGAAGGGTTAGGTTGGACACCAGGGAAAAATGACTGCAGGAGTGGACAGGGATTGGCACAGGCTGCCCAGGGAGGTGGTGGAGTCCCCATGCCTGGAAGGGTCCAGGAAATGTGTGGCCATGGCACTGGGGGCCCTGGTGAGGCTGGGCTGATCTCAAGAGGGCTTTTCCAACCCAAACCATTCTCTGATTCTAAATTCCACACAATTAGTTTCCTGGAGCAGGGTCCCAGACCACACTTGAGTAGATCTTCTGAAGGGAGGACCACCTGGAGAACATCTAAACCATGCCTAAGTGTCTCTGCAGCATGATTCTCACAGGGCTCTGCAAGCACTGTGTGATGCCTGGATGAGTCAGCAGCAGTTACCCACTGTGAGCATCAACAACTGTGTGTATCCCAAACCACATCCAGCTGAGGCCATCCCACAGCTAAAACCACAACATCAAATATTTACCCCTTCAGGGAATCAAACCCTGAGGCCTCCCCTCAATGCATCCTTCTGTTGTCCTTCACATGATGCTTACCATGTCCTCATCAGTCTCCAGAGTGATTTTGAAGATGTCTCCCTGCTCTGTCTGGGCCAGGAAGAAGAACATGGACTTGGTCTTGTGTGTGGCAGAACAGACAAAAATCATTCCTCTCTCTGGGTCATCCAAGTCATTCTGCAAGGGAAGAGAGTGGCCATCACTGGTGGAACAACCTGAGGATTGCAGAGGTGGTTTCACTGACTGAAGCATCTCCATTTCAGAGGCACCTAAGAGCTGGCAGCATGTGAGGTGGCTTTCAACACACAGCACATCCCTACTGTTACATCCATAGTTACCCTCAGCACCCCTCTGCCCCAGAAAGAAAGATGCTTCAAGGACACTGTGCCTAAAGCCATCCCCCTTTCCATCTCTTTTTGCTCTCCTCCCCAGACAACTCAAAGCCAAACCAGGAGGAAAGGGCTGCAAACCATCCCCACACAGCTGGTTTGGAGCACCTGAACCTTGGCAGATGTTCAAACCTCTGTGAAATCATACAACCTGCAAGATCAAAGGAGGAGGCAGCAGCCTTAACTGCAACAGGGCAGCTGCTGAATTCATCCAGGTACAGGATGGTGACCACAACTCAAGTGAGACAACCTACCCACCAGGAGTGCTGCCACTGTGGTGCCTGATCAGAGTATTTGGAGTATCTCCAGCATCAATCTCAGAGAAGAGACATGAACTAAGCTCATCACTTCAGGCTGTGCCCAGCTCCACCTGCCCATGCAGCCAGGAGGGCAGATGATTACTGAATGCTAGGGGTTGGAAAGGACCCTGCCAAGGCAGGTTTCACCTAGAGGTGGTCACAGAGGAACAAGGCCAGGTGGGCTCTGATTGTCTCCAGAGATGGAGACTCCACCACCTCTTTGGGCATCCTGCTCCAGTGCTCTATGACCCTTAAAGAAGCTCCTCTTCATGTTTAAATGGAACTTCTTAGGCTCCACACTTTCCACTCCTTTTCCCCTTCTCACTTTAAAACCTCCCTGAAGCCTTTACCCTTGCAAAGCCCACACCAAGGATCCACTTAGCCCTTTAAGACTCTACCAAATCCTCACCCTTCTCCTGGGGATGGGGCATCTGATATCAGGCTGATCACCAAAGTTCTTGTAAGTGATGTAGTTCTCAGAACAGATCAGCACCCCACTAGGTCCATCAGAACCACCAGGAACTGAAACACAGAAAAGAACTATTATGGGAAAGTCCTTTACCACAGACCTGACTGCCTGAAGAACATCTCCTGGGTGTTCTTCAAAGCAACAGTTTCCATCACTCTTCACTCACAAACCTGCTCCTCATTAAATGGAGACACAAAAGGCTGGAGAGCACAGCTGCCTGCACCATGGTCTCCCACAAACCTTCTTGTCTACTTCCAGGGGTGAAGCACCACTCATTACTTGACCCCTAAGGTCAATTAAGTTTACACCAGTGGCTCAGACCACCACTGAAACAACTCCTGAAGGGGATTATCCTGCTTCCATGGGGAACAGGAAGCAAGCAGATCCAAGGGGAAATGGCCAGCACCTGTTATAAGGAAGTTGCCATGCTCTTCCAAGGGCTCACTGTACTTCCTAACAACATGGTTCAAGCCCAGGTCCAGCTCATAAAATGTCAATGTCTGCTGTGTGTTGGCTGCTGCTTCTCCTGTTGGATCATTGTCTGCTTCCTGCAACAGAAGAGATGAAGGTCCTTCAGGAAAGGTATGTTAAAGGAGCAGCAAAAGATGGCACAGGGGGAAACTGTGTTGAGCAACACTAGAATGAGGTCCAGAAGATAATTTGCTGGAAGATGCACATTAAAAAAAGTTCAGAGGAAGCAAAAGAGCTATTTTTGGACAGCAAGGATTTGAGAACTACCAAGGGAGGAGCAGCCAACATTCCCCCACCTCCACAGACAGAGGAAGGACAGAAGAACACAAAGCTCTAACAGCAGAGGGAGATGAAGTTTTTTTTTCCCCTCACCTCATAATCCATCTCCAGGCAAGCAAACATTGGGTTTTCAAATCCCACATCAACTCCCACCACGTGGTAAACCAAGGTGTTGGCCTTGTGGGCTTCCAGGGGGGAGGAAATGGTGAGGCGAGCAGCAGCGTCCCTGTTGAGGATGTACACCAGCTTCTGCTTCTCAATGGCACCTGCAAGCAAAGGACACCACCACCTCACCACCAACCCTGATCCCACCTGCACTCCCAGGCAGACAGGTAACTCAGGAAGAGGACCACAGAAACATTTCACCTCTGCATGAATCATAGAATCAACAGGGTTGGAAGAGACCTCAAGGACCACCAAGCCCAACCTGGCACCCAACACCTCAGAACTACTAAACCATGGCTCCAAGCTCCCCATCAAGTCTCTTCCTAAACACCTCCAGGGATGGGGACTCCACCACCTCCCTGGGCAGCACATCCCAAAGGCCAACAACTCTCTCTGGGAAGAACTTTCTCCTCACCTCCAGCCTAAACCTCCCCTGGCACAGCTTGAGACTGTGTCCTCTTGTTCTGGTGCTGGCTGCCTGGGAGAAGAGCCCAACCCCCACCTGGCTCCAACCTCCCCGCAGGGAGTTGCAGAGAGCAAGAAGGTCTCCCCTGAGCCTCCTCTTCTCCAGGCTAAGCAACCCCAGCTCCCTCAGCCTCTCCTCACAGGGCTGTGCTCCAGATCTCTCCTCAGCCTCATTGCCCTCCTCTGGATCCCTTCAAGAGTCTCAATGTCCTCCTTAAATTGAGGGGCCCAGAACTGGACACAGTATTGAAGGTGTGGCCTAACCAGTGCTGGGTACAGGGGCACAATGACTTCCCTGAAACATCTTTGGTGTGAGGCTGCTGGAGGCCTGGAGCAGGCTGCCCAGAGAGGTTGTGGAGTCTCCCTCTCTGGAGAGATTCCAACCCCTCCCTGGCCACTGTGATCCTGGGCAAGCTGCTGTGGGTGCCCTGCTTTAGCAGGGGGCTTGGACTGGATGATCCCTAGAGGTCCCTTCCAGCCTCTACCACACTGGGATTTCAGTTAGTCTGAACAAAACCATTATCAAATCCAGCACTTAAATGTCAGTATTATGTCTGCTGAAGTTCACCACTGGTATTTAGCTCCAAGCCTCAACTAACTTTGAGTGCCTCATTCACGAATGTTTCAGGCCACAAACACAAGGACAGCTTGAGCTCTTGAAAGCCAAAGATCATCCCCTTGGGCTACATCCATCCTGCCTGATGTTCAGCCAACAACAGCTAGGGGCAGATCTACTTCCATCACATGAGTTGACAGACTGCAGGGAAGCAAAGAGAGACTGAAAGCACAGTCAGATCTTCCACCACTGAAAGCCTTTAAGCTCATCCAGTCCAACCGTTGACCCAGCACCCTCAGGTCACCACTAAACCATGGCCCTCAGCACCACATCTCCACAGCTTTTCAATCCCCCCAGAGATGGGGATTCAATGGCCTCCTTGGGGAGCCTGTTCCAGGGCTTGACAACCCTTTCTGAGGAGGAACTGCTCCCCCTGTCCAATCTAGATCCCCCTGGTGCAACTCCAGGGCCTGACAACCCTTTCTGGGCTTGAATTGTTCCCCCTGTCCAATCTAGATCCCCCTGGTGCAACTCCAGGGCCTGACAACCCCTTCTGGGGAGGAATTGTTCCTCATGTCCAATCTAAATCCCCCTGGTGCAACTCCAGGGCTTGACAACCCTTTCTGGGGTGGAATTGTTCCCCATGTCCAACCTAAAAATCCCCCTGGTGCAACTCTAGGGCCTGACAACCCTTTCTGGGGAGGAATTGTTCCTCATGTCCAATCTGAATCCCCTTGGTGCAACTCCAGGGCCTGACAACCCTTTCTGGGGAGGAATTGTTCCCCCTGTCCAATCTAGATCCCCGTGGTGCAACTCCAGGGTCTGACAACCCTTTCTGGGCTTGAATTGTTCCCCCTGTCCAATCTAGATCCCCCTGGTGCAACTCCAGGGTCTGACAACCCTTTCTGGGCTTGAATTGTTCCCCCTGTCCAATCTAGATCCCCCTGGTGCAACTCCAGGGCCTGACAACCCTTTCTGGGGAGGAATTGTTCCTCATGTCCAATCTAAATCCCCCTGGTGCAACTCAAGGCCCTTTCCTCTTGTCCTATTGCTTGTTCCTTGGCAGAAAAGACCAACCCCCACCTGCCTCCAGCTTCCTTTCAGGGAGCTGTAGAGAGCAATGAGGTCTCCCCACAGCCTCCTTTTCTCCACACTAAACCACCCCAGCTCCCTCAGCTGCTCCTCACCAGCCCTGTTCTCCAGACTTTTCACCACCTTCACTGCCCTTCTCTCCACCTGTTCCAGCACCAAAATGTCCTTCTTAGAGTGAGGGGCTTAAAACTCCCCACAGAATTTGAGGTGAGGCCTCATCAGTACCAAGCACAGGGGTACAACCCCTGCCTTACTCCCACTGGCCACACCATTGCTGATCCAAGCCAGGACTCTGCTTTCTTGGCCACCTGGGCACACACAATGATTAAAAGAGAGACCACCCAAGCATCCTTCTACCCATGAAGCCTGATCAGAAAGACCTGTCTGTCTCCATGACACATCTCAGAGAAGAGACATGAAGTCCTAACATCATTTCAGGCCATGAGAGTTGCCTGACAGTGTTGTACACAGACCCCTTCAACCCCAAATTCTCTCCAGACAGAGAGGTTACAAGGCAGCCTCTTCCAGGATTTCTTTGGCCCAGCTGTGTGTGATCAAGACTTGCATTCTCTGGGGCAGGTCTCACAGCCTGACAGATTGCCCCAGAGAATCACAGAATCAACAGGGTTGGAAGAGACCTTTGAGATCATCCAGCCCAACCAATCAACCAACCCTATCTAACCAACCAGACCATGGCACCAAGCACCCCATCCAGTCTCTTCCTAAACACCTCCAGGGATGGGGACTCCACCACCTCCCTGGGCAGCACAGCCCAAGGGCCAATCTCTCTTGCTGGGAAGAACTTCTTCCTGACATCCAGCCTGAACCTCCCCTGGCACAGCTTGAGACTGTGTCCTCTTGTTCTGGTGCTGGCTGCCTGGGAGAAGAGCCCAACCCCCACCTGGCTCCAACCTCCCTGCAGGGAGTTGCAGAGAGCAAGGTCTCCCCTGAGCCTCCTCTTCTGCAGGCTAAGCAACCCCAGCTCCCTCAGCCTCTCCTCACAGGGCTGTGCCCCAGACCCCTCCCCAGCTTTCTTGCCCTTCTCTGGACACCTTGAAGAGTCTCAATGTCCTTCTTAAACTGAGGGGCCCAGAACTGGACACAGGACTCAAGGGGTGGCCTGAGCAGTGCTGAGCACAGGGCAGGATGAGCTCCCTGCTCCTGCTGGCCACACTGCTCCTGCTGCAGGCCAGGATGCCGCTGGCCTCCTGGAGAGCCACTTCCCCCTGGGCCTGGATAAAGCTTGCTCCCAGAACCGAACAGAGGGCTGGGAAGCAGGGTGGAGAGCAGGCAGGAGGGCGACTCACTGATCATGACGGCGCGGCCCTTGGGGTCCACAGCCAAGTACTGGCCCGGGACGATGCGGCGGCAGCCGCTCTTGCCGAAGGTCTCCTGGTGGATCTTCTCGAAGACGTTCTTGGAGGGCTGGTACTCCAGGATGACGATGCGGCCCGAGTCGCTGCCCACCACGATGTAGTCCTTGGTGCCGCCCGTCAGGCGGAAGGCCATCAGGGAGCGGATGACGCCGAACACCTCCACCGTCAGCAGCGTGTGCACCTTCCCCGTGTTGGGATCCGGCCGCAGCAGCTCCAGGATCTTGCCGCGGGAGACGACGATCTCCTGCTGCTTGGTGCCTGAAGGAGCCAAAGAGCCAAGTGAGCAACCAGGCAGCAGAGGGCTCAGTCTCAGGAAGCACTTAGAGTAGGGTAGAATTAACCAGGTTGGAAGAGACCTTGGAGGTCATCGAGTCCAACCTATCCCCCAGCACCATCTGATCAACTCAACCATGGCACCAAGGGCCTCAGCCAGGCTCTGCCTAAACACCTCCAGGGGTGGGGACTCCACCACCTCCCTGGGCAGCACATCCCAAGGGCAAATCTCCCTAACTTCTCCCTAACATCCAGCCTGAACCTCCCCCGGCACAGCTTGAGACTGTGTCCTCTTGTTCTGGTGCTGCTTGCCTGGGAGAAGAGCCCAACCCCCACCTGGCTCCAACCTCCCTGCAGGGAGTTGCAGAGAGCAAGAAGGTCTCCCCTGAGCCTCCTCTTCTCCAGGCTAAGCAACCCCAGCTCCCTCAGCCTCTCCTCACAGGGCTGTGCCCCAGACCCCTCCCCAGCTTTCTTGCCCTTCTCTGGACACCTTCCAGCAGCTCAACCTCTTTCCTAACCTCAGGAGCCCAGAGCTGGACACAGGACTCAAGGGGTGGCCTGAGCAGTGCTGAGCACAGGGCAGGATGAGCTCCCTGCTCCTGCTGGCCACACTGCTCCTGCTGCAGGCCAGGATGCCCTTGGCCTTCTTGGCCCCCTGGGCACACTGCTGGCTCATGTTAAGCTCTGTCACCACAGAGTGACAAGGGCTTATGTGATTAGTCCAGAGGAATTCAAAGCAACTTATTAAGGGCCACTATGGTCTAAGCAGCTTATGACAGGCCAAGGAAGCCTTCCTCTAAAGGGTTGTCAAGTTGACTGGAACTGACTGCCCAGTGGTGGAGTCACAGAATCACAGATTTGTCAGGGTTGGAAAGGACCTCCAGGCTCAGCCAGTTCCAAGCCCCCTGCCATGGGCAGGGACACCTCACACCACAGCAGATGGCTCACAGCCACCTCCAGCCTGGCCTTAAAAACCTCCAGGCATGAGGCTTCCACCACTTCCCTGGGCAGCCTGGGCCAGTGTCTTACCACCCTCATGGGGAACACCTTCTTCCTAACATCCAATCTGAATCTCCCCATTTCTAGTTCTGCTTCATCCCCCCCTCAATCCTATCCCTCCCTGACACCCTCAAAAGTCCCTCCCCAGCTTTCTTAGAGCCCCCTTCAGATCCTGGAAGGCCACAACTAGGTCTCCTCAGAGCCTTCACTTCTGTAGACTGCATAGCCCCAAGTCTCTCAGAGTCTTTCCTCATCCCCATCCCTGGAGGCATTCAGAAGCCATGGAGATGTGGTGCTGAGGGACATGGTGTAGTGGTGCTGTGTAGATGTGGTGCTGAAGGGCATGGGGTAGTGGTGACCTGGCAGTGCTGGGCTATGGCTGGACTTGATGACCTTAAAAGGTCTCTTCCAACCAAACCCATTCTAAAATGCAATTAAACTTGAGGAAAATCAAAACAAACTTCTCTTGCTCTTCCCAAAACCTGCCTGGCTATGGTCTTGTGTGGCCTGTTCTAGGTGAACCTCCTTTGGCAAGGGGATTGAGCTAGCTGACCTCCAGAAGTCCCTTCCAGCCCCTACCACTCTGTGAAGTTACCATTTGCTCAGGACCAAATGAGGGCATCACAGAACGTTGGGGGTTGGAAGGGTCCTCCACAGATCATCCAGGCCAACCCCCCTGCCAGAGCAGGAGCACCCAGAGCAGGGCACACAGCAGCACACCCAGGTGGGCCTTGACTACCTCCAGAGAGGGAGACTCCACAACCCCACCTGGGCAGCCTGCTCCAGGCCTCTGGCACCCTCACAGGGGAAAAAATTCTTCCTCCTCTTTCCATGGAGCTTCCTCTGCCTCAGCTTCCACCACTGTCCCTTCTGCTGGCATTGGGCAGCACCCAGCAGAGCCTGGCTCCTGCCTCTGGGCATCACCCTGCACAGCTTTAGCAACAGCAAGGAGGTCCTCCTCAGGTTCCTCCTCTCCAAGCTCCAGAGCCCTCAGCTCCCTCAGGCTCCCCTCCTAAGGCAGATGCTTCCACTGCCTTCATCATTTTTGTGGCTCTCTGCCTGACTCTCTCCAGCAGTTCCCTGAGGCCCTTCGTGACCTGAGGGGCCCAGACCTGGACACAAGATTCCAGATGCAGAGGGGGAGGAGAACCTCTCTCAAGTTCCTCCCCACAGCCCTTCTAATCAAGATACCAGTAAAAAAAAAATACCATACCAATGCAGATGAGCTTCAGCAGCCAAATCCAACCAAAAACCCAGCACCTTTTTTTTTCCCCCCTTCTACTACCCAAAACCTCAAACCCAGATGTGCAAAGGGAGGAAAAGTCACCTGAGAAGTTGCCATGGATAGCATAGCTGATGCCAGTGGCACGCTGCAGGGTCAGGTTGTAGAGGAACATGATGGCCACAGGTTTGCTTCCACCTTAGGGCAGCTCCAGAGCCTGCAACAAGTAGAACACATCAACCCCACTCCCCAAACCCGCAGTGTTCCCCAGAGCACAGAGGTTTGCCGTCCCCACCTGGCTGTGCCACACCACTTCAGGCTAGACCATCGACTGCCAAGCAGCAGAAGTTATTCTGGAGGAGGAGGCAAAACAGCTCCGCGATAGATAGAAGCAGACTGCCGCACATCTAACCACGGTTTCCAGCTCATTATCCCGCAGCTGATTACGCCTCGGGATTTCAGCTGGTCAGAAACCACACACGGCGTTAGGAACCGTTTCGGAGGTGCCCCGTGTCGTTCCACCTCCCGTTTCATTCAGCCAGAGCCAGACCGCCCGCCAGCGCCCGGAGCGGGCTCCCGAGCAGCAGCCCTTCCCCAGGGCTAAGGCGGGCTGAGCCAGACCGCCCGCCAGCGCCCGGCGCGGGCTCCCGAGCAGCAGCCCTTCCCCAGGGCTAAGGCGGGCTGAGCCAGACCGCCCGCCAGCGCCCGGAGCGGGCTCCCGAGCAGCAGCCCTTCCCCAGGGCTAAGGCGGGCTGAGCCAGACCGCCCGCCAGCGCCCGGAGCGGGCTCCCGAGCAGCAGCCCTTCCCCAGGGCTAAGGCGGGCTGAGCCAGACCGCCCGCCAGCGCCCGGCGCGGGCTCCCGAGCAGCAGCCCTTCCGCAGGGCTAAGGCGGGCTGAGCCAGACCGCCCGCCAGCGCCCGGAGCGGGCTCCCGAGCAGCAGCCCTTCCCCAGGGCTAAGGCGGGCTGAGCGCAGGCCGCCGCGCGTGTAGGCCGCAGGCCACGGGAGCCGCCTATCGGCGCCTCTAAGGCCATCCCAAAGCCCGCCGGCCAGCACCGCTCCGCACTCCGGGTAGGCCTTCCCAGGGCTGCAGACTCCGGGAACCGTCCATGGATCAAGGCCCGGCCCGATCATCCCCGCCAGGCCAGGCCCGAGGGGTCGGCGGTCGCCGCTCCCGCCGAAATGGGGGCCCAACCCGCGCCCCCCGCAAGCCTCAGGGCCACCGCCGGGCGTATGCGGCGCGACGGGGCCGCCCTTACCGAGTGGATGAAAAAGGATGGAGGCAGATGGCGGCGGATGCTGTTCCTGCCTTAGGCGGGAGCGCCACCGGACCCCTCCGCCATCAGCCCCGCGCCTGCGTGCTGCCCTCCCGCCCCTCCTCGGCGGGGCTTTCCGCGAGGCCCGACGCGCGCGTTCCCTGTGCCGGGATGGGATGCCCAAAGCAGGCGCCAGAGCGATCACAGAGAGATGGCAGCTGCTGCCCATACGAAGAGACTCCGAAACACCCTCACATCAGCCTCCTTCAATCGTAGAGCTTCGGGATAGCAGGAGCCGGAGAATCCCACGCTACCAGGTGGAACTGATTGGCAGAGAACCTTCAGGCACTGTCATGGACAGCCCGGAGGGGGCCTCACGGTGGTATCGGCCGCGTCAGCTGAAATCCAAGATGGCGGCGGCCACCGCATCGGGCCCCAGACCGCCGGGGGGAGAAGGCAGCAGCTCCTCGTCTGCCTCTGCCCTTTCCATGGAGCGGATTCAATCGCTCACCGACCTGGCAGACCTGGAGGCCACCTATAGCCGGCTGTGTGAGGAGGAGGTGTGTTGGGAGTGGGCCCGTGAGGCAGCGGGGCCTCCGGTGGGCGCAAGGAGAGCGAATGCGTCGCTGTCAAGACTTTCCCAGTACGGATGCGATGCAGGGATATTAAATCCCTGGAAAAGTTGGAGAAGTGGGTCCCTTTAAAGCTCATGGGGCTCACCACGGCCGAGTGCAAGGTCCTGCCCCTGGGTCGGGACAACCCCTTGTATTAACGCAGGCTGGGGATGAAGGGCTGGAGAGCAGCCTTGGGGAGAGGGAGTTCGGAGTGCGGGTGGGTGGAAAGTTGGAGATGAGCTGGTACCGAGCGCTCTCAGCCCCGAGCCAGCAGTATCGTGGAGCTGATCCTCAGCAGTGTGGGCAGCAGGGGCAGGGAGGGGATTCTGCCCCTCTGCTGAGACCCCCCTGCAGTGCTGGGGCAGCTCTGGAGTCCTCAGCACAGACAGGGACCTGGTGGAGCAGGGCCAGAGAAGGCCACAGCAACGCTGGGAGGGCTGGAAGCCCTCTGCTTGGGAGGCCAGGCTGAGAGAGTTGGATTTAGTCATCCTAGAGAAGGGAAGGCTCCAGGGGAGACCTTCTGGTGGCCTTTCAGGCCTTAAAAGGGTCTCTAAGGAGGCTGGAGACAGATCTTTGTAGGCGGACCTGTTGTGACAGGACAGAGTGGTGGTTTGAACTCCAAGAGGGAGAACTGAGACTGGAGAGAAGGGAGAAATGTTTGACACTGGTGGTGGTGGTGAGGCACTTGCCCAGACTCCTCTAGCACCTTGCTAGCTGCATGTCTTGGGCTTGCCTCTTTGATAACTTGGTGGCCTGGAGAGGTGAGCTGAAGTCACAGGAGAGTTCCTTTGGCCTTTTCTTTCAGCAAGTCGTGCAGGAAGAGCTGGATGCCCTCCTGGAGCAGCAAAGTACCATAGAGAACAAGATGGTTGCACTGCATCGCATGGGGTTAGTGGTGTCCCCCCCACTCCTTCCTGCTTCTGCCCCTTCCTTGGTGTGAAAATTGGTTTCAGCATTGTGAGAGAGGTAGATTCATCCTCTGAGAGTGTTAGGCTGTGGGTCATAGTATCATAGTATCAGTCAGGGTTGGAAGGGACCACAAGGATCAGCCAGTTCCAACCCCCCTGCCATGGGCAGGGACACCCCACACTACAGCAGGCTGCCCAGAGCCTCAGCCAGCCTGGCCTTAAACACCTCCAGGGACAGGGCCCCAACCACCTCCCTGCACAACCCATTCCAGGCCTTCACCACTCTCATGGGGAAGAACTTCCTCCTCACCTCCAGCCTCAATCTCCCCACCTCCAGCTTCATTCCATTCCCCCTACTCCTATCACTGCCTGAGATCCTGAGCAGTCCCTCCCCAGCCTTCCTGTAGCCCCCTTCAGATACTGGAAGGCCACAATGAGGTCACCTGGGAGCCTTCTCTTCTGCAGACTGAACAGCCCCAACTCCTTCAGTCTGTCCTCACAGGAGAGGTGCTCCAGCCCTCTGCTCATCCTCCTGGCCCTGCTCTGGACACCTTCCAGCACCTCCACATCCCTCTTGTAATAGGGACTCCAGAACTGGACACAGTACTCCAGGTGGGGTCAGTGGGTGGTAAGGAGCAGAGGCTGCCTACCTGATTCTTCTCAGCAGCGTTTACAGAGGGAACTGCTGCCCCCTGGCACAGGCTGAGCCACTCTGGTGTGGGCTGAACAGTGCTTTGAAGGTCTCACCCCAAACAGGGTTGATTTTCAGCAGCAGTGTTTGGATTGGATACCATGTGCCAGGCCTGGACAGAGATTATTCTGCCTCTTTGTGAGGACCTTGTGCAGGTGGTCTGGAAAAGTCATACTAAGGACTTGCAGAGGGACCTTGCCAGGCTGGGCAGATGGGCAGAGGCCAACAGGATGGCATTCAACAAATCCAAGTGCCAGGGGCTGCACTTTGGCCACAGCAACCCCAGGCAGTGCTACAGGCTGGAGGCAGAGTGGCTGAGAGCAGCCAGGCAGAGAGGGAGCTGGGGGTGCTGATTGACAGCTGCCTGAACATGAGGCAGCAGTGTGCCCAGGGGGCCAAGAAGGCCAAGGGCATCCTGGCCTGCATCAGGAACAGTGTGGCCAGCAGGAGCAGGGAGGTCATTGTGCCCTGTGCTCAGCACTGGTAAGGCCACCCCTTGAGTCCTGTGTCCAGTTCTGGGCTCCTCAGTTCAGGAAGGACATTGAGAGACTTGAAGGTGTCCAGAGAAGGGCAAGAAAGCTGGGGAGGGGTCTGGGGCACAGCCCTGTGAGGAGAGGCTGAGGCAGGTTGCTTAGCCTGGAGCAGAGGAGGCTCAGGGGAGACCTCATTGCTCTCTACAACTACCTGAAAGGTGATTGTAGCCAGGTGGGCTCTTCTCCCAGGCAGCCAGCAGCAGAACAAGAGGACACAGTCTCAAGCTGTGCCAGGGGAGGTTCAGGCTGGAGGGGAGGAGAAAGTTCTTCCCAGAGAGAGTTGTTGGCCCTTGGGCTGTGCTGCCCAGGGAGGTGGTGGAGTCCCCATCCCTGGAGATGTTCCAGAGGGGATTGGATGTGGCCCTTGGTGCCATGAGGTCTGTGGTGCCAGGTTGGACTTGATGATCCTTGAGGTCTCTTCCAGCCTTGGTGATTCTGTGATGCTAAGTGGACTCCCGAAGCTGAGAGCACAATTTGCAGGCTTCATCTTCTACTTCAGAAGTGAAGAGTGGCCCAAAAACCTCAGGGGCTTCTTCATGCCCTTTCTGGTAGCAAGAGAGTGCATCCTCTGCCAGATCTGCTGCCCCCAGCACAGGAAAGACATCAAACTCCTGCAAGGGGTCCAGAGGAGGCCACAAAGATGATCAGAGGGCTGGACACAGGCTGGAAGGGTTGGGGCTGTTCAGCCTGCAGAAGAGAAGGCTCCAGGCAGACCTCAGGGCAGCCTTGCAGTGCCTGAAGGGGCTCCAGGAGAGCTGGGGAGGGACTTTGGCCAAGGACTTGCAGTGCCAGGATGAGGAACAATGGCATTGAGCTGGGAGAGGGGAAATGGAGAGTGGAGAGTAGGAAGGAATTGTTGGCAGTGAGGCTGGGGAGAGCCTGGCACAGGCTGCCCAGGGAGGCTGTGGCTGCCCCCTGCCTGGAGGTGTCCCAGGCCAGGCTGGATGAGGCCTTGAGCAGCCTGGGCTGGGGAGAGGGGTCCCTGCCCGTGGCAGGGAGGTTGGAACTGGATGATCTTGAAGCTCCCTTCCAACCCAAACCCATTCTGTGGTGCTAAGAACACAACCTGGACCTCCGAGTCTGTGTTGCTGTAGGAGAGGCACGGAGGAGGAGAGCCTGACGGGAGCAGCTGGGCTTGGAGGATGAACCACCCTCCCTCTGAGCTGCTTAAGATTTGCCTGTGATGCTTGGTTTGGTTGTGTTCCCAGCCCTAACCTGCAGCTCATCGAGGGGGATGCCCAGCAGCTGGCAGGGATGATCACCTTCACCTGCAACCTGGCCGAGAACGTCAGCAGTAAAGTCCGACAGCTGGACCTCGCCAAGGTAAGCTGCTCCAAGGGGCTCACCCTTGCCACCACCCCACTCTCTCTGCTCACAGCTCAGTAAAGCCAGCTGCTCTTTGCCATAGCAGGCAGGCTGGGCTGGAGACTCTGCTTTGTTTTAGCAGTGTAAGCTGCCACCCAGGAAGCTCCACCTCAGCGTGAGGAGAAACTTCCTCAGAGGGCACAAGCCCTGGGAGGAGAGGCTGAGGGAGCTGGGGTTGCTTAGCCTGGAGAAGAGGAGGCTCAGGGGAGACCTCATTGCTCTCTGCAACTCCCTGCAGGGAGGTTGGAGCCAGGTGAGGGTTGGGCTCTTCTCCCAGGCAACCAGCACCAGAACAACAGGACACAGTCTCAAGCTGTGCCAGGGGAGGTTCAGGCTGGAGGTTAGGAAGAAGTTCTTCATAGAGAGAGAAATTGGCCCTTGGATGTGCTGCTGAGGGAGGTGGTGGAGTCCCCATCCCTGGAGGTGTTTAGGAAGAGCCTGGCTGAGGCCCTTGCTGCCATGGCTGAGTTGATCAGATGGGAGGAGAGGCTGAGGGAGCTGGGGTTGCTTAGCCTGGAGAAGAGGAGGCTCAGGGGAGACCTTCTTGATCTCTTCAACTCCCTGAAGGGAGGCAGCAGCACAGAGACCTGCAGGTTGGGAGAGACATTCAGGAGCACTTAGTCCAACCCTGCTAAGGGTCAGCCCTGAACCAGAGCCCCAAGGACCACAGCCAAACCACCCAGGCTTGGGGACTCCACCACCTCCCTGGGCAGCACTTGCCAATCCCTGACCACTCTGGATGGGGAAAAACCTTTCCTAATCTCCAGTCTGAAGCTCTCCAGTGGCAGCTTGAGGCCATTCATCCTGTCAATAATTTAAGGAGGACATTGAGAGACTTGAAGGTGTCCAGAGAAGGGCAACAAGGCTGGGGAGGGGTCTGGAGCACAGCCCTGGGAGGAGAGGCTGAGGGAGCTGGGGTTGCTTAGCCTGGAGGAGAAGAGGCTCAGGGGAGACCTTCTTGCTCTCTGCAACTCCCTGCAGGGAGGTTGTAGACAGGTAGAGGTTGGGCTCTTCTCCCAGGCAGCCAGCACCAGAACAAGAGGACACAGTCTCAAGCTGTGCCAGGGGAGGTTCAGGCTGGAGAGGAGGAGAAATTTCTTCATAGAGAGAGTTGTTGGCCCTTGGGCTGTGCTGCCCAGGGAGGTGGTGGAGTCCCCATCCCTGGAGGTGTTCAAGAGGGGATTGGATGTGCCATGGTTGAGCAGCCAGGAGGTGTTGGGTGCCAGGTTGGACCTGATGGTCTCTGAGGCCTCTTCCAACCTCTTTGGTTCTCTGAATTCCCTCTTCCTGCGGCAGCCCTCGGCAGGAAGCCTTTCCTGGTTGTTGCCTTTCTTGCAGAATCGGCTCTATCAGGCCATTCAGAGAGCTGATGACATCCTTGACCTGAAGTTCTGCATGGATGGAGTGCAAACAGCCCTGAGGAGTGAAGACTATGAGCAGGCAGCAGCTCACATCCATCGCTACCTCTCGCTGGACAAGTCGGTGATCGAGCTCAGCCGGCAGGGCAAGGAAGGTGAGGAGGAGCTGCTGAGTCACCTTGGCAGCAGATCACAGAGCCACAGAGTGCCAGGGGCTGGAAGGGACCTCCACAGATCATCCAGGCCAACCCCCCTGCCAGAGCAGGAGCACCCAGAGCAGGGCACACAGCAGCACACCCAGGTGGGCCTTGACTACCTCCAGAGAGGGAGACTCCACAACCCACCTGGGCAGCCTGCTCCAGGCCTCTGGCACCCTCACAGGGGAAAAATTCTTCCTCCTCTTTCCATGGAGCTTCCTCTGCCTCAGCTTCCACCACTGCCCCTTCTGCTGGCATTGGGCAGCCCCCAGCAGAGCCTGGCTCCAGCCTCTGGGCATCACCCTGCACAGCTTCATCACCAGCAAGGAGGTCACCCTCAGGCTCTTCCTCTCCAAGCTCCAGAGCCCTCAGCTCCCTCAGGCTCTTCCTCTCCAAGCTCCAGAGCCCTCAGCTCCCTCAGGCTCTTCCTCTCCAAGCTCCAGAGCCCTCAGCTCCCTCAGGCTCTTCCTCTCCAAGCTCCAGAGCCCTCAGCTCCCTCAGGCTCTTCCTCTCCAAGCTCCAGAGCCCTCAGCCCCTCAGGCTCTTCCTCCCAAGCTCCAGAGCCCTCAGATGGTTCCAGGCTCTTCCTCTCCAAGCCCAGAGCCCTTCTTCCTCTCCAAGCTCCAGAGCCCTTTCTGGTTCCACTGGCTCTCTGCTGGACTCTCTCCAGCACTTCCCTGAGGCCCTTCTTGACCTGAGGGGCCCAGAACTGGACACAAGATTCCAGATGCAGAGGGGGAGGAGAACCTCTCTCAAGTTCCTCCCTTCAGCCCTTCTAATCCCCCCACAGGGTGCCCTTGGCCTTCCTGGCCACCAGAGCACCTTGCTGGCTCATGGTCAACCTCCCACCCACCAGGACCCCCAGGTCCTTTTCCCCTTCACTGCTCTCCAGCAGCTCAGTCCCCAACCTCTGCTGCTCCATGGGGTTGTTCTTTCCCAGGTGCAAGTCTCTCCCTTTGCCCCTGCTGAATTTCATAACCAGAGGCTGCTTGATTTCCCACAGCAGGTAAGCCTCAGCCCAGAGCAGGAGGTTTCATGCTGGCCAAAAGAGCTTAATCTGTTAGCCAGCAACACAGAGATGGATGTGTCTGAATCACCAGGGTTGGAAGAGACCTCAAAGACCCTCAAGTCCAACCTGTCACCACACACCTCCTGACTGAAGCAGGGTCCTTAGGTTTGAATGAGCATTGAAGGAGAGCTCCTGGCACACAGCTTTAATAGCATTTCAGCTGCTGACCAGGTGAAGGGCAGAATGTTCAGGGGGAAGGCTCTGTCAGGGAGGACTCTTGTAGCCTTATCACAGAATGCCAGGTTGGAAGGGACCCCAAAGACCATCTGGTCCCCACCTTTCTAGGTGCTGATGTGCTACCAGGCAGAGCAACTGGACCTGAAGGAGTCAGTTGCCTGCTCCCTAGAGGGGAGGGATGCCATGCAGAGGCACCTTGGGAGCTGGGCCAGTGCCAGCCTCAGGATGTTCACCAAAGCCAAGTGCAAGGCTGTGCACCTGGACTGGGGCAATGCCAAGCACAAAGCCAGGCTGGGAGGAGAATGGGTGGAGAGCAGTGCTGAGGAGGAGGACTTGGAGGTGTCTGGTGGGTGAAAAGCTGGGCAGGAGCCAGCAGTGGCCACTCCCAGCCCCAGCTGTGTCCAGGCCTGATCCCCAGCAGCTGGTGGAGGGAGGGAATTCTGTCCCTCTGCTCTCATGAGATTGCCTCCCTCCATGACCCCACCTGAGGTACTGTGTCCATCTCTGGAGCCCCCAGCATGAGAAGGGCATGAAGCTGTCAGAGGGGTCCAGAGGAGGCCATGGAGATGTCAGAGGGCTGGAGCACCTCCCCTGTAAAGGCAGGCTGAGAGAGTTGGAGTTGTTCAGCCTGAAGAAGGCTCCAGGGAGACCTTGGAGCAGCCTTCCAGTAACTCAAGGGGGCTACAGGAGAGCTGGGGAGGGACTCTGTAAGCAGGCATGGGGGGGGCCAGGCTGAGGGGCAATGGCTTCAGCCTGGAGGAAGCTGGGTTTGGATTAGATGCTAAAAAGAGTAGAATAGAATAGAATGAACCAGGTTGGAAGAGACCTTTGAGCTCATCCAGCCCAACCTATCCCCAGCACCATCTGATCAACTCAACCATGGCACCAAGTGCCTCAGCCAGGCTCTGCCTAAACATGTCCAGGGATGGGGACTCCACCACCTCCCTGGGTAGCACATTCCAATAGCCAGTCTCTCTTGCTGGGAAGAACTTCTTCCTCACCTGCAGCCTAAACCTCCCCTGGCACAGCTTGAGACTGTGTCCTCTTGTTCTGCTGCTGGCTGCCTGGGAGAAGAGCCCAACCCCCACCTGGCTCCAACCTCCCTGCAGGGAGTTGCAGAGAGCAAGAAGGTCTCCCCTGAGCCTCCTCTTCTCCAGGCTAAGCAACCCCAGCTCCCTCAGCCTCTCCTCCCAGGGCTGTGCCCCAGACCCCTCCCCAGCTTTCTTGCCCTTCTCTGGACACCTTCCAGCAGCTCAACCTCTTTCCTAACCTGAGGAGCCCAGAGCTGGACACAGGACTCAAGGGGTGGCCTGAGCAGTGCTGAGCACAGGGCAGGATGAGCTCCCTGCTCCTGCTGGCCACACTGCTCCTGATGCAGGCCAGGATGCCCTTGGCCTTCTTGGCCCCCTGGGCACACTGCTGCCTCCTGTTCAGCTGCTCTCCACCACTCCCCCCAGCTCCCTCTCTGCCTGGCTGCTCTCAGCCACTCTGCCCCCAGCCTGGAGCTCTGCCTGGGGTTGCTGTGGCCAAAGTGCAGCCCCTGGCACTTGGCTGTGTTCAATCTCCTGCCCTTGGCCTCTGCCCATCTGCCCAGCCTGGCAAGGTCCCTCTGCAGAGCTCTCCTCCCCTCTCACAGCTCAACTCCTGCCCCCAGCTTGCTGTCAGCTGCAAACTCCCTGCTGCTGGAGATTCTTCCTGACCTGCAGGCTGCTCAGAGCATTTCTGGAGGGGTTCAAGGCCAGGCTGGATGGGGACTTGAGCAACGTGGTCTAGTAGGAAGTGTCCCTGCCCATGGCAGGGGATTTGGACTTAGCTGACCTTTAAGTCCCTTTCCAACCCAAAGCATTGCATGATTCTGTGTGTTTGCATCCCCCATGCAAGAGCAGAGCACAGCTGTGTGCCCCTCATGCATGTGCCTGGCTTTTACAGCCTGCAGGGGAATCCCAGGCTGCCTCCTGCCTTCTCCCCCCTGGGGCTTGCACTTGTCTCCTGGGGAGTGGAGAGAGAAAACAAACCCCAGCAACCCTTAGTCCAGCAATAACCTCAGGCTGTCACTTTGGCCTTTCCTTTGTGCCCTTGTGAGCAGGGGGCATCATTGATGCCAACCTGAGGCTCCTGCAGGAGGCAGAGCAGCGCCTCAAGGCCATCGTCGCCGGGAAGTTCGAGGCAGCCACGAGGCAAGGAGACCTGCCCCAGGTGGAACGCTTCTTCAAGATCTTCCCTCTGCTGGGCCTGCATGAGGAGGGCCTCAGCAAGTTCTCAGAGTACCTCTGCAAGCAGGTAAGGGCTTCTGAGGCAGCAGCACAGAGAGCTGCAGGTTGGGAGAGACCCTCGGGAGCACCGAGTCTAACCCCCCCCCCCCCCAGCCTGACCCTGCTCAGGGTCAGCCCTGAACCACAGCCCCAAGCACCACAGCCAAGCCACCCTGAAACACAGCCAGGCCTGGGGACTCCACCACCTCCCTGGGCAGCACTTGCCAATCCCTGACCACTCTGGATGGGGGAAAAACACCTTCCCTAATGTCCAGTCTGAACCTCCCCAGTGGCAGCTTGAGGCCATTCATCCTGTCAATAATTTAAGGAGGACATTGAGACACCTTGAGTCCTGTGTCCAGCTCTGGGCTCCTGAGGTTAGGAAAGAGGTTGAGCTGCTGGAAGGTGTCCAGAGAAGGGCAAGAAAGCTGGGGAGGGGTCTGGGGCACAGCCCTGTGAGGAGAGGCTGAGGGAGCTGGGGTTGCTTAGCCTGGAGAAGAGGAGGCTCAGGGGAGACCTTCTTGCTCTCTGCAACTCCCTGCAGGGAGGTTGGAGCCAGGTGGGGGTTGGGCTCTTCTCCCAGGCAGCCAGCAGCAGAACAAGAGGACACAGTCTCAAGCTGTGCCAGGGGAGGTTCAGGCTGGAGGTGAGGATGAAGTTCTTCCCAGCAAGAGAGGTTGGCCCTGGGGATGTGCTGCCCAGGGAGGTGGTGGAGTCCCCACCCCTGGAGGGGTTTAGGCAGAGCCTGGCTGAGGCCCTTGGTGCCATGGTTGAGTTGATCAGATGGTGCTGGGTGGTAGGTTGGGCTGGATGAGCTCTGAGGTCTCTTCCAACCAAGAGGTTAATTCTCTTTCTCTTCCATGCAGGTGGCCAAGAAAGCAGAGGAGAACCTGCAGGTGGTGCTGGGGACAGACCTGAGCGACCGCCGCGCCGCTGTCATCTTTGCAGACACCCTGACACTCCTCTTTGAAGGTGATCCTCCTTTCCTCTTTGCTTGAAACTAGTCCCTGAGGACCTTGTCCCTGTGCAAAATGCCTTGACTTTTAGCTCCCCAGGCTCACAAAATGCCTCCTTCCCCTTTGAGCTGTGGGAGTGTCACAGCAGAGGGACAGCTTGTAGGCTTTGGGAGAGCTTACAGACTTGAGCAGCTCCCCAGGAGCCAGCAGTGCCCTCCTGCAGCCCAGCAGGCAGCTGTGTGCTGGGCTGCAGCCAGAAGAGGGTGGGCAGCAGGGCAGGAGAGGGGATTCTGCCCCTTGATTCTGCTCTGCTGAATCCCCACCTCCAGTCCTGCCTCTACCTCTGCTGTCCCCAGCATAAGGACCCAGAGCTGCTGGAGTGAGGCTAGAGGAGGCCCCAGAGATGCTGCCAGGGCTGGAGCAGCTCTGCTGGGAGCACAGGCTGAGGGAGCTGGGGCTGTGCAGCCTGGAGGGGAGAAGGCTCCAGGGGGACCTCAGAGCTGCCTGGCAGTGCCTGAAGGGATCCTGCAGGGAGGCTGCACAGAGACTGTGCCCAGGTCTCAGCCCCAGCTCCTGCTGCTGCCCTCAGCAGGCACAGGGCTCTGGGACCAGAAGGTGCAGAGGGGCCACAGCTCCTCTGGCCCTGCAGCAGTGGCAGCTCTGGGACTGCCCTGCAAGCCCAGCAGTGCTGCTCAGCTCCAGCACTGCCAGCAGGGCAGCAGAGGGGATCCTGCCCCTGGGCTCTGCTCTGACCTCACCTCCAGCTCTGCTGTCCCCAGCAGGAGGAGGACACAGAGCTGTGGAGTGAGGCCACAGAGATGCTGCCAGGGCTGGAGCAGCTCTGCTGGGAGCACAGGCTGAGGGAGCTGGGGCTGTGCAGCCTGGAGGGGAGAAGGCTGCAGGGGGACCTCAGAGCTGCCTGGCAGTGCCTGAAGGGATCCTGCAGGGAGGCTGCAGAGAGACTTTTGCTGAGGAGGTCTGGAGCCAGGCCAGGGGTTTGAAGCTGAGGCAGACCAGGGTTAGAGTGGAGCTTAGGAAGAAGTTCTTGAGTATGAGGGTGCTGAGACTCTGGCCCAGGCTGCCCAGGGAGGCTGTGGCTGCCTCCTGCCTGGAAGTGCTGAAGGCCAGGTTGGATGAGGCCTTGAACAACTGAGTCTGGTTGCGAGGTGTCCCTGTCCATGGTGGGGAGGTTGGAGTAGATGATCTCTGAGGTCCCTTCCAAGCTGAGCCACTCTGTGCTGTTTCCCAGCCAGGAGAGGGCCTCACAAGAAGCAAAGTTTCCTCCCTGCAGCTTGTGCTGGCACAAGGTGGCTTTGTAAAGGCTTTGTTGGCTTTCTCCAGGAGCAAGGAGCCTCTTCCTGTCCTCTTGCACCCTCAGAACAAGTGGCTGCTCCCTGGAGGCTTCTTCAGCTGTGCAGCTCCCCCAGACAAACCCACTGGATCCCTTGAGGCTGGTGATGCCTCCAGGCCTGGCTCTTCAAGGAGGACCATGGCAGCTTGAAAGGGAAGAGGAATTCTCTGTGGGGAATGCAACCCAAGGCAGCAATTGAGCTCCTGTGGTCATTAACCAGCCTCTCCAATTAAAGCCTGCCATCATTCCAGGCTGCAGCACTGCCAAGTCACTCTCCCAGCCTGGCACCCTTGGTGCTGCTGCTGCTGCAGGGCTTGCCCAGGCTTTCTTGGCAGCAGCCTCAGAAGGGGAAGAGCTTCCCTCACTCTTGGAGGGCAGGCAGGTTGTGAGAAGAAAGCAATGTTGTGGAGAGAGAGCTCCTTGGAGAGGAGCTGCTGCTCCCAGGAGGTCTTCCCTTCACTGGTGCTTGCTCTCTGTGTGCCACAGAGGAGGGCAGAGCTTTCCCTAGGCTGATTCTCCTGGCAGGGTTTGGGTGGTAGCTGTGTCCCTTCCCTGCCTTAGCTTCTGTGGAAGCTTCCTAGCTTGTGCCTTGCTGGGTGGGAGGGCAGCTGAGACACAGGACAAAGATGGGAAAGCAGGTGAGGGATCTCCTCTGCACTGCAGCTCCACAGTGAGCAGCAGAGAGGAGGGAAGGTGTAGTATCACAGAAGCACCAAGGGTGGAAGAGACCTCAAAGACCATTGAGTCCAAGCTGGCACCACAGACCTCATGACCAGACCATGGCACCAAGTGCCACATCCAATCCCCTCTGGAACACCTCCAGGGATGGGGACTCCACCACCTCCCTGGGCAGCACAGCCCAAGGGCCAACAACTCTCTCTGGGAAGAACTTTCTCCTCCCCTCCAGCCTGAACCTCCCCTGGCACAGCTTGAGACTGTGTCCTCTTGTTCTGCTGCTGGCTGCCTGGGAGAAGAGCCCAACCCCCACCTGGCTCCAACCTCCCTGCAGGGAGTTGCAGAGAGCAAGAAGGTCTCCCCTGAGCCTCCTCTTCTCCAGGCTAAGCAACCCCAGCTCCCTCAGCCTCTCCTCACAGGGCTGTGCCCCAGACCCCTCCCCAGCTTTGTTGCCCTTCTCTGGACACCTTCCAGCAGCTCAACCTCTTTCCTAACCTGAGGAGCCCAGAGCTGGACACAGGACTCAAGGGGTGGCCTGAGCAGTGCTGAGCACAGGGCAGGATGAGCTCCCTGCTCCTGCTGGCCACACTGCTCCTGCTGCAGGCCAGGATGCCCTTGGCCTTCTTGGCCCCCTGGGCACACTGCTGCCTCCTGTTCAGGCAGCTGTCAATCAGCACCCCCAGCTCCCTCTCTGCCTGGCTGCTCTCAGCCACTCTGACCCCAGCCTGTAGCTCTTCCTGGGATTGCTGTGGCCAAAGTGCAGCCCCTGGCACTTGGATGTTCAGTGTCATCCTGTTGGCCTCTGCCCATCTGCCCAGCCTGGCAAGGTCCCTCTGCAGAGCTCTTCTGCCCTCTCACTGACCAACCTCTGCTCCCAGCTTGCTGTCAGCTGCAAACTCACTGCTGCTGGACTCCATCCCCTCCTCCAGATCATCAATGAGGATATTGATCAGGCTGGGGCCCAGCACTGCTCCCTGGGGCACAGCACTGGGGCCTGGCTGCCAGCTGGCTGTGGCACCATTCACCACCACTCTCTGGGCTCAGCCTCCAGCCACTTCCTCACCCAGCTCAGAGTGCTGCTGGCCCAGCCAGGGGCTGACAGCTTGGCCAGGAGCTTGCTGTGGGGGATGGTGGCAAAGGCCTTGCTGAGGTCCAGGCAGACCACATCCACAGCCTGCCCCACAGCCCCCAGGCAGTGCCCTGGGCATGGAAGGAGCTCAGGTTGGTCAGGCAGGACCTGCCCTTCCTAACTCCATGCTGGCAGAGGGGAGATGCAGAGGGAAGAAGGGGTGCTAGTGACAGCCCTTCAGCCAGCCTGGCTGATCATCTAGGGAGGGAATGAGCACCTGCTGGGGGCTGCCTTGGGACCTGCAAGGCTGAGCTGTGGGTTCATCTGGAATGGGAGCTCCTGGCTGAGTCTCCTCCCTGCTGCCCCTCTCCCTGCAGGCATTGCTCGTGTGGTGGAGACCCACCAGCCCATTGTGGAGACCTACTATGGGCCAGGCAGGCTCTACACCCTCATCAAGCACCTCCAGGCAGAGTGTGACAGGCAGGTGGAGAAGGTGGTGGACAAGTTCATGAAAGAGAGGGACTACCACAGGCAGGTAAGAGGGGTTGGGGGTGGTACTGCCTGCTGCCACCCCCTGGCACCTCCAGCAAGCTCCCTGGGGCTCTGACTGCCACAGGGGTGGCAAAGTTTGGCCTTGTGTATTGGGAGGAGCCTGGGCTTTACTCCTCCTTTGCCCTGGGTCCAGCCTGGAGCTGTCCCTTCTGTTGCAGAGCATTCCCTGGGAGCATGGAATCAGAGAACCATGGGGTGGTTTGGGTTGGAAAGAAGCTTCCTAGGTCATCTAGTCCCAGCCCCCCTGCAGTCAGCAGGGGCCTCTCCAACCACAGCAGCTTGCTCAGAGCCCCCAGACTCGACCTAGAGTGTTGCCAGGGGTGGGTTCCTTGCTCTGCAGGGCTGTGGGGGGCTTTCAGTGCACCCTGCCCACTCTCTTGGCCCTGATACCTCTCTTGGAGTTCTCATCCCACCACCCTTCCCAGCAGGCTGAGCTCTGCCTTGGAGGGGAGGAGGTGGAACTGCTGCAAGTTGCCTTCTCTGGCAGTGCCTCTTGCAAAACATTTCCTCTCTGAGCAAGCAGCTCCTTGGGCTGCAGCAGGAGAGATGTCACCCCCAGCAACTCTCTCTCTCTCCCTTTCTCTCTGCCCTCTTTTGTGTGTGTGATTGCAGTTCCAGCAAGTGCAGAGCAGCATGATGAGAAGCTCTTCTGCAGAGAAGATTGAACCAAGGTACAAACAAACCTCTCTGTGCTCCCTAACCTTCCCCTCTTGAGCTGTCATTAACACTGCTTAGCATTTAGATAACTCCCCTGATCTTCCAGGGGCTTGGTGGCTGCCAAAGCACAGAAGGCAGTTCCTGGGTGCCCTTCACTGCCCTTCCATCCAAGGCAGCTTCTGAGCTGCTGCTTTATTTTGCTTACTCATTACTCCCTAAGCCTTGGCCCCCCCTCAAGCTTGCTGGGAGAGCTGGCACAGCGAGGGCTGAGGCTTTAATTGCCTCTGGATGGGCAGAGTGCAGCCCCTCCAAGCAGAGCAGCTCCCTGGGCAGATAATTTGTGACAGAATCAGGACTAAATCTTTGGGGGTTGTTTAATCTGCTGCTGCAGCCACTCTGCCTCATCAGTTTCTTCCTCTTCAGCTGACCTGCTTGGAGAGCAGTGAAGGGGAAAAGGACCTGGGGGAGGGGGGGTCCTGGTGGATGGGAGGTTGGCCATGAGCCAGCAATGTGCTCTGGTGGCCAGGAAGGCCAAGGACACCCTGGGGGGGGATTAGAAGGGCTGAGGGGAGGAACTTGAGAGAGGTTCTCCTCCCCCTCTGCATCTGGAATCTTGTGTCCAGTTCTGGGCCCCTCAGGTCAAGAAGGGCCTCAGGGAACTGCTGGAGAGAGTCCAGCACAGAGCCACAGAAATGATGAAGGCAGTTGAACATCTACCTGCTGAGGAGAGCCTGAGGGAGCTGAGGGCTCTGGAGCTTGGAGAGGAAGAGCCTGAGGGTGACCTCCTTGCTGTTGCTAAAGCTGTGCAGGGTGATGCCCAGAGGCTGGAGCCAGGCTCTGCTGGGTGCTGCCCAATGCCAGCAGAAGGGGCAGTGGTGGAAGCTGAGGCAGAGAAAGTTCCATGGAAAGAGGAGGAAGAATTTTTTCCCCTGTGAGGGTGCCAGAGGCCTGGAGCAGGCTGCCCAGGTGGGGTTGTGGAGTCTCCCTCTCTGGAGGTAGTCAAGGCCCACCTGGGTGTGCTGCTGTGTGCCCTGCTCTGGGTGCTCCTGCTCTGGCAGGGGGGTTGGACTGGATGATCTGTGGAGGACCCTTCCAGCCCCTGGCACTCTGTGAGGTGCTTTCCATCTCCCTCCTTTTCTTCTTACCTGAAGTATTTGCATAGCTCTTGAGGCTTGGAAGTCCACCCAGCCCTCCTGGCACTGCAGAGCCTTCAAATCATTGCCTTCAAAGAACAGTTCCTCAAGCCAGCTCCTGTCTGCCAGCCTGCACCACTCATTATCTCAGCAGAGAGCCACTTCCTCCTTTGCTCTGACTCACTGCATGCTCCCCAGGTTTCCTCTGCTGTTGCTTTGTCATCCCTGAAATGAAGCTCAGAGCTTCCTTGGCCCACTCAAGTGTGGTGAAGCTTTGAGCAGGGATTTGTAAGGGCCTTCTGTGCATGCTGATGCCTCCATCCTTGCTGGAGGAGAGGCAGCTCTGGGCACTCTGTTCTGCATTGTCTGAGGTTTTCTGGTCTCATGTTTTAGAGTCAAAGAACTGGAAGGGACCTCAAGGCTCAGCCAGTTCTGAACCCCGCCCTGCCAGGAGAGGAGAAGGCTCTGAGGAGACCTAATTGTGGCCTTCCCCTTGCAGGAGGCTGCAGGAAAGCTGGGGAGGGACTTTGGAGGGGGTGAGGGAGGGACAGGACTGGAGGGGATGGAGCCAAAGGAGAAGTGGGGAGCTGGAGATTGGCTGTGAGGAAGAAGTTGTTGGGCAGGAGGGTGGTGAGAGCCTGGCCCAGGCTGCCCAGGGAGGTGGTGGAAGCCTCCTGCTGCTGCCTGGAGGTGTTTGCAGCCAGGCTGGAGGTGGCTGTGAGCAAGCTGCTGTGGGGTGAGGTGTCCCTGCCCATGGCAGGGGCTTGGAGCTGGCTGAGCCTGGAGCTCCCTTCCAGCCCTGACAATTCTAGCAAAGGGGCAGGGTTCACCTCAGAGTAAAAGAGCAGGGCACACTTTCAGCCTCTCCTTTTGTGGTCTGGAGCCTTGCTGCTGTGTTCCTTCCAGGGAGCTTGACCCTATTCTGACAGAGGTGACCCTGATGAACGCCCGCAGCGAGCTCTACCTGAGGTTCATCAAGAGAAGAATCACTGCTGACTTCGAGGTGGGAGACTCCATGGCCTCAGAGGAGGTAAAGCAAGGTAACAGCTTGACTGGCAACCCTTGGCAGGCTCTCTGCTCCTTGCAGCTACAAGTGGAGGTATCTCTGGGCTCAGTGGCAGAGCAGAGTAACCCAGGCTGTGCTCTGGGGGAGCTCTGTGCAAAGAGGATTGTGGGAGCGTGGCCTCCTCCTCCACCCCCAAAGCTCTCTTCCAGCACTGGGTGTTGCCTCCAGCAGGGAAAACCAATGTTAGGAATGACTGCAGAGCACAAGAAAAGAGGTGCCTGAGGGAAAGGTAGGGCCCTTTGGTCACTGCAGGCACACCTGAGGAGAAAGCTCTTCCCACAGAGAGTTGTTGGCCCTTGGGATGTGCTGCCCAGGGAGGTGGTGGAGTCCCCATCCCTGGAGGTGTTCAAGAGGGGATTGGATGTGGCACTTGGAGCCATGGTTTAGTAGTCCTGAGGTGTTGGGTGACAGGTTGGACTTGATGATCCTTGAGGTCTCTTCCAACCTTATTGATTCTGTGATAATGACCTGGGAGGAGAGTCCAGCACCAACCTCTCCACCACCTCCTCTCAGGGGCTGCAGACAGCAGTGAGGTCTCCCCTCAGCCTCCTCTGTCTCTCCCTGCCCAGCCCCAGCTCCTTCAGGCTCTCTCCAGCAGATTTCTTCCCCAGGCCCTTCCCAGCTTCCTTGCCCTGCTCTGCCCTGGCTCCAGCACCTCCACAGCTCTCTGGCACTGAGGTGCCCAGAGCTGGACACTGAGGTGCCCAGAGCTGAGCCCCAGGGGACAATCCCCTCCCTGCTCCTCTGCACACAGCATTGCTGAGCCCAGCCAGGAGGCCTTTGGCTCTCTGGGCCCCCTGGGCAACTGCTGGCTCCTGTTCAGCTGCTTGGCCATCAGCACCCCCAGGTCCCATCCTGCCAGCAGCTTGCCAGCCACACTGCCCCAGGCCTGCAGCACTGCTTGGGGTGGTTGTGCCCCAGGGGCAGGCCCTGGCCCTTGGCCTTGGTGGAGCTCATCCTTGAAGCCATGGATCCAGTCTGTCCAAGTCCCTCTGTAGAGCCTCCCTGCCCTGGTGCAGCTCAGCACCCCACCTAAGTTGGTGTCCTGTGCCAGCTTACTGCTGACACAACTCTCTGCCTTCATTGAGGTCATCAATCAAGATGTTGCACTTGGAGCCATGGTTTAGTAGTCCTGAGGTGTTGGGTGACAGGTTGGACTTGATGATCCCTGAGGTCTTTATTGGCTCTGTGATAGCCCAGTGGTTCCAGATGGAGCTGGCTGGCAGGTGGTGTCTCTCTCTTGGGTCTGTCTTAGGCACAAGTGCTGTTCAGTACCACAGCATCACAGTATCACTAAGGTTGGAAATGACCTCGAGGATCATCGAGTCCAAGCTGGCACCACAGACCTCATGACCAGACCATGGCACCAAGTGCCACATCCAATCCCCTCTGGAACACCTCCAGGGGTGGGGACTCCACCACCTCCCTGGGCAGCACAGCCCAGGGCCAACAACTCTCTCTGGGAAGAACTTTCTCCTCCCCTCCAGCCTAAACCTCCCCTGGCACAGCTTGAGACTGTGTCCTCTTGTTCTGGTGCTGGCTGCCTGGGAGAAGAGCCCAACCCCCACCTGGCTCCAACCTCCCTGCAGGGAGTTGCAGAGAGCAATGAGGTCTCCCCTGAGCCTCCTCTTCTGCAGGCTAAGCAACCCCAGCTCCCTCAGCCTCTCCTCCCAGGGCTGTGCCCCAGACCCCTCCCCAGCTTTCTTGCCCTTCTCTGGACACCTTCCAGCAGCTCAACCTCTTTCCTAACCTGAGGAGCCCAGAGCTGGACACAGGACTCAAGGGGTGGCCTGAGCAGTGCTGAGCACAGGGCAGGATGAGCTCCCTGCTCCTGCTGGCCACACTGCTCCTGCTGCAGGCCAGGATGCCCTTGGCCTTCTTGGCCCTCTGGGCACACTGCTGCCTCCTGTTCAGCTGCTCTCCACCACTCCCTCCAGCTCCCTCTCTGCCTGGCTGCTCTCAGCCACTCTGCCCCCAGCCTGGAGCACTGCCTGGGGTTGCTGTGGCCAAAGTGCAGCCCCTGGCACTTGGACTTGTTGAATGCCATCCTGTTGGCCTCTGCCCATCTGCCCAGCCTGGCAAGGTCCCTCTGCAGAGCCCTTCTGCCCTCTCACTGACCAACCTCTGCTCCCAGCTTGCTGTCAGCTGCAAACGTGCTGATGACTGACTCCATCCCCTCCTCCAGATCATCAACGAAGATGTTAAAGAGCACAGGGCCCAGCACTGCTCCCTGGGGCACAGCACTGGGGCCTGGCTGCCAGCTGGCTGTGGCACCATTCACCACCACTCTCTGGGCTCAGCCTCCAGCCACTTCCTCACCCAGCTCAGAGTGCTGCTGGCCCAGCCCAGGGGTGCTGGGGTTGGGGGAGCAGCTGGACAGGAGCCAGCACTGGGCACTGGCAGCACAGGAGGCCAAGGGCAGCCTGGGCTGCAGCCAGAGCAGTGTGGCCAGAGCTGGAGAGAGAGGATCCTGCCCCTCTGCTCTGTTCTGGGGAGACCTCACCTGCAGGGCTGGGGCCAGCTCTGAGTGTCCCAACACAAGAGACCTGCTGGAGAGGCTCCAGAGGAGGCCATGAAGATGATCAGAGGGCTGGAGAGCCTCTGCTGTGGGGACACAAGCTGAGAGAGTTGGGGCTGTGCAGCCTGGAGAGGAGAAGGCAGCAGGGAGACCTTAGAGCAATGTTTCACTGTCTGAACCTCATTTCAATATCTGCAAAGGACCTCCAGGCAGGCTGGGGAGGGACTGTGCAGGAGGGGCTGTGGGGATAGGCCCAGGGGCAATGGTTTGGAGCTGGAGCAGGGCAGAGTTAGGTTGGACACCAGGAGGAGGGAGACACAGGGAGGCTGGGGAGAGCCTGGCCCAGGCTGCCCAGGGAGGTGGTGGAGGCTCCATCCCTGCAGCCCTTCCAGCTCAGCCTGGCTGTGTCCCTGGGCAGCCTGCTGCAGCTGGAGCTGTCCCTGCTGCCTGCAGGGGCTTGGACAGGATGCCCTTGGAGGCTCCCCCCCAAGCCATTGCAATCTGTGAAGCTGTGAATCCTCAAGGTGAAGGCTCAGGGTTCTGATACCCCAGGGAGCTCTGGAAATGGCTTTGGTCACCTGCAAAAGTCAGCTCAGCACTTCCAGCTCCTCAGCTGAGGCTGTGAGTCGTTCCAGCTTGGGCTCTGCAGGTGGGTGTCCTTTGGGTGCCCAGGAGACAGGCAGCAAAGGGGAGGAGGTGGAGCTGCTTTCTGGTGCTTGGGCCCTGCTGAATGCTCCCTGTTGTGTTCTGCAGAGCATCAAAAATACCTGGACAAGCTCCTCAACAATTGTCTGCTGAGCTGCACCATGCAGGAGCTCATTGGCTACTACATCACCATGGAGGAATACTTCATGAGGGAGACTGTCAACAAGGTAGGGCTCAGACCTGCAGTCTCTGCTGGCAGCTGAGACCTCTGCTTGTGCTCCCCAGTCCTCTCTGAGCTTCCCTAGGGAGGGAGGGGTGTGGGGGAGAAGAACTTCAGCAAGGCCTTTGCCACCATCCCCCCACAGCAAGCTCCTGGCCAGGCTGTCAGCCCCTGGCTGGGACAGCAGCACTCTGAGCTGGGTGAGGAAGTGGCTGGAGGCTGAGCCCAGAGAGTGGTGGTGAATGGTGCCACAGCCAGCTGGCAGCCAGGCCCCAGTGCTGTGCCCCAGGGAGCAGTGCTGGGCCCCAGCCTGATCAATATCCTCATTGATGATCTGGAGGAGGGGATGGAGTCCAGCAGCAGTGAGTTTGCAGCTGACAGCAAGCTGGGGGCAGGAGTTGAGCTGTGAGAGGGGAGGAGAGCTCTGCAGAGGGACCTTGCCAGGCTGGGCAGATGGGCAGAGGCCAAGGGCAGGAGATTGAACACAGCCAAGTGCCAGGGGCTGCACTTTGGCCACAGCAACCCCAGGCAGAGCTCCAGGCTGGGGGCAGAGTGGCTGAGAGCAGCCAGGCAGAGAGGGACCTGGGGGGAGTGGTGGAGAGCAGCTGAACAGGAGGCAGCAGTGTGCCCAGGGGGCCAAGAAGGCCAAGGGCATCCTGGCCTGCAGCAGGAGCAGTGTGGCCAGCAGGAGCAGGGAGCTCATCCTGCCCTGTGCTCAGCACTGCTCAGGCCACCCCTTGAGTCCTGTGTCCAGCTCTGGGCTCCTGAGGTTAGGAAAGAGGTTGAGCTGCTGGAAGGTGTCCAGAGAAGGGCAAGAAAGCTGGGGAGGGGTCTGGGGCACAGCCCTGTGAGGAGAGGCTGAGGGAGCTGGGGTTGCTTAGCCTGGAGAAGAGGAGGCTCAGGGGAGACCTCATTGCTCTCTCCAACTCCCTGCAGGGAGGTTGGAGCCAGGTGGGGGTTGGGCTCTTCTCCCAGGCAGCCAGCACCAGAACAAGAGGACACAGTCTCAAGCTGTGCCAGGGGAAGTTCAGGCTGGAGGTGAGGAAGAAGTTCTTCCCAGCAAGAGAGATTGGCCCTTGGGCTGTGCTGCCCAGGGAGGTGGTGGAGTCCCCATCCCTGGAGGTGTTCAAGAGGGGATTGGATGTGGCCCTTGGTGCCATGGTTTAGCAGCCAGGAGGTGTTTGGTGCCAGGTTGGACCTGATGATCCTTGAGGCCCCTTCCAACCTTATTGACTCTATGAATTCCCTCTTCCTGCTGCAGCCCTCACAGGAAGCCTTTCCTGCTTGCTATTGCTTCTCTGATTCTATGAATAGAGCTCATGGCAGGTTTGCAGCTGTTGGGAAGGTCTTTTGTTTCCATGGCCTGGAGAAGCAGTTGGTTGGTTGTGAGCTCTGCCTCCAAGCACACCCCAGGGGCTCTCCCAGGGTCAGATCTTCCAGGCCCGTGGGCTGCTGGCAGCCAGGATCCGTGGTGCCCAGCTCACACCCCTGGTAGAGCTCAGCTGAGGGGGAAAGGGCCAGGCTGGCAGTGAGCTCTCAGTGCTGCTGTGAGGGGGCCCTGAGGCAGCTTGCTTTGCAGGCTGTAGCCATGGACAGCTGTGAGAAGGGGCAGCTCACCTCCAGCATGGTGGACGATGTGTTCTACATCGTGAAGAAGTGCATCGGCCGTGCCCTCTCCAGCTCCAGCATCGACTGCCTCTGTGCCATGATCAACCACTCCACCACTGAGCTGGAGTCTGACTTCAGGTAAGGGGAGCACACCTCTGGGGCCTGCCTCCACCTGCCTTCTCTCTCAGGTGATCTCAATTTTGACCCACAGGACAGAACGTCTTCCAGACAGCCGGCCTGCAGAGCTGGCAGAAGGAGCCAGGGAGCTGCACTGCTCCCTTGTGATCCAGGAGGAAGCACTTAGAGGCCTGCTCAGCCACTTGGATCCCCACAAGTCCATGGGACCAAATGGGATCCATCCTAGGGTGCTGAGAGAGCTGGCAGATCACAGTATCATGAGCTGGCCAAGCCACTCTCCATCATTTTCCAGCAGGCCTGGCTCACTGGAGAGGTCCCAGAGGACTGGAAGCTGCCAAGGTGATGCCCATCCACAAGTAGGGCTGGTTGGATGAGCCAGGGAATTCCAGGCCTGGAAGCCTGACCTCAGTGCCAGGCAAGGTTATGGAACAGAGCATCCTAAGTGCAATCACACAGCACTTCCAGGATGGCCAAGGGCTCAGGCCCAGCCAGCATGGAGTTAGGAAGGGCAGGTCCTGCCTGAGCAACCTGAGCTCCTTCCATGCCCAGGGCACTGCCTGGGGGCTGTGGGGCAGGCTGTGGATATGGTCTGCCTGGACTGCAGCAAGGCCTTTGCCACCATCCCCCCCAGCAAGCTCCTGGCCAAGCTGTCAGCCCCTGGCTGGGACAGCAGCACTCTGAGCTGGGTGAGGAAGTGGCTGGAGGCTGAGCCCAGAGAGTGGTGGTGAATGGTGCCACAGCCAGCTGGCAGCCAGGCCCCAGTGCTGGGCCCCAGGGAGCAGTGCTGGGCCCCAGCCTGATCAATATCCTCATTGATGATCTGGAGGAGGGGATGGAGTCCATCAGCAGTAAATTTGCAGCTGACAGCAAGCTGGGGGCAGGAGTTGATCTGCTGGAGGGTAGAGAGCTCTGCAGAGGGACCTTGCCAGGCTGGGCAGATGGGCAGAGGCCAAGGGCAAGAGATTGAACACAGCCAAGTGCCAGGGGCTGCACTTTGGCCACAGCAACCCCAGGCAGTGCTACAGGCTGGGGGCAGAGTGGCTGAGAGCAGCCAGGCAGAGAGGGAGCTGGGGGGAGTGGTGGAGAGCAGCTGAACAGGAGGCAGCAGTGTGCCCAGGGGGCCAAGAAGGCCAAGGGCATCCTGGCCTGCAGCAGGAGCAGTGTGGCCAGCAGGAGCAGGGAGCTCATCCTGCCCTGTGCTCAGCACTGCTCAGGCCACCCCTTGAGTCCTGTGTCCAGCTCTGGGCTCCTGAGGTTAGGAAAGAGGTTGAGCTGCTGGAAGGTGTCCAGAGAAGGGCAAGAAAGCTGGGGAGGGGTCTGGGGCACAGCCCTGTGAGGAGAGGCTGAGGGAGCTGGGGTTGCTTAGCCTGGAGAAGAGGAGGCTCAGGGGAGACCTTCTTGCTCTCTGCAACTCCCTGCAGGGAGGTTGGAGCCAGGTGGGGGTTGGGCTCTTCTCCCAGGCAGCCAGCAGCAGAACAAGAGGACACAGTCTCAAGCTGTGCCAGGGGAGGTTCAGGCTGGAGGTGAGGAGAAAGTTCTTCACTGAGAGTCATTCATCATTGGGATGTGCTGCCCAGGGAGGTGGTGGAGTCCCCATCCCTGGAGGTGTTCAGGAGGAGAGTTGATGGGGTGCTTGGTGCCATGGTTGATTTGATTAGGTGGTGTTGGATGATAGGTTGGACTGGATGATCTTGAAGGTCCCTTCCAACTTGGCCTATCCTATCCTATCCTATCCTATCCTATCCTATCCTATCCTATCCTATCCCCTTCAAGCCTCTTGCTTTGCCCTCTGGGTGGAAGCTGCTCTCAGGAGCAGCAGCAGGTGTGGTGTGGTGTGGCAGGCTGCAGCTGGGCTAATTTTTCCTCACAGGGGTGGGGTGATCACCTGTGAGACAGACAGAGAAAGGAATTGCATGGCCCCCCCAAAATCTCTGGGGCACCACAGAGCATTGGGGTCCTACCCTGCTTGGTGGCACACAGTCCTCCTGCCTCTGGGTTGCCTTTGTGACACTGCTTAGTGGGGTGAGCTGCAGAGCTTGTCCTGCCTCTGTTTCTCATCCCAACACAGTATCATAGTATCAGTCAGGGTTGGAAAGGACCACAAGGCTCAGCCAGTTCCAACCCCCCTGCCATGGGCAGGGACACCCCACACTACAGCAGGCTGCCCAGAGCCTCAGCCAGCCTGGCTGCAAACACCTCCAGGGACAGGGCCCCAACCACCTCCCTGGACAACCCATTCCAGGCCTTCACCACTCTGATGGGGAAGATGGACATGAAACATGGAAGTGGGAAACAGGCTGAAGAGAGCTGGGCCCAGGCTTGTTCAACATCTCTGTGGGTGCCATGGGCAGTGGCACTGAGTGCACCCTCAGCAGGTTTGCTGCTGACACCAAGCTGTGTGGTGCAGCAGACAGCTGGAGGGAAGGGATCCATCCAGAGGGAGCTGGGCAGGCTGGAGAGGTGGGCACAAGCCAACCTCAGGAGGTTCAACAAGAGCAAGGGCAGGGTCCTGCAGCTGGGTGGAGGCAACCCCAGGCACAAATGCAGGCTGGGCAGGGAGTGGCTGGCAAGCAGCCCTGAGGAGAGAGCCTTGGGGGTGCTGGGGGAGGAGAAGCTCAGCAGGAGCTCTCAGTGTGCACTTGCAGCCCAGAAAGCCAACCAGATCCTGGGCTGCAGCAGGAGAAGTGTGGCCAGCAGGGCAAGGGAGGTGATTCTCCCCCTCTGCTCAGCTCTGGGGAGACCCCAGCTGGAGTCCTGCCTCCAGTTCTGGAGCCCCTATTGCAAGAGGGATGTGGAGGTGCTGGAAGGTGTGCAGAGCAGGGCCAGGAGGATGAGCAGAGGGCTGGAGCTGCTCTGCTGTGAGGACAGACTGAAGGGGTTGGGGCTGTTCAGTCTGGAGAAGAGAAGGCTCCCAGGTGACCTCATTGTGGCCTTCCAGGATCTGCAGGGGACTCCAGGAAGGCTGGGGAGGGACTGCTCAGGATCTCAGGCAGTGATAGGAGTAGGGGGAATGGAATGAAGCTGGAGGTGGGGAGATTGAGGCTGGAGGTGAGGAGGAAGTTCCCCATGAGAGTGGTGAAGGCCTGGAATGGGTTGTGCAGGGAGGTGGTTGGGGCCCTGTCCCTGGAGGTGTTTAAGGCCAGGCTGGCTGAGGCTCTGGGCAGCCTGCTGTAGTGTGGGGTGTCCCTGCCCATGGCAGGGGGGTTGGAACTGGCTGAGCCTTGTGGTCCCTCCCCACCCTGACTGATACTCTGATACCTTGTTGAGGTCACAGCTCAGCCGGACTGCTGCCCCCCGGCCCGGAGCGCAGCTCTGCTGGGCCTTGCTCTGAGCCCCTGCTGTGTTCTCTTTGCCCTCACAGGGAGGTTCTGCACACCAAGCTGAAGCAGGGCTTTCCAGCCACCACCTTCCAGGACTTCCAGAGAGGGGTGACCAGTGCTGTGAACATCATGCACAGCAGCCTGCAGCAGGGCAAGTTCGACACCAAAGGCATCGAAAGCACCGACGAGGCCAAGCAGTCTTTCCTGGTGGGTTGGGTGGATGTTCTGGTGGAGGATGGGTTGGGGGGGGGGGCTCTTGGGAGCAGGATTGGTGCAGCTATCACAGCTTCAGAGCCCCTGAAAGCCTCTTGAGGTGTGCTGGGTGGCCTGGCTTCTTTGGCTGTCTGGTAGATGCTTCTACCTCGCCTCGTGTCTGTAGGGCTTCCAGACCAGGCCTGTGCCAGTGTGATGCTGGGACTGCCTCCCAGGCTGCTGCCATGATGCTCTCCCCAAGGCTGGGGAAGAGCCTGGGCTCTTCTGAGGTGGGCATCAGTCCTGTTCTTCACAGGCTCTGTGCAGAGGTGGTGAGAGAGCATCTCCTCCATGCCTTCCTCTGGAGGAAAGTTCCCTGGCCCAAGCTCAGGGCTCCTTCATTCTCACTTGTCAGAGAGAGTTCCTGTTGGAGCAGGGTTGTCTGCCCTGCTTGGCCTTGCAAGAGCCTCCTCTTGCCTTGCCCTAATAGCAGCTTGAGCAGGCCAGAACGTGGCAGTGTGCTTCAGAGGCCCCTTGGAGAGCATCTGAAGGGCTGTCACTGCTGGCCTCTGCAGCATGAAGCATCCTTCTCCCTGCTGGGATGCTGTAGGGGGGACCTCTGGGTGAGCAGCTCTGGATGTGGTCTCTCTCCTCTCAGCCAGCCCTGCTGGGTTGAGCAGATCTGAGAGGTGCTGGCTCACCCTGACTTGTCTCCATGAGCTGCTGTGAACACCCAGTGCTGGAGGCTCCTTGAGACTTTGTACAAGGAGAGCTGGCAGCAGAGGGAGGAGGAGGAGGAGGAGGGACTGAATTTTTCCATTTCATTAGATTCTTGGTTGCAGGTTTCTGAGTTTCCTGAAGCAGGAGTGCTTCAAGTGTCAGTTCTCCTGCTGGAGCTCCTCAGTCATCTGTCAGCTTGCCTCATTTCCTTTGCCTTCACAACCCAGCCTTACCCTGACATTCAGTTCAAGCTTCAGCAGGTAGAGAACAGCCTGTTCCATGCAGAGCAGATGCTCATGTGGCAGGAGGGGTGCTGGTTCCTCCTGCCTAGAGAACAAAAACCACCTTCCTCCCATGCTGCTGCTTAGGAACCATCCCCCTCCAGCCACTCCTGGGCTGCTGTTCTTCATCACACTGCCACAGAAGGCTGAGGCTGCAGCCTGTCTTCCACAGGCAGGGTTGGAAGCAGAATGACAATCTCACAGTATCACCAGGGTGGGAAGAGACCTCAAAGATCATCAGGTCCAAGCTGGCACCACAGACCTCAGGGCTAGACCATGGCACCAAGTGCCACATCCAATCCCCTCTGGAACACCTCCAGGGGTGGGGACTCCACCACCTCCCTGGGCAGCACAGCCCAAGGGCCAACAACTCTCTCAGTGAAGAACTTTCTCCTCACCTCCAGCCTGAACTTCCCCTGGCACAGCTTGAGACTGTGTCCTCTTGTTCTGGTGCTGGCTGCCTGGGAGAAGAGCCCAACCCCCACCTGGCTCCAACCTCCCTGCAGGGAGTTGCAGAGAGCAAGAAGGTCTCCCCTGAGCCTCCTCTTCTCCAGGCTAAGCAACCCCAGCTCCCTCAGCCTCTCCTCACAGGGCTGTGCCCCAGACCCCTCCCCAGCTTTCTTGCCCTTCTCTGGACACCTTCCAGCAGCTCAACCTCTTTCCTAGCCTGAGGAGCCCAGAGCTGGACACAGGACTCCAGGGGTGGCCTGAGCAGTGCTGAGCACAGGGCAGGATGAGCTCCCTGCTCCTGCTGGCCACACTGCTCCTGCTGCAGGCCAGGATGCCCTTGGCCTTCTTGGCCCCCTGGGCACACTGCTGCCTCCTGTTCAGCTGCTCTCCACCACTCCCCCCAGCTCCCTCTCTGCCTGGCTGCTCTCAGCCACTCTGCCCCCAGCCTGGAGCTCTGCCTGGGGTTGCTGTGGCCAAAGTGCAGCCCCTGGCACTTGGACTTGTTGAATGCCATCCTGTTGGCCTCTGCCCATCTGCCCAGCCTGGCAAGGTCCCTCTGCAGAGCCCTTCTGCCCTCTCACTGACCAACTCCTGCCCCCAGCTTGCTGTCACCTGCAAACTTGCTGATGACTGACTCCATCCCCTCCTCCAGATCATCAATGAAGATGTCAAAGAGCACAGGGCCCAGCACTGCTCCCTGGGGCACACCACTGGTGCCTGGCTGCCAGCTGGCTGTGGCACCATTCACCACCACTCTCTGGGCTCAGCCTCCAGCCACTTCCTCACCCAGCTCAGAGTGCTGCTGTCCCAGCCAGGGGCTGACAGCTTGGCCAGGAGCTTGCTGGGGGGGATGGTGGCAAAGGCCTTGCTGCAGTCCAGGCTGACCACATCCACAGCCTGCCCCACAGCCCCCAGGCAGTGCCCTGGGCATGGAAGGAGCTCAGGTTGCTCAGGCAGGACCTGCCCTTCCTAACTCCATGCTGGCTGGGCCTGAGCCCTTGGCCATCCTTCAGGTGTGCAGTGACTGCCCCCAGGATAATCTGCTCCATCACTTTCCCTGGCACTGAGCTCAAGCTGCCAGGCCTGGAGTTTGCAGGTTCCTCTATCCACCCTTCTTGTGGCTGGGGACCACATTGGCAGCTTCCAGTCCTCTGGGACCTCTGTGGTGAGCCAGGACTGGAGGAAAATGATGACTGTGGAATGGTTTGGATTGGAAGGGACCTTCAGGATCATCCAGTTCCAGCTCCCCTGCAGGTGCAGGGACACTCCCATTAGCCCAGGTTGCTCAAGGCCTCATCAACTAAATAATGAGGGGAAAAAGGAGTCAGGTATCTCTAAACCCTGCCCTGGAATCCCAGAACTGTTTGGCTTGGAAGGGAACTTCTAAGCTCCAGGGGCAGGGACCTGTGCTAGCTGACATCAGGGACACAGAATCATCACAGAATTGTCAGGGTTGGAAGGGACCTCAAGGATCAGCTAGCTCCAACCCCCCCCCCTGCCATTGGGCCAGGCACATGGGAGTCCCTGTGCCTCAGCCTCAGGCAGCTCTGTGCCTCTGCAGGGCTTTGAGCACACAGTGTCCCCCCCATCAATGCTTGGACGTGGAGCTGAGTGTCTGAGCTGCTGGGGAAGTCCCAACCAGGTCTCCCTGGCTTCACTGTGGTTTGGTTTGCTTGTTTCCAGGTGACATTAAACAATGTGGAAGCCTGCAGTGAGAACATCATGACCCTGAAGAAGACTTTGGAGGTGCAGTTGGACTTCTGTTACTGCTCTTTCCTTAGCCAAATTGGTAATGCCTTCCCTTGAGGGGTGGGGGGAGCCCAGGTGAACCAGCTGGGCTTCCCTGTGCCCAAAATTCCTGAGGTCTTTGCCCCCCCCCAGCCATAGGAAAGCAGTTTTGGGGCTGGCAACAGCAGTTCCTCCAGCATGCCCAACCTGGCACAGGCTGGGAGGCAGTGGATTGCTCATGGGGATCACTCAGAGGTGGTGGTGCTGCAGTGCTGGTAGCCCCTGCCTTCCTTTCTGATGTGCCTGTTAGGAGAGCATTGCAGGGGAAGGGGACCTGGGGGTGCTGGGTGGCCAGAAGGATGCCCATGAGCCAGCAATGTGCCCTGGTGGCCAAGAAGGCCAAGGGCATCCTGGGGTGGATTAGAAGGGCTGTGGTTAGTAGGTGGAGAGAGGTTCTCCTGTCCCTCTGCTCTGCCCTGCTAAGGTCACGTCTGGGATATTGTGTCCAGTTCTGGGACACTCAGCTCAAGAAGGAGCTCAGGGAACTGCTGGAGAGAGACCAGCACAGAGCCACAGAGCTGCTGCAGGCAGTGGAACATCTCCCTGTGAGGCCAGGCTGAAGGACTTGGAGCTTGGAGCAGAGGAGCCTGAGGGCTGCCCTCATTGCTGGGGATCAAGATGTGCAGGGCTGGAGCCAGGCTCTGCTCAGGGATGGCCAAGGACAGCACAAGGGGCACTGGGGGCAAGCTGGAGCAGAGGAGGAGCCACAGGACCAGAAGGAGAAACCTTTTCACTGTGAAGGTGGCAGAGCCCTGGAGCAGGCTGCCCAGAGAGGTTGTGGAGCCTCCTGCTCTGGAGACACTCAAACCCCCTCTGGATGTGTTCCTGTGTGGCCTGCCCTGGCTGTTGCTGCTCTGGCACTGGGGGGGTTGGACTGGCTGATCTCTGGAGGTCCTTTCCAACCCCCTAACATTCTGCTTCTTGCTGGCCTCTGCCCCTCTGGAGCAGCAGCTTCTGCCTTCACAGGGTCAGGAGTTTCTCTCCTGTGCTGGGGGCAGAGCTCAGTGACTGGCAGGGCAGGGCAGGGCACTGCCTGGGTTATTAACCTGCAGCTTGCTGATCTCTTCCCTGCAGAGTGACTGCAGCAAGCTGCTGAGCCAAGGCTTTGGGGGTGAGCAGGCCCAGGCCAAGATTGAGAGCTGCCTGTCTGACATGGCTGCTGTCTCCAGCAAGTTCAGGGACCTGCTGCAGGTGAGTCTCCTGCTGCCCTACCCCTGGCCTGCAGCACTGTCTGGGCATTGTCTTCAGGGAGAGCTCAGGCAGGAAATCAGAATGCAGAATGAACCAGGTTGGAAGAGACCTTTGAGACTCATCCAGCCCAACCTGGCACCCAGCACCATCTGATCAACTCAACCATGGCACCAAGGGCCTCAGCCAGGCTCTGCCTAAACACCCCCAGGGATGGGGACTCCACCACCTCCCTGGGCAGCACATCCCAAGGGCCAATCTCTCTTGCTGGGAAGAACTTCTTCCTGACATCCAGCCTGAACCTCCCCTGGCACAGCTTGAGACTGTGTCCTCTTGTTCTGCTGCTGGGTGCCTGGGAGAAGAGCCCAACCCCCACCTGGCTCCAACCTCCCTGCAGGGAGTTGCAGAGAGCAAGAAGGTCTCCCCTGAGCCTCCTCTTCTGCAGGCTAAGCAACCCCAGCTCCCTCAGCCTCTCCTCACAGGGCTGTGCCCCAGACCCCTCCCCAGCTTTCTTGCCCTTCTCTGGACACCTTCCAGCAGCTCAACCTCTTTCCTAACCTCAGGAGCCCAGAGCTGGACACAGGACTCAAGGGGTGGCCTGAGCAGTTCTGAGCACAGGGCAGGATGAGCTCCCTGCTCCTGCTGGTCACACTGCTCCTGCTGCAGGCCAGGATGCCTTTGGCCTTCTTGGCCCCCTGGGCACACTGCTGCCTCCTGTTCAGCTGCTCTCCACCACTCCCCCCAGCTCCCTCTCTGTTTGGCAGCTCTCAGCCACTCTGCCCCCAGCCTGGAGCTCTGCCTGGGGTTGCTGTGGCCAAAGTGCAGCCCCTGGCACTTGGATGTGCTCAATCTCTTGCCCTTGGCCTCTGCCCATCTGCCCAGCCCGGCAAGGTCCCTCTGCAGAGCCTCTCTACCCTCCAGCAGATCAACTCCTGCCCCCAGCTTGCTGTCAATCCTTTCAGGCCAGGGCCTGGGCCACATCTGACTCCAGTTAGGGGTGCAGAGGGGAGTAAATGAGGGAGGGCTGAGGCATGGAAATGGATGCAGCCTGTTTGCACAGCCACAGCAGCTGGCAGCTACCTCAACTGCCCTGAGAGCAGCTGCAGAGCCAGGAGGAGCATTGCTCCATTTGCCTGCTCTCAGCACAGGGCTGCATTTGGTGCAGCATTTTCAGGGGCAGAAATGCTCATGGTGTCTCCATCTCCCCCAAGAATCACTTGGTTGGGAAAGACCTGAAGAGCCCCAAGCCCAACCCCAACCCAGCATCTCCCTCTGCACAACTGTTGGACCCTGTCCTGAAGCTCCTCAACCAAACAGCTTTCCACCCCCCTGGGCAGCCTGGGCCAGTGCCTGGTGCCCCTTTCAGTGAAGAAGCTCTCCCTAATCTCCAACCTCAACCTCCCCTGGTGCAACTGGAGGCCATTTCCTCTCCTCCTATCACCTGGGAGAAGAGACCAACCCCCACCTCACCCCAGCCTCCTTTCAGGGAGCTGTAGAGAGCAAGGAGGTCTTCCCTCAGCATCTTCCTCTCCAGGCTGAACACCCCCAGCTCCCTCAGCTGCTTCTCCCCAGGCCCTTCCCCAGCTTTGCTGCCCTTTTCTGGCCATCTTCCAGCCCCTCACTGTCCTTCTTGGAGTGAAGGCCCCAAAACTGACCCCAGGATTCAAGCTGTGGCCTCCCCAGTGCTGAGTGCAGGGGTGACCTCCTCCTGCATCCTCCCTCATGACACATCACATTGCCAAGTTCCCTGGGGAGGGGAGGAGAGGAGAGGAGATGCCAGACTGGCTTCCCTCCATGCCTCTCCTGCCCAGCTCCACCTGCTCATCTCCCCCAGCTCCTCCCTGCTCAGCAGGCAAACCCAGCCCTGGCCCACTGCTGTTTACTCTGAATCCTCCAAGGGGTGGGTGAGAGGAAACAAACTGTTCCTCACCTCCAACCTAAACCTCCCCTGGTGCAACTGGAGGCCATTTCCTCTTGGCCCTTGGGGAGAAGAATCCAATCCCCACCTGGCTGCAGTCTCCTTCCAGGGAGCTGCAGAGTGAGGTCTCCCCTCAGCCTCCTCTCCAGCTCCCTCAGCTGCTCCTCCCCAGCCCTGTTCTCCAGGCCCTTCCCCAGCTTTGCTGCCCTTCTCTGGCCATCTTCCAGCCCCTCACTGTCCTTCTTGGAGTGAAGGCCCCAAAACTGACCCCAGGATTCGAGCTGTGGCCTCCCCAGTGCTGAGTGCAGGGGTAGACCTCCTCCTGCATCCTCCCTCATGACACATCACCTTGCCAAGTTCTCCAGAGCCTTGCTAGGTAGCAGTCAGGACAGGCTGGTGCTAGAGAAGAGTTGCTCTTCTCTCAGCTTCCACCTCCTTTCCCAAAGGGAAACACTCCTTGGCATGGAGCAGAAGCCTCTCTGGCTAAACCCACTCTTGTGTGGCATGCTGGGGCCTGGGGCCTTGAAACTTCACAGTGCTCTGTGGCAGAGAGAGGAGCAGGAGGACCTAAGCCTCCTGGTGGTGGTGGGGAGGGGAAAAGCCAAGCACCCAGCCAGCTTTCCCCTGGAAGGGTTGTCCAGACCTGGAAGAGGGTTGAACCATCATCCCTGGAGGGGTTTAAGAGCCACAGAGATGGTGGTGCTGGAGGGTGTGGTGGGATTGGATGATCTTAAAAGTCTCTTCCAGCCTGCTCTGGGTCAGGCAGTGGAAGAGGGAGGTGGGGAAGACAACCACCATCCCTGGAACTGTGTGGCCATGGCTCCTGGGGGCATGGTTTGAGGGCCAGGGTGGGGGTGGGTTGGATGACCTTGGAGGTCTCTGCCAAGCCCAACAGTTCTGTGATGCTGGTGGCCTGAAAGGGACTATTTGGCCCCAGGCTTGCCATCAGCTTTGTACTTCAGAGGGGCCAGCCTGCTTTTGCTTGGCTCTGCAGCTGCCTGCAGCCAGGTGCCTCCATGCTGCTGCTGCTGCTGCTGCCAGCAAACCCTCTGGAGGCCTGTGGTCAGCAAGGAAACCAAAGAGCTCATCAATAAAGGACTAAAACCCTCCAGCCAGGCTCCACCAGCTGCAGAGCAAGCAAGAGGCTGAGCAGCAAAGCTCCTCTGCTGCCTGAGTCACACACCACACACACACACATTCAGTTTGCCTTGGGAAAGGACAAATGCCAGCAGGGCCTGCTCAGAAATGCCAGTTGGAGTTAAAAACTCCCAACAAATGCCAGGCAGCAGCAGGTAGCTGGAGAGCTTCATGCTGGGGAAGCTTTCTGGCCCTCCTGCTGAGCCACACGGGGTGGGTGGCAGGAGAAGGCTTTCAATGAGCTCTCTCAGCACTGAAGCAGCCAGAGGCAGCCTTTGCTGACACCCTGCTGCTGGGAGGGGGAGCTGGGATGTGCTGGGCTCATGATTAATGCAGGGCACCAGCTGTGGTTCCAGCTTTTAGCCTCCTTTTGGCTTCTCCCACTGAGCTGAGCTGCACTGGAGGTTGAGTGCAATCGCTGCCTCCCCTGGCTGTTGTCTGTGTGTCCTTCTCTGCCCTGGTGGGCTGGGAAGTGGAAGCCTCTCTCTCCTGCCCAGGAAGCCTCTGGGAGCTGTGTGGGCAGGGCTGGGGGAAGCAGGAGCCCTTCAGGGCAGGCTGCAGATCGGCACAAGGGCAGCTGCTGGGCCAACATCCTTCCTCCTCTTGTTGCTGTGGTGCCCTCAGAGCCACAGACTCAGGGGAGGCATTGGGTTGGAAGGGACCCTCAAAGGTCATCTCCTCCAACCAGCCTGCAGTCAGCAGGGACACCTCCAACTAGTGCAGATTGCTCAGAGCCCCATCAAGTCTGACCTTGTCCAGGGATGGGGCCTCCACCACATCTCTGGCCATCTCTGGTCCTCTGGCAGAGATCTGGGGCTTGTGGGCTCAGCCTCCTGTGCTGAGTTGGTGTCCCCAGCGTGCACTGAGGATGGGAGGCAGAGTAAGGACAGCCTGGCTGGTACACAACCCTCACCTCTTCTGTCCCCCCTCAGGAAGGGCTCAACGAGCTGAACAGCACAGCCATCAAACCCCAGGTGAAGCCCTGGATCAACCTCTTCCTCTCTGTCTCCCACAACATCGAGGAGGTGAGGCTCAGCATCCTCTGCGCCCAGCCCTCCTCTGCCCTCCCTTCCCTGCTCCCCACCCGGCTCTGCCCTCCCCGCCCCGCTCCCGGCCGGGCTCTGCCCTCCCCGCCCCGCTCCCGGCCGGGCTGAGCCCTCCCCGCCCCGCTCCCGGCCGGGCTGAGCCCTCCCCGCCCCGCTCCCGGCCGGGCTGAGCCCTCCCCGCCCCGCTCCCGGCCGGGCTGAGCCCTCCCCGCCCCGCTCCCGGCCGGGCTGAGCCCTCCCCGCCCTCTCCCGGCCGGGCTGTGCCCTCCCTGCCCTCCCCGGCCGGGCTCTGCCCTCCCCGCCCCGCTCCCGGCCGGGCTCTGCCCTCCCCGCCCCGCTCCCGGCCGGGCTGAGCCCTCCCCGCCCCGCTCCCGGCCGGGCTGAGCCCTCCCCGCCCCGCTCCTAACCGGACTGAGCCCTCCCCGCCCCGCTCCCGGCCGGGCTGTGCCCTCCCTGCCCCGCTCCCGGCCGGGCTGAGCCCTCCCCGCCCCGCTCCCGGCCGGGCTGTGCCCTCCCCGCCCCGCTCCCGGCCGGGCTGAGCCCTCCCCGCCCCGCTCCCGGCCGGGCTGTGCCCTCCCCGCCCCGCTCCCGGCCGGGCTGAGCCCTCTCCGCCCCGCTCCCGGCCGGGCTGAGCCCTCTCCGCCCCGCTCCCGGCCCTGCTCTGCCCTCCCCGCCCCGCTCCCGGCCCTGCTCTGCCCTCCCCGCCCCGCTCCCGGCCCTGCTCTGCCCTCCCCGCCCCGCTCCCGGCCCGGCTCAGCCCTCCCCGCCCCGCTCCCGGCCGGGCTGAGCCCTCCCCGCCCCGCTCCCGGCCGGGCCTCCCGGCCGGGCTCTGCCCTCCCGCCCCGCTCCCGGCCCTGCTCTGCTCTCCCCGCCCCGCTCCCGGCCCGGCTGTGCCCTCCCCGCCCCGCTCCCGGCCCGGCTCTGCTCTCCCCGCCCCGCTCCCGGCCGGGCTCTGCCCTCCCTGCCCCGCTCCCGGCCGGGCTCTGCCCTCCCCGCCCCGCTCCCGGCCGCGCTCTGCCCTCCCCGCCCCGCTCCCGGCCGGGCTCTGCCCTCCCCGCCCCGCTCCCGGCCCTGCTCTGCTCTCCCCGCCCCGCTCCCGGCCGGGCTCTGCCCTCCCCGCCCCGCTCCCGGCCGCGCTCTGCCCTCCCCGCCCCGCTCCCGGCCGGGCTCTGCCCTCCCCGCCCCGCTCCCGGCCCTGCTCTGCTCTCCCCGCCCCGCTCCCGGCCCGGCTGTGCCCTCCCCGCCCCGCTCCCGGCCCGGCTCTGCTCTCCCCGCCCCGCTCCCGGCCGGGCTCTGCCTCCCCGCCCCGCTCCCGGCCGGGCTGTGCCCTCCCCGCCCCGCTCCCGTCCCTGCTCTGTCTCCCTCCCGGCCGGGCTGCCCTCCCCGCCCCAGGCCGGGCTCTGCCCTCCCTTGCCGGGCTCTGCCCTCCCTGCCCCGCTCCCGGCCGGGCTCTGCCCTCCTTGCCCTGTTCATTCTGCCTGCCCTGCCCTGCCCTGCTCCCAGCCCTGCTTTGCCCTCCCTTCTTCTCTGCTCGGCTGCACTGCTGGAGCAACCACTGTCTCCTTTCCCCTCAGTCCTCTGCTGTTTTCTCAGCACAGAGCAGTAGCATCACACCCACCCCTTGAGTCCTGTGTCCAGCTCTGGGCTCCTGAGGTTAGGAAAGAGGTTGAGATGCTGGAAGGTGTCCAGAGAAGGGCAAGAAAGCTGGGGAGGGGTCTGGGGCACAGCCCTGTGAGGAGAGGCTGAGGAAGCTTGGGGTAGTTTAGCCTGGAGAAGAGGAGGCTCAGGGGAGACCTTCTTGCTCTCTGCAACTCCCTTCAGGGAGGTTGGAGCCAGGTGGGGGTTGGGCTCTTCTCCCAGGCCCCCAGCAGCAGAACAAGAGGACACAGTCTCAAGCTGTGCCAGGGGAGGTTTAGGCTGGAGGGGAGGAAAAAGTTCTTCCCAGCAAGAGAGATTGCCCTTGGGATGTGCTGCCCAGGGAGGTGGTGGAGTCCCCATCCCTGGAGGGGTTTAGCCTGGCTGAGGCTCTTGGTGCCATGGTTTAGCAGTCATGAGGTGTTGGGTGATAGGTTGGACTTGATGATCTCAAAGGTCTTTTCCAACTGTCCTCTCCCATTCTCTCCTGTCCTATTCTGTCCTGCCCTATCCTATTCTAACTTGCTCTGCAGCTAGGCCTTGGCTGGAGAAGAGCTTGAGGAAAACAGGGCAGGGGGGGTAGAGCTGCTGCAGGGAGGCCTCCCTTGCTGCTCTTCAGGGCAGGCTGCCTCAGGAAGCCTTTCTGTGTTTCACTGCCAGGAGGAGTTCAGTGACTACGAAGCCAACGATCCCTGGGTGCAGCAGTTCATCGTCAACCTGGAGCAGCAGATGACAGAGTTCAAGGTGAGGAGCCTGCCAGGCTTGGGCTAGAATTCCAGCTGCATCTCCCAGCTCCTCCCATGGGCAGAGCTGTCCTCTGGTGCCTCAGAGGGCTCTTGGAGAGCCAGGCCAGCCTTTTCCCCCCACAGGGTTCTCAAAGCCTCTTTGCACCCTGGGTCTCTTCTGTGGTGCTCTTCTGTGTGCCCTCAGCAGGTTTGCTGGTGATCCAAAACTGGGGAGGGGTGGGGGTGACTGACATCCCCTCAGGCTGTGCTGGCAAAGCTCATGAAGCTCAGTCAGGACAAGTGCAGGGCCCTGCATCTGGGGAGGAACAACAGCAGGCACCAGGACAGGTGAGGAGCTGCCCTGCTGGAGAGCAGCTCCATGGAGAAAGACCTTGGAGTGCTGCTGGGCAGCAAGTTCTGCATGGGCCAGCAATGTGCCCTGGGGGCCAAGAGAGCCAATGGGATCCTGGGGGGCAGCAAGGAAAGTGTGGCCAGCAGGGCTGGGGAGGTTCTGCTCCCCCTCTGCTCTGCCCTGCTCAGACCACAGCTGCAATCCTGTGTCCAGCTCTGGGCTCCCCAGGTCAAGAGAGACAGAGACCTGCTGGAGAGAGGCCAAGGGAGAGCCCTGAGGATGATTAGGGGACTTGAGCAGCTCCCCTGTGAGGAGAGACTGAGAGCCCTGGGGCTGTTTAGTCTGGAGAGGAGAAGGCTGAGAGGGATCTGATCAATGTCTATCAATAGCTGAGGGGTGGGGGGCAAGTGGAGGGGGCCAAGCTCTGGTGGGTGGTGCACAGCAATAAAGCCAAGGACCAATGGATGCAAACTGGAACAGAGAAGACTTCACCTCAACAGGAGGAGAAACTTTCCAGTGAGGGTGACAGAGCCCTGGAGCAGGCTGCCAGGGGGGTTGGGGAGTCTTCTGTGGGGACTTTCCAACCCCACCTGGATGCCTTCCTGTGCAGACTACCCTGGGTGACCCTGCTCTGGCAGGGGGCTTGGACTGGATGACCTCTGGAGGTCCCTTCCCACCCCTGATGTTCTGTGATTCCCACGGGCTGAGCCTGCAAGGGATGGGCCTTTATTTGAAGGCCCTGGCAGGCTTGGGTCTGTGGCCCTCTGGTTGGTTGTGATGAGCAGGGCAGAGGTTTGAGGTTTCTGCTTGCAGGCTGGACTCTCTCCAGTGATTTATGACACCCTCACTGGCCTCATGACCAGCCTCATCGCCATCGAACTGGAGAAGGTGCTGCTCAAATCTACCTTCAGCAGGGTAAGCAAAACGCTGGCCCCTGCCCTGCAGGCTGCCACCCCTCCAGCAGCACACCCTCAGGCAAGGGATGGGGCAGGGCAGAGGCAAATGGCAGCCCTCAGAGAGGCTCCAAGGCTGGTTTCTGATGGGGCTTGGGAAGAGCTTGCATCAAGAACCTGGAAGGAGCCCTGGAGCTTGCATCAACGACCTGGAGTACAGCCCTGTGAGGAGAGGCTGAGGCAGCTGGGGGTGTTGAGCCTGAAGAAGAGGAGGCTCAGGGGAGAGACCTTATTGCTCTCTACAGCTACCTGAAAGGAAGCTTGTAGCCAGGAGGGGGTTGGTCTCTTCTCCCAGGCAAGCACTGACAGGAGGGGACACAGTCTCAAGCTGCTCCGGGGGAGGCTTGAGCTGGATGCTAGGAAGAAGTTCTTCACTGAAGGAGTGATTGACCCTTGGGATGTGCTGCCCAGGGAGGTGGTGGAGTCCCCATCCCTGGAGGGTTTAGGCAGAGCCTGGCTGAGGCACTTGGTGCCATGGTTGAGTTGATCAGATGGTGCTGGGTGATAGGTTGGGCTTGGTGACCTCGAAGGTCTTTCCCAGCCCAGTTAGTTCTGTCATCTGGTTGCCCAGAGAGGTGGGAGAGGCCCCAGGCCTGGAACCATTCCAGGCCAGGTTGTCTGGGGCTCTGAGCAACCTGCTCTAGTTGCCTATGTCCCTGCTGACATAGCTAGGAGCTGTGAGGGTGCTTTCCCACCCAAACCACTCCATGATTCCCCTAGGGCAGCTGGCTTCTAAGCTGGGTCTGAACAGCAGCCCCTCGAAGCAGCAGTAAAACGTTCTTCCCTCCTGCTCAGAAACCCCCTCCTGCCCCTCTGTGTGTCTGGCACAAACCCTGAGCCCGCTTGGAGGGTTCATGGAGCTCCTCTGGTCCCACAGCTTGGTGGCCTGCAGTTTGACAAGGAGCTGAGGTCTCTGATCGCTTACCTGACCACGGTCACTACCTGGACCATCCGTGACAAGTTTGCTCGGCTGTCCCAGATGGCCACCATCCTCAACCTGGAAAGGGTGAGCTGCCCTGGGGGGGACTGCTGAAGCCCTGCCTGGGCTCCCCATGGAGGCACTTGAGCTCATCCAGATGTTGCCACACCTGGGGAGGAGCTGGCAGGGTTGCCCCAGGGGGTGACTGACTGATGGGTTGTTAAGTGGCAGCAGGGATGCAGCAGGGATGCAGCAGGGATGCAGCAGGGATGCAGCAGGGATGCAGCAGGGATGCAGCAAAGCTGTTCTGTCTACTTCAGTGCCAGGCAGCTTGCTGAAGACCTCCTCTGCAAGAGCCTGAAGGGAGGTAGGAGCTAGGTGGGGGATTGGTCTCCTCTCCCAAGGAGTAAGCTCTATGCAACAGCCTCAGGTTGCCCCAGGGGAGGTTTGGGTTAGACAGGAGGAGCAATTTCTTCCCCAAAAGGGTGTAGTCAAGGCCTGGCCCAGGCTGCCCAGGGCAGTGGTGGAGTCCTCATCCCTGGGGGGCGGGATTCAAAAGCCCTGGAGCTGTGGCGCTGAGCTGGCAGCGCTGGGATAAGGCTTGGACTCAGTTATCCTGGAGGCCTCCTCTGTGCTCCCCTGGAGCAGTGCAGCCAGAGTTTGAGTGTGGGGTGGGTTCTGAGGTGTCTGCTGCAGCTCTCCCCTCTCTCTGCAGGTGACAGAGATCCTGGATTACTGGGGCCCCAACTCGGGGCCCCTCACCTGGCGCCTGACGCCCGCCGAGGTGCGGCAGGTCCTGGCTCTCCGCATCGACTTCCGCAGCGAGGACATCAAACGCCTGCGCCTGTAGCTGCTCGGGCCTGGGCTCAGCACCCTGCTGGAGGGGAGTGGAGGAAGCTCTGGAGCCTGCCCAGCTCTTTGTCAGACAGGCTGGAGAGGGGCTGACGCCTGGGCTGCCCTTCTGCTGGTGTTCCTCAGAGCAAAGGGCTGCCCCAGGCCTGGGAGGGAGAGCTACCCTCCATGGGTGGGAGCAGAAAGAAGGCAGCGCTGGGAGCAGTGTGACACTTCCCAACACACCCTCCCTGGGGCTGAGGGACAAGGTTGTGCTTGTCCCCTCGTCCTGCTGCCCTGCAGGAGGCCACAGAGCAGCTCAGTGTGGAGGGCTGTTGTGGTGTGGGTCACACAGGGGTCTCCGGAGTGCGCTGCTGCCCACGGCCGAGCTCCTTCCTTGCCATTGGTTTGAGGGCGATGTGCTGGGGGTCCTGCCAAGCCCAAGCTCCTGGTGGGTGAGGGGGATTGGTTCTACTGAAGGGAAAAGGGATGATTTCCTTGGGAAGGTGCCTGGAAAATCCTTGCTGGAGGGAGCAGGGCTGTGTGCCTGCTGGCTCTCTACAGCTCTGTACATAAACCTCGCCTGGCTGAGCACCAGCCTCAGGGCAGCATCTGTGTGTGTGTGGGGCTGGGGGCCTGCAGGGAGCTGCAGGACAGCAGCTATGCCCCATTTCACCTCCCCTCCAGGATCCTCCTGCTCCCTCCCCAGCTGGCACTGGCACAGCATGAAGGCAAACACCCCTGAGATGGGGCCAGCCCCCTTGCTTGGCAGGGTTCCTGTGCTGCCCCTCAACAGCCAGGGCTGGGGAGGGTGATGCCATCCACCCCGGCAGAGCTGTGCTCCCACCTTCTGTGACCCTGTTATCCCCCCCAAAGGAACCTTTCTAGGGACAAAGGGACATGAAACAGATGCTGGGAAGAAGCCTTTTTATTCTAAGAGCCTGCAGGTTCTAGGAACTCCCTGCAGAAGTAGTCCCTTGGCATGGGAAAGGGGCTTGATCCCACATCCAGGAGCATCCTTGGTGCAGGAAGGCTCCTGCTGGAAGCAGCATCAGAAATGCTGCTCTTTTCCCTTTGGAGAACCAGGAATCCTGGAGTGAAGCCCCAAAACCGGCCTGGAGGCCCAAGGGGTGGCTCTGCCTGCCCAGCTTGCTACAGCTTCTCCAGCCTCTGTGGTTTTGGGGGCAAGTAGCAGCATAAAAAGGCCACATCAAGACCTAAGGCACCTGCTGGAGCTGCCTTTGAAGCTGTGGGGATTGCCCTGCTTCAGGAGGCTGCTGGCTGCTCCCTGCCCTGCCTAGCAGGCAGGAGCAGCTCAGGGAAGTCCTTCACACATCCCTGTCCTCTCCCAGCTGAGCAGAATCCTCTGGATCACATCCCACAACCTCCACAGAGAAGCCAGCTGTGTCCACTTCGATGCTGTGGATGCTGAAGTTGCCAAGCCCCTAAGAAGAAAAGAGAATGATGGCCTGGGGCAGGAGCCAGCACAGGGACCTGGCCTCACCCCCAAGGTCCTGGGGAAGGCTGAGGAGGCACGAAGCAATCTCAGTCCCCTCAGGGTAGAGCTAGGGGGGGGCAGGGGGGAAGATGTTCCAAGTGCTTCTGTGACAGGGAGGCTCCCCAGGAGCTCACATCTCACCTGAGTTTGTGCCAGAACTTGGTGCAGAGCCTCCTTCTGCCTGGGGGCTTTGGTTAGGATGTAGAGGAAGCCTCCACCCCCAGCCCCAGCCAAGCACTGCCCATGGACGTGGGGCTGCAGGGCAGCCATCAAGCGCCCCACGGCCAGCGGCTCGCAGCCAGGGGCCAGGCACTTCTTCTGCTGCCAGTAGCGCTCCAGGCACTTGCCAAGGAGGGGCAGGTCCCCTGGGGAGGGGAGGAGAGGAGAGGAGATGCCAGACTGGCTTCCCTCCATGCCTCTCCTGCCCAGCTCCACCTGCTCATCTCCCCCAGCTCCTCCCTGCTCAGCAGGCAAACCCAGCCCTGGCCCACTGCTGTTTACTCTGAATCCTCCACGGGGTGGGTGAGAGGAAACAAACTGTCCCTCACCTCCAACCTAAACCTCCCCTGCTACAACCTGAGGCCATTTCCTCTTGGCCCTTGGGGAGAAGAATCCAATCCCCACCTGGCTCCAGTCTCCTTCCAGGGAGCTGCAGAGTGAGGTCTCCCCTCAGCCTCCTCTCCAGCCCCCTCAGCTGCTCCTCCCCAGCCCTGTTCTCCAGGCCCTTCCCCAGCTTTGCTGCCCTTCTCTGGCCATCTTCCAGCCCCTCACTGTCCTTCTTGGAGGGAGGGGCCCAAAACTGACCCCAGGATTTGAGCTGTGGCCTCCCCAGTGCTGAGCCCAGAGATCCAATCCCTGCCCTAACTGGGCAGACTCGCCCTCTCTAACCCTTCCTTCCTCCACTCAAGCCTCAGCTTCGGGGCATTGTCTGTGATGTGGCAGTGGCCTAGGGGGAAGATTCGAGGCTCCTGCAGCTGCAAGAGCCTGCACCACCACCCCCCAGGCTGACACAGATTGTCCTCAAGGCATTTTGTGTCCTTTCAGTCCTCAGAAGGGCCAGGAACAGGGGCTCACACCTTGCCTCAAGGCCCGGGCACACTCCTCAGCGTTGCTCACCAGCACGTCAATGGTCTGCACGATGGAGGGCAGCCTGGCATACCAGTTCCTCACCACATCCTGCAAGAGGCCAGAATGTCCTCATCAGCACCCTGCTGGCCTCCAGCAGCACACCTGGGGAGGTGCTGCTGCTGCAGCCACCACCTTCCCTGCCAGCTCCTGCCGAGACGGCCAAGCTGGGCAGCCGCCGAGGGGACAGGCGCCAAGGCTGGGACGGGCACCAGGGCCTGCAGCACCCCTGGGCACCCAGGTTACCTGGAGCAGGTTGCGTGCCAGGCGAGTCTTGCCCGTGTAGACCAGCAGCAGGTGGTCATTGAGGGTCTGGGTAAAACCCTGGGGCACTGAGATCTTCTCCACCTCCACCTTGAGCGGCAGCTGGGCCTTCGACCGCCCGATTTTGATGCCAGGCACAAGCCCACCCACTTGGTCCTGCCAACCACCACCTGTGGGGTAGAGGCTCTTCAGCCACCACCAGGTCCCCAAGCCCGTGGGGCTGGCTTGCTCCCCACGGTCACTACCTGTTGTGAGCCTCTGCTCCAGGTGCAGCACAGCGTGGATGAGGGACTCGGTGCTGGCAGCCTTCCCAGCTGCTCGGTACAGAGAGGCCATCACTGCTCCTGCCAGGATGCTGCTGGTGCCTGCAGGGGGACACAGAGGAGGCCAGGGTGCTCCTGAGAGCTGAAGGGGGATGCCCCATCCCAGTGCTGGCAGGCAGGAAGCTCTCCCCTCCCCCAAACACCTCAGCACATCCCAGGATGTTCAAATCCCAGTGCCGGCAGCAGGAAGCTTTGCCCTACCCCAAGCTCCCTCAGCACTTCCTCTGTAGACCTACCAAGGCCAGAGCCGTGGGGCAGCTTGGACCAAGTGTGCACCTCGAAGCCACCCCCGAAGTTCTCCATGAGCTGGGCCCTCAGGGGTTTCTCAGAGGGGAACTGCACCACCTGGGTGCAGATGAAGGCAGCTTTCAGCAGGGCTCCTGGGAACACAGAAAGCAGAGCCGCCGCGTGCCGCGCTGCCGCCTTTCTCCCTCGCCCCAGCCTGCCCCCCCCCAGAAAAGGGGACCCAGCCAGGGCTTTGGGGGGGGGGGTTACCTCACCTGGTGCATGGGGCTGGCAGTAATCCTCCAAGTGCTCCAGCTCCTGGCACAGCAGCTGGGTGGCCGTGGCCCCCAGGCTGAGCAGGCGCAGCTGGGGCTGGGCGATGCGGCGCACCCGGGCCCCGATGGGCCGGCAGCCGTCCACCAGCACCGCCAGGTCCACCACGGCCCCCCCGTGCTCGTAGGTGATGGGGGGGGTGTCACTCCAGCCCCCTGCAAGCACACCAGCACCTAACACAGCAGCCCTCCAGCTTCTCTCTCCCCTGCCCCCCCTCCCCACCCAGTGTAGAACTGGTTAGGTTGGAAGAGGCCTTTGATTGAGATCAGCAAGCCACCACCGAACCGCAGCGTCGCAGGGTGATGGGGTGGGGGTGGGGGTGGGGGTGGGGAAGGGACCTCCAGAGAGAAAGATTTGCACAGAAAAGAGAGGTCAGGGATTGGAATGTGCTGCCCAGGGAGGTGGTGGAGTCCCCAAGCCTGGATGTGGTTCAGGGTGGTTTGGATGTGGTGCTCGGGGCTATGGTTTAGGGGTTCCTCACGTCCAACCTGAACCTGGTGTGACTGAGAGCCATTTCCTCCTGCCCTGCCAACACCCCGGGGGTGAGACAGGGACCGTGGAGGGACACACTCACCAGAGAGGTCCAGGCGGGCCGGACAGGCCACCTGCACCCAGTGCCCCATGGGTGGCAGCTCGGCGTGCCCCAGGGTGACAAACCGGCACGAGGACATCACTGCCTGCCGGACCAGGATCTGCTCTGCCCCCTCGTAATGTCGAGCTGCTCTCACCAGTAAGGCTGGGCTGGGGGAAGAGAGAGGTGCTGAGCCACCCCCCCTCCAGAGAGAGGTGCTGAGCCCCCCCCCCCAAGAGAGAGGTGCTGAGCCCCCCCTCCAGAGAGAGGTGTTGAGCCCCCCACCCCCAGAGAGAGGTGCTGAGCCCCCCCCCAGAGAGAGGTGCTGAGCCCCCCCCCAGAGCAGCTCCTTGGCTGCAGTGCTCCAGCAGCTGCGCACCAGCCCCAGCCTCTCCTCCTCGCCAGCCCCAGCCTCACCTCCTCGCCAGCCCCAGCCTTGCCAGCCCCAGCCTCACCTCCTCGCCAGCCCCAGCCTTGCCAGCCCCAGCCTCACCTCCTCGCCAGCCCCAGCCTCACCAGCCCCAGCCTCACCTCCCCGCCAGCCCCAGCCTCACCTCCCCGCCAGCCCCAGCCTCACCAGCCCCAGCCTCACCTCCCCGCCAGCCCCAGCCTCTCCTCCTCGCCAGCCCCAGCCTCACCGGCCCCAGCCCCAGCCTCTCCTCCTCGCCAGCCCCAGCCTCACCGGCCCCAGCCCCAGCCTCTCCTCCTCGCCAGCCCCAGCCTCACCGGCCCCAGCCCCAGCCTCTCCTCCTCGCCAGCCCCAGCCTCACCAGCCCCAGCCTCTCCTCCTCGCCAGCCCCAGCCTCACCAGCCCCAGCCTCACCTCCCCGCCAGCCCCAGCCTCACCTCCCCACCAGCCCTAGCCTCACCAACCCCAGCCTCACCTCCTCGCCAGCCCCAGCCTCACCAGCCCCAGCCTCTCCTCCTCGCCAGCCCCAGCCTCACCAGCCCCAGCCTCTCCTCCTCGCCAGCCCCAGCCTCACCAGCCCCAGCCTCTCCTCCTCGCCAGCCCCAGCCTCACCAGCCCCAGCCTCTCCTCCTCGCCAGCCCCAGCCTCACCAGCCCCAGCCTCTCCTCCTCGCCAGCCCCAGCCTCACCAGCCCCAGCCTCTCCTCCTCGCCAGCCCCAGCCTCACCTCCTCGCCAGCCCCAGCCTCACCAGCCCCAGCCTCACCTCCTTGCCAGCCCCAGCCTCACCTCCTCGCCAGCCCCAGCCTCACCAGCCCCAGCCTCACCTCCTCACCAGCCCCAGCCTCACCTCCTCACCAGCCCCAGCCTCACCAGCCCCAGCCTCACCTCCCCGCCAGCCCCAGCCTCACCTCCCCACCAGCCCTAGCCTCACCAACCCCAGCCTCACCTCCTCGCCAGCCCCAGCCTCACCAGCCCCAGCCTCTCCTCCTCGCCAGCCCCAGCCTCACCAGCCCCAGCCTCTCCTCCTCGCCAGCCCCAGCCTCACCAGCCCCAGCCTCTCCTCCTCGCCAGCCCCAGCCTCACCAGCCCCAGCCTCTCCTCCTCAGCCCCAGCCTCACCAGCCCCAGCCTCTCCTCCTCGCCAGCCCCAGCCTCACCAGCCCCAGCCTCTCCTCCTCGCCAGCCCCAGCCTCACCAGCCCCAGCCTCTCCTCCTCGCCAGCCCCAGCCTCACCTCCTCGCCAGCCCCAGCCTCACCAGCCCCAGCCTCACCTCCTTGCCAGCCCCAGCCTCACCTCCTCACCAGCCCCAGCCTCACCAGCCCCAGCCTCACCTCCTCACCAGCCCCAGCCTCACCTCCTCACCAGCCCCAGCCTCACCAGCCCCAGCCTCACCTCCCCGCCAGCCCCAGCCTCACCTCCCCACCAGCCCCAGCCTCACCAGCCCCAGCCTCACCTCCCCGCCAGCCCCAGCCTCACCTCCCCGCCAGCCCCAGCCTCACCAACCCCAGCCTCACCTCCTCGCCAGCCCCAGCCTCACCAGCCCCAGCCTCTCCTCCTCGCCAGCCCCAGCCTCACCGGCCCCAGCCTCTCCTCCTCGCCAGCCCCAGCCTCACCAGCCCCAGCCTCTCCTCCTCGCCAGCCCCAGCCTCACCAGCCCCAGCCTCTCCTCCTCGCCAGCCCCAGCCTCACCAGCCCCAGCCTCACCTCCCCGCCAGCCCCAGCCTCACCTGCTCATCCACTTCTGCCTCTCAGCAGCCAGCTCCTGGACCCCACCAGCAATGTCCCCGCTCTCCAGGCGCCTGAAAGCCGATGCCCACTCCCTGTTGGCAGCAGGGCCGCTCCTCAAGCCGCCTTCCCCTCGTGCCATGCAGCCCAGCACCTCTGCCACGCAGGCCAGCGCCCGCGCCGCGATGCCGGCGTCACCGCTGCTGGCGGCCACTGGAAAGGACAAGGAAGGCAGCAAAGGCACAGCCAGCCTGCACTCACCGCTTCTGGGAGAAGGGACTGCAGAGAGAGGGACTCACAGCCCCCCAGCATGGTGGGGATTGGAAAGGACCTCTGGAGATCATCCAGTCCGAGCCCCCTGCTAAACAAAGCAGGGCCCCCACAGCAGCTTGCCCAGGAGCACAACATCCAGCTGGGGTTGGAATCTCCCCAGAGGAGACTCCACAACCTCTCTGGGCAGCCTGCTCCAGGCCTCCAGCACCCTCACACCAAACAAGTTCCTCCTCCTGTTCAAATGGAACCTCCTGGGTTCCTGCCCATTGCCCTTTGTCCTGGGCACCACTGAGCAGAGCCTGGCCCCAGCCTCTTGCCCCCCAACCTTTAGCTCTTGCTGAGCATTGCTCAGCTCCCCTCTGGGGCTGCTCTTCTCCAGGCTCAGTGGCCCCAGGGGCTCTCAGCCTTTGCTGCTCACAGAGCTGCTCCAGGCCCCTCAGCAGCTTTGCAGCCTCTGCTGGACTCTCTCCAGTCGTTCCCTGCCTCTCTTGAACTGGGGAGCCCAGAACTGGCCCCAGCAGTCCAGGCACAGCTTCCCTGGGGCAGAGGGGGAGGGGAACCTGCCTCGGCCTGCTGGTCACACTGCCTTGTCCGATGCCCTGGGGGTGCACCCCCATAGGTGGCTGAAGAGGGGGGGAGCACCAAGCAGCCCAGAGACACAAGAAACAGCTCACAGAAGCCCAGCTCACCCTCATCCAGCGTGCCCAGCAGGGCCTGGTGGTAGCCCTCCTGGGCAGCACTGCGGGCCAGGGGCAGGAGGCTGCTGTCCTGCCGCCCCAGCAGCACCCTCCGCACCTTGCGCTGCCCCTGCAGGAAGAAGAGCGCCCGGCGGGCACCCAGCTCGGCCGCCTTGTCCAGGCAGGGCAGCAGCTCCTGCCAGGACATGCGCCAGGCTGCCCTCCAGCGTGCCAGCCGCTCGCCAGGCACCGCCGGGGCCAGCAGCCACAGCACATCCTCCAGCCCCAGCGCCTGGCGGGCGTGCAGCACCGGGAACAGCCGGGCGCTCAGCAGGCAGCGGCTGCTCCCCGCCAGCTCCGCGTCCCACAGGTCCCCTTCCCTGGGGGAGAGGCAGCCCTTCAGCACCCAGGCCTCTGGGACACCTTCCAGGGGGGGAAGAGGGCACAGAGGATGGGTTGGGGTGGCCGTGACAGCTCCCCACTTGCCTGGCACAGGGCACCCACCGTATGCCTGTCCGACGGAAGAACTCAGCCCAGGGCACATTCAGGTAGGTGGCCTCCTCAGCAGGGCTCTGCCAGGGGGACAGAGAGGCTGGTGGTGGCAGCCTGGCTTCAGAGGGAGCCCTGTGCCACCTTGCCACCCCCATGCCACCTTGCCACCCCCATACCTGCCAGTCATCGAGGCGGCCGGTGAGAGTGAAGACGCGGCAGGGCAGGTCGTGCAGCTGGACATGGTGGCCCTGAAGGACAACATCCTGCAGGGGACAGCCCTGCAGGGCTGGGGAGGAGCCTGAGGGGAGGCCTGAGATGAGGCAGCCAGGACCAACATCCAGGGGACCCTGTGGAGGAGGCAGCAGGGTGCTTAGTGCCACAGCTTGGCCCCAGGGCAGCCACCAAACCAGATGCCCACCTCGGAAGGGCACAACCACGCTGGGGGACAAGCTGGGCCCAGCCAGAGGCACACATTTCTTGCTCATGGGGCTGCAGAAATCCGGGCCAGGTGCCACCCTCCAGGGCTCACAGCTGTGACAGAGTCCCCAAGGATAGGGTCTGCCTAGGCCCCCAGGAAGGGGACACCCCAGTGGTGACAGCCTCCTCTTCTTGCTTGGGGAATGGTGACAACCCCTGGAGCCCTCAGCACCAGGCAAAAGGCATCTCTGAAGGGTCAAGGCACCCCAAATCTCACAGCTGTGGGTCCTCCATCCCAGCTAGAGCCACCTCACCCTTGCTGCCCATTCTGAGAACCTGGAGTCACCTTCACCCCAGCCATGTACCTGAAGGTGACAGTGCTGGAGGACACTGCCAGCTGCTAGCCGAACAGCTCCTTCCAGCAAGCAGTTGGTGACTGAAGAACCTTCCTCCAGGAGACAGGGGTGCTGCCAAAGAAAGGACAGAGAGGCAGGTGGGACCAAGCTCTGGCCACACCACCCAGAGCAGGAACCTCCAGTGGGTCTAGCAGGTCCTGGAGGTGTCGGGTAGGAGGTTGGACTCGACAACCTCAGAGGTCTTCTCCAGCCCTGATGACTCCCTGCCTGCATGAAAGCCCTGCGTGGGCCAGGCTGGGGCTGCAGGACCTACCTCCACGTGGGAGTGGGTTGTTGGGCAGAAGGGGAGGTGGCTGGCAGAGCCGGGCAGCAGGGTCAGGCTGCGGATGTGGTCGCTGGCAGAGGTGCTCAGGTAGTCGTAGGAGGCGTCAGGGATGCAGGCTGGAGGGGAGACCACCACCACCCATGGCTCAGCTCACACCCCTGGGAACCAAGGCTGAGAGGAGACCTGGAAACCCGTGGTGCCAGGCCCTGCCCTCCCCGGGCAGGCAAGAGGAGGGGGGCTCAGGGCTGGGTGGCATCGCCTGCACCCACCCATGCTGAGAGGGAAGGCACGGAGAGCTGCCCACAGCACAGAGCGGGCGCTCCGCACGCTGGCATCGCCACCGCCCTTCACAAAGGCCTCCTCTGCCACCCCTGCCGCCATGCACAGCACCACGTCGAAGAAGAGGGAGAGCTGGGGGGAGAAGGGACCCCGTTGGAGGCGGCCTGACCCTGACCCCCCCACCCTACCCTGCTGCTGGGTGCTCCTGTCCCACCCGCCTCTGGGGCGGCACCGAGGCAAAGGGGCCCTGCGGAGGTGCCCCAGCGCAGCAGCAGCGGGGCAAGGGGTCCTGCCCCCCACGGAGGGGCTGTCACCTGGATGGGTGGTGCCCCCGAGTCCAGCCCCAGGTAGGTGCAGGCGTCCAGAGGGGGGATGACGTGAGTGGCCAGGAGCTGCTCGGCGGCATCCGAGGAGAAGAAAACCACCCCCGAGACCTGCCAGGGCACGGCAGGGCTGAGGGCACAGCCACGGCGACACCAGGGACAGGGCTGGCACAGCCACCGGCGCCCCAGCCGCGCCATACCAGCGGGACGGCGCTGCCGGGCCCCGCGCACTGCTGGATCTGGGCTTCTGTGCCTTTGTAGATGATGTCCTGGACCAGCCCCTGCGGTGAGACCACCCTGATGAGCTCTCCAGGGCCCCCCCAAGCCAAGCAGCTGCGGCAGGGCTGGGGCCTCAAGGGAGCAAAGGGGTGGCGCTCCCTGTGCCTCCGAGGCATGTCCCTGGAAGGGCTCCTTACCTGCTCATCAGTGAGGTAGACTCCGTGGTTCCTGGCATACGCCTGGCTCCCGGGCACTGCAATCACTCTGACACCCTGGAAGCCATCCCAGTTGATCCCTGGGGAGAGGGACAGAGACCAGTAGCCCCCTGGGGCAGCGTACATAGCCCACCCTGGGCACAGCTGCCTGAGAACCGGGCCCACAGGCACCTTGCTGTGGGCACAAGGGATGCTCCCAACCACTGCCAAGCATCCACACCCTTCATGGGAGCATGGCACAGGCTCTGCCACTGCAAGCTCCAACCCTTGTCCCAGGCAGAACTGCGTGCTGGAAGCAAGGTTGGCACCGCTCACCTGGTGCTGAGGGCACAGTGAGGAGCATGTCAGTGCTGCAGACCCACACGCCAGGTGGGGAACCCACACAGAGCTGCCAAGAGAAGGGCCATGTCGTGCCCAGGGGTGGCACAGAAAGGGCTTGGCCCTCACGGGGCACCCAGCAGCCTTCCCAACATGCTGGGAGCCAGTTGAAGGCAGCCTTGACGGATTCAGGGGCAGCTGAACCCAGCCCCCCCTGCCCCATCCCAGAGGCCACACAGACCTGGTATGTCATAGTCTTCAGCAAGCTGTCCAGGTTGCAGACCAGAGCTTCAGCCTGGGCATTGGGCTCCTCCACAGGCAGGCAGGTGAAGGCCCTGCCACAGTCATCAAAGGAGAAGTCTCGGCCCTGGCAGGACAAGGGACGCCGAGGGGTGACGGGGAGGGAGAGAGCGCGGCGGAGGGATGGGAGAGAGCGCGGCGGAGGGATGGGGAGAGAGCGCGGCGGAGGGATGGGGAGAGAGCGCGGCGGAGGGATGGGGAGAGAGCGCGGCGGAGGGATGGGGAGAGAGCGCGGCGGAGGGATGGGGAGAGAGCGCGGCGGAGGGATGGGGAGAGAGCGCGGCGGAGGGATGGGGAGAGAGCGCGGCGGAGGGATGGGGAGAGAGCGCGGCGGAGGGATGGGGAGAGAGCGCGGCGGAGGGATGGGGAGAGAGCGCGGCGGAGGGATGGGGAGAGAGCGCGGCGGAGGGGCGCCGAGGGCGCGGCGGAGGGGCGCCGAGAGCGCGGCGGAGGGGCGCCGAGAGCGCGGCGGAGGGGCGCCGAGAGCGCGGCGGAGGGCCGATGGGGAGAGAGCGCGGCGGAGGGGCGCCGAGAGCGCGGCGGAGGGATGCCGAGCGGGGGCAGCTCTCACCATGTGCAGGATGAGGATGTGCGCTTCCCTCAGGACGTCTGAGCTCACCACCTGAGAGAGCAAAGCAGGGATGCAACAGCTCCCCAGTCCCACTTCCAGCCTCTCCCCGGGCCCACCAGCAGCTACCACCCCACTCCCTCTCTCCCAGAACGGGACAGCCACTTCCTCCTCCCGCTCCCCGCCTCCATCAGGAGCTGCCAGCCTGCTACACGCCCGTCCCCAGCCCGGGAAAGGTCCCTCACCGTGCATCCCGCCCTGGCGCTGAGGTGCTCGGCCGCCACCAGCAAGGCGTTGAGGGTGGCCCCGCCGCTGCCCAGGTGGTCCCAGGGATCCTCCACGGCCAGGAGGAGCGGGGGGGGCCGCGGGCCCAGGCCGCCCCTCAGCCGGCGAACCTCCAGCTCTGCCAAGCGAGAAGGCGGCGGCGCTGAGGGCTGGCATCACCCGGCTCAGTCGCTCTAGGGCGGGGAGAGGGAGATGAGCAGCCCCGGCGCTTGCCTCGCTGGAAGGCGGCGACGCAGCCTCCGCGCTGGCAGGTGAGAAGGACGCCGCTCCACTCCGCCGCCATGGCTGCCGGCCCGCGCGGTGCGCGCTGGGACTTGTGGTCCAGGCCCTGCGCAAGGTCACAGGGGTTGGCGTAGCGACGGACTACAACTCCCGGCGTGCAACGCGCGGGCGGGACCCGGCCCTTTAAAGCGACAGTGCGCCTTGGCCCCCTCCCTCCCGCGGGTCATTGTAAAGGGGGAGGGTGGGGGGGTTGGGAGGTTTTTTGCCCTGAAAGGGCTCTCGGAGGCGGTGAGCACACTGGGGCATCCCTGTCACGAGCCCAGCCGGCCTCGGACCGGCTCCTTGCGGGGGATCTGTTGTGGGGTGCCCGAGTGCGGGCGCTGGGTGCCCGGTTGGGTAGCAGGGTGGGGGGTAAGAGGGTGAGCAGATGGTGGGTGCCCGGTAGGTGGCAGGATGGGGACAGTGAATGTCGAGGCAAGGGAATGGGCTCTGATGTGCTGATATGCCAGGGCGAGTACCAGGGTGAGCATCACCAGGGATAACGATGCACTGAGGTGGGTAGCAGAATAGGTACCGGGGTAGATAGATACCGGAGATGCCAGAGCATCAAGGCGGGTACCGACAGGGGTGCTGATGTGCCCGGGGTGGGTACTGGGGTGGACACCACGGGGAGGGAGCCGGGGGGGGGAGGGAAAGGGGTCCTCATGGTAGTTGCCAGGGTGATGCCAATATATCAGACTGGGTCTTTGTGGGAATCTAAGGGGGTAGCTAAGGGAATGTTTAGCTGAGCTTCACCTCTGTGTGGGAGTCCCAGAGGTCGGTAAGTGATGGTACATTTCCACAGAACCACACAACTGTCTGGCTTGGAAGGGACCTCAAGGCTCAGCCAGTTCAAACCCCCCTGCCGTGGGCAGGGACACCTCACACTACAGCAGGTTGCTCACAGCCACCTCCAGCCTGGCCTTAATAACCTCCAGGGATGAGGCTTCCACCACCTCCCTGGGCAACCTGTGCCAGTCTCTCATCACCCTCATGTGGGAAGAACTTCTTCCTCACAGCCAATCTGAATCTCCCTATTACTAGTTTTGCTCCATCCCCCCCGAGTCCTATCACCACCTGGCACCCTCAAAAGTCCCTCCCCAGCTTTCCTGTAGCCCCCTACAGATACTGGAAGGCCACAATCAAGTCTCTTCCAAGCCTTCTCTTCTCCAGACTGAACAACCCTCGAAGGGTGTGAGAAAGGCTGGGAGGTGGAGATAAAGAAATACCATAGCTTTGGAATGGGGAAAAGCAGTTGGGAGGGGGAAAAAAAAACAACAAACATCTTTCAGAACAAGATAAAACCGTGGGCTTGAGGGGGGGTTAGGCTATGGGGAAGTGAATTAAACGATGTACGACCTCCTCAATAAATAGCCACTGGCTCGGCAGGTCAGGGCCATTTGGCCCCCCTGTGGCCGTGGGCACAGACTGGTCCGGAATCAACGTACTGCAGGATACGCTCCGGGACAGCCACAGGTCTGGAGCTGGGTCCCGCGGTGCCTACCGGGGTGAATGTCGGGGGTGCTGATGTCCCTGGGTGGCTATCGGGGTGGGCGCCGTGGGTACGGATGTGCTAGAGTGAGAACTAGCCTGGGTCCTCGGGTAGATACCGGAGGTGCTATCTCGTCGGGGTGAGTACCGGGGCTGCCGATATGCCTTAGAGGGTTCTGGAGTGGGCCCCCGGGTTGGGTACCAGAGTAGGGTACCCAACCCGGCTGATGAGCCGGGGCGGGTAGCGGGGTGGGTAGCTGGCTGGGTACTGAAGATGTCGGTGGGTCGAGCCGGGTACCAGGGGGTGCCAATATGTTGGGGTGAGTGCTGCAGTGGGGCCCGGAGTGTGTCCCGAGCTGGGTACTGGGGTAAATAGCGGGCATGCCGAAGTGCCAGGGTGGATACCGGGGTGGGTAGCGAAGTGGGTACCGGGAATGCCGGTGGGTACATCGCAGCCTCACTTTCCTCCTACAAGTCCCACAAGCCCCTCCAGGGCATGCCAGGCTGCCGAGGACTACATCTCCCAGGCTCCCGAGCCTGGCCCCCCGCCCCGCACGGCGCAGCACGGCTCGGCCCGGCCCCGCACGGCGCGGAGGGAGGGAGGGCGGGCGGCGGCGCGGGGGGCGGCGGCGGCGGGGCCCGGGTGCGCCCGGCGGAGGGGCCGTGCCGGAGCTGAGCCAGGTACCGCGGCGGGGAGCGGGCCCGGGAAGGAGGGTGGGGGGACACGGGCACAGCCCGGCTCGGGAGAGCGGGCCCGGGGGGTGGGGAGAGCGGTTTGCGGCCGGGGGAGGCTGTCCGGGAGTGGTCCCGGTGCTGGGTGCTGGCCTCCAGCAGCGTTCTCCCGGGATGTGCTGGATTCAGCTCCGGGCTGCTGGCCCCGGGAGGATGCACTGGCCCCGGTTCTGGGGTGATGGCCCCGGTTCTGGGGTGATGGCCCCGGGAGGATGCGCTAGCTCCGGGTGCTAGCCCCGATCTTGGGTGCTGGACCCAGTGTTGGGTGCTGGCCTTGGGAAGCAAGCACCTGGGATGAAATGGATTCAGCCCCGGGGTGCTGGTGCTGGTACCGGTCCTGGGGTTCCGGTCCCGGAAGGCTGTGTTGGCCCCAGTCCTGGTCCCAGTCCTAGCCCCAGTCCTGGGATTCTGGCCCCAGTCCTGGGATTCTGGCCCCAGTCCTAGGATTCTGGACCCGGTCCGGGAGTTCTGGCCCCGAGAGGATGCGTTGGCCGCGGTCCTGGTCCCAGTCCTGCCGGCCCCAGGGAGGATGCGCTGGCCATGGCCCCGGGGTGCTGCCCAGGGAGAATACTTGCTCCCGGCAAGGGTGCTGGGGCCACTGCTGCTCCTTGCTCCCCGAGGCAGCTGCCCCTCTCCAGCCCTGTGCCCTGGGAAGGTGCTGATAGCCCAGACCTCGAGGGGGTGCCAGGGGCGGATTTGGGACGGCCGCAGAGGGGACCAGGCTGGGAGGGCTGGCTTCAGATGCCACTGGTCCCCATCAGCGTGTGTGTGTGTGTGTGTGTGTGTGTGTGTATAAGGTCCCTCAGCAGTGGTGTGACACATGGCTGTGTGACACTCGGTGTCCCTTGCCTGGGTGGTGGCAGCCAGGATTTCACAAGCACAGCAGGAGCGTCCCTGGGGACAGGATAGGAAACTGTGTCACTGAGCAGGGAGATGTCCCTGGTCTGTATCTGGAGGGGGGAGGGAGGGTGCTGGTGAAGGATTTGATGAGAATGTGTGCCTGTCCTGGCCTTTTGGGGTGTTCCCTGCCTGAGGCATGGCTGCCAGAGCGAGGGGCAGTGCTTGGAGCCCAGCTTTTAGGGCCTGGCACAGGATGCCCACGCACGCCATGGGCTTCAGCGCTGCCGGCATGGGGCGAGGCAAGGTAAGGTTTTGCCCCGGCTGCAGCTGCAGAGCTGGAACGTGTTGCAAAACTCCCGAGTATTTCCCCGGGGCAAGAGCTCCTCGTCCCAGCAGGAGGATTTCTGGGCGCGGGGTGGTGGTTGGGCAGCGGGAGAGCGGGAGCTGGAGGAAGGGCCACGATCCTCCTGCTGGAAGCAGCCACAAAAAAAACCCAACCCCGGCTGGAAGAAAACAAATTACACCAACACCTCCCCCCCCTCCCAAAAAGAACCAAACCCAAACTTGCTGAGCTTCCCTTTGGAAAGACAAGCAGGCTCCAAGGTGGTGCAGCTGGTTTTGCTCCCCGTTATCTGGGGGTCCCCTGTGGAGTCTGAGGGACTGCCCCTTCCTTTCCCCTCTTCTTTCCAGCCCCCAAGCAGCATTGCTGGCTGCAACCCGGCCCAGGGCGGCGAGGAGGGACGGGAAGTTGCTGGGAGCTTTGGGCTTGGTTTTTGCCTTTTTCCTTCCCGTTTCTCAGAGCCAGATGTCGTGTCCGCAGCGGTGAAGCCTTGGCCGCCTTCCCCCCCCCGCCCCCCCGCCCCCAGCTGCCTCCAGCCGCCCCAGCCACTCGCGTTCCCGTCCGTCCGTCCCTCCGTCCGTCCGTCGCTGCTCGGCAGCCCCCGCAGCGGCCCCGCCGCCCGTTTGTGTGGGGCAGCTGCCTGTCAAAACCCTTTTCCCTCTCTCCTCCGAGGAGCTCATGGCGGTTCTCGGCAACGGCGAAGACGCGCCTCGGCTCGCCCGCCCACGTCCCCGCCGGCGCCGGAGGCAGGCAGGGATGCAGGCAGGGGGGATGCAGGCAGGGGGGGTGCAGGCAGGGAGAGCCCCGGCACCCACACGCTATGGGGGAACCGGCTCAGGCTGGGGTTTTCCTGCCCAAACAAGCTCCAAACTGCCACTTTTCGGCACCGAGGGCGCGATGGTTCCCTCTCCTCCCTCCCCCAGCCCCCGCCGGCTCTTGGCACGCCGGTTGCTGCCCGGCTTGGCCCACGCCGAGGTCCCGGCAGTTGGATGGCTTTTCATCTCCTGCCGTTGCATTTAATTCTTGCATGAGTGCAAACAGCTAATTGCTCTCTGGCGGCTCAGCCGGCTTCGGTGCTTCACAATGAGCCCTGACTTAGCCGAGCCTGCCAGTCCCCGGGGCTGGGGAGGGGGGGAGGGGGCGGCTTGGGATGAGGTGGGAGAGGCTGGGAACCTCCTCGGGGCTCCGCCTTGGGCTCCGGGAGGATCTCTTGGCTTGGGAAGCTCTTTTGGCTCCAAGGGATCCTTCAGCTCTGAGGGGTCTCTTGGCTCGGGAAGCTCTTTTGGCTCCAAGGGATCCTTCAGCTCTGAGGGGTCTCTTGGCTCCTGGAGAGCTCTGAGCTCCAGGAGCTCTCTCGGCTCTGGGAGGGGGGGTCTGTCAATTCCACGTTGCTCTTTTCCATCAGCAGCACCCCAAAAGCTTTGGGGTTTTTGGAGACTGCAGGAGATTCGGGCTTTGGCTCCATGGGCAAAGTTCCCACCCCCAAAACCTCCCGTGGATGGAGGTACACAAACTCTCTGTGTGCATGCAGGGTGCATGGACCTTTGTTCTCTCCTTCCTGGGTGAGTGCTGGGGCTCTGGACTAAGCCTGCAGCAGCCCCCCTCAGGAATCCAGAGCAAGCTGCAGTCACTTTGCTCCAGGTGCCACCTTGTCCCCAGCAAGGGACTTCTGATCTGCAGCACTAATTGGGCTAATTAGGAAGATGCAAATGCTCCCCTTTCTCTCTGAGTGTCTGAGCAGAGCCCCAGCAAGCTGAGGGGAGAAGTCAGGGTTCCTTGCAGCTGGAGCTGCTCTCATTTCACATCGAAGGGGAGTCCCCAGCAGTAAGCTGGGCTGTGCTGGTGGCCTCCAGCCAGGGGGGGAGCCTTTCATAGAGCCATTGAACTGTTCAGGTTGGAAAAGGCCTCTAAGGTCATCCAGTCCAACCAGCAACCCAACCCCAACCATGGCCACCAAACCCTGGCCCCAAGTGCCATGGCCACAGGGTTCTGCAACCCCTCCAGCCATGGGGGCTCCACCACCTCCCTGGGCAGCCTCTGCCAGGCCCTGACCACTCTGGCAGCAAAGAATTGTGTCCTCATCTCCAACCTCAGCCTCCCCTGGCACAATTTCAGGCCATTTCCTCTCCTTCTATCACCTGAGACCAGGGAGAAGAGCCCAACCCCAACCTCACTCCAGCCTCCTCTCAGGGAGCTGCAGAGAGCAAGGAGGTCTCCCTCAGCCTCCTCTGCTCCACACCAAACCCCCCCAGGGCCCTCAGCTGCTTCTCCCCAGCCCTCTTCTCCAGACCCTTCCCCAGCTTGCTTGCCCTTCTTAGGACCTACTCCAGCTCCTCAATGTCCTCCTTGGAGTGAGGGCCCCAAAACTGGTCCCAGGATTCAAGCTGTGGCCTCCCCAGTGCCCAGCACAGGGGCACCATCCCTGCCCTGCTCCTGCTGGCCACACCGTTGCTGACCCAGGCCAGGCTGCTGGTGGCCTTCTTGGCTACCTGAGCACGCTGCTGGATCATGTTCTGCCAGCTGTCAACCAACACCCACAGGTCCTTATCTGCCAGGAAAACTTTCCACCCCCTCTGCCCCCAGGCTGGATCATTCCTGGGCTTGTTGTGACCCAACACTTGGCTTTATCAAACCTCCTACAGCTGACCTCAGCCCATCTCTGTAGCCCTATCCAGACCCTTCTGCAGAGCCTCTCAGCCCTGGCACCCAACTACCCAGCCCAGTGCCAGCTGCCCTCAGCCCATAACATCCCTGTGATGAAGCTTTGTTTACCTCAGGAGTCCAACAGCCTCCCCAGCACTACCTGCAAGCAGAGCAAGCCCTGCAGCATGCACTGAGTTCCCAGGTCTCTGCTTGGGTTGTGTCCTGGGGGAGGGATCAGGCTTTAGTTGGCAGCAGTCATCAACCAGCCTTTGTATTTCCACCATCCCTGGAGCTGCTGAGCTGCTGGGAGGGGGGCAGTGAGGCACAGGTGGGGACCCTGCCCCTGTTTGCCTTCTCTAGGGCCAGGAGGCCATGGCCACTGGTGCAGGTGGCAGCTTCTTGGCATGGAGTCCACCTGTCCTGCACATGAGTGAGGTATTGAGTGGGCACCTAAAGGGCAGGGGCTGGTACAATGAGCTGTGGTGGTGGAGGGGCAGTGGTTCTTGGGCTGGTGCTGGTGGCAGTGGTGGTGGTGGCTCAGGGTGCTGCCTGCAGTGGCTCTTGGGCTGCTACTGCTGCTGGTGGTGGCTCAGGGTGCTGCCTGCAGTGGTTCTTGGGCTGGTGGTGGTGGTGGCTCAGGGTGCTGCCTGCAGTGGTTCTTGGGCTGCTGGTGGTGGTGGTGGTGGCTCAGGGTGCTGCCTGCAGTGGTTCTTGGGCTGCTGGTGGTGGTGGTGGTGGCTCAGGGTGCTGCCTGCAGTGGTTCTTGGGCTGCTGGTGCTGGTGGTGGTGGCTCAGGGTGCTGCCTGCAGTGGTTCTTGGGCTGCTGGTGGTGGTGGTGGTGGCTCAGGGTGCTGCCTGCAGTGGTTCTTGGGCTGCTGGTGGTGGTGGTGGTGGCTCAGGGTGCTGCCTGCAGTGGCTCTTGGGCTGCTGGTGGTGGTGGTGGTGGCTCAGGGTGCTGCCTGCAGTGGCTCTTGGGCTGCTGCTGCTGCTGGTGGTGGCTCAGGGTGCTGCCTGCAGTGGTTCTTGGGCTGCTGCTGCTGCTGCTGCTGGTGGCTCAGGGTGCTGCCTGCAGTGGCTCTTGGGCTGCTGGTGGTGGTGGTGGTGGCTCAGGGTGCTGCCTGCAGTGGTTCTTGGGCTGCTGCTGGTGGTGGCTCAGGGTGCTGCCTGCAGTGGCTCTTGGGCTGCTGGTGGTGGTGGCTCAGGGTGCTGCCTGCAGTGGTTCTTGGGCTGCTGGTGCTGGTGGTGGTGGCTCAGGGTGCTGCCTGCAGTGGTTCTTGGGCTGCTGCTGCTGCTGGTGGTGGCTCAGGGTGCTGCCTGCAGTGGCTCTTGGGCTGCTGGTGGTGGTGGTGGTGGCTCAGGGTGCTGCCTGCAGTGGTTCTTGGGCTGGTGGTGCTGGTGGTGGTGCCTCAGGGTGCTGCCTGCAGTGGTTCTTGGGCTGCTGGTTCTGGTGGTGGTGGTGGCTCAGAGTGCTGCCTGCAGTGGTTCTTGGGCTGGTGGTGCTGGTGGTGGTGGCTCAGGGTGCTGCCTGCAGTGGTTCTTGGGCTGCTGCTGCTGGTGGTGGTGGCTCAGAGTGCTGCCTGCAGTGGTTCTTGGGCTGCTGGTGGTGGTGGCTCAGAGTGCTGCCTGCAGTGGTTCTTGGGCTGGTGGTGCTGGTGGTGGTGGCTCAGGGTGCTGCTGGTGGAGAACAAGCAGGGGACCTGCCCTTACAGGGAGCATGTGTGGACTTCCCATGTCTGCATCCTTGCAGGTGTCTGAGGATGAGGGGAGACTGATTTGGGGGTGTCCATGGAGTGCTTCTGTACTGTGTCAGGCATGGGGAGGGTCAGGGACTGGACTCTGCTGTCCCCAGCCCATGGCTGTGGGAGGGTGACATGGACAAAGAGGTGGTGGCCAGCTTGGTGGTGGTACCTGGTGTGGTGGGATGTGCCCCAGTGGCTTGGTGCTACCCAAGTGGATGGCTCAGTGCTGCCTGACTCAGTGGCTTGGTGCCACTCAATCCAGTGGCACCCAGCCTGCCTTGGCAGCTCATGATCTGGTGGTACCCACCTCAAGTAGTACCCAGCTGAGTGGCAGAGGCTTGGTAGCCTCTCACCCAGTGGTGCCTGATGTGGTGTGGTGGGACAGGATCTGTTGGCTTGGTGGCACCCAAGCTGGTGGTATGTGACCTGGTGGCTTTGTGTTACCTTACCTGCTGGTGTGTGTCCCACTGCTTGACCTGGTGGCACCTGATCTGGTGGCTTGGTGGCACCCAAGCTGGCAGTACGTGACCTGGTGCCTTTGTGATATCTTACCTGCTGGTGTATGTCCCACTGCTTGACCTGGTGGCACCTGATCTGGTGGCTTGGTGGCATCTGATCTGGTGGCTTGGTGGCATCTGATCTGGTGCTACTCAGCACAGGAGTACCTGAGCTGGTGTTAACCTGAGCTGGTGGCTCAGTGGTACATGCCATGGGGGTCCCCACTTGTGTGCCTTGCTGGTACCTGGCTCAGTGGTGTCCAGCAGCTGAGGCACTTGGTGCCAACTGGTGGCACTGGGGTGTAGGGCAGCAAGGCTGGGCCTGCCCCTTGGCTCTGGCTGGTTCCACAGGCAATTGGTGCAAATCTGGGGGGGGAGGCAAAGAGGGTCTCCCTCCCAGTAGTCCTCCTCCTCTCCCACCCACCCTGCCTTGTGGAGACAGGCTGCTGGGTGTAAGGCAGCCATTCCGTGCTGGACCCCCTGGAGCTGGAGGGGTCCCATTTTCCCTGTGGCAGCCTGGGGAGAGCTGAGGAGTTGTTGGGGGAGAAGTGATGCTGGCAGAGGGCCAAGCAGTGCCCCTCCTTGGGGACAGGGGCATCAGCCGTGTGGGCTGGCACACGCGGCTGGCCCGGTCCCCGTGTGCCCGGGCATGTGAGCTGTGGGGGTGGTCAGATGCCTCCACTGCTGCTCCCGGGGTGTGTTTTAATGTTGGGGGGTGGGTGTGTGTGTGTGGGGGGGGAGAGAACAGCCAGATGGGCTCCGCAGGCAAAGCCCCCCGCAGCCAAAGCCCCCCGCAGCCGAAGCTCCCCGCCGCCAGCAGCACCCCGCGGACGGCAGCCGCTGCCCACGGAGGACCCTGCCGCCCTGTGCTTTGAGCTGAGGGGCTTCGGGATGCTGCCGAACCGCTTCCTGGAGCCCAAATCCACCAGCGAGGGGTGGGAGCATCCTTTCCCGAGTTTTCCCACTGCTGGGACCTCCCCTGCGCCCTCTTGGCTCCCCCTTCCCCGGTCCCATAGGGAGCAGCCCGGGCGGCCGCTGGCTCCAGCCCGGCCCCGCGCCGGGGACTTGGCCTCTTGAGCAATTTCCTGGCCCCATCCCAGCCCTGAGGGGATGAGCCCAAAATAACCCCTCCGGATGCCAGGGGCACCAGGAAGCGCTGCAATTGCTGCCCTTGCCAGGCAGGGGTGCGAGGAGGGCTTGAAAAGCGTGGGGGGAACCCAATTAAGTCGGCTCCATTAACTGATTAAGCTGCTGATAAGGCTATAATTAATTAAAAGGCTGAAGAAGGAAGAAGAAGAAGAAGTTTTCAGCTCCTCTCTGCTGCTGGGCTGAAAGTGTGCCCCGTGGAACTGTTTCCACCTGGTGGTGTCAAATCCTTCTTGGCATCACTCTGTGAGGCAGCAGGGAGAAACCCCCTGCCCCAGTGCCAGGAGCAGCTTCCCTCCCTCTCTCCCTCCCTCCCTCCTTTCCCAGCCAGCTTCCAGGGAGGCAGAACACAAAATCCAGGGGCAAAAATATGATCCCTCTGGGTGGGTGACGCAGGAAAGGACCTTTGTGCCGAGCTGTGCTTCGCTTGCCAAGCCCCAGCTTGGTTTGGAAGCCCAAAGTGCTGCGGAGGGGTTGGGAACGTTGGCCCTTCCCAGGCTGCCCCTGGTGGATTGAACATCTCTGTGGGTGCCATGGGCAGTGGCACTGAGTGCACCCTCAGCAGGGTTGCTGATGACACCAAGCTGTGTGGTGCAGCAGACAGGCTGGAGGGAAGGGATCCATCCAGAGGGAGCTGGGCAGGCTGGAGAGGTGGGCACAAGCCAACCTCAGGAGGTTCAACAAGAGCAAGGGCAGGGTCCTGCAGCTGGGTGGAGGCAACCCCAGGCACAGATCCAGGCTGGGCAGGGACTGGCTGGCAAGCAGCCCTGAGGAGAGAGCCTTGGGGGTGCTGGGGGAGGAGAAGCTCAGCAGGAGCTCTCAGTGTGCACTTGCAGCCCAGAAAGCCAACCAGAGCCTGGGCTGCAGCAGGAGAAGTGTGGCCAGCAGGGCAAGGGAGGTGATTCTCCCCCTCTGCTCAGCTCTGGGGAGACCCCAGCTGGAGTCCTGCCTCCAGTTCTGGAGCCCCTATTGCAAGAGGGATGTGGAGGTGCTGGAAGGTGTCCAGAGCAGGGCCAGGAGGATGATCAGAGGGCTGGAGCTGCTCTGCTGTGAGGACAGACTGAAGGAGTTGGGGCTGTTCAGTCTGGAGAAGAGAAGGCTCCCAGGTGACCTCATTGTGGCCTTCCAGGATCTGAAGGGGGCTCCAAGAAGGCTGGGGAGGGACTGCTCAGGATCTCAGGCAGTGATAGGACTAGGGGGAATGGAATGAAGCTGGAGGTGGGGAGATTGAGGCTGGAGGGGAGGAGGAAGTTCTTCCCCATGAGAGTGGTGAAGGCCTGGAATGGGTTGTGCAGGGAGGTGGTTGGGGCCCTGTCCCTGGAGGTGTTTAAGGCCAGGCTGGCTGAGGCTCTGGGCAGCCTGATGTAGTGTGGGGTGTCCCTGCCCATGGCAGGGGGGCTGGAACTGGCTGATCCTTGTGGTCCCTTCCAGCCCTGACTGATACTCTGATACTATGATACTATGATTCCTGCTGCTGGTGCCAAGCCTGATGCCAGCTGACAGCCCTGGCATGCTCCTCAGCGAGGCTCCCCCCGGGGTGGCTGCAGCTCCAGCTACAGGGAAAGCCAAATTGGAGTTGGTTTTGTGGAATTTTGGGAATGGGGTTCCTGGGTTGGTTTTTTTGGGGGGGTTGGGAGCAATCCCATCTGCTGAAGCCCGGCCTGGAAAGCAAATCCCCACACAGCTTGGTGTAGAGGGAGGTGGGAGAAGTTTGTGCCCCTCTGCTGGGCACTGGAAAGGCCACACCTCGAATCCTGGGGGTCAGTGTTGGGCCACTTACTCCAAGAGGGACATTGAGGAGCTGGAGCAGGTCCAGAGAAGGGCAGCAAAGCTGGGGAAGGGTCTGGAGAAGAGGGCTGGGGAGGAGCAGCTGAGGGGACTGGAGGGGAGGAGGCTGAGGGGAGACCTCCTTGCTCTCTACAGCTCCCTGAGAGGAGGTTGCAGTGAGGTTGGGGTTGGTCTCTCCTCCCCAGTCTGAGGTGATAGAAGGAGAGGAAATGGTCTGGAATTGTGCTAGAGGAAGCTTAGGTTGGAGATGAGGAAAAAAGTCTCTGCTGCAAGAGTGGTCAGGGCCTGGCAGAGGCTGCCCAGGGGAGGCAGTGGAGTCCCCATGGCTGGAGGGGTTGCAGAACCCTGTGGCCATGGCACTTGGGGCCAGGGTTGGGATTGGGTTGCTGGTTGCCCTCTGTGGCCTTGGAGTTCTTTTCCCACCCAAACAATTCTCTGAGGCTCAGCTCATGTCCACTCCTTTCCCTGCTGGGAAGGGAAAAACCCAAACAGCCTACATCTCATTTTTATCACTCATGACTGGCTGGGCTGGGGCAGGAGGGCCCTTCCTGCTTCCCCTTCCTCTACCTGCAAACTTCAGCTGCTCCTCCAGCACCTGGCCAGTGGTTTGGTGGTGGCAGAGCTGATGTCCCCACACAGGGACCATGAGATGGGTGGCCCCTGGACATCCCAGGGGGATTGTTTTTCAGCCCCAACATTCCCAGGAGGAGAAGCAGCCAGGACAGGCAGTGCTGCCTCTGCTCCTCTTCTCTCCCTGCTCCGGGGCAAGGGTGACATCCCATCTCCTGGTGACAACTCCTTCCTGTCACCCTGTCACTTGCCAGCAAGGAAATTGGTGCCAACAACCTCAGAGTGTCTTAGGAATGAGCAAAGGAAGCCGACAAGACCGATAAAAGCCACGTGGCAGGGATGTGCCCAGCAGCACCGGGGGGTGGAGGAGGCATCCTCCAGGGCCCCTGGGGGCTGTTGGTCACATTGCTCTGGTGGCACTGGAGCTTTTCCATCCCCAGATGAACGATTGGCTGATTGGGAAAATCATCCAGCTGTAAAAGCAGGGCAGGGATGGGGCCCAGCACCTTTTTCACAGCCTGGCTTCATTAGCAGGCAGAGAGGAACTCCCCTCTGAGGAGCCCGTGGGCTCCAGGAGGTGATTAAGGAGACCTGGGGATGAATTTGGGACCAGGAGAGTGGTCTTGCTGCATTGCCAGGCTGGTTCACCATGGAAGCAAGCCCCCAGTTCCCTGTTCATTTAAGAGGGAAACATCAAAACCTGCTGCAAAGAGCTCCCACGATGCCCTCAGGCAGTGAGGTTGTGTTTGGTGGGGACAGGTTGGGGCTGGCTGTGGGAGCTGGTTAAGCACAGAATAGTTTGAGCTAGAAGGGACCTTGAAAGCTCATCCAGTCCAACCCCCCTCCCCCCCCCTGCAGTCAGCAGGGACAGCTGCAACTAGAGCAGGCTGCTCAGAGCCCCGAATAACCTGACCTGGGATGGTTCCAGGGATGGAGCATCTCCCTCCTCTGTGGGCAACCTGGGCAAGTGTCTCCCCACCCTCAGTGTCAAACATTTCTCCCTTCTCTCCACTCTCAGTCTCCCTCTTCCAGTCCAAACCATCACCCCTTGGCCTGTCACAACAGGGCCTGCTCAAAAGACTGTCCCCAGCTTTCTTAGAGCCCCCTTTAAGCACTGAGGGGCCACCAGAAGGTCTCCCTGGAGCCTTCTCTTCCCCAGGCTGAACAAGCCCAACTCTCTCAGCCTGGCCTCACAGCAGAGGGCTTCCAGCCCTCCCAGCACTGCTGTGGCCTCCTCTGGCCCTGTTCCACCAGGTCCCTGTCTGTGCTGAGGGCTCCAGAGCTGCCCCAGCACAGCAGAGCTCAGCAGAGGGGCAGAATCCCCTCCCTGCCCCTGCTGCCCACACTGCTGGGGATCAGCCCAGGGCATGGCTGGGGCAGGGCTGGCAGCGCTCGGTGCTGCCTCATCCCCAGCTTTCCACCCTCCAGCACCCCCAAGCCCTTCTCCCTCAGGGCTGCTTTCCCCCCCTTCATCCCCAGCCTGGGCTGGTACCAAGGGTTGCCCTGACCCAAGTGCTGGACCTTGCACTTGGCCTTGTTGAACCTCATGAGGTTTACAGGGTCCCACTTCTCCAGCTTGGCCCTGAGGCGTGGGGACAGCACCACTCAGCTCAGTGTCATGACACCACTGCCTGTGTCACTGCTGCCAGTACAGACCCCTGAGGGACCCCACTGCTCCCCCATCTCTATGTTGGAGCTGCAGGTGCCCTAACAACTGGGATCTGTAAGGCCCGGTGTGGATGGAAACAGCCACCAGCCCCTGCTAGGAAAGCAATGACTCCAACCACTGTCGTTTAAGGATGCTCCTGAGCATGTGTGACCCGAGCTGGAGGATTGGTTTGTCCCTGCCTGCTGTCAGGAGCAGCCCTGGGAGGCCCACCCCGGGGGACGGGGCTGTAGGAAACGCGGCGCAGATGCCGGCAGGCAGGGCGGGAGCTGGGCTGGGGAGCCGGGAAGGGATTTTCCCCTTTCCACCAGGCACCGAAATAACCCCGAGCACGTGATGGCCGCTTTCCTTCAGCCTTTCACAAAGCCCCCAGGGGATGGAGAGCAGCGCAAGCTGCTGGGATCAGCCCATCCTGCTGGGCGGCCTCACCGTGTCCCAGCTAAAACCAGCCCCCTTCCCCCAGTCACCTTGTACCCCCCCAAAATCTGCCAGCATTCTTCATCATCCGGGGAGGGTTTCTAGCTATTTGGGTAGCTGTATCCTAACACCTCCCCCCACACCCACCCACCCCCTCCCGCCCCCTTCCCTGAGATGCAAGCCCTCCCTTTCCCACCCAGCCTGGCTTTTCCTGCTGGCAGCAGCCCAGGAGATGGATTGCAGCTGTGTAGGCAGGAGAAACACACGCGCCCCCCCGAGCTGGGGGAAGGACTCTAGCAAGGATGGCTCCTGGGATGGGCACCCCAATTTTCTGGCTCTTTTCTCGAAGGCTTCCTTGTGACTGGGACAAAGAGCCGGCAGCAGGTTGATGGGCAGGAGCCTGCCATGAGGGCAGGGTGATGGGTTAAGGGGGGTGGGGTGGTGGGCTTAGGGGTGTTTGCCCCCACCCCGCGCTGGAAAGGAGCTTTTGGGGTGGCTTTGCAGCCTCCAGCACTGGTAAGGAAGCCAGCAGCTTCCAGAGGATGGGGGGGGGGGGGGGATGTTGGTATGAATGAGGCATCTCTGTGCCTGCCAGCTCCTAATTAGTGCTGCTGACCTCAGCCCTGGCCTAATTGGGGTCAGGGCTGTGATATCACCACAGGGTGTGGCTTGGGGAGGGGAGGGGAAGGGGGAGTGGGACAGAACACCCTTCCCTGGAATCCCTGTCCCCCCCAAACAGCCTTATGTGGGTCACATCTCCCTCCCCTCGGAATGATGGATCCTGCCTCAGCCCAGGGGCTGCCCTCAAAGGGGACTTTCAGCCTTTTTTTTCTGGTTGGTTGGTTGGTTTGAGAAGGAGAGGTCTGGCTTTGACCACCCCCCCGCCCCCCTCCTCCCATGCTCCCTCCCTCCCTCCCAGCTCAGGGGGCTCGGCTGCTCCTCCCCGGGCGCAGGCGCTGGCACCTCTGCCCTGGCTATTTTTACCCGCTGGGATCACGAGCGAGCGAGTGACCTTCCCCAGGGGACGCTGCCACGCCGGGGGGGGGGGGGCACAGACACAGCCGCCGGTGTCGGTGCCCGAGGCACCCGTGGGGCTGCGGAAGGGCTGCCTCCAGGCTGGCACAGCGGTGCCAGCCGCTGACCGAGGGGTTTGGAGGGGCTGCTGGCGGCGGCTTGTTGGAGAAGGAGGATTGAGCCAGGGGAGAGGAGCTGCTTGTTTGGCTCTGGAGGCGAGTTCAGGGCTCAGCCTTTGCCTGGCAGAGATCGGGAGGGCACAGCCTGGGAGCTGCCGGGGGCTCCTGTGAAGCGCTGCCGGTGAGGAGCCGGCGTGAGGCTGGCACCGCTTCCCGCCTCCCTGGGCACAGCTTATCCCCCGCAGCCCCGTGCCAGGGCCGGGCCGGGCAGCATCTTGCAAAACTCAACGGGGACTAAAGTAAACTCCTTAGCCTCCAGGCTCTGCCATCTGCGTCACCCTCCCTTAACCCTTAATGTTAAGGGGGTCCCTTAACCGGCCACCCCCTTTCTTCCTGCTCCAGGCTGGCATCATCCGTGGCCACCTCCCCGAGCCAGCGGCGCAGGGCAGCGTGCCAGCAGATCAGCTCAACCCTGGGGACGATGAGGACTGTCACAGCTGAGAGCCAGCCAGGTCCAGGACCCGGAGGAGCTGCCAAGGCGAGGTGCCACGTCTGAGGCCGGGTGTGCTGAGCTGTGCCGGAGCCGTGCCGGAGCCCCGCGTTGCCGCGGCCGGCAGCAGATGCTCCGTGCCCGGTGCGTGGAGCCCTCGCCGCGGCCGGACCAGGCGGATGGAAAGCTGCAGCCCGGCAGGTAGGAGCCTGGCGAGGAGGTTCGCGGTGGGGACTCCGCCACCTTCTCGGCAGGCTGACTGCAAGCTGTCGGTCCCGCAGGGAGCCTCGCTGGCCGGCTGACGCCATCCCTATGCCCGAGCCCTATGCCGGAGCGGGAGCCCTCCCGGCTCAGCCGCCCGCCCGACCATGAAGTGCTCTTTGCGCTTCTGCTTCCTCTCCACCGCCTTCCTGCTGGTCTTCGTCATGTCCCTCCTCTTCACCTACTCCCACCACAACATCGCCTACCTGGACCCCGGCGGGCTGGGTGGCATCCACCGGGTGAAGCTGGTGCCCGGCTACGCCGGCATGCAGCGGCTCAGCAAGGGGGGGCACTACCCGCGGGGCTGCGCCTGCCGCCGCTGCCCGCCCGAGGAAGCGGCGGCCGCCGACTGGTTTGACGGCCGCTACGACGGCACCATCTCTCCGGTGTGGACCAAGGACAACATGGACCTGCCACGGGACGTCCAGAGGTGGTGGATGGTGAGCGAAGGGATGGGCTTCCCGCCGTGGATACCCCGACCCCCATTCCCTCCACCCCCTCTTTGCCGGGGGTCGCTGGTTGATGGCCGCCCCCCTGTCCTTCCCCTCCCACCCTCCCCTCCCCGCTCTTCTCCCTCTCTCGCTTTGCAGATGCTGCAGCCCCAGTTCAAGTCCCACAACACTCACGAGGTCCTCGGCAAGCTCTTCCAGATCGTGCCGGGCGAGGACCCCTACCGCTCCCGGGACCCGCGCCGCTGCCGCCGCTGCGCCGTGGTCGGCAACTCGGGCAACCTGCGCGGCTCCGCTTACGGGCCCGAGATCGATGGGCACGACTTCGTCATGCGGTGAGGGCAGGGGGGTGCCGCCAGGGCGCTGCCCACCCGCTGGGCCCCGCGGACGCTGAGCTCCCCCTGTGCGAGCGCAGCAGCCTCCCTCTGCGCCTGCTGTGGACCAGGAGACGCCAGAGGGGATCGGTCCTGTGCCCTACGCCACAGCCCAGCTCCCAGCTGCTTGCTCGAGGAACCCACCGCGGGTGGGAGTGGGTTGAACCCTGCCACCTCCCCCGGGGCTCTCTGGGGAGGACTCATCCAGCGCCCCAGGCGTCAGCAGGCTTGGAAACTGCTCTTGGGCTGTGCTCAGAAGCTCGGAGGGGACTTCCACAAGGGGGTTGGGAGGGGGGGATGCCACTTTCCTTGTTCACCAAGCTGTGTGGTGCAGCAGACAGGCTGGAGGGAAGGGATCCATCCAGAGGGACCTGGACAGGCTGTAGAGCTGGGCCCAAGCCAACTTCATGACGTTCACCAAGGCCAAATGCAAGGTCCTGCAGCTGGCTCAGGGCAATCCCAGGCACTGCTAGAGGCTGGGCAGGGACTGGCTGGAGAGCAGCCCTGGAGCAAAGGCCTTGGGGGTGCTGGGGGAGGAGAAGCTCAGCAGCAGCCAGCAGGGAGCACTTGCAGCCCAGAGAGCCAAGCAGAGCCTGGGCTGCAGCAGCAGAAGTGTGGCCAGCAGGGCCAGGGAGGGGATTCTGCCTCTCTGCTCCACTCAGCTGAGCCCACAGCTGCAGCTCTGTGCCCAGCTCTGCAGCCTCTGTGCCAGGAAGGCTCTGGAGGGGCTGGAAGGTGTCCAGAGCAGGGTCAGGAGGCTGAGCAGAGGGCTGGAGCTGCTCTGTTCTGAGCACAGCCTGAGAGAGTTGGGGTTGTGCAGGCTGCAGAGGAGAAGGCTCCAGGGAGACCTTCTGGTGGCTTTCCAGGAGCTGCAGGGGGCTGCAGGAAAGCTGGGGAGGGACTTTGGAGGATGTCAGGGAAGGACAGGCCTGGGGGGGATGGAGCAAAACTTGAAGTGGGGAGCTGGAGCTTGGCTGTGAGGAAGAAGTTGTTGGGCAGGAGGGTGGTGAGAGCCTGGCCCAGGCTGCCCAGGGAGGTGGTGGAAGCCTCCTGCTGCTGCCTGGAGGTGTTTGCAGCCAGGCTGGAGGTGGCTGTGAGCAAGCTGCTGTGGGGTGAGGTGTCCCTGCCCATGGCGGGGGGGGAGGTTGGAGCTGGCTGAGCCCTGAGCTCCCTTCCAAGCCTGCCAGCTGTGTGGTCCTCTCCCCAGGATGAACCAGGCCCCCACGGTGGGTTTCGAGGGCGATGTGGGCGGTCGCACCACACACCACTTCATGTACCCCGAGAGTGCCAAGAACCTGCCTGCCAACGTCAGCTTCGTCCTGGTGCCCTTCAAGACCCTGGACCTGCTCTGGATCGCCAGCGCCCTCTCCACCGGCCAGATCAGGTTGTAAGTACTCAGTGGGCCCTGGGGGCCCCGGGCTGGCAGCTCCCCTGGCGATGGGGATGGGGGAATCCATCGCTTCCTCCCTCCTGGAGCATGCCCCCCGCGCTGGTCCCTTGGCGGCTGGGGGACGCGGGACCCCCCGGGAGCTCACCTGCCTCTCCGCCTTCTTCCCAGCACCTATGCGCCTGTGAAGCCTTTTCTGAGGGTGGATAAAGAAAAGGTAAGGGGGAGGACCATATCCCCTGCCCCCCCCCCATCTTCTCCCACGGACATCTGGGTGCCAGGGCCTCAGCCCTAACCCCAGCCCGTCCTCCCAGGTGCAGATCTACAACCCTGCCTTCTTCAAGTACATCCACGACCGCTGGACGGAGCACCACGGGCGCTACCCTTCCACTGGCATGCTGGTGCTCTTCTTCGCCCTCCACGTCTGTGATGAGGTGGGTGGAGGCCCCTCAGGACCCTCCTCTGGGCTATGGGCTCCTGGATGAGGTGTGGGGTCCTGGCTGGCCTGGCTGCCGGGCTCTGGATGAGGTGTGGGGTCCTGGCTGGCCTGGCTGCAGGATCCTGGCTGGCCTGGCTGCAGGGCTCTGGATGAGGTGTGGGGTCCTGGCTGCAGGGCTCTGGATGAGGTGTGGGGTCCTGGCTGCAGGGCTCTGGATGAGGTGTGGGGTCCTGGCTGCAGGGCTCTGGATGAGGTGTGGGGTCCTGGCTGACCTGGCTGCAGGATCCTGGCTGGCCTGGCTGCAGGGTCCTGGCTGGGCTGTGGGCTCCTGGATGAACTGCAGGGTGATAGGTGGCCTGTGAGGTTCTGAGTGAGCTATGGGGTACCAGATGGGCTGTGGGCTCCTGGATAAGGTGTGAGATCCTGGATGGGGAGTGGGCTCCTAGGGGTGCTGTGGGCTCCTGGATGGCCTGGCTGCAGGGCTCTGGATGAGGTGTGGGGTCCCAGATATGCTACAGGGTCCTGCATGAGCTGCAGGGTATCAGATGGACTTCGAGGTTCTGGGTAAGCTATGGGGTCCCAGATGAGCTGTGGGCTCCTGGATGAGCTGCAGGGCTTCAGGTTGTTCAGTTTGGAGAAGAGAAGGCTCCTTGAAGACCTTCTTGTGGCCTTCCAGTATCTGAAAGGAGCTACAAGAAAGCTGGGGAAGGACTTCATAGGGGGATAGGACTGGGAAGAATGGAACAAAACTCTCTTAGGCAACCAGCAACAGAACAAGGGGACACAGTCTCAGGCTGTGCCAGGGGAGGTTTAGGCTGGAAGTGAGGTGAAAGTTCTTCCCAGAAAGGCCATTGGGATGTGTTGCCCAGGAAGGTGGTGGAGTCCCTGTCCCTGGAGGTGTTCAGAAAAGGCTTGGATGTGGCACTTGGAGCCATGGTTGAGTTGTCAGGAGGGGTTAGGTGTTGGGTGAGAGGTTGGGCTTGATGATCCCTGGGGCCTTTTCCAACCTGGTTTGATTCTATGAAAACTAGAAATGGGGAGATTCAAATTGGCTGTGAGGAAGAAGCTCTTCCCCAGGAGGGTGGTGAGAGCCTGGCCCAGGCTGCCCAGGGAGGTGGTGGAAACCTTACCCCTGGAGGTGTTTGCAGGTGGCCTTCCAGGGGCTGCAGGAAAGCTGGGGAGGGACTTTGGAGGGGGGTGAAGGAGGGACAGGACTGGGGGGGATGGAGCAAAACTCGAAGTGGGGAGCTGGAGCTTGGCTGTGAGGAAGAAGTTGTTGGGCAGGAGGGTGGTGAGAGCCTGGCCCAGGCTGCCCAGGGAGGTGGTGGAAGCCTCCTGCTGCTGCCTGGAGGTGTTTGCAGCCAGGCTGGAGGTGGCTGTGAGCAAGCTGCTGTGGGGTGAGGTGTCCCTGCCCGTGGCAGGGGGGGAGGTTGGAGCTGACTGAGCCTTGAGGCCTTGCTTGGCAGCTCTGTGGTTCCATGGGGGGGCCCAGGGCTGGCTCACCCCTCTCCTGGCCGGCACAGGTGAACGTCTTCGGGTTCGGCGCCGACAGCCGCGGCAACTGGCACCACTACTGGGAGAACAATCGCTACGCCGGCGAGTTCCGCAAGACCGGCGTGCACGACGCCGACTTCGAGGCCCACATCATCGACATGCTGGCCAAAACCAGCAAGATCCAGGTCTACAGGGGCAACTGAGGAAGGCTGCACCTCCTCCTCCTCTTCCTCCTTCTCCTCCTTCCTCCTCTTCAGCGACCGGCCGCCCGCCCGGGGCGGGGCAGAGGGGCGAAGGTCTCCCCCGGCCCCACCGAGCCTCCCCCTCGCTTCCTCCCCGCCCCGGGTGAGATTTGGTGCCTCCAGCAGCCAATCAGGTTCAGAGCTTAAAGGAGACTCTTTGGGGCTTATTTTATTTTTAATTATTATTATAATAATTATTAATTATTATTAATTATTATTATTGAGCAACCCAGCTGAGGGAAAGAACACAACCAAGTGACCAGCCCGGGGGGCAGGGGAGGGGGACACGGCGGCCGCCTCGCTTCTCCCTCCTCAACACTCAAAAACCAAATGCTGCTCTTTTTAAACAAGACACAATTCCTTCCCCCCTCACCCCCCCCTGCCCTGAAGCTGGGAGACTCTGGGGAGCTCTGGAGCATCACCCCCTGGGTGGCCAAGCAAGCTCTGCTGCCTGAGGCTGGGGGGGGACACGGTGGCCAAAGGGGGTGCGGCGGCCGAGCAGCCTCAGCGGTGGATCCAGCTGCCTCCTCCTTCAGTTTGATTACTGGTTTTGTTTCACTTTGTTGTTTTTGGTTAACCTACCTGGGGCAGCCACTGCTGTTGGTTTTTTTCCCCCCCCCCTTCCCCCAGCTCCTGGTACACAAGAAGAGTCCCAGCGTGGCTGGAAGAGGATGGAGCCACTCCCAGGGGCCAAGCGTCACCCCATGCTCTGCTCCAGGCTGGTGGCTGCCCACAGAGCTGGGCTGAAAGAGGGGAGAGCAATGCCAGCTTCAGGGCTGGGCAGCCCTGCTCCTCTCCCTGAGGACTGAGGAAGGGTAGGATGAATTATTTTGGGGGCAACAGGCAGCTAAGACACCTCCACTGAGCATCCTCCAGGGCTGTGGGATGCAGCAGCAGGAGGCAGCCTTGCTGCAGGGAAGGGGCTGAGCTTTCCCTTTGCTTTGGGGCTAGGAGAAAGCAGTTTGGAGAGAGCTTTGGGGCTGTGTGGCCACAGCCAGGCAGCTCTGGAGAGAAGCTGACATCCCAAAGTCTTTGTTCCTTGTGTCAGGGGTGGGGCTCGGTGCAGCCAGGGGCTTTTGAGGCTGGCCAGGCTGCCCTGCAGCAGCGGGGGAGCTGCAGGAGGAACCTGCTTCCCCAGAGGCTCCCTCAAGCCACTGCCCTTGGGGCTGCTTGTAGGAGGAGAGCCTGGAAGGCTCAAGTAAAAGGCAATCATGGACAAGGTCCCCAGGGAGGAACCTTCTGCTTGCACACTCGGTGCTGGGTGCCCACGGTGCCAAGACCACCCTGGGCAGGGGCTGTGGGGCTGGAGCCTGGCTGAGGGAGGCCCTGTCCACACCACCCTGGGCAGTAGCTATTTGGGAACGATCCCAGTGGGGTTTTTTGGGGGGGGAGGGGAGGGGGGCTTGGAGGTTATTTTTTTTAACCCTTTTGTATCTTGGCTTTTCTGTAGCAGCCTCTTAGCTGTTTCTCTGCTTTGGTTTGGTTGGTTTTTTTCAGGGTCACCTTCCCTTGGGTTTGGTTCTTTTGGTTGGCTTTAAGTTTGGGGGTCGGCTCTTTTTCCTTCCTCTGCCATCGTGGACCAGGAGGGTTTGGGGCGCCTGGAGCAGGCACTGAGCAGCCCCCCTGGGCTGGGGCAATCATTTCTCTCCATAGGGCTTGAAAAAAATCCCTGGAGTTTCCTGGTGGGTTTGGGTAGGAGCTGGGCTGCCCTGCCTCGAGCAGCCTCGCCCCAGGACCTGCCACCACTCCAGCCAGCCCCAACCCCCACCCCACACCCCAGGACAAGGAGGCAGGTGGCACCAAGCCTGGTCTCCACCTTCCTGGGTTGTTTGTTGGTTGTATTCTTTTTGGGGGGGGGGTGGTGTGGTGGTGGTAGTGGTGGGGAAACCCCCCCCCCTCCCAAAACCACAAGCAACAATGAGTGCCTTGACCATCTCCTGCCCCCTCCCACGCCCGCAGGTAGGGGCTTGGCCGAGCCAGCTGGTGGCTGTGCCCACTTCCCTCCTGGCATGGGGCTGGCTCTGAGCTGGGGGAAGTCATCCAGCTCACCACCCTGATGGCTGCAGAGGTTAAACCTGATGTGACCAGGCTGGTCCAGCTCCTGTCCTAGGGTCCAGCCACACACTCACAGAGCAAGCAGAAGTGTCGGGTACCAAACCTGGGTACCGCCCTCCCCCGGCAGCGCCTGGCGCAGGCCACGCTCCACACCTGCTGCTCCTTGCTGCCCTCACAGTATTACTGTTTTGTTGGGGTGGTTTTATTTGGGGGGGGGGGAGAAGGGAACTAACTTCCTTCCCCTCCTCCCTTTTGGGGTTTTCTTTCCAGTATTATGAGAAGAGTTATTTTTATTGAAGCTGTCCCAGTAGGACTCTTGACCATTTCTGTTCCTCTGGCCCAGCAGCCCCCCGGGCGAGGGGCAGGCTGCGGGCCAGGTGGGGAAGGGCACCACTGTACTGTACAGAGAGGAGCTGTGGACAGGGGCAGGGGGCCAGGCTGGGGGTGTGTGTGGGGGGGAAGCAGGCAGTGATGGGAGGTGTGTGTGGGGGTGCCCAGCTTTGCCCTCCTGGCAGAGGAAGGCTTCACCCCGCGGTGCCTGTCCGAGCGGCCGTTGCCTCCCGCCCCGCCGGCGCTCCCACCCCAGGGCTAGGAGCAGGGTGGCTGCTGTAGCCTCTGGACGTGAGGACTTCTGCACACAACTGTCTTAAAACAACTCTTTTGGTTTTTTAAAAGTCAATAAAAAAATGTGCATCAGAAGGGCTCAGGCCTCTCCTTCCTGCCTGCCGCCCCAGCCCAGGGGGCAGCAAGGAGGGGAAGGGAGCAGGGGGCTGGGTGGGGCTGAGAGGTGTGGGGCTCCTTCTCCTTACCCCTCTTTTGCCCTCTCCTCCCCCTTCTCCTGCCTCTTCCCCCCCCCTCTCCTGCCTCCTTCCCCTGCCTCTTCCCCCCCTCTCCTACCTCCTTCCCCTTCTCCTTCCTCCTCCTTCTGCCTCCTTCCCCTTCTCCTTCCTCCTCCTTTCCCCTGCCTCCTCCGCCTCCCTTCCCCTGCCTCCCTCCCTTCCCCTTCCTCCTTTCCCCTTCTTTGTCCCCTCTTTGGGCTGCAGCTGGACTGGACAGCAGCCACCAGCTGCAGGTGGTGCTCACGCACTGCAGCAGGAGCTGAGCCCTGCCCTGGGTGCCAAGTGACAGAGCCCAGACACAAGCCCTCCAGCCAGAGGCTGTGGTGAGGTGAGGGCACTGCTCACCCAGCCCCTCTCCATGTCCCCATACAACCTTCTGACCATCCCTGGAGCCTAAGAAGCAGCTCCAGCCACCTGTTGTCCATGTCCTGAGGACCTGCATGGATACAAGGAGGAGATGCAGCAGGATCAGGGCTTGCTCCATCTCCCACCACCAAAGGCTGAACACTCCAACAGGCCCAGCATCCCCACAGAATCCCATCTGGATGACCAGGGAGTCTGGAGGAGGCTGAGGGAGACATTCTGGGTCTCTGCAGGTCCCTGACAGGAAGTTGGAGTGAAGTGGGGTTGGTCTCTTCTGCCAAGGAACAAGTGAGAGGATGAGACGCAAGAGCCTGAAGCTGCACCAGGGGAGATTCAGGTTGGACATGAGCAACCCTTTCTTCCTTGATCCAAAAGAGTTCCCCAGGGCAGTGGTGGAAGCCCCATCCCTGGAGGGATTTCAAAGCCCTGTGGTGCTGAGGGCCATGGTGTTTGGTGGGGAGCTGGCAGGGCTGGGTTAAGGCTTGGAGTCAACCTTCAAGGTCTCTTCCAACCTGATTCCCTGACTCCAGGACACATCAGGCTCCTGCATCAGGATGGGCTGAGAAGCAATGGCCTGGAGTTGTGCCAGGGGAGGCTTAGGTTGGAGAGGAGGCAAACATTTCTTTGGTGGTGGCAGCGTGGTCAGGGCCCGGCAGAGACTGCCCAGGGAGGTGGTGGAGTCCCCATGGCTGGAGGTGCTCCCGAAAGGTGTGGCCATGGCACACCTGGATGGGGCTGGGTGGCTGGTTGGACTGGAGGAGCTTAGAGGGCTTTCCTGTGATGAATGGGCAGCTGCAGGAGTAGTTAAAACACCTCTTTATTAATGTACAAACCTAGCAACGTGGAAGCCAACCCAAAGGGGAACCGGAAGGAAGCGCCAGGGACACACAGCACAGGGCCCCAGCCCCGAGCACCAAACCCACCCCGAGTTGTGCGCTGGGCAACAGCGGACCCCCGGCCTCTGGCTGGACCACCAGAGCAGCTCTGCCTCCCTTCAACCCCTCTGAGTCCCAGACTGGCAGAGGTGAGCCCCCAGCTCCTCTCCTGGGCTGGACAGCTGTAATATTTCTACAGCCCTGGAGCTGGGTGGCAGTGAAAAGCATCACCCCGGGGACAAGCTGCGGCTGGCTGCCTGCCGTGGCACCAGCAGGGCAGAGGCAGATGGCTGTTGGTGGCTGGGGAACCAGGCTGCTGGAGCTGCTCTCCTTGCTCTGCTGGAGCTGCTCTCCTTGCTCTGCCCCCCTCCTCAGCTACATCCACTGCAGGACATTCATGAGCGTAAGGCACTAGGAAAACGTTGAGCAGAAGTCCCAGCTCGAGTTGTTCCGAAGGCTGGGGCAGCAGCACCCCTCAGCAACCCTCTCAGCTCTGCAAAGTGTGGGCTGGGCAGATGGATGAAAGGTTTGGAGAAGGGGAAAGAGAGGGTGTGTGGGGGTCTGGAGAAGTGAAATTGGTGCAGCCTAACAGCCAGAAGCGCTGGTGGAGAAGGGAGGCGCAGGTCAAGTTCACCAGAGGGCCAGGAGAGCTCGGACAGGGAGACCTGGCTGAGAAGTGGGGAGCTCAGGTCCCCAGTAAAAACCACTGTGCAGAGCTGGGAGCAGAGCAGAGTGCCCCAGAAAGCAAGCACAGTGTCTTGGGAGCAGCAGCAGCAGCAGCAAGGAGCTGACCTGGGCCCAAAGGTTTTGCCCCCCTCAGGTCCAAGCTGCAGCACACGTCCCCAGCAGCCAGCTCCTTCCCAGCTTCCCCCGTGGAGTACCTCTGAGCAGGGATGTGCCCTGCTGCAAGCCTGGCCAGGAGGGGTGGCAGAAGCCCTCAAGAGAGCTTCAAGGACATTCCTCTGCCTCTGGTTACATTGGGAGTGTAAGCAAGGGAAAGCTGCTCTGCTCTGGGGAAGGTAGCTGTGTTGTGGAAGCCATCCTGGTGGTGCTACCACAACAAGGGGACCATGGAGGACTTCTTGCTGGCTCCCACAGGAGCTGCTCTGCTCTGGCAGGTGTCAAACAGGAAGCTCAGCAAACCAATCAGTACCAAAGGGGAAACACCTCCCTCCAGCCTCCCTTTCACTCTGCTTCATCCCTGAACCATCAGCAGCTTCTCTGCGCTGTGTTGGGAGCCAGAGGCCAGCCTGACCCGGGGAAGGCAGCAGAGCTTTGGAGCCAAATGGGAGCTGAGAAGTCTCAGAGCCACCTCACCAAACATGAGGAGGAGCAGCAGCAGATTGCCCTCTGCTTCTCCCTGCCTGCAAACATCAGCTGCTACAGCTGGGAAGCACTCAGGCAGAGAGCTTTGTTTCCCTTGAACGCAAGGGGACACTGGGAGCACTTCACATCAACCCAGGCTTCCTGCTTTAAAGGGGAGGGAAGCAAACCCCAGCACAGCACGACTCTTCCAGCCAACAAAGCCACTTCTGGCAGGGGGGAAAACAACCCCAACAAACAAACAAACCAACCAACCAACAGAGGAAGGAAGGTGGCAGCAGAGAGAGCTGCATGAGGACACGGAGCTCCAGCACGCTGCAGGGGCAGCTCTCCCCCATCCTCAGGGCTCTCCCACCGCACAAACTTCTGCTGCTGCTTGTGCCTGCTGGGGGCACACAGCAGCCAGGCACAGGCCAGGCCTCAAACACCTCACCTCAAGCTCATTTGTAAGGCAGTTCACCAAGAGTTGAAGTTCTTTTTCCCCCACCCCCACCCCCTCTCTCTCAAGCCCCCAAGCCTGCTCTTGCCTGGGGCTATAAGCACAGGGAAAGTGTAAAGTGCAAAGAAAAATCCTCCAATGCCTTTTAGAAGACAGCTTGAAGCCATCTGATGGCTTCAATCCCTTCTTCCCCTAAGCCCTATCCCCCCCTACTCAGTGCTTGTTTTGTTTGTGAAACCATATCCCAGACCAGTCATGAAGGGAAAGGAAACTTGAGACAGAAAAGCACCCCCAAAAAATGGGTGGAGATGGAGCTGGCCAAGCACTGCCAGAAAAACCAGCTGAGAAGACCAAGCTGAAGGAGGTGAGAAGGTTGCTGGGCACCAGCAGGAGCTGAGAGCTCTGGTTTGAAACAGAGCAACTTCTGCCCCTTGGCAGGCAACTTCTCCCACTCCACCAAACCTGGCTTTAGAGGATTCCCCCCCAGACTGTAACCAAAACTGTGCCAGAAGGACAAGGTTAGCAAAGCTGAGCTCAGGGAGCAGCTTAGCTAGGCCTTATCCTTCTGGAGGGCTGCTCACCTCTCCAAAGCTGGGCTGAAGTGGTTGAGCAATGGCCAAAAGCACAACCACTCCTTCCACCTCTGCTCTGCCCCTCTCTGCCTGCTTTGACTTGGCCATGCCAAGCTCTCTGGTGGCCAAAAGCCACTGGATGTGCTCAGATGCTTGAGGAAGGAGATCAGAGAGGCCCTCAGGAGAGTGGGAAAAGCCTGGCCCAGGGAGTAGGAGGGTTAGAGGATGGAATATGCAGCAAGCACCAACACCTGGGGGGGGGTTGGATGGTGGTGTCTGCACTACCCAAAAGCTGAACAGCTTGAATGGATGCAGAGAGGCAGATCTGAAGCCAGATGTTGTCAGGCTGTGGCTCAGTCAGCAAAGCACCAGGCAGAAAGAAGAGAAGAACCTTGTGCACAAGAGGTCCTACAGCAGCACAGGCTTGGAGTTTGGAGGTGTTGCAGGCACAGCCACAATGAAGGGTGGCAGCTTGGATGAAGCAGCAGCAGAAAGGAGGAATCCAAGCTTCCAGCAAGAGTGGGAGATGGCAGTGGAAGCTTCACACAGCCTCCTCTCCTGGCCACAAGAGAACAGCAACAAGGACCTGTCCCCTGAGGCACATCAAATCTGGATGCTGGAGACAGCATGAGGGAGGAGAGAAGGAGAAACCAAGTCTGGCACAGGCAGATGTGAAAAATCACTGCAACACACCCTCCTGAAGCAGAACACATCCCCCTCCCAAGAGCTTTCCTTTGACCTTCTGACCATGAAACAGGGACAAGGAAGTTCCCCTTCTCTAGCAGCACTTCACGAGGTGCTCAAGCACACAGCACGAGGACGAGGGGAGGGCCACAAGGGTAAGGCAGAGGTACCTCTGGAGGAACCATCTGGTGCAAGAAGCTGCCCAGCTGCCCCTTACAGAGGCTCCCCAAGGCCTTCCCAGCATGCAGGTCTAGATGGAGTCACCACCAGCACCACCAACCCCCCCCCCAGAGGTTGACTTCTGGGGTGAGACAAATCAATTTCCCCACTGTCCCTGAAGGGTGACATCAATTCTCCTGCACTGGGCTTTATGCTCAGCTTCACGTTTGCAGCCAAACCACAGCTTCAGTTCTAGCTTCTCTGCTCACCCCAAGCCCCAGCTGCAGCTTCCCAAGTCTCACAAAGTCACCTGCAAGAACAAAACCTCCAGGCCTGCTTCCATTCTTTGGCCAGCAGGCCCCCAGGGAACTGCCAGCAGCGCTGTGACTGCCAGGCTGCAGCAGGGCTGCAGCATGAACCAGGTGGCAGCAGGGCAGCAGCATGAATCAGGCTGCAGCAGGGCAGCAGGGCAGCAGCATGAATCAGGCTGCGGCAGGGCAGCAGGGCTGCAGCATGAATCAGGCTGCAGCAGGGCTGCGGCAGGGCAGCAGGGCTGCAGCATGAACCAGGCTGCAGCAGGGCAGCAGGGCTGCAGCATGAATCAGGCTGCAGCAGGGCAGCAGGGCTGCAGCATGAACCAGGCGGCAGCAGGGCAGCAGGGCAGCAGCATGAATCAGGCTGCAGCAGGGCAGCAGGGCTGCAGCATGAATCAGGCTGCAGCAGGGCAGCAGGGCTGCAGCATGAACCAGGCGGCAGCAGGGCAGCAGGGCTGCAGCATGAACCAGGTGGCAGCAGGGCTGCAGAAGAGCAGCAGCAGAGCAGCAGGGCTCAGCAGGAACCAGGCTGCAGCAGAGGGGCAGCAGGGCTGCAGCATGAACCAGGCTGCAGTAGAAGGGCAGCAGGCTGCAGCAGGTTGCTGCTCCCCACTCTCCCTGCAGAGGAGGGGATGCTGTCTGAGGTGTCTCCCAGCCAGGCTTTGCAGCCTTGCCCATGCAGGAGGGGAAGCAGAGCAGCTTCCCGAGCAGAGAGCACACTGAGCGCGGTGGTGGCCGAGCAGAGCTGAGCTGCCAAGCCCGCTGGATGCACGCAGCACCTCTGACTTGCGGTGTGGCAGCTCCTGAGATCCAGTTTCTAATCCCAGGATCTCCTGAAGGTGGCAAACTCTTCAGCTGCTTCTGCTGCTCCTTTTTTTAGGCCCTCCACTTTTGAGTCATCAGAGATAAAGGGGATCAGAGCCTTACATCACCACTTAATCCCTCTGGGAAGGCAGCACAGCCCTAGAAAGAAAGCCCTGCCTCACTCCCAGGATCCAGCAGCACTTCAAACCACACCATCCAACTGCTCCCCCTCCAGAAGGAATCAAGTTGGGGAAGGGGAAAACTTTTCCTCTGCCATCCTTCAGGCTACAAAAAGACCCTAACCAGAGAGGAAATGGAGCAGCTGAAGAGAGGAGGTTGAGAATCTAACCCAAGAATCAGAACTCCCAGCAGGGAGAGCTAAAGGAGGCCCTTAATGAGCTGCCAGCTGATGGTTATCAAACAGCAACCCCTACACCAGCCCAGAAAGTGCTGCTGCAGCTCCCAGCCTGCTGGAGAATTGTTGGCACTCTGTTGTTGTTTTTGCTGTTGAGGAAGTGACTGGTTCCAGACAGAAGAGAAAACCTAAGCAGGCACCGTGCCAAGGAGCAGCTGAGGAAATGCAATCCCATTGTCAGAAGGGCTGGGGGGGGAAGAGGCTCCTGCAGCAGAGAGCTGTCTGAGGAGCTAACAGGCAGCCCTACCTCAGGGGCAAAGCCAGAACAAACCAGCCCCCAAAAGAATCACAAAGAGGATTAAAATCTTTCTGCAAGTGAAGCGATGCTTCAGAAAGGAAGGAGCCACTGGTGGGGGACAGCTTGCTGCTGACCTTCCAAGCTGGGTCTTGGTTTAGCTCTGAAGAGAACTGAGTGGAGGGGCTGCGCCGAGGCTGGAGGGGCTGCGCCGAGGCTGGAGGGGCTGAGCCGAGCCGGAGGGGCTGAGCCGAGCCGGAGGGGCTGAGCCGAGGCTGGAGGGGCTGAGCCGAGGCTGGAGGGGCTGCGCCGAGGCTGGAGGGGCTGAGCCGAGCTGGAGGGGCTGCGCCGAGGCTGGAGGGGCTGCGCCGAGCCGGAGGGGCTGCGCCGCCACCAAGTGCTTGAGCTCAGCATGCTCTGCTTGCTCCTGAGGAAGCAGCCAGTGGCAAATGGGCCATAAAGGACTGCTCCAAGACACAGCCTTAAGTATCAGGCATGGTTGAACACCTCTATCTCTGGATAAGGAAGGTCACTTGAGTGACTTGGTGTGCTGCTGCTAGGGGACAGGCTGGTAGAGCAGAGGTCCTCCTTGGCACCCACATCCAGCATGGGAACAGGGCAGTGTCCCTCAGCACAGGAAGAGAGATGCAAGAAGCAATTGGATTTCAAACTGCTACCAGGTGCCTCATGAAGCTTTCATTCAAGCACTCCATCCTGACAGCCCAGGTGGGATTTCCATGCAGAGAGCAAGGACCCAGGAACGTGGAAGTCAAGTTATGATCACCACCTGCAGCTGGGAGAGCCCCCAAAGCTGTCCCTGCTGTGGTCACCTTGCAGACCCTGGCCCAGCTTCTGCATGTCAGCTTGAAGCTCCTCAGAGAGGTCACACACTACAGAGGGATTCACCACTCACAGAGGAGCTCCTGCTCCAAGTGCCATCCATGTTCTACAGCTACCTACTACACCACACGTCCAAACCCTTCAGCCTCTTCCAAGCTTCCCTCACACTCCAACTCCCAAAGGCTTCCCAGCTTCTGCACCACTCTGGATGGGGGGAGCTCGCTCTGCCAACCTGCTCTAAGGTGTCAAGCTTCTGGATTTTCACCTTTGCTGCCTCAGGGTCATCCAACTCCTGCCCAGGATCATCCCCCTGGGCAGCCCTGCAGCAACTCGAGCAGCAGACAGCAAACTCAAAGCGACAAGACAAGCAAGGTTTGGAGCTCGTATTTACACCACTAATGCCACTTCACTGGACAAGAAAGTGCCCCCAGAATGGGTTTTAGATCCTCAAGTGTCCCTCACCAAGTGCTGACAAGGGCAAGGTTGTGTCTGAGCTGCAGGCAAGAGAGAGGCTGGAGCAGAAAAGCCCACGGTGAGTACGTGGGTGGCAAACGCTCTCTCACCACATCTCTTTCAGGCAGATCAGGAGCAGCTTTGCTTTGCTGATTGTGCTCACCATGGGGAGAAGAAAAAGAAGATGTAAAGGTGTGCAGTACAGTTCAGCACCCCCACTCCTCCACCAACCCCACTGGTGCATTCTGACCCCTGAAGCAGGGCTGGATCCCAGCTCCGCCGCCTGAAGCTCCTGCACGAGGAGCAGGAAGCAAAGAGCTTTGCTAAAGGGAAGCGATTTGGAACCCCCCCCCAGCTGCACTCTCCCCACACAACCCCCTCCAGCTGAGGTGCTGCCAAGAGAGAGCAGCAAGTGCAACAGATGGGAGGAGAAACATAGAAGACAACTTCCCCAGGCCAGCAGGAGCTGCTGGAGAAGCTTCCCCAGCACCAGTTTCTTGCAGTGCCACCAGCACCAGAGGCGAGACCACCGCTGAGCCTTCTCCCCTCAGCTCCAACATGACCACAAGCAGCTAGAACCAGAAGATGCTGTCCCCCTCTTGCTGCTCCAGCTCTCCAAACCAGCACAAGCTGTGTTTGCTGCACGACCCCTGCCAGAGAGGAGACTGGCTGAGTCACACCCAGCACAAAGTGGCAGAGGCTGGAGGCCGTGCAGCCCAGAAGCAGCATTTCAACGCTGCTGTCACCACCAAACACTAGCACCAGTCCTGCTTAGGGACCAGCATTTTTGTTCAGAACCCCCAAAACCCATCTTCCTTTAGAGAAGTGAACACCCCCCCCCCCCCCGCCCCCCACGTTGATCTTCTGAGTGACCTCGCTCCAAAAACCCCAGTCCCACCCACAGACTTACCAGCAGTGACCTGATGGCTGAATCCACTTGGCTCCCTCTCAGGGACAACAAAAGTGGTGGACAACGAGGGGTAGAGATGGGCTGGACTCTGCCCCCCAAAACCTCTCCCCTGGCTCTGCTCACACCGAGCTGTCTCTTGCCAGTGAGGTAGCTGATGGTCCTATTGCTGCGGGCATGGCCAACGTGATAGGTGGAGAGCAGGGTAAAGCCACAGCCTTCAGCAGGTCCCTGCTGTCCCCAGAGAGGGAGAGTGAAGCCCTCAGGGGGACTCATCCAAACCCTTTCCCATCACCACTGCTGGGCTTTGCTCCTACTCAGGCCTCCTGCCGCGGGCACCTGGAGGCGTTCTCGGCGCTGTGCTTCGTCCACGGGGACGTGGGGCTGGCAAGCAAAGGGCTGAAGGGAAGGGAGACGCAGGGCTGGGGGAGGGGGGAGGGAAAGCTTGACAACAAAAGGTCGAAAAGGTACAAAAACAAAGAACACTCTGGGGGAAAAAAGGCCAAAAGCCGAGTCCAGAGGGGGCGAGGAGGAGGGCTGGAAGATGGGAGAGGATGGGGAGGGGGGAGGGAAGCAGGAGCCAAGCCCCAGCCCTACTCCCTCTGGTAGCCGCTCAGTTCCACCTCGTCCTTGCGGCGCCGCTGGGCGAAGAGGGAGCTGAAGGGGTAGAGCTTGGCCTTGGCCTGGAAGCGCTGGCCGGCGATGTCGATCTGGTAGTCGCCCTGGTTGATGAAGTCAGTGGTGACCACCAGCTGCTGCCCGGTCTGCTCGTCGAAGTGCTGCACGAAGCCCAGGCAGACGTGGCGCTCCAGCGTGTAGCTGTAGGCGCTGCTGGTGGTCTTGCCCACGTAGCGGCCGTTGCGGAAGATGGGCTCCCCCCACCAGGGCCACAGGTCCGTGTCCGTGTCGTGGTCCTCCAGGATGAACATGGTGAAGCGCTTGTAGACCCCCTGCTGCTTCTGCTCCAGCAGCGCCTCCTGCCCGACAAACTGCAGGCCCTGAGCAAGGCGGGGGGGGAGCGAGACGAGGAGGCTTCAGCCAGGGAGGGGCGCAGCGGGGAAGGGGCTGCGGCAGAGACCCCCGGGGGGATGCAAGGGGAGCTGCGCTGGGCAGTTCGAGCCCTTTGCAGGACCTGCACTGGGCCACTGCTGAGGCCACCCCTCAAATACAGGCTTCAGGGTTGGGCCCCTCGCTCCAAGGAGGACACTGAGGGGCTGGAGTGGTTAGGCCACACCTTGAGTCCTGTGTCCAGTGCTGGGCCACCCAGTTGAAGAAAGACATTGAGACACCTGAAGGTGTCCAGAGAAGGGCAACAAGGCTGGGGAGAGGCCTTGAACACAGCCCTGTGAGGAGAGGCTGAGGGAGCTGGGGTTGCTTAGCCTGGAGAAGAGGAGGCTCAGGGGAGACCTTCTTGCTCTCTGCAACTCCCTGAAGGGAGGTTGGAGCCAGGTGGGGGTTGGGCTCTTCTCCCAGGCAGCCAGCACCAGAACAAGAGGACACAGTCTCAAGCTGTGCCAGGGGAGGTTTAGGCTGGAGGTGAGGAAGAAGTTCTTCCCAGCAAGAGAGATTGGCCCTTGGGATGTGCTGCCCAGGGGGGTGGTGGAGTCCCCACCCCTGGAGGTGTTTAGGAAGAACCTGGCTGAGGCCCTTGGTGCCATGGTTGAGTTGATCAGATGGTGCTGGGTGATAGGTTGGGCTGGATGAGCTCAAAGGTCTCTTCCAACCTGGTTAATTCTATTCTATTCCATTCCATTCCATGGAACCACAGAGCTGTCAAGCCTCAAGGCTCAGCCAGTTCCAACCCCCCTGCCATGGGCAGGGACACCTCACCCCACAGCAGGTTGCTCACAGCCACCTCCAGCCTGGCCTTAAAAACTTCCAGGCATGAAGAAAACTTCCACACCACCTCCCTGGGCAGCCTGTGCCAGTCTGTCATCACCCTCATGGGGAAGAACTTCCTCCTCAAAGCCAATCTCCAGCTCCCCACTTCTACTTTTGCTCCATCCCCCCAAATCCTATCACCCCCTGACACCCTCAAAAGTCCCTCCCCAGCTTGCTGGTAGCCTCCTTCAGATACTGCAAGGCCACAATTAGGTCTCCTCAGAGCCTTCTCTTCTCCAGACTGAACAGCCCCAACTCCCTCAGTCTGTCTCCATAGCAGAGCACCTCCAGCCCTCTGCTCAGCCTCCTGGCCCTGCTCTGGACACCTTCCAGCACCTCCAGAGCCTTCTTGCAACAGGGGCCAGTAGAGAATGTTCTGCCTTATAGAGCACCCTAAGAAATGTTTGGCATCCTCCCTGGCTGCTCACTCAAGGCTGAACATGATGCTCTGGTGGTCATGGAGGGCTTGAGTAGAAGGTTGGACAGGAGGATCTTAAGAGGTCCTTTCCCACCTCAATGATTCTATGAGCCAGCAGTGTGCCCAGGTGGCCAAGAAGGCTAACAGCCTCCTGCTTGGATCAGCAACTGTGTGGCCAGCAGGAGTGGGGAGAGATCATCCTCATCCTCTGTACTCAGCACTGGTGAGGCCACACCCTGAATCCTGGGCTCAGTTTTGGGTCCCTCACTCCAAGAAGGGCACTGAGGGTCCAGAGCATGTCCAGAGAAGGGCAACAAAGCTGGGGAAGGGTCTGGAGAACAGGGCTGGGGAGGAGCAGCTGAGGGAGCTGGAGAGGAGGCTGAGGGGAGACCTCACTGCAACTCCCTGGAAGGAGACTGGAGCCAGGTGGGGATTGGATTCTTCTCCCCAAGGGCCAAGAGGAAAGGTCCTCAGGTTGTAGCAGGGGAGGTTTAGGTTGGAGGTGAGGGACAGTTTGTTTCCTCTCATCCACCCCGTGGAGGATTCAGAGTAAACAGCAGTGGGCCAGGGCTGGGTTTGCCTGCTGAGCAGGGAGGAGCTGGGGGAGATGAGCAGGGAGGAGCTGGGGGAGATGAGCAGGTGGAGCTGGGCAGGAGAGGCATGGAGGGAAGCCAGTCTGGCATCTCCTATCCTCTCCTCTCCTCCCCTCCCCAGGGGACCTGCCCCTCCTTGGCAAGTGTCTGGAGCGCTACTGGCAGCAGCAGAAGTGCCTGGTGGCCAAGAAGGCTAACAGCCTCCTGCTTGGATCAGCAACTGTGTGGCCAGCAGGAGTAGGGGAGAGATCATCCTCATCCTCCGTACTCAGCGCTGGTGAGGCCACACCTTGAATCCTGGGGGCAGTTTTGGGTCCCTCACTCCAAGAAGGGCACCTTGCTGGCTCATGGTCAACCTCCCACCCACCAGGACCCCCAGGTCCTTTTCCCCTTCACTGCTCTCCAGCAGCTCAGTCCCCAACCTCTCCGGCTCCATGAGGTTGTTCTTTCCCCGGTGCAAGCCTCCCCCCCTTGCCCTTGTCGAATTCCATTCCATTTCTCCCTGCCTAAGCCTGGCTGAAGCCTCTCCCACCCACCCCAGGGCAGGAGGGGGGTTTACCTTGTCCAGCTTGACCTGGAACTCGCGCCCACACTCCATGGGAGTGGTAAAAGCATCCAGATCCTGCCCCCAGAAGGCGAAGAACTTCTCGATGCGCAGGCTGCGGAGCGCGTAGTAACCGGCGTTCCGGATCCCGTACTTCTGCCCCATGTTCATCACCTCATTGTAGACGTGCAGGGCATACTGCAGAGGAAGGAGGGGGACACACGAGGAGCTGCAGGCTGACACCCGGAGAAAGGGACAGCCCCCGGAAGCGGCAGGGACGGGGCTGCGCCCCTGCCGCTTCGCAGGAGAAGAGCTCAGCCCCCCGCGGAACGCAGCACGAAGCAGGGAAGTTCCCCTGGTGCCTGCAGGAAGCTTTCCAGTGGAGCAGCCCAGAGGTGTTCCAGGCGTTGGAACGGGCTGCTCAGGGTGGTGGTGGAGTCACCAGCCCTGGAGGTGCTCAAGAAATGTGTGGCCATGGCACTTGGGGATGGGGGGGATGGAGAAAAACTAGAAGTGGGAGATTCAGGTTGGATGTGAGGAGGAAGTTCTTCCCCAGGAGGGTGGTGAGAGACTGGCACAGGTTGCCCAGGGAGGTGGTGGAAGCCTCCTCCTCATCCCTGGAGGTTTTGAAGGCCAGGCTGGAGGTGGCTGTGAGCAACCTGCTGTGGTGTGAGCTGTCCCTGCCCATGGGAAGGGGGTTGGAGCTGGCTGAGCCTGGAGCTCCCTTCCAACCCTGACAATTCTATGATCTAGTGGCCATGGTGGTGCTGGGTTTGCTGTTTGGACTGGATGACCTTAGAAGGCTTTTCCAAGCCAAGCAGCTCTGTGGGTCTGTGATAAATGGGCAGGTTCAGGAATAGACAAAACACTTCTTCATTAATACACAACCCCAGTAACATGGAAGCCAGCCCAAATGGGAACTGAAACCAAGCACCAGGCCGATACAGCACTTGGGGCCACGGTTCAGTGGCCACGGGTGTTGGGTTGATGGTTGGACTTCATGACCTTGGAGAGCTTTTCCAAGCCAAGCAATGCTATGATTTCATTACCCTGAGTCAAGCCAGAAATGGTTTCTCATCAAGCATGCAACCAAGTGTCTGAATTAGCTGAGGCTCCCACCTGCTCTTACCTCTATGGGGATATAGAGCACGAATCCAGGCTCGCCCGTGTGGGTGATGCTCATCACACGGATGCCATTGGCATAGCCCACACTCATCTCCTGCAGAAGCAGAGGGGGGGAAAAATCATCCAAAAGGGGAGCAGAGTCCATAACCCAACCACACCAAGCTGTCCTCCCTCCCCCTCCTCACTGCAGCTCCTCCCCCAGCACACACCTGCTGAGCAGCTCCAGATTGAAGCAGCGATGTCACCTTACCCAAACGTCTTCATCGCTGCCTGGAAGCCTGACGAGAAGCCTTGGAACTAGGTCAGGACATGGGTGGTGTTCTAGATACCAGATTGGAGTTGAGCAGCAGTTATCTGCTCAGCCTGCTAATGTGGCAGGGGACACTGAGTGGCTGAGCCCAGCAGCCCCTCTGGATGACAGCTCCTTGATGGGTTACATGGAAAAGGCTCCAAGCCTACAGGGAGTGGACACTGATTCTCCTGGATTTCAGCAAGAGGAAACCTAAGAAAAGTAGTTAAAGGGAGCCTGGTGCCCAGCAGAGAGGGACCTGGGGGCGTTGGTTGACAGCTGGCTGAAGATGAGCCAGCAGTGTGCCCAAGAAAGCCACCAGCAGCCTGGCCTGGATCAGCAATGGTGTGGCCAGCAGGAGTAGGAAGGTGATGGTGCTCCTGTACTGGGCACTGGTGAGGCTGCACCTTGAGTCCTGGGTTGAGTCTTGGGGCCCTCAATCCAAGAAGGACATTGAGGAGCTGGAGCAGGTCCAGAGGAGGGCAACAAAGCTGTGGAAGGGTCTGGAGAACAGGGCTGGGGAGAAACAGCTGAGGGAGCTGGGGGTGGCTTAATCTGGAGAAGAGGAGGCTGAGGGGAGGCCTCTGCAGCTCCCTAAAAGGAGGCTGGAGCCAGGTGGGGGTTGGTATCTTCTTACATGCAGCAAGTGACAGGATAAGAGGAAACAGCCTCAAGTTGTGCCAGAGGAGGTTCAGGTTGGACCTCAGGAAAGATTTCTTCCCAGAAAAGGTTTTCAGGCCCTGCCCCAGGCTGCCCAGGGAGGAGGTGGAGTCACCATCCCTGGAGGGGTTTAAAAGCTGCCTAGATGGGATGCTGAGGGAGGTGATGGCAGCAGCAGTGGTGGCATTGTGAGCTCTAGGTGGATGCTTGGAGGTGAGTGGTTGGACTGGATGATCTCAGAGGCCTCTTCCAACCTCAATGCTTCTATGAGTCATTACCAACTGCAGTGAAGCTCTAATAGTAAACCTCCATTCCCCTCCACCCACCCAAGCCATTGTTCTTCCCCTACTTCTACACATGCCTGGGAAAGCCTGGCAGGGGCAGGGGGAAGGAAGCACTGCCACTCACCTTGCAGAAGAGAGATGGAAAGTGTTCTGCAGTCATTGGGGCATAGGACAGCTCTGAGAGGACATCCACAGCACGGGGACCGATCAGATTGAGAGCTGTAGAGCAGAAGGAAACAACACCAGGGTGAGACTGGAGAAGTCTTGCCCAGAGCTGAACTTGCAGATGTCCATCTCCCAGTGTCTAAAGCTTTGGTGTCTACTGAAGAGCAACAAAGTGGTGTGGGGTCTAGAGCACAAGGCCTGTGAAGAATGGCTGAAGGAACTGGGGCTGTTCAGCCTGGAGAAAAAGAGGCTTGGGAAGACCTTTTGGCTCTCTACAGTTCCCTGAAAGGTGGGGGTCGGTCTCTTCTCCCAAGGAACAAGTGATAGGACCAAAGGAATTGGCCTCAAATTGCACCAGGGGAGGTTTAGGTTGGACATGAGCCACAACTTCTTCCCCCAAAGGGTTGTCAAGCCCTGGGACAGGCTGCCCAGGGCAGTGATGGAGTCCTCATGCCTTGCAAAGCTGGGTAGATGTGGCGCTGAGGGCCTTGGTTTAGTGGTGAGCTGGCAGTGCTGGGTTCAGGGTTGGACTGGATGATCTGAAAGGTCTTTTTCCAAGCAGAATGCCTCTGTGACTCTCTGCCTTCAGGCTGTGCAAGGAGCTGTGCTTTCAGTGGTTTCTTACCTGTGTACTTCCAGGTCACATCTTCCATGGTCAGGCCACTGTCCTCGGGCAAGTGTTTCTTCAGCCAGGCCCAGCAATGGACTTGCTGGTCAGTAGGGGAAATCATGAAGAAGCTGGAACAGACAAATGGACACCAAGAGACAGTGAACTGACAGCCCACAGAGGGGGCCCCAAGGATCATCTGGTCCAACCTTTCCAGGTGACAGGAGAGTTGAAATCATAAAGCATAGAATTATAGAAGGGGGTTGGAAGGGACCTCTGGAGATCATCATGTCCAAGCCCCCTGCCAAAGCAGGATCACCTAGGGCAGGCCACAAGATAACTCAGTTCTTTCTGAAGTCATGAACTACTGGAGCCATTCAGCAGCTTCCAAGCTAATGGGAGACAAAACCAAGCTGGCTGGCAAAAGCCACAGCTGAAGTCTCTGGCTCACCACCACCACATCTGCCATGACAAGAAGCTTTCCAGTGTTAGCAGCAGTCTGGTGACAAGCAGGGGAGCAGAGGCAGTTCTAGAAGTTCACAGGGAACCTCGAAGTCACGACCATTCTGCTGCCCTCCACACAGGAAGGACAAGGACTTGATGGAGCAGGTCCAGAGGAGGGCCACAAAAATGATCAGCGGGTTGGAGCACCTCTGCTACGAGGACAGGCTGAGGGAGCTGGGGGTGTTCAGCCTGGAGGGGAGGAGGCTCCAGGGAGACTGAATAGCAACATTCCAGTGCCTGAAGCTACAAGAAGGCTGCAGAGGGACTGCTTCCAAAGGCCTGCAGTGATAGGACCAGGGGCAATGGTCTGAAAGGAGAGGAGATTTAGACTGGATGTGAGCAGCAAGTTCTGGCGGAACACTGCGACAGGATGCCCAGGGAGGCAGCTGAGGCCCTAACCCTGGAGATACTCAAGGTCAGGCTCAACAAGGCTCTGGGCAACCTGGTCTAGTGAAGGATGTCCTTGATGACTGCAAGGGGGTTGGACTGGATGCCCTTTGGAGGTCCCTTCTAACCCAAACCACTCTGTGATTCTGCAGAAGGTACTTGCAGCTCTTCACCACCAGGCAAGACCCTGCCCGCTCGCACACGGCTCACACAGCAGCCTCTTGTTTCAGCAGACCTTTTCTCACACACAATGTTGGTTATTATCAACAGCTGCCAAACACATGATGTCAGAAAATGAGCTGCTTGTTGTCTCTGCACTACGAGCTGCGGGCTGGAAGTTCATTATCCGCAGAGACAACATCTGCGGAACCGAGGAGGAAAGCTGCTGGCTCCAGGCAGAGAAGGACAATACTTTGAAGCAACACATGAATGAAGATGAAGAGGAAGAAAAGCTGATTCTCATTGAAAGAGCAGCAAAGAAGAATGCTCTCACAACCAGCACAATGAGAGCACACAGAGAAAATGGCCCAGAGAGAGAAAGCAGCTTTTGAGATGGGAAGGTGAGAGCTCAAAGTGGTGAGTCGAAGGATGAGATCTTGTATCATAGTATCAGTCAGGGTTGGAAGGGACCACAAGGATCATCTAGTTCCAACCCCCCTGCCATGGGCAGGGACACCCCACACTACATCAGCCTGGCCAGAGCCTCATCCAGCCTGGCCTTAAACACCTCCAGGGACAGGGCCCCAACCACCTCCCTGGACAACCCATTCCAGGGTTTCACCACTCTCATGGTGAAGAACCTCCTTCTCACATCTAGCCTGAATCTCAGCCCAGGAGAGCTCAAAAAAAGAACCAGGGCAGGCTGCAGAGCTGAGAATGAGAGCAGCCACACTGCTGGGGAAAGCTGCAATCACCCCAAAGTGGCCTTTCCAGCACCTAACTCCCATGAGGAGGTCAGGCAGGAGCCAAGGAGGAACTGCTTGGCTTGCACCTGAAGTGATTCCCCAGACTGAGAAACTCTGAGGACCCTGAAAACAAACTGTCTTGGGTTGGAGGAATTAAACATCACAGATTCAACTGGGTTTTTAGGCTGGAAAAGACCCTAAAGATCATCCACTCCCCACCATTAACCCAGCACTGCCAACCCACCACTAGGCCACGGCCCTCAGCACACTTCCATGGCTCTGAAATCCCTCCAGGGATGGAGGACCCACCACCGCCCTGGTTAGCTTGGGTCAGGCCTTGACAACCCTTTGGGGGAAGAATTTTCACCTCCTATCCAATCTAAACCTCCTCTGGCACAACTTGAGGCCATTTCTCCTTCTGCTCCTGCTTGTTCCTTGAGAGGAGAGACCAACCCCCACCCTCCTTTCAGGGAGCTGTAGAGAGCAATGAGGTCTCTCCTCAGCCTCCTTTTCTCCAGGCTAACCAACCCCCAGCTCCTTCAGCTGCTCCCTGCTCTCCAGACCCTTCCCCAGCTTTGTTGCCCTTCTCTGGACCTACTCCAGCCTCTCAATGTTGTTGGAGTGAGGGCCCCAAAACCCAAATCATTTCTAATCCCAGACCAAAGGTTCATTCCCCCATAATATCATTAAATCCAGGAGCAGCCTCTCATTTGGGTTATTGAATTAGGAACACAAGAGGAGGATCACAGAATTGTCAGGGCTGGAAGGGACCTCAAGGCTCAGCCAGTTCCAACCTCCCTGCCAGGAGCAGGGAGACCTCACACTACAGCAGCTTGCTTGCATTAAGGCTCTTGTTCTTTATCAAGGCTCCTTTGTTTCTTTAGAGGGGAAACAAGGCTGTGATCTCCATGAAGAGGTCCTCAGAGGTTCCTGAAGGTGCTGGGGGAGGGTGGGGGGTGGATGAGGAGCAGTGCCTGCAGCCACCCACCTGCGTTTGCTCAGCCGCGCTATGCTGCAGTCGTTCTCGTAGCCTCCCTTCTCGTTGAGCATGCCAGTGTGCACCACGTGCCCAACTGGCACATCCAGGTCATTGGAGAAGAGGTACTGCAGGCTCTCCAGGGCCTGGTCTCCTGTGGACTACAGGGATTGAAAGGGAGAGAGAGGAAAGAAAGGAAGAAAAGAAGTCAGAGGAGCTTAAGGCAGCATCAGTTCTTGGCCCGAGAAAACCCTGCTGGGCTGGCGGAGCTGCGCTGCAGGGGATCAGCTGGATGGGTGGTGCTGGTCTTCCCTCCTCTCTCCTCTCCCTTTCTTTATTGGGGAGATGGCCTTCCCTCCTCTCTCCCCTCCCTTTCTTTACTGGGGGAGGGATCATCATCTTCCCTCCTCTCTCCTCTCCCTTTCTTTATTGGGGAGATGGCCTTCCCTCCTCTCTCCCCTCCCTTTCTTTATTGGGGGAGGGATCATCATCTTCCCTCCTCTCTCCCCTCCCTTTCTTCATTGGGGGAGGGATCATCATCTTCCCTCCTCTCTTCTCTCCCTTTCTCCTTTGGGGGAGGGATCATCATCTTCCCTCCTCTCTCCTCTCCCTTTCTCCTTTGGGGGAGGGATCATCATCTTCCCTCCTCTCTCCTCTCCCTTTCTCCTTTGGGGGAGGGATCATCATCTTCCCTCCTCTCTCCTCTCCCTTTCTTTATTGGGGGGATGGCCTTCCCTCCTCTCTCCCCTCCCTTTCTTTATTGGGGGAGGGATCATCATCTTCCCTCCTCTCTCCTCTCCCTTTCTTTATTGGGGGGATGACCTTCCCTCCTCTCTCCCCTCCCTTTCTTTATTGGGGGAGGGATCATCATCTTCCCTCCTCTCTCCCCTCCCTTTCTTTATTGGGGGAGGGATCATCATCTTCCCTCCTCTCTCCTCTCCCTTTCTTTATTGGGGGAGGGATCATCATCTTCCCTCCTCTCTCCTCTCCCTTTCTTTATTGGGGAGGGATCATCATCTTCCTCCTCTCTCCCCTCCCTTTCTTTATTGGGGGAGGGATCATCATCTTCCCTCCTCTCTCCTCTCCCTTTCTTTATTGGGGGAGGGATCACCTTCCCTCCTCTCTCCTCTCCCTTTCTTTATTGGGGGAGGGATCACCTTCCCTCCTCTCTCCTCTCCCTTTCTCCTTTGGGGGAGGGATCATCATCTTCCCTCCTCTCTCCTCTCCCTTTCTTTATTGGGGGAGGGATCACCTTCCCTCCTCTCTCCTCTCCCTTTCTTTTTTTTTGGGGGGGGATGATCTTCCCTCCTCTCTCCTCTCCCTTTCTCCTTTGGGGGAGGGATCATCATCTTCCCTCCTCTCTCCTCTCCCTTTCTTTATTGGGGGGATGACCTTCCCTCCTCTCTCCCCTCCCTTTCTTTATTGGGGGAGGGATCATCATCTTCCCTCCTCTCTCCTCTCCCTTTCTCCTTTGGGGGAGGGATCATCATCTTCCCTCCTCTCTCCCCTCCCTTTCTCCTTTGGGGGAGGGATCATCATCTTCCCTCCTCTCTCCTCTCCCTTTCTTTATTGGGGGAGGGATCATCATCTTCCCTCCTCTCTCCTCTCCCTTTCTTTATTGGGGGAGGGATCATCATCTTCCCTCCTCTCTCCTCTCCCTTTCTTTATTGGGGGGATGACCTTCCCTCCTCTCTCCCCTCCCTTTCTTTATTGGGGGAGGGATCATCATCTTCCCTCCTCTCTCCTCTCCCTTTCTCCTTTGGGGGAGGGATCATCATCTTCCCTCCTCTCTCCTCTCCCTTTCTTTATTGGGGGAGGGATCACCTTCCCTCCTCTCTCCTCTCCCTTTCTCCTTTGGGGGAGGGATGATCTTCCCTCCTCTCTCCTCTCCCTTTCTTATGGGAATCACCTTCTCTTCTCTCCCCTCTCCCTTTCTCCTTTGGGGGAGGGATCATCACCTTCCCTCCTCTCTCCTCTCCCTTTCTCTTTTGGAGGGATCATCTTCCCTCCTCTCTTCTCTCCCTTTCTTATGGGCATGATCTTCCCTCCTCTCTCCTCTCCCTTTCTTATGGACATGACCTTCCCTCCTCTCTTCTCTCCCTTTTTTTCTGGAGGGAGGGATGATATTCCCTCTCCTCTCTCTTTTCTCTCCCTTTGGTTAGGTGGGGGACCATACATTCAGCACTGGCAGCTTCCATCCCTGACTTCCATCCATGTTCACCAACTACATGGAGTGAAAGCAGAGCGAGATTGTCGTGCAGGGGAGGGATCCCAGATAACATCCAGAGATTCAGAGGGACCTGGAGTGGCCTTCCCTTGGCCTTGCATGGCTTGAAAGCCTCCTCTCTGTGTGAATGGGGCTAGAAAAGGGTTTTCAGCAGTGAGACTGATGGAACAGGAAGGTGACAGCACCAGAGGTCACACCTATCTACAGCCTAAATTGGTGCTTCCATTAACTGGGCCTCAGACAGCAGAAATCTGAGGCCTTGAGCAGCCTGGTCTAGTGGGAGGTGCCCCAGCCCATGGCAGGGGGGTTGGAACTGGATGATCCTCAAGGTCCCTTCCAACCTAAACCATTCTATGAAGCTATGCTACAGCCTGTGGCAGAGCCTGCATCTGGTCACGAGCTTGACTCCCTCTTATCCATCCTCAACAGGGGACACACAAGTTTGGCCCAAGCCAGCTAAAGGCCACCACTGGCAGGCTGATGCTTTGTGACTTCCAAGGTACTCACACTTATTTCAAACTTGGTGAAGGATGACATGTCAATGACACAAACTGCTTCCTTGCAGCACTTGACTTCTGAGCCCACGATGTCAAACCAGTCTGGTTTGTAGAAGGTTTTGCTCTGCTCCAAATCCAGCAGATCTGAGGTGAAGAAGAATCAAAGGGGGGGGGATCAATAAACTGGGTGAAGGATGAGTTGATCTCAACCAACAGGGGTGGACTGGGCAGAGGGAAAGGCTGGTAAGGAGCAGCTGAGGGAACCTGGGGTTGCTTAGCCTGGAGAAAAGGAGGCTGAGGGGAGACCTTCTGCTGCTCTCCAACTCCCTGCAGGGAAGTTGCAGCCAGGTGGGGGTTGGGCTCTTCTCCCAGGCAAGCAGCACCAGAACAAGAGGACACAGTCTCAAGCTGTGCCAGGGCAAGTTTAGGCTGGAGGTGAGGAGAAAGTTCTTCCCTTCTGCCACTCCCTGAAAGGAGGCTGGAGTCAGGGAGGGGTTGGTCTCTTCTCCCAGGCAAGAAGTGACAGAGCTTCAAGAAGCCTAAAGAAGATTAGACATCAGGAAGAAACTCCTTCCCAGAAGGCTGGTGAGGCACTGGAACAGCTTCCCCAGAGAAACTATGGAGGCTCCCACCCTGGAACGTGCTCAAAGTCAGGCTGCATGGGGACTTGAGTAACCTGGTCAAGCAGGAGGTGTCCCTGCCCGTGGCAGGGGGTTGGAACTGGATGATCTTTAAGGTATCCCTTCCAAGGCAAACCATTCTGTGATTCCATGCAAGAGGAAATGGCCTCAAGCTGTGCCAGAGGTTGGACATGAGGACCAATTTTTTCCCCCAAAGGGTTGTCCAGCCCTGGCCCAGGCTGCCCAGGGCACCGCTGGAGTCCCCATCCCTGCAGGGCTTGCACAGCTGTGGTGCTGAGGGCCACGGTTTAGCAGCGACCTGGCGGTGCTGGGTTAAGGGTTGGACTCCATTCAGCTTGAGGGACTCTTCCAAGCCCAGCAGAGCAGATGGGTGATGGCCTGGCAGCATGAGCTCACCTTTCCCAGGTGGGACAAAGTACTTGACTCTCTCAAAGCCGTGCTTCTCCATCCAGCGCGCTCCCTGCGCGTCCAGGCGGTCGTACAGCGGGGAGGTGCGCAGCTGCCGGCCCGTCTGGAAGTCCCAGCGGGGCACCTTCAGGTCACACATCAGGGCTGCAGGGGCCAGACAGATCAGTGGTTAGGCCAGGGGCTTAGTCTTTGGGGTTGCTCAGCCTGGAGAGGAAGAGGCTCAGAGGAGACATCATTGCTGTCTGCAACTCGAGAGCAATAGGCGCTGCGCTTCGGCCACAGCAACCCCAGGCAGTGCCGCAGGCTGGGGGCAGAGTGGCTGAGAGCAGCCAGGCAGAGAGGGAGCTGGGGGGAGTGGTGGAGAGCAGCTGAACAGGAGGCAGCAGTGTGCCCAGGGGGCCAAGAAGGCCAAGGGCATCCTGGCCTGCAGCAGGAGCAGTGTGGCCAGCAGGAGCAGGGAGCTCATCCTGCCCTGTGCTCAGCACTGCTCAGGCCACCCCTTGAGTCCTGTGTCCAGCTCTGGGCTCCTGAGGTTAGGAAAGAGGTTGAGCTGCTGGAAGGTGTCCAGAGAAGGGCAAGAAAGCTGGGGAGGGGTCTGGGGCACAGCCCTGTGAGGAGAGGCTGAGGGAGCTGGGGTTGCTTAGCCTGCAGAAGAGGAGGCTCAGGGGAGACCTTCTTGCTCTCTGCAACTCCCTGCAGGGAGGTTGGAGCCAGGTGGGGGTTGGGCTCTTCTTCCAGGCAGCCAGCAGCAGAACAAGAGGACACAGTTTCAAGCTGTGCCAGGGGAGGTTTAGGCTGGAGGTTAGGAAGAATTTCTTCATAGAATGGGTGATTTGCCCTTGGGATGTGCTGCCCAGGGAGGTGGTGGAGTCCCCATTCCTGGAGGTGTTTAGGAAGAGCCTGGCTGAGGCACTTGGTGCCATGGTTGAGTTAATCAGATGGTGTTGGGTGATAGGTTGGACTTGATGATCTCAAAGGTCTCTTCCAAGCTGGTTAATTCTATCCTATTCTGTTCTCAGCTCCAATTTTCTTGCAGATGATTAATAAGGATCTAGGGAGGTTCTCCTTCCCCTCTACACTGCCCTGGTGAGGCCACACCTGCAAGACTGTGGCCAGTTTTAGGCTCCCCAGCTCCACAGACAGGGAACTGCTGGAGAGAGTCCAACAGAGGCTATGAGGATGATGAAGGTTGCCCAGGGAGGTGGTAGAAGCCCCATCCCTGAAAGTTTTTAATGCCAGGCTGGATGTGGCTCTGAGCAACCTGCTCTAGTGTGAGGTGTCCCTGCCCATGGCAGGGGGGTTGCAACTGGCTGAGCCTTGAGGTCCCTTCCAACCCTGACAGCTCTGTGATTCTGGGACTATGGGACTGGAACATCTTTGCTCTGGAGAAAGGCTGAGAGCCCTGGAGCTGTTTAGCCTGGAGAAAAGAAGGCTGAGAGGGGACCTGATCAATGTCTAAAAATATCTGAGGGGTGGGGGTCAGGATGAAGGTGCCAGGCTCTTTTGGGTGGTGCCCAGTGACAGGACAAGGAACAGTGGGGATAAGCTGCAGCTGGGTGGAGGCAACCCCAGGCACAAATGCAGGCTGGGCAGGGACTGGCTGGAAAGCAGCCCTGAGGAGAGAGACTTGGGGGTGCTGGGGGAGGAGAAGCTCAGCAGGAGCTCTCAGTGTGCACTTGCAGCCCAGAAAGCCAACCAGATCCTGGGCTGCAGCAGGAGAAGTGTGGCCAGCAGGGCAAGGGAGGTGATTCTCCCCCTCTGCTCAGCTCTGGGGAGACCCCAGCTGGGGTCCTGCCTCCAGTTCTGGAGCCCCTATTGCAAGAGGGATGTGGAGGTGCTGGAAGGTGTCCAGAGCAGGGCCAGGAGGATGAGCAGAGGGCTGGAGCTGCTCTCCTGTGAGGACAGACTGAAGGAGTTGGGGCTGTTCAGTCTGGAGAAGAGAAGGCTCCCAGGTGACCTCATTGTGGCCTTCCAGGATCTGAAGGGGGCTCCAAGGAGGCTGGGGAGGGACTGCTCAGGATCTCAGGCAGTGCTAGGACTAGGGGGAATGGAATGAAGCTGGAGGTGGGGAGATTGAGGCTGGAGGGGAGGAGGAAGTTCTTCCCCATGAGAGTGGTGAAGGCCTGGAATGGGTTGTGCAGGGAGGTGGTTGGGGCCCTGTCCCTGGAGGTGTTTAAGGCCAGGCTGGCTGAGGCTCTGGGCAGCCTGCTGTAGTGTGGGGTGTCCCTGCCCATGGCAGGGGGTTGGAACTGGCTGATCCTTGTGGTCCCTTCCACCCTGACTGATACTATGATACCATACTACGATACTAAGCTGGAACCCAGGAAGCTCCACCTCAACATGAAGAGAAACTTCTTTAAAGGCTGCTGGAGGCCTGGAGCAGGCTGCCCAGAGAGGTTGTGGAGTTTCCTTCTCTGGAGACTTTCCAAACCACCTGGATGTGTCCCTGGGTGACCTGCCCTGGGTGACCCTGCTGTGGCAGGAGGTTTTGATTAGATGATCTCCAGAGGTCCCTTCCATTTCCCACCATTCTGTGAGAACACTTACAGCTACCTGAACCTTTGAAACAGTTCTGCCTTGCCTTTGCTGTGCTGGAAAAAGGCCACAAAGCTGTTTGGATCCCTTTGTAGCTGCTTGAGAGGCAGAGGAACAACATCTGCAGAGCACATGGATATTTCTAGGCACTGATGGCCTCCTGGCAAGGCTGTCGAGACAACAAAGCCTCTCCATTTCTCAGCCACTCATGCTGCCTGCCATTCATTAGCCATGATCCTGACAACACTTCCTGCTGGGCTAAGGCAGCCCACAGCTATGAGGGTCAGCTCTTATTTACCTTCTTAAGCACTGGTACTTCAGCCTTGCTTAATTAGTGAAGCTTTGCCAATTGGCTCCTCCACTTTTTCAGCCAATGGAGAACATTCTGCCTAAGAGCAGCCTAGGAAATGTTTGGCACCCTCCCTGGCTGCTCACTCAAGGCTGAACATGATGCTCTGGTGGTGATGGAGGTGTTGGGTAGAAGGTTGGACTTGAGGATCTTAAGATTCTATCAGCCAGCAGTGTGCCCCCGTGGCCAAGAAGGCCAACAGCATCCTGCTTGGATCTGCAGCCGTGTGAGGAGAGGAGAGCTCATCCTCATCCTCTGTACTCGGCACTGGTGAGGCCACACCTTGGATCCTGGTGTCAGTTTTGGGGCCCTCACTCCAAGAAGGACATTGAGGGGCTGGGAGCATGTCCAAAGAAGGGCAACAAAGCTGGGGAGGGGTCTGGAGAACAGGGCTGGGGAGATGGGGGGGAAACAACCAGGAGAAGAGGAGGCTGAGGGGAAACCTCCTTGCTCTCTACAGCTCCCTGAAAGGAGGCTGCAGTGAGGTTGGGGTTGGTCTCTTCTCCCAGGCACACCACCAGGACAACAAAAAGCCCCAAACAACTCTCTTAATTTCTCCTGGCAAGGGGCTACACTGCCACAAAGGAGGCCAAGGAGAAAGGCAGTGGTTCTCAGAGCGCTGGCAGAGGAGAGGCAGCAGAAGGGAAAACCTCAGACGTAGGTTGGGCAGGAAGGGATCTTGAAAGACCATCTAATGCCTATCACCTCACCATGGGCACAGACACCTTCCACCAGCCCAGGCTGCTCAAGGCCTCACCCAGCCTGGCCTTGAACACCTTCAGGGAGGGGACATCCACAGCCTCCCTGGGCAAGCCCCGGGGCAGCAGCAGGCGCAGAGGCCTCACTCACGCATCACTTCCATCACGCGGTGCCGGAGGAAGGTGCGGCTGCTCTGCAGGCTCCCGAAGCGTTTCAGATCCAGAGGCCAAACGTTGTCTGTTGGATACCCATTGACCATCCACTCTGCCAGGTACCTGAGGGAAGAGCAAAGACAGACTGAGATGAGGACAAAGAGCTAAGACAGGAGGAAAAGCTTCGTTGCTGTGAAGGGCGCCGGAGGGCCTGGAGCAGGCTGCCCAGAGAGGTCGGTGGAGTCGTCTGCTCTGGAGACTTTCAAAACCTGCCTGGATGTGCTCCTGCTCTGGCAGGAAGGGTTGGACTGGGTGATGTCCAGAGGTCCCTTCCAACCCCTAACATTGTGATTCTTGCTGGCTTCTTCCCCTGTGGAGCAGCACCTTCTGCCTTCTCTGGAGAGATTCCAACCCCCGCCCCGGGCCACTGCGATCCTGGGCAAGCTGCTGCTCGTGCCCTGCCTGAGCAGGGGGGATTGGACTGGGGGATGCCCAGAGGTCCCTTCCAGCCCCCATCATGCTGCAGCCATTCTGTGGTTGAGACATCAGCCAATGTCTCAAGGGAAAGAGCCCAGCTTTGAAGTCAGCAAACAATCTGGACAGGAGGACTTCTTGCATTAAAGAAGAGAGAGAGAGAGAAGACAACCGACAGAGCCCCCTAAATGCTGGCAGAACACAGAAGGTTTCCTCTCCTAAAACTCATCCACCAGCTTTCCAAATCATTGATTTGCCATCAGGATGGAACATCCAGGACAGGAGGAAGGTAAAGACAAAGCCAGAGCTGTGGAGAGGCTGACACCATGTCAAGGTCCCAGGCTGTGCCACAGCCAGCTGGCGGCCAGTCACTAGTGGTGTGCCCCAGGGAGCAGTGCTGGGCCCTGTGCTCTTTAACATCTTCATTGATGATCTGGATGAGCCCAGCAGCAGTAAATTTGCAGATGATACCAAGCTGGGGCAGGAGTTGATCTGCTGGAGGGTAGGAGAGCTCTGCAGAGGGACCTTGCCAGGCTGGGCAGATGGGCAGAGGCCAAGGGCAGGAGATTGAACACAGCCAAGAGCCAGGGGCTGCACTTTGGCCACAGCAACCCCAGGCAGTGCTACAGGCTGGAGGCAGAGTGGCTGAGAGCAGCCAGGCAGAGAGGGACATAGGGGTGCTGGTTGATGGTAGGCTGAACATGAGCCTGCAGTGTGCCCAGGCAGCCAGGAGGGCCAATGGCATCCTGGCCTGCAGCAGGAGCAGTGTGGCCAGCAGGAGCAGGGAGCTCATCCTGCCCTGTGCCCAGCACTGGTTAGGCCACCCCTTGAGTCCTGTGTCCAGCTCTGGGCTCCTCAGGTTAGGAAAGAGGTTGAGCTGCTGGAAGGTGTCCAGAGAAGGGCAAGAAAGCTGGGGAGGGGTCTGGGGCACAGCCCTGTGAGGAGAGGCTGAGGGAGCTGGGGTTGCTTAGCCTGGAGAGGAGGAGACTCTGGGGAGAACTTCTTGCTCTCTACAACTACCTTAAGGCAGGTTGTAGACAGGCAGAGTTTGGTCTCTTCTCCCAGGCAGCCAGCAGCAGAACAAGAGGACACAGTCTCAAGCTGTGCCAGGGGAGGTTCAGGCTGGAGGTTAGGAAGAAGTTCTTCCCAGCAAGAGAGATTGGCCCTTGGGATGTGCTGCCCAGGGAGGTGGTGGAGTCCCCATCCCTGGAGGTGTTCAGGAGGAGACTTGATAGGGTGCTTGGTGCCATGGTTGAGTTGATTAGGTGGTGTTGGATGATAGGTTGGATTTGATGATCTCAAAGGTCTCTTCCAACCTGGTTTATCCTATTCTATTCCAAAAGGAGGTGCTGAGAACATCTGTGTTGGAAGCAGGGGCTGAGGCTGGGGCATTTTTCAGCCCCTGCTGTAGGCTCAGCCACAACCCATCAGTGCCAGCCAGGTTATGCTTAGCTGTACTTCTAGCTCCAGAGCTGAAGGACAACTCAGACCAAACCACAGCAGAAGGGTCTGTTCACAGCCACCAAACAGCAGAACAAAAAGGGCTTGGAGGCTGATCACCACCAGTGACATTAAGCAGCTAAGGTGCTCTCCTGCAGGCTGCAGCAACCAGTGGGCCAGGAGTGGTTTCACCTGCAGAAATGACTTTGGTTCTTAGAGAACCTCACTGCAAAGACCAAATAAAGTGGGTGGTGGTGGTGGTGGGGAAAAAATCATTAGTTGCTTCCCTGGTGAGTTAAATTATTTGACCAACAGAGAGAAACCAGTAAGGGCAGAGGCAGATGCCAACACATGCCATGACAAAAGAGCAGCTTGGTAGGAGGCTGGATGGCAGAAGGGCTGCTGGGCTGCCAAACCTAGCTGGCAGAGGGAGTGAGGACTGCTCTGCAAAGCACCTTCACTGCTGGGATCACACTCAGCAGCTTGTCAAAGCATTTGGAGCTGGGTTGAAGTGGGAAATGATTCCATCCCCAGCTCCCTGACAGAGGGCAGGCTCCAACAGCACTGGCAGCACACCACGTGGTGCTTCAGCTGCTTCAGGTTCACTCTGCCTGCAAGAGGAAGCCACTGCTGTGTCTGCTTCAGTGATCTGAGGACTTCAATCAGATGATAAAAGGGGATCAGGGAGGACAGAAGATGAGAGAACCCACACTTGGCTAAGCTTTCATCTCTCCTTGGTAGGTAAGGAAAAAACCAGACCAGGTAGCTCAAAGGAAGCTCACTTGAGGCTGCTGATCACTGAGGTGTGATACCTGAGGGGAGGGGTGCAAGGTGGGAGAGGAGGCCAGCACAGATTTGGGATGCACAGGAGAACAGTGAGGACAGGGTGACTGCTCTTCTCCTCCACTCAGGTTGGGAATGGAAGAGGAGCCTCTGGCAGAGAGGAGGTTGGGCAGAGCAGAGCAGAGCATTCTCCACAGAAGGATCACCTGAGTGGTCTCTTTTACACAGACTCATAGACTGCTTCAGCTTGGAAGGGAGCCTCCAAGGGCATCTTGTCCACCCCCCCTGCAGGCAGCAGGGACAGCTCCAGCTGCAGCAGGCTGCCCAGGGACACAGCCAGGCTGAGCTGGAAGGGCTGCAGGGATGGAGCCTCCACCACCTCCCTGGGCAGCCTGGGCCAGGCTCTCCCCAGCCTCCCTCTGCAGAGCTTCCTCCTCAGCTCCAACCTAACTCTGCCCTGCTCCAGCTCCAAACCATTGCCCCTGGGCCTAGCCCCACAGGCCCTCCCCAGCCTGCCTGGAGGTCCCCTTCAGATGTTGAACTGCAGCTCTAAGGTCTCCCTGAAGCCTTCCCTTCTCCAGACTGAACAACCCCAACTCCCTCAGCCTGTCCCCACAGCAGAGGTTCTCCATCCCTCTGATCATCTTGGTGGCCTCCTCTCCACCCCCTCCAAGCCCCTCTGTGGGTGGGAGCCCCACAGCTGGACACAGCCCTGCAGGTGAGGTCCGAGCGGGGCAGAGGGGCAGGCTCCCCTCCTCTCCACCTGCAGGGCCAGCTCCTTTGGCTCCAACCTGAGCTTTAAGAGGCAGAAGAGTGGATGCTGAAGCACTTACTTGCCTGCTCCCCCACCATAAGAGATGCCAGCAGAGTTCATGCCAGCCAGGACGAAGTAGCCGCGCACGGCGGGCGACTCTCCCATGATGCAGCGCATGTCTGGGGTGAAGGACTCCGGGCAGTTCACCAGCTGCATGATCTGCAGGGCCTCCAGCTCGGGCATCCTGCGCAGCAGGGCACTCAGCAGCGGCTCTGCCATCCCAAACAAACACACAGAGACAGGTCACAGCCTCCCCTCTGCCTCTTCCCCCCCACGCCTTGCAGCTCCAGCCCCCCGCTGCCCCGCGTCGCCCCGGCACGGCTGGAGGGGCTGCCAACAGCTCCGTGGGGAATCACAGAGCTTGGAAGGGAGCTCCAGGCTCAGCCAGCTCCAAGCCCCCCGCTGCCATGGGCAGGGACACCTCACCTCACAGCAGGTTGCTCACAGCCACCTCCAGCCTGGCTGCAAACACCTCCAGGGATGAGGCTTCCACCACCTCCCTGGGCAGCCTGGGCCAGGCTCTCACCACCCTCCTGGGGAAGAACTTCTTCCTCACAGCCAATCTGAATCTCCCCATTTCTACTTTTGCTCCATCCTCCCAAATCCTATCACCCCCTGACGCCCTCAAAAGTCCCTCCCCAGCTTGCTGGTAGCCTCCTTCAGATACTGCAAGGCCACAATTAGGTCTCCTCAGAGCCTTCTCTTCTCCAGACTGAACAGCCCCAACTCCCTCAGTCTGTCCTCACAGCAGAGCACCTCCAGCCCTCTGCTCAGCCTCCTGGCCCTGCTCTGGACACCTTCCAGCACCTCCAGAGCCTTCTTGCAACAGGGGCCAGTAGAGAATGTTCTGCCTTATAGAGCACCCTAAGAAATGTTTGGCATCCTCCCTGGCTGCTCACTCAAGGCTGAACATGATGCTCTGGTGGTGATGGAGGGCTTGAGTAGAAGGTTGGACAGGAGGATCTTAAGAGGTCCTTTCCCACCTCAATGATTCTATGAGCCAGCAGTGTGCCCAGGTGGCCAAGAAGGCTAACAGCCTCCTGCTTGGATCAGCAACTGTGTGGCCAGCAGGAGTGGGGGAGAGATCATCCTCACATCCAAGCTGAACCTACTCATTTCTACTTTTGCTTCACCCCCCCCCAGCCCTATTCCTCCCTGACACCCCCAAAAGTCCCTCCCCAGCTTTCTGGGAGGCTCCTAAGCTTCCCTAGGAGGGTGCTAGGAGAGACAGTGCCAAAAGCCTTGCTGAAGCTGAGGCAGACAGCATCCACTGCTGTGCTCTCCCCTACACAGAGAGCCCACTCTGTAGAAGGCCATGAAGAATACAGACCCAGAATCACCCAGCTGGGAAGAGAGAACCCCTGGAATACAAGAAACCACCACTGTCAGTGCTGGGAGGAAGCCTGGGAGGCAACACCACCAAGTCCTGTCCATGCAGCAACTGCCACCCCTGGGCAAGGGCACTTGGCAGGCACTGCTGGAGGGAGCTGCAGAAACCAAACACCACAGGCACATGGCAAGTCAGCAGTGCTGCTGGGCCAGTGTCAGGAAGAGGAGCAGCTGGCACTGGCACTCAAAAAAAGCCAAACCAAGTGAAGGGAGCAGTGCTGGGAGGTTTGGGTGGTACCCCACTGCATGAGAGGCAAAAAAAAATCACTCCATCAGAGAAGGGACCTCTGGAGATCACCCAGTCCAACCCCCTGCCAAGGCAGCATCACCTGGAGGAGGTCACACAGGAACACATCCAGGAGGGCTTTGAAAGCCCTCCAGAGAAGGAGACTGCACCACCTCTCTGGGCAGCCTGCTGCAGGGCTCTGCCACCCTGACATTCAAGCACTTCCTCCTCATGCTGAGGTGGAACCTCTGATCTTCAGCTCTGTGCCCATCACCCCTTGGCCTCTCTCTGGGCACCACTGCTCAATGCCTGGTGCCACCCTCCTGACAGCCACCCTTGAAGGGCTGCTCAGCACTGATGAGATTCCCCCTCAGGCTGCTCTCCCCCAGGCTCAGAGCCCCAATTCTCTCAGCAGAGCTATTCCAGTCCCCTCAGCAGCTTTCCAGCCCTCTGCTGTCCCCTCTCCAGCAAGTCTCTGCCCTTCTTGAACTGGGGAGCCCAGAACTGGCCACAGTACTCCAGGTGTGGCCTCACCAGGGCAGAGTAAAGGGAGAGGAGAACCTCCCTTGACCTGCTGGCCACACTCTGCTTGATGCACCCCAAGATGCCATTGGCCTTGTTGGCCACAAGGGCACATTGCTGGCTTATGGCCATCCTGTTGCCCACCAGCACTCCCAGGTCCTTTTCCTCCACCAGTTCAGCCCCCAGGCTGTACTGATCCATGGGATGCAGGACTTCCCACTTGCCCTTGTTGAAGTTCTTTGGATTTCTCCCCATCCAGCTCTCCAGGGCATGCTGGGAGGCATGAGCTAGACAGCCCCTGGGGGCTGGAGGGTCACAGAGTGACTGAGGCAGTGCTTGCTGAAGGGGTGGCATGAGCTAGACAGCCCCTGGGGGCTGGAGGGTCACAGAGTGACTGAGGCAGTGCTTGCTGAAGGGGTGGCATGAGCTAGACAGCCCCTGAGGGCTGGAGGGTCAAGCAGTAGCCTCCTGCTGAAGAGAATAGAATAGACCAGACCAGGTTGGAAGAGACCTTCAAGATCATCAAGTCCAACCCATCAACCAACCCAACCCACCTAAACAACTCAACCATGGCACCAAGCACCCCATCAAGACTCCTCCTGAACACCTCCAGGGATGGGGACTCCACCACCTCCCCAGGCAGCACATCCCAATGATGAATGACTCTCCCAGTGAAGAACTTCTTCCTAACATCCAGCCTAAACCTCCCCTGGCACAGCTTGAGACTGTGTCCTCTTGTTCTGCTGCTGGGTGCCTGGGAGAAGAGACCAACCCCCACCTGGCTCCAACCTCCCTGCAGGGAGTTGCAGAGAGCAAGAAGGTCTCCCCTGAGCCTCCTCTTCTGCAGGCTAAGCAAGCCCAGCTCCCTCAGCCTCTCCTCACAGGGCTGTGCCCCAGACCCCTCCCCAGCTTTCTTGCCCTTCTCTGGACACCTTCCAGCAGCTCAACCTCTTTCCTAACCTCAGGAGCCCAGAGCTGGACACAGGACTCAAGGGGTGGCCTGAGCAGTGCAGTGTACAGGGGCACAATGACCTCCCTGCTCCTGCTGGCCACACTGCTCCTGATGCAGGCCAGGATGCCATTGGCCCTCCTGGCTGCCTGGGCACACCTCAGGCTCATGTTCAGCCTACCATCAACCAGCACCCCCAGGTCCCTCTCTGCCTGGCTGCTCTCAGCCACTCTGCCCCCAGCCTGGAGCACTGCCTGGGGTTGCTGTGGCCAAAGTGCAGCCCCTGGCACTTGGCTGTGTTCAATCTCCTGCCCTTGGCCTCTGCCCATCTGCCCAGCCTGGCAAGGTCCCTCTGCAGAGCTCTCCTCCCCTCTCACAGCTCAACTCCTGCTCCCAGCTTGCTGTCAGCTGCAAACTCACTGCTGCTGGACTCCATCCCCTCCTCCAGATCATCAATGAAGATATTGATCAGGCTGGGGCCCAGCACTGCTCCCTGGGGCACAGCACTGGGGCCTGGCTGCCAGCTGGCTGTGGCACCATTCACCACCACTCTCTGGGCTCAGCCTCCAGCCACTTCCTCACCCAATGCAGTGTGCTCCCATCCAGGTGTGGTGGGAAGCTGTCCTCCTGCACTTACCAAAGTGATCCCAGTCTTCTTGAAGGTTATGAATCTCCAGCTGGTTCCTGCCTTCTGTGAAGAGAGGTTTGGGGTTCTTCTCGAAGCCCCCCGAGAGGATGCCCCCCTGCCAGTTGCGGATGTAGATCCTGCCATCTGGGTCCACCACAGCTGCAGAGGGCAGAAGAGAGGGGGCAAAGGGGCTTGAGAGGAGGGACATGGGGCTCAAACACCCAGGGTGGGGGCTGGTGACCTCCTGACATGGCCTCACCCACCCGCCCCACGCTTCCACAGCCTCCTGCTTCTCGCAGGACGCCTTGGTGAGCCACTTGGGATTGCTCATCCCTCCACAGCCAGGGAGGTCTGCTTTGGGACAGCACAGCAGAGCAAAGGCAACCCAAAGACTGGAGGAGAGAAGGCTCCAGGGGGGTCCTCAGAGCTGCCTTCCAATAGCTGAAGGGATCCTACAAGGAAGGCTCCAGGGGGATCCTCAGAGCTGCCTTCTATAGCTGAAGGGATCCTACAAGGGAGGCTGCAGGGGGATCCTTAGAGCTGCCTTCCAATGTGTGAAGGGATCCTACAGGAAGGCTCCAGGGGGATCCTTAGAGCTGCCTTCCATAGGTGAAGGGATCCTACAGGAAGGCTCCAGGGGGATCCTCAGAGCTGCCTTCCAATAGCTGAAGGGATCCTACAAGGAAGGCTCCAGGGGGATCCTTAGAGCTGCCTTCCAATGTGGAAGGATCCTCTCCAGGGGATCCTTAGAGCTGCCTTCCATAGGTGAAGGGATCCTACAGGAAGGCTCCAGGGGGATCCTCAGAGCTGCCTTCCAATAGCTGAAGGGATCCTACAAGGAAGGCTGCCTCAGAGCTGGCTGAAGGCATCCTACAAGGAAGGCTCCAGGGGGATCCTCAGAGCTGCCTTCCCATAGCTGAAGGCATCCTACAAGGAAGGCTGCAGGGGGATCCTTAGAGCTGCCTTCCCATAGCTGAAGGCATCCTACAAGGAAGGCTCCAGGGGGATCCTCAGAGCTGCCTTCCCATAGCTGAAGGGATCCTACAGGAAGGCTGCAGAGAGACTTTTCCCTGATGGTGTCCAGAGACAGGCCAAGGGGGAATGGTTTGAAGCTGGGGCAGAACAGGGTTAGACTGGAGCTTAGAAGGTGGTCTTCACTATGAGGGTGTTGAGACTCTGGAACAGGCTGCCCAGGGAGGCTGTGGATGCCTCTTCCCTGCAGGTGCTCAAGGCCAGACTGGATGAGGCCTTGGGCAGCCAAGTCTTGTTGAGAGGTCTCCCTGCCCATGGCAGGGGGCTGGAGGAGATGATCTCTGAAGTCCCTTCCAACCTGAGCCATTCCATGACTCTATGATAAAGAGGTCCCCAAGCCAGCAGGAGTAGGAGGACACAAGAGGGAAGCACAGATCCATTGTGGCACCACTAAACCACTGCACTGCCTTATTAGTTCCACTGGAACTGCAACCAAGACCAGACCTTCCACCAAGAGCTGCTCTGCTCTCCCCTCTGTAGGCAAAGAAGAGTGAATTTTAAGGGGGCTGTGCCACTGATCCAGTGTGGGGCAGGCCACCAGCATGAGGAAGCTGGGAAGCACTGGGGTGAGGCCAGGCAGTCAGGGCTGGAATGCTTCTTCCAGTGGTAGAGACAGCTTGAAGCACTGATGGTGCTTCACCTGAGATGTCCCACAGCAGCTTTGCCATGGACAGGAAAGCTGTGGATGCATCTGGCTGTGAACACAGAGCTAAAACCCTCCAGGGAGAGTAGAAACCCCAACCCCTGGAGGTTTTGAAGGCCAGGCTGGAGGTGGCTGTGAGCAACCTGCTGTGGTGTGAGGTGTCCCTGCCCATGGCAGGGGGGTTGGAGCTGGCTGAGCCTTGAGCTCCCTTCCAAGCCTGGCAATCCTGTGATTCTATGGCTGGAATCAGGCATGGAAAAGTGAAGCTGCAGAACCCTTACTTGGTAAGTTGCTTGGTAGAGGCTCCTTCAAGGGATGGGTCAGGAGGTAGAAGTGCTCACAGGCATGGAGTGGGATGTTGACTGGCTCCCCCACGGAGTGGCCCAGCTCATAGGCCCACTGAAATAAACAACACGGGGCAGGTCAGGAGGCAAAGGAGAACTCCAGAGAAGAAAACAACAAGGCAGGGCAAATGGGGGAGCTCCTCTCTCTGGGTGTGCTTTGGCAAGAGGCCTAAGAGTCTCCACCCCTGTAGGGACTGAAAAGCTGTGGAGATGTGGTGCTGAGGGCCATGGTTTAGTGGTGAGCTGGCAGTGCTGGGTTCAGGGTTGGGAGGGGATGCTCTCCAAGGTCTTTTCCAACCTAAGTGATTTATAAGGTTTTGTTTGGTCCCTTAAATCTTCAAAGGGATAAACATCTGAACATGAGCCAGCAGTGTGCTCAGGTGGCCAAGAAGGCCACCAGCAGCCTGGTCTGGGTCAGCAATGGTGTGGCCAGCAGGAGCAGGGAGGTGATGGTGCTCCTGCAGTGGGCACAGGTGAGGACACACCTCGAATCCTGAGGTCAGTTTTGGGTCCCTCACTTGAAGGAGGACATTGAAGGGCTGGAGCAAGTCCTCAGAAGGGCAACAAAGCTGGGGGAGGGTCTGGAGAAGAGGGTCTGGGGAGGAGCAGCTGAGGGGCTTGGGGGTGTTTGATCTAGAGAAAAGGAGGCTGAGGGAAGACCTCCTCGCTCTCTACAGCTCCCTGAAAGAAGGCTGAAGTGAGGTAGGGGTTGGTCTCTTCACCCCAGCATCAAGTGATAGGAGGAGAGGAAATGGCCTGGGATTGTGCCAGGGGAGGGCTAGGCTGGAGAGGAGATGAGTGGCCAGGGACTGGCAGAGGCTGCCCAGGGAGGTGGTGGAGTCCCCATGCCTGGGGGTGTTCAAGAAAGGTGTGGCCACAGCACTTGGGGCCATGGCTTGATGGCCATGGTGGGGTTGGGTTGATGCCTGGACTCAACTCTCCCAGAGGGCTTTTCCAACCCAGCCCAGCCCAAGCAGCTCTCTTTGCTTATGATGTGAAGCACCAAGGACAAACCCCCAGCACAAACCATGAACTGCAAAAGGAAACTGCCCACACCCCCGAGGGCAGCTCTGGAATGAAGGGAAGAAGAGAGGGATGTTAGTAACTGGACCTGGCCAGCACAGTTGACAAAGTACTGGCACTGGATCTGTCCCCTGTCGGTCTCCACTGCTGCCACACGACCCTTCTGGACCGAGACGTGGCTGACGCTCGTCCGCTCGTGGATCTGGACACCTGCAGAGGGCAGAGGGAAGTCAGTGGCCCACGAGGCTTCCTCCTGGGGGGTCAGCCTGCCCACATGGAGCCCTTCAACTCAGCCCCAGGGCCCCGTGTCCCTTTCAGACACTGAACTCCTGCAGAGACCCCAGCGGAGGCTACAAAGCTGCTTGAGGGGACCTGGAGCAGCTCTGTGAGCAGCAAAGGCTGAGAGCCCCTGGGGCTGAGAGCCTGGAGCAGAGCAGCCCCAGAGGGGAGCTGAGCAATGCTCAGCAGGAGCTGAAGGAGCTGCTGCCCTGCCATCGGACAGGCATACGGTGGGTGCCCTGTGCCAGGCAAGTGGGGAGCTGTCACGGCCACCCCAACCCATCCTCTGTGCCCTCTTCCCCCCCTGGAAGGTGTCCCAGAGGCCTGGGTGCTGAAGGGCTGCCTCTCCCCCAGGGAAGGGGACCTGTGGGACGCGGAGCTGGCGGGGAGCAGCCGCTGCCTGCTGAGCGCCCGGCTGTTCCCGGTGCTGCACGCCCGCCAGGCGCTGGGGCTGGAGGATGTGCTGTGGCTGCTGGCCCCGGCGGTGCCCGGCGAGCGGCTGGCACGCTGGAGGGCAGCCTGGCGCATGTCCTGGCAGGAGCTGCTGCCCTGCCTGGACAAGGCGGCCGAGCTGGGTGCCCGCCGGGCGCTCTTCTTCCTGCAGGGGCAGCGCAAGGTGCGGAGGGTGCTGCTGGGGCGGCAGGACAGCAGCCTCCTGCCCCTGGCCCGCAGTGCTGCCCAGGAGGGCTACCACCAGGCCCTGCTGGGCACGCTGGATGAGGGTGAGCTGGGCTTCTGTGAGCTGTTTCTTGTGTCTCTGGGCTGCTTGGTGCTCCCCCCCTCTTCAGCCACCTATGGGGGTGCACCCCCAGGGCATCGGACAAGGCAGTGTGACCAGCAGGCCGAGGCAGGTTCCCCCCCCCCTCTGCCCCAGGGAAGCTGTGCCTGGACTGCTGGGGCCAGTTCTGGGCTCCCCAGTTCAAGAGAGGCAGGGAACGACTGGAGAGAGTCCAGCAGAGGCTGCAAAGCTGCTGAGGGGCCTGGAGCAGCTCTGTGAGCAGCAAAGGCTGAGAGCCCTGGGGCCACTGAGCCTGGAGAAGAGCAGCCCCAGAGGGGAGCTGAGCAATGCTCAGCAAGAGCTAAAGGGTGGGGGGCAAGAGGCTGGGGCCAGGCTCTGCTCAGTGGTGCCCAGGACAAAGGGCAATGGGCAGGAACCCAGGAGGTTCCATTTGAACAGGAGGAGGAACTTGTTTGGTGTGAGGGTGCTGGAGGCCTGGAGCAGGCTGCCCAGAGAGGCTGTGGAGTCTCCTCTGGGGAGATTCCAACCCCAGCTGGATGTTGTGCTCCTGGGCAAGCTGCTGTGGGGGCCCTGCTTTGTTTAGCAGGGGGCTCAGACTGGATGATCTCCAGAGGTCCCTTCCAACTCCCACCACACTGGCATCCTGTGACCACAGCAAAGCTGCACAACTGTTTAGTCTGGAGAAGAGAAGACTGAGAGGGATTTAATACATGTCTACAAATATCTGGGGTCTGGGGGTCAGGAGGGAAGGGACAGGCTCTGCTCAGTTGTACCCTGTGACAGGACAAGGGGTAATGGATACAAACCACAGCACAGGAGGTTCCACCTCAACATGAGGAGGAACTTCTGCACTGGGAGGGTCCCAGAGCACCGGAAGAGTGCCCAGAGAGAGGCTGTGGAACCTCCTCCTCTGGAGACATTCAAGCCCCATCTGGATGAGTTCCTGTGTGACCTGTGCTGGATTCTGCTCTGGCAGGGGGGTGTGTGTTGGACTTGATGATCTTCCTTCCCAAGCCCTAACATCCTGTGACTCAGCACATCACAACAGCATCCAGGCTGCGTTTCTGAGCGGGGCTGGAGCGGGGAAGCGTCGATTCGAAGCGGCCTGAACCTTACAGACCTGAAGGAGTTTTGTGTTCCAGCTCTTGGCATCCCAAAAAGAGATGCAGAGCATGGCTTTGGTGGCTGGAAAGGAGGAAGCCATTCATGCAGGAGAGGCCTCTGGAGATAAAACCACCACCAAACCAAACCAAACCCAACCAAGCAACCAAGAACAACCTCGTACCGTTCCGGGAGGCAGCGGTGGCCAGAGCGAGGCTGACGTTGGCAGATGACACCAAGGCATCTTCTGGCACATACATGGCCCCCACCAGGTCATGGATGTTGATCAGTGGGTGGAGCTGTGCCACTTGCTTTGGGGTGATGATTTCACAAGGGATCCCCATGACCCTGCCCCAAGGAGAGAAGGGAAAGGCTGCTGTTAGGTCTTCTCGTGGGGCAGAACTTCTCCCTCACATCCAGTCTGGATCTACCCAGCTCTCAATTTGTTCCATTCCTCAGCCCCCCCAGTCCTATCACTCCCTGACACCCTAAAAGGTCCCTCCCTGACACCCTAAAAGGTCCCTCCCTAGCTTTCTTGTAGGCCCCCCTGCAGACACAGGAAGGCCACACAATGTCCCATGGAGAGCTCTGCTGTCCACTAGGACTCTGCGGTACAGTTTGAGGCTGGACCTTCAAAATGTTGCCACAGCTCTTGAACAGAAAGTAGCAGAATGTGACTAAATCTGGATGTAAAAAGAGGAATGATGATGATAAGGCCTAAATCATCCCCCATGGGACAAAGCTCTGACACAGAGGTGAGTTTTGGGGCACTAACTTTCCCTCTCTTTTTGGCTCTCTCCCTCTCTTTGTGCTTCTGCTGCCTTTGCTGACCGTGACTGCGCCCTCCTGGTGGTTAGGTCACCAACAGCAACTCTCTGCTCTTCCTCTTGGCCCTTGCCCAGGGGGGTTGGAAGGGGGGGAAGCTCTTGGCAGCCCCCTGCTTTGCCCAGGGAGGGCTGCTTGTGCTGGTTATAAACTGTAAAGCTGTGTAAACAGTGGATGCTTTATCCGTAGTCATTGCCTTTCAGATTCTAGTTTTGCTTTGGAAACACAGCTTCATTTGCTTTCCAACTGACAGTTTGATGTTGGGGTGGGGAGTGGGGGGAATTTCAACCCACCACAGGGTGGCAGCAGGGGAGCTGGGGCAGGCTGGAGGGGCAGCAGCAGCTCCTGGGCCCTTACGTACTTGAGGGAGGAGGCGATGCGCTTCAGGGAGATGAGGCGGTCCTGGGTCTGGGCCAGGGAGATGGAGCCTGTCTTCACATACCCTAGGGCAACAACCAAACCTAGGTCAGAACTTCCAAGTCCTCCTTCTTCATCTCAGAACCCCTTGCTCCCACTGCTCAGCAGCCTGGGAAATCCCAAGCTCCCCAAACACCTTCAAAGGCTCAGCGGCTGCTCCTTAAGAGCTGCATCGCCTCAACCTCTCAGTTTCTTTCTGCTTGCCCTGAGCCTTGAACTTGGTGACCTCTGAAGGTCAACACTCAGAATACACTCAGAATCAATAGGGTTGGAAAAGACCTCAGAGATCATCAAGTCCAACCTGGCACCCAACACCTCCTGACTAATAAACCATGGCTCCAAGAGCCACATCCAATCCCACCTCCAGGGGTGGGGACTCCACCACCTCCCTGGGCAGCACATCCCAAGGGCCAACAACTCTCTCTGGGAAGAACTTTCTCCTCACCTCCAGCCTAAACCTCCCCTGGCACAGCTTGAGACTGTGGCCTCTTGTTCTGGTGCTGGCTGCCTGGGAGAAGAGCCCAACCCCCACCTGGCTCCAACCTCCCTGCAGGGAGTTGGAAAGAGCAAGAAGGTCTCCCCTGAGCCTCCTCTTCTCCAGGCTAAGCAACCCCAGCTCCCTCAGCCTCTCCTCACAGGGCTGTGCCCCAGACCCCTCCCCAGCTTTCTTGCCCTTCTCTGGACACCTTCCAGCAGCTCAACCTCTTTCCTAACCTCAGGAGCCCAGAGCTGGACACAGGACTCAAGGGGTGGCCTGAGCAGTGCTGAGCACAGGGCAGGATGAGCTCCCTGCTCCTGCTGGCCACACTCTTCCTTTATTAGAATAAACCAAACCAGGTTGGAAGAGACCTTCAAGATCATCATGTCCAACCCATCAACCAACCCAACACCACCCAAACAACTAACCCATGGCACCAAGCACCCCATCAAGTCTCCTCCTGAACACCTCCAGGGATGGGGACTCCACCACCTCCCCAGGCAGCACATCCCAATGGGCAATCACTCTCTCTGTGTAGAACTTCTTCCTAACATCCAACCTGAACCTCCCCTGGCACAGCCTGAGACTGTGTCCTCTTGTTCTGGTACTGGCTGCCTGATGCAGGCCAGGATGTCCTTGGCCTCCTTGGCCCCCTGGGCACACTGCTGGCTCCTGTTGAGCTGCTCTCCACCACTCCCCCCAGCTCCCTCTCTGCCTGGCTGCTCTCAGCCACTCTGCCCCCAGCCTGGAGCTCTGCCTGGGGTTGCTGTGGCCAAAGTGCAGCCCCTGGCACTTGGACTTGTTGAATGCCATCCTGTTGGCCTCTGCCCATCTGCCCAGCCTGGCAAGGTCCCTCTACAGAGCCCTTCTGCCCTCCAACAGATCAACTCCTGCCCCTAGCTTGGTGTCACCTGCACATTTAGTGATGATGGACTCCATCCCCTCCTCCAACCTAACCCATCCCACGATTTATTTGGGGGTTTTTCAGTATAATACTCCATGATTCAAATAATTCCACCATTAGGCTGCCCAGAGAGGTTGTGGAGCCTCCTTGTCTGGAGAGCTTCCAACCCCACCCTGGCCACTGCCATCCTGGGCAAGCTGCTGTGGGGTTCCCCCTGCCTTTAGCAGCAGGGGTTGGACTGGATGACCTTCAGAGGTCCCTTCCAAGCAGTCTCTGATTTACAGAGAATCAACTTCACACAGGCTATCTATTAAAACAAGAGAGGTGACTGGGGAAGAAAAACCAAACCAAAGAGCTCTGGTAACTGCCCAGAAGAGCAAAACCTCAACCACCCCACACAGGACTCCACCACCTGCAGGAGACTAAACCTGAGCTTAATTGAAGGCAGAGTTCTTAACCTCTGCTGGCTCTGACACAAGGCCTTGCCAGCAGAAAGCTTCCACTAACCAAGTTGTTCTTATCAGGAGCAGTTTGGGAAGGAAAGGAAGAATTTCAGTGCTTTCTTCTTGTTATTTCCAGGGTGAGAATAGAGCAAAGCAAGCTCCAGAGAGACCTCAGAGCTGCCTTCCAGTACATGAAAGGGCTCCAGGAGAGCTGGGGAGGGACTCTGGACAAGGGCTGGGAGTGACAGGAGGAGGGACAATGGCTTGGAGCTGGAAGAGGGGAGATGAGGAAAAAGTTTTGACAGTGAGGGAGGGTAGACACAGGCACAGGTTGCCCAGGGAGGTTGTGGCTGCCCCTTCCCTGGAGGTGGCTCAAGGCCAGGCTGGATGAGGCCTTGAGCTCCCTCCCTGGAGGTGTTCCAGGCCAGGCTGGATGAAGCCTTGAGCTCCCTCCCTGGAGGTGTTCCAGGCCAGGCTGGATGAGGCTGGGGGCAGGAGTTGATCTGCTGGAGGGTAGAGAGGCTCTGCAGAGGGACCTCAACAGGCTGGACAGATGGGCAGAGGCCAAAGGCAGGAGATTGAACACAGCCAAGTGCCAGGTTCTGCACTTGGCCACAGCAACCCCAGGCAGTGCTACAGGCTGGGGGCAGAGTGGCTGAGAGCAGCCAGGCAGAGAGGGAGCTGGGGGTACTGGTTGATGGTAGGCTGAACATGAGCCTGAAGTGTGCCCAGGCAGCCAAGAGGGCCAAGGGCATCCTGGCCTGCATCAGAACAGTGTGGCCAGCAGGAGCAGGGAGCTCATCCTGCCCCTGTACACTGCACTGGTTAGGCCACCCCTTGAGTCCTGTGTCCAGTTCTGGGCTCCTCAGTTTAGGAAGGAGGTTGAGCTGCTGGAAGGTGTCCAGAGAAGAGCAACAAAGTTGGTGAGGGGTTTGGAACACAGCCCTGTGAGGAGAGGCTGAGGGAGCTGGGGTTGCTCAGCCTGGAGAAGAGGAGGCTCAGGGGTGACCTTATCACTCTCTACAACTACCTGCAGGGAGGTTGTAGACAGGCTGATGATGGTCTCTTCTCCCAGGCAGCCAGTACCAGAACAAGAGGACACAGTCTCAGGCTGCACCAGGGGGAGGTTCAGGTTGGATGTTAGGAAGAAGTTCTACACAGAGAGAGTGATTGCCCATTGGAATGGGCTGCCCAAGGAGGTGGTGGAGTCGCCATCATTGAAGGTGTTCAGGAGGAGACTTGATGGGGTGCTTGGTGCCATGGGTTAGCTGTTTAGGTGGGTTGGATTGGTTGATGGGTTGGACACAATGACCTTGAAGGTCTCTTCCAACCTGGTTTGGTTTATTCTAATAAAGGTTTTATTCTAATAAAGGCCTTGATCAGCCTGGGCTGGTGGGAGGGGGTCCCTGCCCATGGCAGGGGCTTGGAACTGGATGATCTTTAAGGTCCATTCCAACCTAAACCTGTCAATCCATGATCTCCTTTTGCCTTGGTGCTTCTGTTTCTTCTCTTTCTGAGAAGGGAATTGGCACAGAAAACAATCACAGAAGCTTGGAAAAGACCCTGCCCAAGACCCCGGAGGCCCAGGCCCTGCCCAAGGCCCCGGAGTCCAACCACCAGTGGGCCATTTGCTCCAGGCACTGCAACAGACTCTGTAATGTCCTTGTGAAACCCCCCCTGTGTTTGCCCACATCACAGACAACACATAAAGGCTCCCAGTTTGCTCCCAGTCTGCCTTGGGTTTGACCATCTGGTGCTCTTCTGCCTGCCTCCCACAGCTCTTTGCCTCGGGCTCGGTCAGCATGCTTCGCTTGTGAGGGGGAGCAGCCAACACTTGCAGAAGTGCCATCCCTCCTTCAGTGCCAATACCTTGATCCAGCTGCTCAGAGCTTACTCCAGGATTTCAGTACCTGTGCTCACTCCTGTCTCCTGCTCCAGCTGCTGGTAGAGCTTGTTAGAGTAGTCTGCCATCTTCAGCTCGATGGACACGGGCCGGGCCATGCTGACGATGCCGGCGCAGAAGCGAGTGGTGCCAGCAGCCAACCTGCAGGGGAAGTTGCAAGAGGCCTCAGCCAGCTGACAGCACAAGCAGGCACCAGCCCCTCCCCCAGAGGCATTGGACCAAGGGGAATTACAGAATAGAATAAACCAGGTTGGAAGAGACCTTCAAGATCACCGCATCCAACCCATCAACCAATCCAACACCACCTAAACAACTCAGCCACGGCACCAAGCACCCCAGCAAGTCTCCTCCTGAACACCTCCAGGCATGGTGACTCCACCACCTCCTTGGGCAGCCCATTCCAATGGGCAATCACTCTCTCTGTGTAGAACTTCTTCCTAGCATCCAGCCTAAACCTCGCCTGGCACAGCTTGAGACTGTGTCCTCTTGTTCTGGTGCTGCCTGCCTGGGAGAAGAGGCCCAACCCCCACCTGGCTACAGCCTCCCTGTAGGGAGTTGGAGAGAGCAAGAAGGTCTCCCCTGAGCCTCTTCTTCTCCAGGCTAAGCAACCCCAGCTCCCTCAGCCTCTCCTCACAGGGCTGTGCCCCAGACCCCTCCCCAGCTTTCTTGCCCTTCTCTGGACACCTTCCAGCAGCTCAACCTCTTTCCTAACCTCAGGAGCCCAGAGCTGGACACAGGACTCAAGGGGTGGCCTAACCAGTGCAGTGTACAGGGGCACAATGACCTCCCTGCTCCTGCTGGCCACACTGCTCCTGATGCAGGCCAGGATACCATTGGCCCTCCTAGCTGCCTGGGCACACTGCAGGCTCATGTTCAGTCTACCATCAACCAGCACCCCCAGGTCCCTCTCTGCCTGGCTGCTCTCAGCCACTCTGACCCCAGCCTGTAGCACTGCCTGGGGTTGCTGTGGCCAAAGTGCAGCCCCTGGCACTTGGCTGTGTTCAGTCTCCTGCCCTTGGCCTCTGCCCATCTGCCCAGCCTGTTGAGGTCCCTCTGCAGAGCTCTCCTCCCCTCTCACAGCTCAACTCCTGCCCCCAGCTTGCTGTCAGCTGCAAACTCACTGCTGCTGGACTCCATCCCCTCCTCCAGATCATCAATGAAGATGTTAAAGAGCACAGGGCCCAGCACTGCTCCCTGGGGCACACCACTGGTGCCTGGCTGCCAGCTGGCTGTGGCACCATTCACCACCACTCTCTGGGCCTAGCAACCCTGAGCTCACTTTACATGCTGCCTTCCAAGCCCTCTGTAACTAGGCCTGAATGCTGACGTTTTTCACCTCACAGAATGGGTTGGACTTGATGATCTTAAAAGGTCCTTTCCAACCTAAGTGATTCCTAGGTGATTCTTGGTGAGACACTGGAAGAGGTTGCCCAGGGAGGTGGTAGAAGCCCCATTCCTGGAGGCTCCCCTTCAAAGCTCTCAAGCTCTGCCTCATAGCCAAGGTAGCCAAACTGCTTAATGAGACCACCACAAATGGCCCCCTGAAACCAAACTCTAACCACAGGGGAGGGCTGCAGAGTCAGCTTCCACCAGCACCCACATGCTCTGCCCCCAGGCTGTAGGTGCAGCTCCCCAAGGAGCACACCAGGGCTGGTTAGTCCTCAGCCAAACTGTGCTGGCCTTGGCTGCTTCACAGACAGGCACTAAATCCTGCCTCAGACAGATCAGCTGCAACCAGCTTGCAGGGGGCTGCTTCAGTGGTGCCCTGCTCTTAAGCCCCACACCTCCTGCAATCCCTACTAAGCTTTGCAGGTGGTGCAAAGCTTCACATCTCACCCTGCTTCTAGAGAGGATCAGGAGGGGCTGGATGATCCGCACAGGTTCCTAGTTCCCTTACAATGCTCCAGCTTTGCCAGTTCCATCATGGTTTACATGACTACCTGTGGCTACAGCACAGCAGATGGAGCTCTCCCCAAGGAGCTGGGCTCCATGGAAAGGCCATAGCAGGCCAGAGATGTCCTGAGAGGAGCTGCACCCCATGAGAGACTCCCCTGGAGCCCAGCACTGCTCATACCCACACCATCCACTCCTGTGCTTCTCGAGGCAGAGCAGTGGGGCTGAAAACCCTGCAGCAGAGGAGTGAAGTGAAGCATGGGGAAGGAAAGGTTGGCTTTGGTGTTTCCTCAGTACCTGAATCTGGTTTAAGTGACAAGAAATAAAAGACTTAATTACTCTAGACTAATTCTCATTAAGGTAAGCCTGTTTTGCCCACAGCAGTAACAGGCAAGCAATTTCCATGCTTCAATCTTGATCCATGAGCTTCTTCAGCCTGCTTTCTGCATGTCTTGCTGAGGAGGAGAAGTGAACAGCTGTGTGGGAGCTTAGCCTCAAGCAGGGCTAATCCATCACAACCACACAAGGGATCCCCCCCCTCCCCGTGCAGCTCTGCCCTGTGCTCAGAAAGCAGCAGTGCTGGTACTAACATTCAGTGTAAACTTATTCCACAGGTCCCAGCCCAGGTGAAAACAGAGAAAGAATGGAATGATTTGGGTTGGAAGGGACCTTTAAGATCATTTAGTTGTAGCCTCCCCCCCCCCACCATAGCCAGGGACACCTCCCACCAGCCCAGGTTGCTCAAGGCCTCATCCAACCTGGCCTTGAGCACCTCCAGGCAACCTGTCCCAGTCTCTCCCCACCCTCACTGCCAAGAATTTCTTCCTCCTCTCCAGTCTCAATCTGCCCTCTCCCACTTCAAAGCCACCCTCTAGCAGCTGCTGCTACGTGTGGAATGCCTTTTCCTTTGGCCTGCTGCCCAGAGCTCCTTACCTCCCCTGCTCGAGCAGGACGATATCCTTCCAACCCATCTTGGAGAGGTGATACGCCACGGAGGTGCCCATGATTCCACCACCACAGATGACCACCTGTGCCTGTGCTGGCAGGGCAATTGGGTGAGGTTCTGGCGCGCTGGAGGTGCTCCTGCAGGGGCAGGTCGCTCCTCGCCATTTGGGGTTCGCCGCTCGCCACCGCACGTCCGAGAGCAAGCGCAGGAACATCCCGGCGGGGAGCTGTCAGGCAGCTCTCCTTCGGCACGGCGCTGTCAGCCCTCCTCCGAGCACCACCGAGGTGTGCTCAGGCTGAACCCAGCACCACTCCTTCTAGGAAGGGGGGAAAAAAAGGGGAGAATCACGTTACCGCTTCTCTTATTATACACAAGCTGGCAGCAGCAGGCATCACATGGCGCGGCCGGGCAAAGCTGAGGAGTAAACAAACGGTGGTTATCTGGTGCTGAAAGGACAGCCTCGCCAGCGAGGTTTAAACTCGGGTCGTGTCACGGGTGCACAGCGCTACGGCTTTGGCTTTTTGAGGTCAGCTGAACTCGAGCAGAACCCAGCAAAGGAGAGCAAGGGGAGAAGGGTGAGGACGTCCTCACCGTCGACAAGCAGACTGGGACGAGCCAGAAGACGCAGAAGGTGGTCTGAAATCTTTCCTAACGGCCGGGGTTAACACGGGGCTTGGTTATTAAGGTTGTCAGGCCTTGAGCTGAGAAAGGAAACATGAGCCTGCGATCAGAGCAGCGAGGAGGAGGAGGAACTGCAGGCGCCGTCGGGCGATGTGAGTTGCACAAGTCGTCACCCCGGGCCCCTGAGCGCGGTCCCACCTCGCCCCGGCTCAGCCCAGTCTAAACACCGCAAGCGGAGAGGTTCCTCTCGGCCCCAGCCTACCGCAGAGCCGCACCGACAGGGCGGGGGAAGCCGCAGGCTGCGGGGGAAAGGCTGTCAGGACGTGAAGCGGCCCGGCACCAGCAGAGCCCCGCTGACAACCCTGGGGATGGAGGGGGGGGACGCCGCCTCCTCGGCCTGCTCTCGCCTCCACCGGAGCCGCGACCCCGGGGCAAGCGGGTAGCGGGAGAGGTCTGCGGGACCAGCAGGATGGGAGGCAGGGGCAGGGAGCTGCGGCAGGGCCGGGAGGCGGCAGTGGCAGGGAAGGGGCACGGCGGCGGCCGGCTCACCTGAGGGAGCGGGGGCCCGGCTGACCTTCCGCGCTTTACGGCCGGGAGGCGCGGCGCGACAGCCGGCCCTGCGCGTGCGCCACCGGACGGCGCAGAGGGGGCGTGACCCGGGGGGCGAGGCACCGCCCTTGGCCCCCGGCATTCACCAATGAGCGACGAGGGGGCGCGGTCGGCGAGCGACCGCCCCGACCCCCAGGAAAATGAGCTGAGGGGGGCGTGGCTACAGGGCGAGTATCCGCCCCTAACTCCGCCCTCTACGCAGCGATGACCAATGAGCGCAGCCGAGCGGCGCGACGGCCCGCCCCGCCACCGCCCAGGCCCCGCCCCCCCTCCCCGCTCAATGAGCCACAACGAGTACAAACCTGCAGACTCTTTTTATTAAATTCTCCCGTTTCTTCTGTACAGAAACAAACGAACGAACGAACGAACAAAACAAAACAAAACAGAACAGAAAGAGCACATTATTATGTTCAGAACTCTCGGTAACATCTCAAAATTACACAGCATGGACGCGTCGTTAAAAAAAAAAAAAACCAACCAACCGAACCCAACCAAACCCAACCAAAAAAATTAACAAAAAAATTAAGGAACAACCTTTCCCCCCCCGAAAAAAAAATGAACAACCAACCCAAAAGGAGGAGCGGCCGTGGTGTGGGGGGCGGGGTTTATACACAGAGAGAGCAAACAATTTACAGAGGAAAGCTTGGTTAATGTCACACTGAGAAAGAAAACCATCGGAAAGAAAAGAGAACCAAGAGAGACTAAGCTCAGACGGCTTCTGCTGTACAACAGGAGTCGGCCAGGGCTGCTCTGTACACAGTGGGGGATGGCTGCTGTGCTGGGGGACCCCCCCTCCCCCCTCCCCAAAGCCAGCTCTCCCTTACCCTGTCCAATCCAACACAAGCGTTCAGTCACAGCTGCTGATCACCTCCCTGTGTTTATGGGTGGTCACACCTTTGTCCCCTAGCTCAGTGTTTCCCTAGGGGTGAGTTATGTAAGCACTGCATATTGGGGGGGGGGGGCGGGGCAGTGGGGTGAGGCTTTGGGGTGCAGCAAGTTCCCCCAGGAAGGGGTCCCCTGCTGTCGGGTCAGCTGTGGAATGAAATTGGGAGTGTTGTGGGAGGAGGAAGCAGCAATTTGCCTCTTTCCAGCAAGTCATGATTGTTCCTTCCTGTCCCAAATAGGCAGCATTTGGGAATTTGATGGAGTGAGTATGATGCAGATTCCCACCAGAATGGGACAGAAATGATGCAGATTCCCACCAGCATGGGACAGAAACAATGCAGAACCCTACCTGTATGTGACAGAAACAATGCAGAATCCCACCAGCATGGGACAGAAACAATGCAGATTCCCACCAGCATGGGACAGAAACAATGCAGAATCCTACCTGTATGTGACAGAAACAATGCAGAATCCCACCAGCATGGGACAGAAACAATGCAGATTCCCACCAGCATGGGACAGAAACAATGCAGAACCCTACCTGTATGTGACAGAAACAATGCAGAATCCCACCAGCATGGGACAGAAACAATGCAGATTCCCACCAGCATGGGACAGAAACAATGCAGATTCCCACCAGCATGGGACAGAAACAATGCAGAATCCTACCTGTATGTGACAGAAACAATGCAGAATCCTACCTGTATGTGACAGAAAGGATGCAGAACCCTACCTGTATGTGACAGAAACAATGCAGAACCCTACCAGCATAGGACAGAAACAATGCAGATTCCCACCAGCATGGGAGAGAAACAATGCAGAACCCTACCTGTATGGGACAGAAATGATGCAGAATCCCACCAGCATGGGACAGAAATGATGCAGAATCCTACCAGCATAGGACAAACAATGCAGAATCCCACCAGCATGGGACAGAAACAATGCAGATTCCCACCAGCATGGGACAGAAACAATGCAGATTCCCACCAGCATGGGACAGAAACAATGCAGATTCCCACCAGCATGGGACAGAAACAATGCAGAATCCTACCTGTATGTGACAGAAACAACGCAGAATCCTACCAGCATGAGACAGAAATGATGCAGAATCCTACCAGCATGGGACAGAAATGATGCAGAATCCCACCAGCACGGGACAAACAATGCAGAATCCCACCAGCACGGGACAAACAATGCAGAATCCCACCAGCATGGGACAAACAATGCAGAACCCTACCTGTATGTGACAGAAACAATGCAGAATCCTACCAGCATAGGACAAACAATGCAGAATCCCACCAGCATGGGACAGAAACAATGCAGATTCCCACCAGCATGGGACAGAAACAATGCAGAACCCTACCAGCATGGGACAAACAATGCAGAACCCTACCTGTATGTGACAGAAACAATGCAGAATCCTACCAGCATGGGACAAACAATGCAGAATCCCACCAGCATGGGACAGAAATGATGCAGAATCCCACCAGCATGGGACAAACAATGCAGAATCCCACCAGCATAGGACAGAAATGATGTAGAATCCCACCAGCATGGGACAGAAACAGCAGTACCACTTGAATTCCCTCCCATAACTGTCTGATTTGGGCCCCTGCTAAGCCTCAGTTCACTGATGGAAGCCAGGCAGTGAGGTCTGGTCCCCAGGCTGGGAGGCTGCAAAATGCTCAGTACCTGGGAGGTGCCTGCTGGGACTTCCAGCCCCATCACTAAGAAGTTGCTCTCAGCCGAATTCCAGGCTGCAGCTTGAGCCCCCAGGGCTGTGTTTCACGCAGGGACAGAAGTGCTGGGCGAAACCTCCTGCTTCCAGACCACACTCATGCACTCACACACCTCAAAACAACCTGTTTGAAAGCAGACCTGCTAAGGAGCACTACAGACTTCTCTGAATGAAAGTTGTGATTGAAAAGTTGTCATCCAGCTTCAACACAACTGCTCTACACCATGCTGGGCTTTGAGAGATTCCCCTCCCTGGCTTGGCACACAGCCCCCTGCCCACCTGCAGTTAGCTCCTGGAGGGACATTCACTCCTCTCCCATTCATGAGGTGCTTGCTGCTAGATTCCCTCAGAGCAAGATGGATTCCATCCCAGTGGATTGGAGTGGCAGGTTCTGGGGGCAACACTGACATTTTTGTTACAGAATTCTCTCAGCTCCACCAGCTCCCTGCTGGTGACAAAGACACACAGGTCCTCAGCTCCACTCTCTGGACAGTACCTGAAGCCTCAAGAATTTTCTTCTACCTGGATGAGTTACTCAGAAGCCTAAAAGGCAGAGGCTGAGGCAGGAGAATCCAGAGTTGAAACTCAGCAGAAGGACTGCATTAGACCCACTAGGTCAACAATAAATAAGCTTATTAAGGGCAACAAGGAGGACACTAACAGGCCAGCAGGAGTGAAGCAAGGAGGTGCCCATCATGCACTTCCTCCCTTACTCACATCATCTAAATGCTTTGCTAGGTCCAAGTCCTTCCATAGACCCCTAGGAGCAGCATCATCATCACTGTGTCTACAATAAGCTCTTCCAGAGCAGGTCTCTGCCTTTCCATACACTCCTAGGAGCAGAAGCATCACTGTGTCTAGAATAAGCTCTTCAAGAGATCTCTGTCTTTCCATAGACCCCTAGGAGCATCATCATCATCATCATCACTGTGTCTACAATAAGCTCTTCCAGAGCAGGTCTCTGCCTTTCCATACACCCCTAGGAGCAGCAGCATCACTGTGTCTAGAATAAGCTCTCCAAGAGATCTCTATCTTTCCATATACCCCTAGGAGCATCATCATCATCATCACTGTGTCTACAATAAGCTCTTCCAGAGCAGGTCTCTGCCTTTCCATAGACCCCTAGGAGCAGCATCATCACTGTGTCTACAATAAGCTCTTCCAGAGCAGGTCTCTGCCTTTCCATACACCCCTAGGAGCAGCAGCATCATCACTGTGTCTAGAATAAGCTCTCCAAGGGATCTCTGTCTTTCCATACACCCCTAGGAGCAGCAGCATCATCACTGTGTCTACAATAAGCTCTTCCAGAGCAGGTCTCTGCCTTTCCATACACCCCAGGAGCAGCAGCATCACTGTGTCTACAATAAGCTCTTCCAGAGCAGGTCTCTGCCTTTCCATACACCGCTAGGAGCAGCAGCATCATCACTGTGTCTAGAATAAGCTCTCCAAGGGATCTCTGCCTTTCCATACACCCCTAGGAGCAGCATCATCATCACTGTGTCTACAATAAGCTCTTCCAGAGCAGGTCTCTGCCTTTCCATACACCCCAGGAGCAGCAGCATCACTGTGTCTACAATAAGCTCTTCCAGAGCAGGTCTCTGCCTTTCCATACACCACTAGGAGCAGCAGCATCACTGTGTCTAGAATAAGCTCTCCAAGGGATCTCTGTCTTTCCATACACCCCTAGGAGCAGCAGCATCATCACTGTGTCTACAATAAGCTCTTCCAGAGCAGGTCTCTGCCTTTCCATACACCCCAGGAGCAGCAGCATCACTGTGTCTAGAATAAGCTCTTCAAGAGATCTCTGTCTTTCCATACACCCCTAGGAGCAGAATCATCACTGTGTCTAGAATAAGCTCTCCAAGAGAAGGTCCCAATCCTTCCATACACCCCTTGGAGCATCCACATCACTGTGTCTACAATAAGCTCTCCAAGAGGTCAGTCATGCTAAGGAGGAGAAACAAAACCCACCTCCCAAACCACCTTTCAAACTGCATCCTGTCAAAGGCAGAGTGCTCCAAGAGAGGTGAGGATGACAAAGGGGAAGCAGTACTCCTGGGTTTGCCACATCACCACCCTTCTCTTGGCTGGCTGCAGCTATTTCTAGCCTTCTTGATTAGATCAGAGAGGTTAAAAGGCCTTCCTCTTCAAGCTGAAGGCAAGGGCAATGCTTCTTACAACCTCTTCCCCTCTCTTCCTGCCATGAAAAATGGTTACCTGCAGGCGAGATGTCGAGCTGGCAACAAGCACAAGCAGGTTATTTTTGGGGAAGAGTAACTTGTGTGGGCTTCTGTGCTTTGGAGACCTCTAGATTTTCAGGTTTATAGGAAAGGGATGAAGCTGTTTCAGGGCTGAGAGATTTTTTTTTCTCAGTCAAGGAGAAAAACTAAAACCAGGCAAAGTTTGGTCACTGGCAGCGGCAGGAGGCCCCACTTCAAAACGTGGGGAGAATGCTCAGCAACAAAAAGGCCTCAGCCCTCTGCCAGTGCCACACCTCTAAAAGGTGGGGGCTGTGCTCTCACAGTGATGAAGTTCCTCTGAGGGATCCAGGCAGAAATCTATTCAGCATCCACCCTTGGCTTCAAGAGGCCCTCCAGACACATCCCTATGACATCACCCGCTGAAACGGAGCTCCCAGGCCAGCCTGTCGACCCAGACAGCAACAGCACTGCACACCACAGCCTCCTCCCTCAGTGCTCCAGGCACTCACACCTTCCCCAGTCCCCAAGCTAAAAAAACACCCAGAAAAACTTAGCTTCTGGGAGTTACAAAGTCACCTTCAGAGCTGAACAGGGTTTTCCCTTCTGAACTGGGGCTGCAAGCCTCCAATTTTCACTGCAGTGCTTCTGGGGATTTAGTGGAAGCTGCTGCTTCTAGACAAGCAGCCACCTCACCAGGCTTCTCAAGCTAATGAGGTTACCCAATGCCTTTGCAAGAAGTCACAACAGCTTAAAAGCAGCCCTCTGACAGCAGTTTAGTTATGCCTGATAGATGCTTGGAGAAGCAGGGACTTGTGGCAAGGAAAAGGCTGCAGAGGTCCCTGCGGGCTTTGCCAGCAAGCTCCATGAGCACCTCCATCTCCACAGCGGTCATCTCAGCTCTCCCATCATCCAACTTCACATTTGTGCTGGGGATCAACCATTCCACTCCTGCTTCACCCAGACAGAGGGCCAAGTTAAGCTCCATCAGCACCAGGGAAGAAGGGGGAAGAGAAGGAATTCAAGGCCTTGTTTCTCTTTAGCCTCCCCAGTTTAACTGCGATCCTGTTGTGCTCTAATTCTCTGCTGAACCTTTGTTGCTCTGGCTTTGGGCTGCTTGCCTCATGCTCCTAGCACTTTGAGATCAGACCATAAGTGTCTGTGAAGGACTTGCTGGTTTAGTAAGCCTAACATCCTACCACTGCTAGTTTGCTGTCCATCCTCAGTGGGCTGAAGGTAGATGTGCCAAACAAAAAGGCTTCAGCTGCAGCCAGAGCTCCCAGTGTTTTGTATAAGCCTTTCTGGGCATGCAGCAGCATCAGAGTATCAGCTGCTCCACACCCCAAAGTGCCTCAAAACCACCTCCACTCTTCTTCTAGAGACCAATGAGGAGAAGTGAAAATGTCAGGCCTGACCTAGCAGTGGGGAAAAGAGAAGACAGGGTTCAAGCTTCAGCCTAAGTTGGGACAGTTTCAGGCACATGGATTATTGTGGTTTCACTGCAGCACAGGCAGCTGAGCAGTTCTAAAAGGTGAATACAGGACATCCTACTGTAGACAGGGGCTCCTGTGCAGTCACTTCTAGATGTCACCACCACACACAATGCTTTGGTCAAAACACATGGCTTCTGACCCCCACCTGGCTTCTGACCCCCACCTGGCTTCTGGCCCCCACACTTCCTCGTAGGTGAGGAACTAAAACAATGGTAAGAAGAGGCCACAATTAGTGGTGGACCTTGCCCCAAACACCTTTTTGGTCTTCTGAGTGCAAGCCCCAGGCTCTGGATGTGTTAACTGCACGTCAGGGGAGCACACACATTGATGGGAACAACGTGCAAGCTGCCTCTCTTGAAGATCCACGTGTTTCTGCCTTCCATACCACGCTATCATCCTCCCACCTGCTCCTGCTTGGCCTTCTGGAGCAGTCCCTGTGTCCTGCACTCCAGGAAATGTTGCTGTCACTATCAATTTCAGGTCTGGAAACAAAAAGAAGACCTGGAAACTGATGAGTGTTTACTCATCAGTGCCACCACTGAAACCATTTAAGACCCAACTAGACCGGCACCAAACCCACAAGCAACTGACTGACAGACAGGTGGAGCACGTTGAGTGTCCAGTCGTTTTCTGCATGTCCTGCCCGGTCCATCCTGTCTGGAGACAGCCAATTTGGGAGGGTAACAGCTTAGCAGCAGTGAGGTAAAAGAAAAGGAGTGTTGGAACTCGTTGGAAAAGTTGCCTGAGTGGTTGGTGAGGGCAACTGAGGCCTGCTGCCAGCAGCGCTGGACGCTACTGCCAGGCTCTACACGCCTGGCGTCTACGGCTGTGTCTTCAGCCTCCTGAAATACCAGTTGGGACAGCTCACAGGAGTACCTGATCCTGGCCAGCACTTTATTCTGTCTTGCAAGTGGCAGAAGAGGAAGAAAAAGAGGACACCTTTTCAGTCCAAAGGAAACCAAATAAACCCCAAACCCATCAGAACCCAGTCACACAAGGAGGATATCCGCTCGAAGATGCTGCCAGCCGCTGGCGTCCTCGGGTCGTGTCCAAGACGATGCTCTGCAGATGCTTTCCAGGAGAGGAGCAAGATGTCCAAAACAAGGCCAACTGTGGTGTTAGGACATACTTCACCCTTGCATTTTCTGCCTCAAGTCCTCAGGCAGCCAAGAGAGGACGAGTGGATCTCAGGAGGAACCGTTTCGCCTACGTCGCACAGGCGGTGTGCCGAGGAGAAAAACAAACCCATCGCCCGTCCTCATCATCCTCACCGTCATGATGATGTCCTCAAGAACTGCTCCACAGCTGCAGGTCCTCTCAAGTCTGGTTTGGAGAAGTGAAGGCAGCTCCAACAGCACAACAAGGCTTGGCTACAGGCAGCTGAACAAGAGTCTGCTAAACAAAGGGAGGGGTTTGGGGTGGAGGGTGGGGTGTTAACAAAAGCTGCTGGCTGGGCTGCCAGAGTTGCCACACAAAGGTTCAGAGGAGGATGAAGATGCTGGGGATGAGAATCCAGGATGGGGGAAAAAACAACAACTGAGCCAACAACCTGCTGCTGTTCTACTTTGTTTTGTTTGTTTTTTTTTCCAGGGTTGTTTGTTTTTCTTTTCTCCTTTTTGTTGTTGGTTTTTTTTTCTCCTTTTTGTTTTTTTTCTCCTTTTTGTTTTTTTTTCACCTTTTTTTTTTCCTCCTTTTTTTTTCTCCTTTTTTTTTCCTCCTTTTTTTTTTTTCTCCTGTTTTTTTTTTTCTCCTTTTTTTTTTTCTTTTTACTTTTTTTTTTTTCTTTTCCTTTTTTCCTTTTATTTTCTTCTTTTCGTGTTTGTTTGTTTTGTGGTTTTGTGTTTTGTTCTGTTTTGTTTTGAATTCTCCTCTCTCACAAGAGGGGGTGGGTAGACTATACAGAGGAGGGCTGTACAAAATTGGGCACTGGGCAGGCAATTTCTTCAGCAGGCAATCCAGGCTCTACCTGTCCTTCAGCTCTCTTGTCACCCTCTTGGTGATGCGTCCACACATCAGGCCGATGAGGAAGAGTACACAGATGCCGACCGTGATCACAGACAGGATGTAGTTCTTGGATGGAGAGGTCATCACTTGCATGGCAAGGTCAGAGAAGCCTTCTGCTGGGGCCACCTGCAAGTCAGAAGGGAAAACATGAGCCAAGCTGTGCTTTTCCATGCCACCATCTGCTCTGGGGAGACCCCAGCTGGAGTCCTGCCTCCAGTTCTGGAGCCCCTATGACAAGAGGGATGTGGAGGTGCTGGAAGGTGTCCAGAGCAGGGCCAGGAGGATGAGCAGAGGGCTGGAGCACCTCTCCTGTGAGGACAGACTGAAGGAGTTGGGGCTGTTCAGTCTGGAGAAGAGAAGGCTCCCAGGTGACCTCATTGTGGCCTTCCAGGATCTGCAGGGGGCTACAGGAAGGCTGGGGAGGGACTGCTCAGGATCTCAGGGAGTGATAGGACTAGGGGGAATGGAATGAAGCTGGAGGTGGGGAGATTGAGGCTGGAGGTGAGGAGGAAGTTCTTCCCCGTGAGAGTGGTGAAGGCCTGGAATGGGTTGTCCAGGGAGGTGGTTGGGGCCCTGTCCCTGGAGGTGTTTGCAGCCAGGCTGGCTGAGGCTCTGGGCAGCCTGATGTAGTGTGGGGTGTCCCTGCCCATGGCAGGGGTGCTGGAAGTGGCTGATACTTATGGTCCCTTCCAACCCTGACTGATACTATGATACTATGATCAGCCCTGGCATTGATTTGGTTTAGCCTCTGGGACTGCAGCTGCCTCCTGTCCTCGTCAGGCTTGGACTGAAGCACAGACAAGCAGGCCTGCAGTGATTCATCTGAAAGAGCTGCCCAGGAGACAGCTATGGAGCAGAAGGTTCTGCTGAGCCCATTTCATAGATGAATAGAATTGTCAGGGTTGGAAGGCACCTCCAGGATCAGCCAGTTCCAACCCCCCCCGCCATGGGCAGGGACACCTCACGCTACAGCAGGTTGCTCACAGCCACATCTGGCCTGGTCCTAAAATCCTCCAGGGATAGGGTTTCTACCCCAGCCCTGGGCAACCTCTTCCAGTGTCTCACCAGCCTCACAGGGAAGAATTGCCTTCTCACATCCAGTCTGAATCTACCCATTTCTGGTTTTGCTCCATTGCTCCAAACCTGCTCCAGAGGAGACCATGCCCTGCGTGCACAAAGGACAGTTTAATGCTGCACTGTGGAGGAGGCACCCAAGAGACTGGGAGAGTAAAACACACAAGGTGAAAAACAGGAGACCTGATTTCAGCTGTTATAGACCAACCTCAAAATGCTAAACTTCATTCAGAGACAGCAATTTCATCACAGTTCAAGTTGTTCACCCTAAGAGGCCAGGCTGAGAGAGTTGGGGTTGATTCAGCCTGGAACAGGCTCCAGGGAGACCTTCTGGTGGCCTCTCAGTGTTTAAAGAGGCCTCTGAGAAAGCTGGGGACAGGCCTTTTGAGCAGGGCCTGTCGTGACAGGACAAGGGGTGAGGGATTTCAACTCAAAGGAGGAGATTCAGAGTGGAGAGAAGGAAGAAATGTTTGACACAGGCCCAGGTGGTAGATGCCCCACCTCTGGAACCCCTGCGGGTCAGGTTATTTGGGGCTTTAAGCAACCTGCTCTAGTTGGAGGCGTCCCTGCTGACTGCAGGGGGGTTGGACTGGCTGAGCTTCGAAGGTCCCTTCCCACCCAACCCATTCTGTGATTCTCTGATTCAGGGAGACCTTGCAACAAGAAGGAGCCCTCCCTCCCCCCCCCCCTCCAAGGGAGCACTGTTCACCTTGGCGGCGTAGCTCCACATCTCGATGCGGTCATTAAGGCGCTTCTTGCACTCGGGCTGCAACCTCACACGCTTGTCTTCCAGAGCTTCCATCAGGCAGGACATTTCTGCAAGGCACAGGAGAGGCTGTCACAAAACAGAAGCAGCAGCCTCCACACCATGCTGTGGAAAGGGACACCTCCTTCTCCTAAAGGCTGGAGGCTTCCGTCGCCTCTTGAACAGAGCAGCCGGCCTGCCAGAGCAAGATTCAATGTAACACTGAGTGCATTTGGAGGCATCCTGACTTCTGAGAGAGACAACCAGCAAGGGCAAGTGGGAAGCCCTGCAGCTGGGAAACAACAACCCAATGGATCAGTACAGCTTGGGAGCTGAGCTGCTGGAGAGCAGCTCTGGGAAAAAGGACCTAGCAGTCCTGGTGGGCAACAGGAGGACTGGGAGCCAGCAATGTGCCCTTGTGGCCTCTTGGCATCCTGGGGGGCATCAAGAACAGAACAGAACAGAACAGAACAGAATAGAATAGAATAAGAATAGAATTAGAATAGACCAGACCAGGTTGGAAAAGACCTTTGAGATCATCAAGTCCAACCTATCACCCAGCACCATCTGATCAACTCAACCATGGCACCAAGTGACTCATCCAATCCCCTCTTGAACACCTCCAGAGGTGGGGACTCCACCACCTGCCTGGGCAGCACATCCCCAGGGCCAATCTCTCTATGAAGAACTCCTTCCTCATCTCCAGTCTAAACCTCCCCTGGCACAGCTTGAGACTGTGTCCTCTTGTTCTGGGGCTGGGTGCCTGGGAGAAGAGACCAACCCCCACCTGGCTCCAACCTCCCTGCAGGGAGTTGCAGAGAGCAAGAAGGTCTCCCCTGAGCCTCCTCTTCTCCAGGCTAAGCAACCCCAGCTCCCTCAGCCTCTCCTCACAGGGCTGTGCCCCAGACCCCTCCCCAGCTTTGTTGCCCTTCTCTGGACACCTTCCAGCACCTCAACATCTCTCCTAACCTGAGGAGCCCAGAGCTGGACACAGGACTAGATGTTAAGAAATATTTCTTCACTGAAGGAGTTCTCACACATTGGAATGGTCTGCCCAGGGCAGTGCTGGAGTCACCATCACCTGCCACTTAGGGACATGGTTTAGTGTTGACCCTTCAGTCCTGGGTTGAGGGTTGGACTGGATAAGCTTGGAGGTCTCTTCTAACCAGATACATTCTGTGATTCTGTGGGCTTGGTGCAGTAAAGATTTACCTACTCTCTTTGATCTGTATCTGATGTGTAAGTGCAGCTGGGCCATGTCCTGTCCAGTGTCTGCAGCTCATGGTCCTCCTCTCTCTTAACCTGCCCAAGGTTAAGAGAAGGCCGAGGGAAACTTCTTTGCTCTCTATAACTCCTTGAAAGGAGCTTGGAGCCAGGTAGGGGCTGATCTCTTCTCCCAAGGAAAAAGGGATAGGATGAGAAGAAACAGCCTCAAGTTGCCCCAGGGGAGGTTTAGGTTGGACATCTGCAGATAAGGCTGCAAACAACAGGATCCAGGGAAGGACCTCTTGTATACCCATCTTCTAATGGCCATCTACCACCTCTGTAGCTCTTCCATTTTATTGCCCACCAAGTTCTGGTGGGAATACCTTCTACAAAAGGTGATGCTGGTAAGGAAATGCTGCTGGAGGCCCTCAAGGCTGCGAGGTTAAAGAAGCAAAGCAGCTGCACTTACGGCGTCCTCTCCCTGGTGGAATGGCAGCACAGTGGTGTTTGATGTCTAGGGCACAGGCTGTGTGGAGCACTGGGTCCACAAATATATCTGCTTTGCTTTCCTTCAGCATGTTGAGCACTTCCTGGGGAGGGAGAAAATGGCAAGCACATCACAAAAGAAGAAGGGAGGAGGGGGGAAAAAAAATCCCTGCTGCTCAGTGTTTAAACCCAAGCTCAGGAGAAAACTGTCTGTGGATGAGGCTAGGAATGCTGGTTGAGGCTGGGTTAAATGCCCTGCTTTCTACAGGTTACCACAGCTGTGCTCATTAAAACACTCAAGATTAATCTGAAGCACAAGCCCATGTGGCAGGGTTGCTTCAGAACCAAAATAAAGGTACCACAGCCATGGGGCAGTTCATAGAGCCTTTGACCTCAGCTAGTAGCTGGGCCATACCCAGCACTCAGGAAGCTGCCTGCAGTGAAGACAGCAATGGAAAACAGATTAGGATCAGAAACTCTGGCAAACCATAATCAAAGAAGGCTCCAAGTCTGGAATTGTAAAGAAGGGCACCATCAGCACAAATTTTCCCTGGCAAATTGAAATGGAATTGAATTGCTGCAGGGCCAGAACTGAGATGTGTAAGACAATGTGCAGAGCTCTGGCCTCACACCAGCTAGAAGAGGGCCTGGGCTGTGTGAGCTGGGGAAACCACAGCCTTCTGCAGGGACAGGAGTGCCTGCTGGAGCACAAACCACTTCATCTCCTTTACCTTTTTGCACATTTCAGTTTTGATTTTCAGCAGGTTGACTTTCAGGCATTCTTCCACCTGCCCAGTCTGCTCCTGAGCTGCTGCTTCTTCTGCACACAAGCTGGAAATCTATTTGGAGAAAGGGAATTTTAACCTAAGCAGCTCACAGCAATCATTCCTGCCTTTTTTAGCACATCTCTCCCTCATTGCATCAGTTCATCAGAGGGTGCAGCCAGAGAACACATAATGAGATAACTTCCCCCCCCCCCAGCTCAGAGCTGAGGCAGCCTGGCTCATGCAATATGCATTGCCAACAGCAAGGAGTCAATATTGCTGTGCTGAGGAGCAAGGCAGGGAGGAAAACAGCACAGAAAGGAGAGGTGAAATAAGCAATGCTTGAGGCATGGCTGATTGGGCCATCAAAAGTGGAAGCCTCAAGCATCTGACTGGGGCAGGTCAAGATGGCAAAAGCAGACAAGCAGCATACATTGGTCTCTTATCACTTATCACTCCATGCTCATGACTGCCTGATGAGGTCCCAGATGAAACAGAAATTAACTTTTTATCAGCACTGCACAGTAAATTGCAATCCTTGCACACTGAGCAAGTCACAAGCAGAGGATCTGACCAGCTGGGAGCAGTTCCAAAGGGGGGGGTGTGGTTGTTTCAAAGAAACAAAAAAAATCTCTTACATGAAGGGACTTTATAGGATCACAGAATGGGCAGGCTTGGAAGGGAGCTCAAGGCTCAGCCAGCTCCAAGCCTCCTGCCATGGGCAGGGACACCTCACACCACAGCAGGTTGCTCACAGCCACCTCCAGCCTGGCTATAAAAGCCTCCAGGGATGAGGCTTCCACCACCTCCCTGGGCAACCCGTGCCAGTGTCTCACCACCCTCAGGGGGAAGAACTTCTTCCTGACAGCCAATCTGAATCTATCCACTTCTAGTTTTGCTCCAGTCCTATAACTCCCTGGCACCTTGAAAAGTCCCTCCCCAGCTTTCTTGTATCTTCAGGTACTGGAAGGCCACAAGAAGGTCTCCTCAGAGCCTTCTAATCTCTTCTCCAAAGTGACAACCCCGACTCTCTCAGTCTGTCCTCACAGAAGAGATGCTCCAGCCCTCTGCTCATCCTCCTGGCCCTGCTCTGCACACCTTCCAGCACCTCCACATCCCTCTTGCAATAGGGGCTCCAGAACTGGAGGCAGGACTCCAGGTGAGGTCTCCCCAGAGCTGAGCAGAGGGGGAGAATCACCTCCCTTGCCCTGCTGGCCACACTTCTCTTGCTGCAGCCCAGGATATGATTTGCTTTCTGGGCTGCAAGTGCACACTGCATGAAGCAGAGCAGGGTAGATTCATGAACTAGAGCAGAGTAGCTACAGGTTGAATATGAGGTAGAAATTCTTCACAATGAGGGTGGAGGAATGCTGGAACAGGCTGCCCAGGGATATGCTGGAGGCTCCATCCCTGAAGACAATCAGGTCAAGCTTGATGGGGCTCTGAGCAACCTGCTCTAGTTGGAGATGTCTCTGTTGACTGCAAGGGGGGTTGGACAAGATGACCTTCCAGGGTTCCTTCCAACCTGAGGTATTCCATGGATAAGAAACTGAGTTGCTGGAGTGTGTCCACAGAAAGGAAATGAAGCTGGGGAAGAGTCTGGAGAACAGGGCTGGTGAGGAGCAGCTGAGGGAGCTGGAAGTGTTTAGTGTGGAGAAAAAGAGGCTGAGGGGAGACCTCATTGCTCTCTACAGCTCCCTGAAAAGAGGTTGCAGTGAGGGTGGGGATGGTCTCTTCTCCCTAGCAGCAGGTAATAGAAGGAGAGAAAATGGACTGAAATTGTGCCAGGGGAGGGTTAGGTTGGAGAGGAGGGCAAAATTTCTTTGCTGCAAGAGTGGCCAGGGCTTGGAACAGGCTGCCCAGGGTGGTGGTGGAGTCACCATCCCTGGAGGTGCTCAAGAAGGCTGTGGCCATGGCACCTGGGGCTGTGGTTTAATGGCCATGGTGGGGTTGGGTCAGTGCTTGGACTCGATGACCTTCCAAGGCTTTTCCAACCCAACCAATTCTGTGCTCCTATAGCAAGAAGGGAGTTTTCATCCCCAAAAAAGGGAACTGAGGAGCTACTTCTCTTACCTCCTCTGAACAGTGCATCTGAAGCTGGGGGTCCAGCCGATAGTCCAGAGCCGACTCCTGGATGATGACTCGGATTTGGTCCTCGCAGTCTGGAGAGAGACGCTATTAAGCGGAGAGAGTCATTAACCCACTCAGCGACCTGCATTGCCATCCAGCAAACCCCCCTTGCATTTCAACCTGCCCTGCCCTTGGTACACCTTCTGCAAGGAGCACCAAACCTCCTTTCTGTGCAGCCCTGTTACCCAGTCTGAGCACGCTGCTGGCCCCCCCCAGCTCTGTCTGGAGCTCGGCGCTGCCCAGTCTCACACTATCACCAAGGTTGGAAGAGACCTCAAAGATCATCGAGTCCAACCTGGCACCACAGATCTCATGACCAGACCATGGCACCAAGGGCCACATCCAATCCCCTCTTGAACACCTCCAGTGATTGTGACTCCACCACCCCCCTGGGCAGCACAGCCCAATGATGAATGACTCTCTCGGTGAAGAACTTTCTCCTCACCTCCAGCCTAAACTTCCCCTGGCACAGCTTGAGACTGTGTCCTCTTGTTCTGCTGCTGGCTGCCTGGGAGAAGAGCCCAACCCCCACCTGGCTCCAACCTCCCTGCAGGGAGTTGCAGAGAGCAAGAAGGTCTCCCCTGAGCCTCCTCTTCTCCAGGCTAAGCAACCCCAGCTCCCTCAGCCTCTCCTCACAGGGCTGTGCCCCAGACCCCTCCCCAGCTTTCTTGCCCTTCTCTGGACACCTTCCAGCAGCTCAACCTCTTTCCTAACCTGAGGGGCACAGAACTGGACACAGGACTCAAGGGGTGGCCTAACCAATGCAGAGTACAGGTGCACAATGACTTCCCTGCTCCTGCTGGCCACACTCTTCCTGATGCAGGCCAGGATGCCATTGGCCTTCTTGGCCCCCTGGGCACACTGCTGGCTCCTGTTCAGGCAGCTGTCAATCAGCACACCCAGCTCCCTCTCTGCCTGGCTGTTCTCAGCTACTCTGACCCCAGCCTGGAGCTCTGCCTGGGGTTGCTGTGGCCAAAGTGCAGCCCCTGGCACTTGAACTTGTTGAATGCCATCCTGTTGGCCTCTGCCCATCTGCCCAGCCTGGCAAGGTCCCTCTGCAGAGTCCTTCTGCCCTCTCACTGACCAACCTCTGCTCCCAGCTTGCTGTCAGCTGCAAACTTGCTGATGACTGACTCCATCCCCTCCTCCAGATCATCAATGAAGATATTAAAGAGGCTGGGGCCCAGCACTGCTCCCTGGGGCACAGCACTGGGGCCTGGCTGCCAGCTGGCTGTGGCACCATTCACCACCACTCTCTGGGCTCAGCCTCCAGCCACTTCCTCACCCAGCTCAGAGTGCTGCTGTCCCAGCCAGGGGCTGACAGCTTAGCCAGCAGTTTGCTGTGGGGGATGGTGGCAAAGGCCTTGCTGAAGTCCAGGCTGACCACATCCACAGCCTGCCCACATCCAGCAGCCAGTCACCTGATCATAGAAGGAGATCAGGGTGCTCAGGCAGGACCTGCCCTTTGTACCTCCATGCTGGCTGGGCCTGAGCCCTTGGCCATCCTTCAGGTGTGCAGTGATTGCTGCCAGGATAATCTGCTCCATCATTTTCCCTGGCACTGAGCTCAGGCTGCCAGGCCTGGAGTTTCCAGGTTCCTCCATCTGACCCTTCTTGTGGATGGATATCACCTTGGCAGCTTCCAGTCCTCTGGGACCTCACCAGTGAGCCAGGACTGGAGGAAAATGATGGAGAGCAGCTTGGCCAGCTCATCTGCCAGCTCTCTCAGCACCCTAGGATGGATCCCATCCGGTCCCATGGACTTGTGAGTGTCCAAGTGGCTCAGCAGGTCCTGAACTGATTCCTCATGGATTTCCAGAGCATTACACTGCTCCCTGACCCCACTGCCCAGCTCAGGAGGCCACATCCTGAACTCCTGCATACAGCTTCCCCCTCTCCTTTGGATGCAGCAGCTCCGCTCGCCTCACCTGGTCTGCGTATTTCAGCTTCAGGCAGGAGATGACTTGGCCTTCCAGCTCTGTGTCATCCTTGGCCCTGTTGAGGATGTTCTGGCAGAATTTGGGGATGTCTGCTTTGCAGGCCTTCCTGAGCACTGGGTTTAAGCGGTAGTCTAAGAGGGGAAGAAAGAAAGCACTTGGTTAGAGTAGGCATCTCCTCAGGAGACACATCTCTCCCCAAACTCCCCCAACAAAAACCCCCAAGAGCTGACAGGAGTTTTCTGGAGGACATTGTGTCACCAAGCAATTTCATTTGAGGGGAAAAAATTACATGCTGTTGGGAAAAAAAGCCCATTAATTGGGGAGGCAGAAGCTTCAGGAATAAAGTGGATCCAATGATGAGGCTGGGGAGGGGTCTGGGGCACAGCCCTGTGAGGAGAGGCTGAGGGAGCTGGGGTTGCTTAGCCTGGAGAAGAGGAGGCTCAGGGGAGACCTTCTTGCTGTCTCCAACTCCCTGAAGGCAGGTTGTAGCCAGGTGGGGGTTGGTCTCTTCTCCCAGGCAGCCAGCACCACAACAAGAGGACACAGTCTCAAGCTGCCCAAGGGAAAGTTTAGGCTGGAGGTGAGGAGAAAGTTCTTCCCAGAAAGACTAATTTGCCATTGGGATGTGCTGCTCAGGGAGGTGGTGGAGTCACAATCACTGGAGGTGTTCAAGAAGGGATTGGATGTGATGCTTGGTGCCATGGTTGAGTTGATCAGTTGGTGTTGGATGATAGGTTGGACTGGATGATCTCTGAGGCCTTTTCCAACGTTATTGATTCCCTGATTCTATGATCACATCCACTGACCATCAAGGATCTCACTGGATCAAGTCAGTGTCTGCACTGACAAGCAGGAAGGAGATTAAACCACAGCAAAGTTGAGGGAGGGGATTCTGCACCTCTGCTCTGCCCCCCGAGACCCCAACCTGTGCTCAGTTCTGGAGCCCCCAACACAAGAAAGACATGGAGGTGTTAGTGCAGGTCCAGAGAAGACCATGAAGACGATCAGAGGGCTGGATAACCTCTCCTGTGGGGACAGGCTGGGAGAGCTGGGGCTGCTCAGCCTGGAGAAGAGCAGAGATCTCCAAGGAGACCTTAGAGCAGCCTCCCAGTGCCCGAAAGGGGCTACTGGAGAGCAGGGAAGGGACTTTTGACAGGGGCTTGTAGTGACAGGATGAGTGAGGGGCAATGGCTTCAAACTGGAAGAAGCTGGATTTAGAGTAGGCATTAGGAAGAAATCCTTTGCAGTGAATAGGGTGAGGCCCTGGAACAGGTTGCCCAGAAAAGCTGTGGAGGCTCCAAAGCTGCAGCCGCAGAGGCTCCAAAGCAGAGGCCACGGAGGTTCCAAAGCAGAAGCCGCGGAGGCTCCAAAGCAGAAGCCGCGGAGGCTCCAAAGCAGAAGCCGCGGAGGCTCCAAAGCAGAAGCCGCGGAGGCTCCAAAGCAGAAGCCGCGGAGGCTCCAAAGCAGAGGCCGCGGAGGCTCCAAAACAGAAGCCGCGGAGGCTCCAAAGCAGAAGCCGCGGAGGCTCCAAAGCAGAGGCCGCGGAGGCTCCAAAGCAGCGGCCGCGGAGGCTCCAAGGCAGCGGCCGCGGAGGCTCCAAGGCAGAAGCCGCCGAGGCGCCAAAGCAGAGGCTGCGGAGGCTCCAAAGCAGCGGCCGCGGAGGCTCCAAGGCAGCAGCCGCGGAGGCTCCAAAGCAGAAGCCGCGGAGGCTCCAAAGCAGAGGCCGCGGAGGCTCCAAAGCAGAAGCCGCGGAGGCTCCAAAGCAGAAGCCGCGGAGGCTCCAAAGCAGCGGCCGCGGAGGCTCCAAAGCAGAAGCCGCGGAGGCTCCAAAGCAGAAGCCGCGGAGGCTCCAAAGCAGAGGCCGCGGAGGCTCCAAAGCAGAAGCCGCGGAGGCTCCAAAGCAGAGGCCGCGGAGGCTCCAAAGCAGAAGCCGCGGAGGCTCCAAAGCAGCGGCCACGGAGGCTCCAAGGCAGAAGCCGCCGAGGCGCCAAAGCAGAAGCCGCGGAGGCTCCAAAGCCAGGTTAGATGGGGCCCTGAGCTACCTGGTGTGGTGGAAGGTGTTCCTGCCCATGGCAGGAGGGTTGGAACTGGATGATCTTTAAAACCCCTTTTAACCCAAACCATTCCATGAAACACCCTTCCAGTCATGCAAACCCCTCAGCAGCTCAGGCACCCGAAGCACCCTTTCCGCAGGGGCTACCTGTGTTCTGTGTGATCTGGCGCTTGGTGATCATCTGCTTGCACTTGGGATCCATCACTTCGCTGTTCTTGTTTTGTTTCAAACACTGCAGCATGTTTTTGGAGTCTGCCTCCGGACAAAACCGCTAGAAAAAAGAACCCCAAACCCCCCACATTTCATCACTAAGCACTGGGGAAACAAAGTCCCAGCTGCAGTCATAAAAGAGAGGATAACGACCTGCCCAGCCCAGAGGTATTCAGATACATTCCCCCAACACAACATCTATTAAAGAGGCCTCTCCAAATGGACCGTGGCCTTGAGTACCCCTGCTTAGAGAGCAAGCACTAAGCCATGCAGCCTTGATTGGCTTCTGGGCTCCAGCTTTGTGTTGGCAGCATCAAAACCAATTTGCCTTTATTGCCTGTTCTTAACTTACAGCCCAACCCGCATGAAACAGCCCAACCTGCATGAGACAGCCACCAATTTAGATCTCCCCCCAGCTTCTTTCATTCCCTTTTACTTTAGAAAGTAAAAAGAGGATCTTTTAAGCAGGGAACACCTCACTGGCACTCATTTGCCCACTCCTGTCCTGAATTAGATAGCCCAAAGCCAGCCAGCTTACCCAAAATTCAGCCTAATGTGCTTATTTTTGTCACCAGGCCGCTCTGTGGGTGTAAGATAAGGCTGTGGCATCTTCCAGTCCTTATCATTTAAGTGAGATTGCCTCTTTTGTTGTTACAGAGCAGGAGTCTTTACTGGAGAGCAGTGAACACATTCTCAAGAGGCTGAGCTTTGGGAACAATATGGAGTCAGGGGACAGCCCACAGCCCACACACACTGGAGTTTCAGGGCTTGCAAGGGGTGATCCTTTCCACGTGGTACCACTTCAAGCCAGCACTTCTGATTTAAAGCTCTGCTTGACTTTGCCTCTTTATGAGTTTGATGAAAGCCTGGGTGCACCGGGTCAGCGGCGACCCCGAGATGCTTCTCCTCTCTGCAGTCTTTGCTGAAAGCCAATTCAAATCCAAACCAACCTGACGAAAACTGTGTTAGAAGCCTCAGCACAGACCTCCTCCACAATTCTACTGGCAGCTGGGAAGAGACATTTCTTAGTTCTTTGATCAGGCAAAGTTGAAAGAGAAGGGCCCTGAAGAACCCTCAGCCTGAGTCAGAGGGACATCCCAAACAACACGGCAGCCCTGTACAAGCCTTTATGGGAAGCTTTGAGCAGACAGAGCTCTTACATCCCAAGCCCACCCTCTTTAAAGGACAGCTACCATTACCTTGATCATCTGCTTGCAGACTCTCATGAGTGTGTAGTCCAGTTCTGGGTCCATCATCTCTGTCTCCTGCAGTTTAAACACCTTCTGGTGGCAGCGGGTACTCAACTGCTTCTTGATCTCTTTCAGGCATTCAATAATCTACAACAGAGAATCAGAGTCACAGCATCACAGGAAAGACCTTTCTGATCACCAAGTCCAACTGATAACAAAGCACTGCCACATCATCACTCTACCACAGAACCATAATACAGAGTCATGGAATGGTCTGGGCTGGAAGGGACCTCCAAAGGTCATCCAGTCCAACCTCCCTGCAGTCAGCAGGGACATCCCCAGCTAGATCAGGTTGCTCAGGACCTTGTTGAGCCTCCCTTGAATATCTCCAGGGAAGGGACCTCAACCACCTCCCTGGGCAACCTGTTCCAGTGTTCCACCACACTCATGTAATGAACTTGCTCCTAACATCCAATCTAAATCTGCTCTGCTCTAGTTTGAAGCCATTGCCCCTGGTCCTGTCCCTGCAGGCCTTTGGGAACAATCTCTTTGCAGCCTTCTTGTAGCCTTCTTCAGGTACTGGCAGGTGCTATTAGGTCTCCCCAGAGCCTTCTCTTCTCCGGCTGAATACCCCCAGCTCCCTCAGCCTGTCCTCACAGCAGATGTGCTCCAACTCCCTCATAATTTTTGTGGCCCTCCTCTGGACCTTCTCCATCAGGTCCAGGTCCTTCCTATACTGAGGACTCCAGAGCTGCACACAGTACTCCAGGTGAGGTCTCAGCAGAGCAGAGCAGAGTGGCAGAATCCCCTCTCTGGCTCTGCTGGCAGCGCTGCTTTGCATGCAGCCCAGGCTGTGATTCGCCTTCCGGGCTGCAAGCTCACACTGCCTGCTCCTGTCCACCTTGTCCCTCAGCACCACATCTACACAGCTTTTGAATCCCTTGGGGGATGGGAACTCCACCACTGCCCTGCCCAGCCTGTTCCAATTGTCAATTCTTTCAGGGAACAAACTGTTCCTCCTGTCCAACCTAAATCTCTCCTGGTACAACCTGAAGCTGTTTCCTCTTGCCCTGTCACTTGTTACTTGGAGGACTGTTTGTGTCTTTGGGGTTGTGATGACCTAACACCTCGTTTGTTACACCTGTAATGGACACTCTGATGTGATTCTGTCACATGCTGCTCAAAAGGCAGAGCTCAAAAGGCAGAGCTCTGTGTTCCCTGAATGGTTCCCTTCCCCTGGTTTGTGCAGGCAAGTCCCCAACCCCTAGACCTGATTAAAACTCACTTTAATGCTTTAAGCTCATCTTTTCTCCCAAAGATTTAATGAGGTGAGATGAAAAGGGTCACTTCCACTTAGCTGCTGGCTCCCAAACTTCATCTTTAGCAGAAACCCTTAGCAGCCTCTGCAGTAACCAGCTGCTAGTAGCTTAAACCCAGCATTAACTGCAAGAGAATTAAGTGCTCACAACACTGCACTCACCCAGCTTGTGAAGGAGGTAAAAATAAATAACAGTGCTCCAAAACACTGCTGAAAGGTTTTGGGTGATAACCACAAAGAAAAAAATAGAGAGTCTCAAGCTGCACCTGCAGGGGCAGAAGTGTTCTTCAAAGTGTTTTCTGAAGTGAAGGTGGAAATGGAATTGTAAATGCTGGGCAAAAGCCATTACCTGAGCATTGCCATAGGGCACGTTTTGGCAGTAATTCTTGATGTCACTTTTGCAGGCCTCATACAGCTCTGGTTCAAGCCTGATATCCTCAGTCTGCAGGATGAAATGACAGTAAGGACTTGGAAGCAGTTTTACTTGCACAGAACCACAGAATGTTAGGGGTTGGAAGGGACCTTGAAAGATCATCCAGTCCCAGTCCCCCTGCCAGAGCAGGATCAGCCAAGGAAGATCACACAGAAATGCATCCAGGTGGGTTTTGAATGTCTCCAGAGAAGGAGACTCCACAACCTCTCTGGGCAGCCTGCTCCAGGGCTCCAACACCCTCCCAGTGAGAGAGTTTCTCCTTCTGTTCCTGTGGAACCTCCTCTGCTCCAGCATTGCCCCATGTCCTGCCCTTGAACATCCCTGACCAGAGCCTGGCTCCATCCCTTCACATCTCTATCAACATGAATGAGGGCACCCCTCAGACTCCTCTGCTCCAAGCTCCCTCAGTCTGCCTCAGCAGGGAGATGCCTTCAGCATTGTCGTGGCTCTGCACTGGACTCTCTCAAGCAGTACCCTGAGGTCCTTCTTGAACTGAGGGGCCCAGAACACAACATTCTAGATGTGGCCTCACCAAGGCAGAGTAGAGGGGGAGGAGAACCTTTCTGTCCTACTAACCAGAGCCCTTCTAATCCACCGCAGGATGTCATTGGCCTTCTGGGCCACAAGTGCACATTGCTGGCTTATGGGCATCATTCTGTCTGCATTGTTGGTCTATTACCCAGAGTCCTCTATCCACAAGCCCCAAGTAACTCTCCAAACAGGCAGGGCAGGTCCTCTGAACTTAAGGGTCCCAGTGGATCAGTTGTTTTTTTACACTGCAGAAAGGGTTGCAAGTGAGTTTTGGAGCAGGTGCCTTCTTTCCATGGCTCCTCCTAAGGGGGCATCAACACAAATATTCAAGACCACTAAAATATGAAAGCTAAAGGAGGTATTAACAGCCACCCATCTGTTGGGTGATCTGAAGGCTGGGAATGAAGCTGCCTGCTTTTGGTGATGCCCAGCAGTTTAAATCCTCCACACAGAGGCAAGAGTGCTGCCTCTTCTGATATGGGCCTGCTGCAAGTGAAGCTTTAACAAACAACATCTGCTGGTTGAAGACCTTAAGAGTTTCCTGCAACAGCAGGAAGCTGAGAGGCAGCCTTGCCTCCCAGGATAAATATTACTCCTATGCATCCACTTGGAGCAGCTGGAGTCAAGTTTCTTCATTTCTCTTTGTTTCCTCAGCCTGTAAAATTAAGCCTTCTCCTCACTCCTGAAGGACTTGGGAGAGCACCAGCATGTGTGGCCTGTTGCTATCCACCACTGAACGTGGAATCATACAATCATGGAATGGTTTGGATGGGAAGGGACCTTTACAGGTCATCTAGTCTGACCTCTCTGCAGTCATAATGACTTCTAGTTGAGGTTCCAATGACCCTTAGGCTTGCCTTAGCCTTCAGGAGACTCTGTTTAAGGCACTGAAGCAGACAATCCTCCCTTAGGCCACGAAGGGCAAGCGCATCTCATGCTGTGAGAAGAGTGGGGGAAAACTACAACAGAGAGATGAGTTTCCTTTGACTTTTGCAGGAGGGACAAACCAGGCAGCTTTAACTGAAGGACCTTGCTAGAAGGGCAGGCAGGCAGAGAAGGAGTTTCATGCATGTTTACCATCTCCAGCTCCTCGACACGCAGCTGTTTGCGGCACTTCAGAGAGACTCTGTGCTCCTTGGCGTCCTGCAAAGTGTCGTTGCGCACAGTTGTGCTCAGGCAGATCACCACATCCACCCTGCAGGACACACGACAGCTTTTCACTCTCCTGCCCTGCAACTCACAGCACTGGCAGATCCACCAGGCCAGAGAAACACACCCCCAGAACCCAGACACAAAGTCCTCCTGCGTCTCTGCTTCTTCCCAGCCTGCCTACAGCTCTCCTCTGTAGATCTGCAGCACAATTAGAGCTCAGAGCAGGGGGAGGGAGAGCCCAGAGCAGGGGCAGTTAAGAGCTCAGAGCAGGGGGAGGGAGAGCACAGAGAGGGGGAGGGAGAGCCCAGAGCAGGGGCAGTTAAGAGCCTAGAGCCGGAGGCAGTTAAGAGCCCAGAGCAGGGGGAGGTAGAGCCCAGAGCAGAGGCAGTTAAGTGCCCAGAGTAGGTACAGTTAAGTGCCCAGAGCAGGGGCAGTTAAGCACCCAGAGCAGGGGCAGTTAAGTGCCCAGAGCAAGGGGCAGTTAAGTGCCCAGAGTAGGGGCAGTTAAGTGCCCAGAGCAGGGGGAGTTAAGTGCCCAGAGCAATGGGAGTTAAGCACCCAGAGCAATGGAAGTTAAGCGCCCAGAGCAGGTGCAGTTAAGTGCCCAGAGCAATGGGAGTTAAGCGCCCAAAGCAAGGGCAGTTAAGTGCCCAGAGCAGGGGGAGTTAAGTGCCCAGAGCAATGGGAGTTAAGCGCCCAAAGCAAGGGCAGTTAAGTGCCCAAAGCAGGGGGAGTTAAGTGCCCAGAGCAGGGGCAGTTAAGCACCCAGAGCAGGGGCAGTTCAGCGCCCAGAGCAAGGGGCAGTTAAGTGCCCAGAGCAGGGGGAGTTAAGTGCCCAGAGCAGGGGGAGTTAAGCACACAGAGCAGGTGCAGTTAAGTGCCCAGAGCAATGGAAGTTGAGCACCCAGAGCAAGGGGCAGTTAAGTGCCCAGAGCAATGGAAGTTAAGCACCCAGAGCAAGGGGCAGTTAAGTGCCCAGAGCAATGGAAGTTAAGCACCCAGAGCAAGGGGCAGTTAAGTGCCCAGAGCAGGGGGAGTTAAGTGCCCAGAGCAGGGGGAGTTGAGTGCCCAGAGCAGGGGCAGTGGAAGTTAAGCACCCAGAGCAGGTGCAGTTAAGTGCCCAAAGCAGGGTGAGGTAGAGCCCAGAGCAGGGTCAGTTAAGTGCCCAGAGCAGGGGCAGTTAAGCACCCAGAGCAGGGGGCAGTTAAGCACCCAGAGCAGGGGGAGTTAAGCACCCAGAGCAGGGGGAGTTAAGTGCCCAGAGCAAGGGCAGTTCAGCGCCCAGAGCAGGGGCAGTTAAGCACCCAGAGCAGGGGCAGTTAAGAGCCCAGAGCAGGGGCAGTTAAGAGCCCAGAGCAAGGGCAGTTAAGCACCCAGAGCAGGGGGAGTTAAGTGCCCAGAGCAAGGGCAGTTCAGCGCCCAGAGCAGGGGGAGTTAAGAGCCCAGAGCAGGGGGAGTTAAGCACCCAGAGCAGGGGCAGTTAAGAGCCCAGAGCAGGGGCAGTTCAGCGCCCAGAGCAGGGGCAGTTAAGCGCCCAGAGCAGGGGCAGTTAAGCACCCAGAGCAGGGGCAGTTAAGCGCCCAGAGCAGGGGCAGTTAAGAGCCCAGAGCAACGGGAGTTAAGCACCCAGAGCAGGGGCAGTTAAGCGCCCAGAGTAGGGGCAGTTAAGAGCCCAGAGCAACGGGAGTTAAGCACCCAGAGCAGGGGGAGTTAAGCACCCAGAGCAGCGGCAGTTTAAGCGCCCAGAGCAGGGGCAGTTAAGCACCCAGAGCAGGGGCAGTTAAGCGCCCAGAGCAGGGGCAGTTAAGCGCCCAGAGCAGGGGGCAGTTAAGCACCCAGAGCAGGGGCAGTTAAGCGCCCAGAGCAGGGGCAGTTAAGCGCCCAGAGTAGGGGCAGTTAAGAGCCCAGAGCAACGGGAGTTAAGCACCCAGAGCAGGGGGAGTTAAGCACCCAGAGCAGCGGCAGTTTAAGCGCCCAGAGCAGGGGCAGTTAAGCACCCAGAGCAGGGGCAGTTAAGCACCCAGAGCAGGGGCAGTTAAGAGCCCAGAGCAGGGGGAGTTAAGCGCCCAGAGCAAGGGAAGTTAAGCACCCAGAGCAGGGGCAGTTAAGCGCCCAGAGCAGGGGCAGTTAAGAGCCCAGAGCAGGGGCAGTTAAGCGCCCAGAGCAGGGGCAGTTAAGCGCCCAGAGCAGGGGCAGTTAAGAGCCCAGAGCAGGGGCAGTTAAGCACCCAGAGCAGGGGCAGTTAAGCGCCCAGAGCAGGGGCAGTTAAGCGCCCAGAGCAGGGGCAGTTAAGCGCCCAGAGCAGGGGCAGTTAAGAGCCCAGAGCAAGGGAAGTTAAGCACCCAGAGCAGGGGCAGTTAAGAGCCCAGAGCAGGGGCAGTTAAAAGCCCAGAGCAGGGGCAGTTAAGAGCCCAAAGCAGAGGCAGTTTAAGCACCCAGAGCAAGGGGAGTTAAGTGCCCAGAGCAGGGGGAAGTAGATCCTAAATCTTAGTGTCTAACCCTGAACTACAGCCTAAGTCTGAATTTAGTGCCTAAATCAGCAGGCAGGAAGGTATCCAAAAGTCCCACCTCAAGCCTGCCTGTCAAGGCCTCTGCTCTCAAGTCACATCAGCACTTGAGCAAAGCTTTCATTGCTCTCAGAAGCAGATGAAGGTGAGTACCTCAGGTGGCATTGCAAGCAATCCTTTTGCATGATGGGAAGGGCATTTCTCTCATAAAATGCAAATGGCCTTGCTAGCCAGGAGGAGGATTGACCTTGGGTGTAATTCAGCCTTACATCATTGCAGCAGGCCATTAAACCTCCCCTCCTCCCCCTTCATACTGAAGGGAAGAAACCAGCTTAAACAAGCAGGATGTTTTCCCTTCCCAGGTCAGCAACTGGAACAGCAGCCTGCATCTAAAGCTGATGAATCTAGCAAGGATACAAAACATCCCTGGGACTTGCAGTCCACTAATTGGAATCATTAGTTATGCCCAGAGCAAGAAAAAGAAAAGAGGACAGGCTTGGAGTGCAAGAGTAAAGCAGAAGTCACTTTAAAGAGGCAGGCAGTGCCTCTGCCTTTTAGTGCCTGCAGTCACCAAGAGCAAAGGCTCCAAAGACTCAGCCTTTAGAGGAACTCCAGTGCTTGCTGTCCTATCATGAAATGTTCTCTAGCTTTGTTACACATTTATATGTGCATTTATACCATCACATTGCTGTTTGCTCAGGGGCTGCCTACTTTTTTTTGATGTTGGGGCACAGTTTCAGCACATCCTCCTTGCAGGCCATCTTGAACTTGTAGGAGAACCTAAAATCTTTCATTTGAACCTGCAAGAGAGAGATGAGAATTATTTTGGTCACCTGGAGAAAGAAGACAAGCAACCAAAAGAAAAAAAGGCCAACCAACCAAAAAAAAAACCACAAAAAAGGTCAAAAGCCCAAAAAGAACAGGGAAAAAAAAAAGAGAAAGGAAAAAACAGGAGGGAAAAAGAGAAAGGAAAAAAACAGGAGGGAAAAAGAGAAAGGAAAAAACAGGAGGGAAAAAGAGAAAGGAAAAAACAGGAGGGAAAAAGAGAAAGGAAAAGACAGGAGGGAAAAAGAGAAAGGAAAAGACAGGAGGGAAAAAGAGAAAGGAAAATACAGGAGGGAAAAAGAGAAAGAAAAGGACAGGAGGGAAAAAGAGAAAGGAAAATACAGGAGGGAAAAAGAGAAAGGAAAATACAGGAGGGAAAAAGAGAAAGGAAAATACAGGAGGGAAAAAGAGAAAGGAAAAAAAAGGAGGAAAAAAGAGAAAGAAAAAAACCAGGAGGGAAAAAGAGAAAGAAAAAGACAGGAGGAAAAAAGATATAGGAAAATACAGGAGGAAAAAAGAGAAAGGGAAAAACAAGAGGAAAAAAGAGAAAGGAAAAGGAGGAAAAAAGAGAAAAAAAAGATCCAGGGGGAATAAAGAGAAAGAAAATATCAGGGAGGGAAAAAAGAAAGAAAAAAACCTAGGGGGGAAAAAGGAACCAAAAAGAAGAACAAGAAAGGGAATCCAAGGGAAGAATGGGAAAAAAACCCAAAAGAACAGGAAAAAAAACAACCAAAAGAATAGGAAAAAAACCCCCAAAACAGGGAAAAAAAACCCAAAAGAACAGGGAAAAAAAAACCCCAAAAGAACAGGAAACCCCCCCCCCCCAGAAGAACAGGGACAAAAAACCAAAAGAACAGGAAAAAAAACAAAAGAAGAGGGAAAAAAAAAACCAAACAGGGGAAAAAACCCCAAAAGAACAAGAAAACCCTCAGAAGAACAGAGAAAAAGCCCCCAGAAGAACAGGGAAAAAAACCCTAGAAAAACAGGAAAAAAAATAACCAAAAGAACAGGAAAAAAACCCAAAAGAATGGGGTGGGGGAAAAAACCCAGAAGAACAGGAAAAAAAACCACACCAATGAACAGGAAAAAAACCCTAAAAGAACAGGGAAAAAACCCACAAAAGAACAGGACACACACCCCCCCCCCCCGAAGAACAGGGGAAAAAAACACCAAAGAACAGGAGAAAAGCCCCCAAAGATCAGGGAAAAAACCCCAAAAGAACAGGGGGAAAAAACAACAACTAGAAGAACAGGGGGAAAAAAACAAACAAAAGAACAGGAGAAAAAAAAAACACCCCAAAACAGGGGGAAAACCCAGAAGAACAAGAAAATCCCCAGAAGAACAGAGAAAAAAAACAAACCAGAAGAACAGAGAAAAAACCACCAAAAGAACAGGAAAAAACACACCAATGAACAGGAAAAAAAACCCCAAAGAACAGGGGGAAAAAAAAACCCCAAAGAACAGGGGAAAAAAAACCACCAAAGAACAGGGGAGAAAAACCACCAAAGAACAGGGGAAAAAAACCCCAAAAGAACAGGAAAAAAACCCCAAAAGAACAGGAAAAAAAAACCCAAAAGAACAGGGGGAAAAACAAACCGCAGAAGAACAGGGGGGAAAAAACCCCCAAGAACGGGGGGGGGGAAACACCAAAATAACAGGGGGGGGGAACCCAAAAGAACAAGAAAATCTCCAGAAGAACAGGGGAAAAAAGCCAGAAGAACAGGGGAAAAAACCCCAGAAGAACAGGGAAAAAACCTAAAAGAACAGGGGGAAAAGCCACATAAGAACAGGGAAAGAGCCTCAAAGAAGGGGAAAAAGCCCCCAAAGAACAGGAAAAAAACCCCAAAAGAACAGGGGAAAAAAAAACCCACAGAAGAACAGGGGAAAAACCCCAAAGAACTGGAAAAAAACCACCCCAATGGGGGAACCCCAAAAGAACAGGGAAAAAACCCCAAAGAACAGGGGAATAAAACCCCAAAAGAACAGGAAAAAAAACACCCAAAAGAACAGGGGGAAAAACACCCCAAAGAACAGGAAAAAACCCCCAAAAGAACAGGGTAAAAAACACCCAATGAACAGGGGGAAAAAACCCCAACCAAAAGAACAGGGGGAAAAAACCTCAAATAACAGGAAAAAAAACCCTCAAAGAACAGGGAAAATACCTAAAAGAACAGGGAAACAAGCCACATCAAAAGAACAGGGAAACAAGCCACAAAAGAACAGGGGAAAAAAACCCAAAGAACAGGGGAAAACCCTGAAAGAACAGGAAAAAAACCCACCACAGAAGAACAGGGAAAAAACCCCAAAGAACTGGAAAAAAACCACCCCAAAACAGGGGGAAAAAAAAACCCCGAAAGAACAGGGGAAAAACCCCAAAGAACAGGGAAAAACCCTCAAAAGAACAGGGGGAAAAATACCCAAAAAACAGGAAAAAACCCCAAAAGAACAGGGAAAAACCCCAAAAGAAGGGGGGAAAAAACCTCAAAGAACAGGGGGAAAAAAAACCTCAAAGAACAGGGAAAAAAACTAAAAGAACAAGGAAAAAAGCCACATAAGGACAGGGGAAAAAACCCCAAAGAACAGGGGAAAAAACCCAAAAGAACAGGGGAAAAAACCCCACAGAATAACAGGGAAAAAAACCCCAAAGAACTGGGAAAAAAACACCCCAAAACAGGGGAAAAAAAACCCCAAAAGAACAGGAAAAAAACCCCAAAGAACAGGGGAAAACCCCCAAAATAACAGGGGAAAAAAAAACCCACAGAAGAACAGGGAAAAAACCCCAAAAGAACAGGGAAAAAACATAAAAGAACAGGAGAAAAGCCCCCCCCAAACAGGGGAAAAAACTCCAAAAGAACAAGAAAAAACCCAGAAGAACAGAGAAAAAGCCCCCAGAAGAACAGGGAAAAAAAAACCCAGAAGAACAGGGGAAAAAAAACCCCAAAGCAGGGGCAAACCCACCAAACCCAGGGAAAAAAAAACCAATAGAAGAAAAAAAAGTGCTGCCCAAGAGACCCTTTGTTGAATCCCACAATCACCAAATGCTTTTGTCCACAACTTGTCACTGCATTTATTATCTCCAGCTACCTCAGAGGAGGCTGCTGGAAGGTAGGGGTTGGTCTCTTCTCCCTAGTAACAAATGATAGGACCAGAGGAAATGGCCTCAAGTAGCACCAGGGGAGGTTTAGGCTGGACACTAGAAGAAGCTCCTTCACTGAAAGGATTCTCAAACACTGAAACAGGCTGCCCAGGGAGGTGGTTCAATGCCCAGCCCTGGAGGTGTTTACAGGATGCAGAGATGTGGTGCTGAGGGCCATGGTTTAGCATCAGCCTTGGTAGAATTAGAGAATGATTGGACTGGATGATCTTAAAGATCATTTCCAACTCAAATGACTCCATGATTCTGTAAGTAAGGGGAACCCTGGGCTGCTGAAGAAGCTGAGACTCCAGCTACCATGCACCAGGGAGGAAGGAGAAATAAATCAGAGAATCACAGAATTGTGTGGGCTGGAAAAGCCTTCTGAGATCATCCAGGCAACCAGCAACCCAACCCCACCATGGCCATCAAACCATGCCCCCAGGTGCCATGGCCACACATTTCTTGAAGACCTCCAGGCATGGAGACTCCACCACCTCCCTGGGCAGCCTCTGCCAGTCCCTGACCACTCTTGCAGCCAAGAAATTTTCCCTCCTCTCCAGCCTAACCTCCCCTGGCACAATTCCAGGCCATTTCCTCTCCTTCCATCACCTGAGATGGGGGTGAAGAGACCAACCCCAACCTCACTGCAAGCTGCCTTCAGGGAGCTGCAGAGGGAACTCCAGAAACGACCATTTGTGACCAGGCACACAAGTGGCTGAAACTCACAAGAGCACTTTAAACAGTGAGGAAATCAATCTGAGAGAAGGAGGGGGTTCAGAAGGAGCTAATTCCTGTCAGCAAGGACCAGGCTTCCCCTGCTAAGGGAGGGAGAGGGCTGCTTACCAGCTGGAAATGAGTAACTCCAATTGCACACTTCTCGTTCATTTCCTTCTGGTGTTTGTTCTGTATCAGACACTCCATCAGGTCCCCAGAATCAATCTGGTTATCTGCAACCTCCTGAAGAAAGAGATGAAAGGCTTGAGACATGGCTTTCTTTTTGATCTCCAGGCACCTTTGGCCCACTGTGACAAGGAAATAATGCAATTTCCAGTTCCACTCAACTGGGAGCTTGCACTCGCCATTAACTCACCACCCACGAGGTGTACCACGCAAGGATTTAAAGGTATAGCCCAGCAAAGCCATTTCAGGCACACAGACACACTTGGGACTCAGGAGAACATGCTGCAGAGCCTCAGTGCTTCCATGAAGTACCACAGCCAAGAGCCTTCACTGCTGTGTGGCTGCTACTCGGTCCCAGAGCATCTTAAGAAGGGGTTTCAGTAATGCTGAGCAGCCGTACAGAGCCCAGTGGCTGAAAGCACCACTTGTGGGCAAGGGAGAAAGAAAAGCTGACTTTTTAAGTCACAAAACCAGTGATTTTCCCAATTAGAAGGCAACTGTCACCCTAAACCTCTGGGGTTTTCTGCTGGAGCTCTGACAACAGCAGTAGCAGCAGGTGGAGCTAAGAATATTTGGGTTAGGAATCACAGACTCGTCAGGGTTGGAAGGGACCTCAAGAATCAGCCAGTTCCAAATTCCCCTTGCCATGGCCAGGGACACCTCATACCACAGCAGGTTGCTCACAGCCACCTCCAGCCTGGCCTTAAAAACCTCCAGGGATGAGGCTTCCACCACTTCCCTGGGCAACCTGTGCCAGTGTCTCACCACCCTCCTGGGGAAGAACTTCTTCCTCACAGCCAATCTGAATCTACCCAGTTCCAGTTTTGCTCCATCCCCCCCCAGTCCTATCAACTCCCTGACACCTTAAAAAGTCCCTCCCAGCTTTCTTGCAGCCCTCTGCAGATCCTGGAAGGCCATCAGAAGGTCTCCCTGGAGCCTTCTCTTCTCCAGACTGAACAACCCTAACTCTCTGTCTGTCCTCACAGCAGAGCAGCTCCAGCCCTCTGCTCAGCCTCCTGGCCCTGCTCTGGACACCTTCCAGCCCCTCCAGAGCCTTCCTGGCACAGAGGCTGCAGAGCTGGGCACAGAGCTGCAGCTGTGGGCTCAGCAGAGTGGAGCAGAGAGGCAGAATCCGCTCCCTGGCCCTGCTGGCCACACTTCTGCTGCTGCAGCTCAGGCTCTGCTGTGCTCCAGGTAGGGTTTCACCAGAGTGGAGTAGAGGGGGAGAATGACCTCCCTTGACCTGCTGGCCACACTTCTCCCCATGCAGCCCAGGATATGGTTGGCTTCCTGGACTGCAAGTGGTTTAATCAAAGAGGTTTTTTAACTGCTTACCTCCAACCTTACTTTTGAGCAACTACACCAAGAACCAATCCTAGAGCCCTCCCCCTCCTTTCCCACAGAGTGATTTCTGCCCCCCCAAACATTCACACTGCTACAGAGCACTCACATGACAGAAGGTCTGGATAATGGGCTCACAGGCTCTCATCAGCAAGGCTTCAATCTGAATGTCCTGCAGGGAAGATGCAACATTTCATTTCATCTCTGACCACAACTTGAACTCAACCCAGTGTACAGGCTTGGAAAGATGTCATCCAGACAGCCTTGCCCTACACTTGTGCAAATCCTAGGGCTCACTCTTGCCAACAACATGGCAAATGCAAGAGAAGCTTTCCAGCTTAAGGGGAGAGCCTGGTCCCCCACAGAACCTCCTCACTTAGATAATTCAATTCATACATTGGGGTGGGTTGGAAGAGAGTTGACTTTAAGAACCTTGACTTCAATGAGCTTTAGATCATCCAGTTCCAACCCCTCTGCCACAGACAGGGTTCCACCAGCCCAGGTTGTTCAAGGCCTCATCCAACCTGGCCTTGAGCACCTCTGGGGTGGGGGGCAGCCACGGCCTCCCTGGGCAACCTGTGCCAGTGTCTCCCCACCCTCACTGGTGCAGCATCCAGTTTGCAATCAACCTAGGCAGGAGTTGAAAGAGCAATGATAGTTCTGAGCAAACCATTTTGGAACCACCAGAAGGAAGCCTTCCCTGGGGCACAGTGTAAATGTCAAGAGATCCAGGGAAGAAGATCTGGGGCAAGACAGACAGAAGATGAAATTTCACAGACAGTTAAGCTGCTGACCTCACTGAAACCCTCTAATGATGCATGTGGCTGCTACTTCTTGAGGAGTTTGGAGGGACAGGGGGAAGGAAGCTGCTGTGTGGCATTCAAAACTACCTGCAAGCAAGACCACAAAATGCAATCCCATGACATCTCTTGACTCTTGCTAAAGGTAACTGGGTTACCTCTGCAAGAAGCCTTAGCTTCAGTGCCCTAAGTGATTTTAAGCACAGGAAATGGCCTCAACAGCCTAAAATCCCAGAATGGTCTGGGTTGGAAAGGACCTCCAAAGGTCATCCAGGCCAACTCCCTCTGCATTCAGCAGGAGCATCCTCAACCAGATCAGGCTGCCCAGAGCCCTGTTGAGCCTCAGCTTAAATATCTCCAGGGCTGGGGCCTCAACCACCTCCCTGGGCAACCTGTTCCAGTGTTCCACCACCCTCATGGTGCAGAACTTGTTTCTAACATTCAATCTAAATCTCCCCTTCTCTAGCCAGCCCTCATCCTATCTCTGCAGGCCTTTGTAAATATAGCCTCTGTCCATCCTTGTTGTAGCCCCCTTCAGGTACTGGAAGGCTGCTCTTAGGTCTCCCTGGAGTCTTCTCCAGGCTGAACACCCCCAGCTCCCTCAGCCTGTCCTTGTAGCAGAGTGCTCCAACCCCTTGATCATTTTTCGTGGCCCTCCTCTGGACCTGCTCCATCAGGTCCAGGTCCTGCCTGTTGTTGAGGGCTCCAAACCTGGACACTGAATTCAATTGCCTTCCTCAAGAATCCCATATGAAGACTTACCCAGCAGAGGGTAGGATGGATGGTCTCTGCTTGATCCTAGAGAGCTGCATTTCTGCAGCTACTCTAACCTCCCTATCTTCCACCACTACCAAAATGATTCTGAGTAGACATGCCCAAAGATTCCCTTGATCCCAGGCTGAACTCTGCTCACCTCAGACTCCAGCTCAGTGAGGTTTCCCACTATGTCTCTGCAATCAGACACCAAGTCATCAAGATGGTCCTGAAGGCATTCCAGCTCCTAGAAGATCAGACATTTTAGTGTGTCACCCAAGAACCCACCTTGAAAAACCTGCAACACGTGTCAAGCTGCTCTGCTCCTTGCAAAGTCCTACACCTCACTTAATCCCACTCCCAGAACACATATACCACAGAATGGTTTGGGTTGGAAGGGACCTTCAAGATCACACAGTTCCAAACCCCCTGCCATGGGCAGGGACACCTCCCCCCAGCCCAGGTTGCTCAAGGTCTCATCCAGCCTGGTCTTGAACACCTCCAGGGAGGGGGCAGCCACAGCCTCCCTGGGCAACCTGTGCCAGTGTCTCACTACCTTCACTGTAAAGAATTTCTTTCTAATCTCAGGTCTCAATCTCTCCTCCTCCAATCTCCAGTCTCAACCTCCCCTCTTCCAGCTCAAAGCCATTGCCCCTCATCCTATCACTACAAGCCCACAGCAGCGATTGTGAGTGCTGCTCTGGCACGTTACTGCTTGTCCTCAATGCTGCTGCTGTGGGATATCACATCGAATTTGCCCCCTCACATAACCTTGTGGAGGAGATTTCACTGCCCAAAGGACAATCTACAGTGGGCACTTCCAAAAGACAATGGTGTGTGCTCTGCTGCGTCTGCAGGGGGATGCTCCTCCCCTCCAGCTCTGCTAGGACACAGCCATTGAACATGAAAGCCTCTGCTGAAAGTTTGCTAAGCAGCAGCAGATGTGAGCTGAGCTCTGGATAAACACAGGAAGCATGTCAGCATTTGCCAAGTGGAAATGGGATAAAGTTTATGTGGGGAATGTCAAGCTTCTAACAGAGCATCACAAATGCAAGGCAGGGTGGGGTGGCTTCATTGAAGCCCTCCTTCTTAACTACCCTCTTCCCCTCTCTGATGCCACTTTGGAACCTACTGAAGCCATGCAGGAGGTGCAAAGCTTCTTGCCATCACCTCCATCCCTGTCTCACACAGATGACATTTCAAACTGCACCCACTGTTAATCTGTTCTCAGCTAGAGGGAGACAGCTTAAGACAAGATGTCTCTTTAGCCTCCTTTTGGCCTACCCCTTCCCACCCCTCCAGCTTTGCAAATCAATCAGCAGTGTTCCTGCATGCAGTACCTGTCCTGTCTCTGTTTTCTCACTGCACCACTTCCCCAGATCAATCATGCACTTGTCCTGAAGGGCTGGGTCCAGCTTCACGTCCATGGCACGCTGGTGGAGGATCCTCTGCACCTCTGCTCTGCACTCTCGAGATAGCTGCAAGGAGGGCAAAGAGGCTTTTCACAATCCCAGCGGGGAGGAGGTCTAGAAGGGACCTCTGGAGGTCAGCTAGCCCAACCCTCCTGCTAAAGCAGGGGCACCCACAGCAGTTCAGCAGATAGAATCTCTAAACCCAGTCAGTGCAAACAAGGTGCTGTCAGGTCAAGCACTGAGGTGTCACCAGCAATCCCAGAACAGTATCACACAGTCTCACAGGATCACTATGGTTGGAAGAGACCTCCAGGATCATCAAGTCAAACCTGGCACAACAGACATCCTCACCAGACCATGGCACCAAGTGCCACATCCAATCCCCTCTTGAACACCTCCAGGGATGGGGACTCCACCACCTCCCTGGGCAGCACATTCTAATGACCAATGACTCTCTCTGGGAAGAACTTTCTACCCACCTCCAGCCCAAACCTCCCCTGGCACAGCTTGAGACTGTGTCCTCTTGTTCTGCTGCTGGCTGCCTGGGAGAAGAGCCCAACCCCCACCTGGCTACAACCACCTTTCAGGTAGTTGTACAGAGCAATGAGGTCTCCCCTGAGCCTCCTCTTCTCCAGGCTAAGCAACCCCAGCTCCCTCAGCCTCTCCTCCCAGGGCTGTGCCCCAGACCCCTCCCCAGCTTTCTTGCCCTTCTCTGGACACCTTCCAGCAGCTCAACCTCCTTCCTAAATTGAGGAGCCCAGAGCTGGACACAGGACTCAAGCTCTGGCCTAACCAGTGCAGTGTACAGGGGCACAATGACCTCCCTGCTCCTGCTGGCCACTCTCTTCCTGCTGCAGGCCAGGATGCCATTGGCCCTCCTGGCTGCCTGGGCACACTGCAGGCTCATGTTCAGCCTACCATCAACCAGCACCCCCAGGTCCCTCTCTGCCTGCCTGCTCTCAGCCACTCTGCCCCCAGCCTGTAGCCTGGGGTTGCTGTGGCCAAAGTGCAGCCCCTGGCACTTGGACTTGTTGAATGCCATCCTGTTGGCCTCTGCCCATCTGCCCAGCCTGGCAAGGTCCCTCTGCAGAGCCCTTCTGCCCTCCAGCAGATCAACTCCTGCCCCCAGCTTGCTGTCAGCTGCAAATTTACTGCTGATGGACTCCATCCCCTCCTCCAGATCATCCATGAAGATGTTAAAGAGGCTGGGGCCCAGCACTGCACCCTGGGGCACACCACTGGGGCCTGGCTGCCAGCTGGCTGTGGCACCATTCACCACCACTCTCTGGGCTCAGCCCAGTTCCTAACCCAGCTCAGCGTGCTCTCATTCAAGCCAGGGGCTGACAGCTTGGCCAGCAGTTTGCTGTGGGGGAGCTTGCTTTCAAATTGCCAAGGGCCAGCTGTTCCCTTAGCCTGCTTTCCACAGGGCAGGGGGGAAAGACACTTAAAAAAGCCTTTTCCCTCCCTGATAGATTCTTTGCAGGGTGGCTATTGATTGCTTTGGTCAGCACCAATATAAAATGCAGTTACAAAGAGAAAAAAAAGGCCTCAGCTCAGCAGAGTAAGAAACTGCTTGAAAAGGAAAAGAAATTCAAATGTTATGCCTAAAAGGGAGATGTTTTCAATCAATACTTGACCTCTGCCACGGAAAGGCCTTTGAAATCAAGCTGAGGAAATGAATTTTTAAGCCAGGCCATTGTGTAAATCCACCCATTCCTGGAGGCTGGGCCCACTCCAGGGTCAGAAGAAAGGGAGCCAAGCAGCCAGCAGCTTTCAAGGGAGTGCTTTGCAAGCAAACTTGAAAAGAGCAGCTCTGAACCAAGCAGCCGTGGCTGTGGTGGAGTGCAGAGTGCAGGCAGCGACTCAGGTCCCTTCTGCCTTCTTCAAAGACACCACAAGCACACTGAGCAGAGCCCAGTGCTGCTGCTTTACATGATGAGGAGCAGGGAGGTCATTCTGCCCCTGTACACTGCTCTGGTTAGGCCACACCTTGAGGCCTGTGGCCAGCTCTGGGCCCCTCTGTTTAGGAAGGACTTGCTGGAAGGTGTCCAGAGAAGGGCAACGAAGTTGGGGAGGGGTTTGGAGCACAGCCCTGTGAGGAGAGGCTGAGGGAGCTGGGGTTGCTTAGCCTGGAGAAGAGGAGGCTCAGGGGAGACCTTCTTGCTCTCTGCAACTCCCTGCAGGGAGGTTGTAGCCAGGCAGAGGTTGGTCTCTTCTCCCAGACAGGCAGCACCAGAACAAGAGGACACAGTCTCAAGCTGTGCCAGGGTAGGTTTAGGCTGGAGGTTAGGAGGAAGTTCTATACAGAGAGAGTGATTGCCCATTGGAATGGGCTGCCCAGGGAGGTGGTGGAGTCACCATCATGGGAGGTGTTCAGGAGGAGACTTGATGGGGTGCTTGGTGCCATGGTTGAGTTATTTAGGTGGTGTTGGATTGGTTCATGGGTTGGACTTGATGATCTTGAAGGCCTCTTCCAACCTGGTTTATTCTAAGAGGCAGAATTTCATGGAGTGTAATCTCAGTTCTGCTCAAAACTCCATTAGAAGCAGCCCAGGAAAGCTGGGATTGGAACTCTTTCCATTGAACCATAGAATGGTCTGGGTTGGAAGGGCCCTCCAAAGGTCATCCTGTCCAATTCCCCTGCACTCAGCAGGGCATCCTCAACCAGACCAGGTCTCCCAGAGCCTTGTTGAGCCTCACCTTGAATGTCTCCAGGGATGAGGCCTCAACCACCTCCCTGGGCAACCTGTTCCACTAAGAACTCAACTTCCTCACATCCATCCTAACATTTAGCCCAGAGGAAGGCTACAAAGATGATCCAAGGGTTCCATTACCCTCATAGTAAAGAGCTTGCTCCTGATAGCCAATCTAAACCTGCTCTGCTCTAGTTTGAAGCCACTGCCCCATGTCCTGTCACCACAGCCTTTTGCAAACAGTCTCTCTGTAGCCCTCTTCAGGTCCTAGCAGGCTGCTCTAAGGTCTCCCTGAAACCTTCTCTTCTCCAGGCTGAACAGCCCCAGCTCTCTCAGCCTGTCCTTGTAGCAGAGCTGCTTCAAGCCCCTGATCATTTTTGTGGCCCTCCTCTGGACCCTCTCCATCAGGTCCAGGTCCTTCCTTTATTGAGGGCTCCAGACTTGCAGAGAGTACTCCAGGTGAGGTCTCAGACCTGCAGAGAGTACTCCAGGTGAGGTCTCAGACCTGCACACAGTATTCCAGGTGAGGTCTCAGACCTGCAGAGAGTACTCCAGGTGAGGTCTCAGACCTGCACACAGTACTCCAGGTGAGGTCTCAGACCTGCAGAGAGTACTCCAGGTGAGGTCTCAGACCTGCACACAGTATTCCAGGTGAGGTCTCAGACCTGCACACAGTACTCCAGGTGAGGTCTCAGACCTGCACACAGTACTCCAGGTGAGGTCTCAGACCTGCACACAGTACTCCAGGTGAGGTCTCAGACCTGCACACAGTACTCCAGGTGAGGTCTCAGACCTGCAGAGAGTATTCCAGGTGAGGTCTCAGACCTGCACACAGTACTCCAGGTGAGGTCTCAGACCTGCACACAGTACTCCAGGTGAGGTCTCAGACCTGCACACAGTACTCCAGGTGAGGTCTCAGACCTGCAGAGAGTACTCCAGGTGAGGTCTCAGACCTGCACACAGTACTCCAGGTGAGGTCTCAGACCTGCAGAGAGTACTCCAGGTGAGGTCTCAGACCTGCAGAGAGTACTCCAGGTGAGGTCTCAGACCTGCAGAGAGTACTCCAGGTGAGGTCTCAGACCTGCACACAGTACTCCAGGTAGGTCTCAGCAGAGCAGAGCAAAGTGGCAGAATCACCTCTGTGGCTCTGCTGGCCACACATCTTTTGATGCAACCCAGGATGTGATTGGCCTCCATATAATCCTTCATAGAATCACAGAATAATCATAGAATGACTGAGTAACTCCTTCCTGCATCAAACCAATTTTGCAGCTGTGTGACCTCTCTACAAGGAGTCACATTCCCCTTTGGGCAGAGCAAGGGGGAGGGCCTGCACTGTGCCTAAACAGACAGAGCCAAGCTGTTCTCAGGACTTTCAGGACACATTTCCCCTTCTCATAGCTCTCTGGGCCCGTTTTACAGCACCACAACAGCACCACAGACCCCCAAGGCACAGCTGAGCAGCAGTGCAAGTAGCTTTTAAGTAGCTTTTCACAGCTCCTGCAGTCTTAGCTGCTTCCAGAGGTCCCTCCAGCCCTCCTCATCACAGATCAAAGAGCAGTAGGTTGCACTCCAGCACTTACCCTCCTTCCTTGCTCCTCTGTTCGGTAGGCATGCCTGTACAAGCAGGAGAAAACAGCCCCTGGAGGCATCAGCTCACTGGTCTCATTCCAGCCATGGGTATGGCAGAGCCTGGAGGCATCTCCTTGACACTTGCGGTACAGGACAGTGTCCAGCCTGCAAACACAGAAGGCATCAGCACAGCTTCACCCAGACCTGCAGACACAGAAGGCATCAGCACAGCCTCACCCAGACCTGCACACACAGAAGGCATCAGCACAGCCTCACCCAGACCTGCACACACAGAAGGCATCAGCACAGCTTCACCCAGACCTGCACACACAGAAGGCATCAGCACAGCCTCACCCAGACCTGCAGACACAGAAGGCATCAGCACAGCTTCACCCAGACCTGCACACACAGAAGGCATCAGCACAGCTTCACCCAGACCTGCAGACACAGAAGGCATCACTACAGCCTCACCCAGACCTGCAGACACAGAAGGCATCAGCACAGCTTCACCCAGACCTGCACACACAGAAGGCATCAGCACAGCTTCACCCAGACCTGCAGACACAGAAGGCATCACTACAGCCTCACCCAGACCTGCACACACAGAAGGCATCAGCACAGCTTCACCCAGACCTGCAGACACAGAAGGCATCAGCACAGCTTCACCCAGACCTGCACACACAGAAGGCATCAGCACAGCTTCACCCAGACCTGCAGACACAGAAGGCATCAGCACAGCTTCACCCAGACCTGCAGACACAGAAGGCATCAGCACAGCTTCACCCAGACCTGCACACACAGAAGGCATCAGCACAGCTTCACCCAGACCTGCAGACACAGAAGGCATCACTACAGCCTCATCCAGACCTGCAGACACAGAAGGCATCAGCACAGCTTCACCCAGACCTGCACACACAGAAGGCATCAGCACAGCTTCACCCAGACCTGCAGACACAGAAGGCATCACTACAGCCTCACCCAGACCTGCACACACAGAAGGCATCAGCACAGCTTCACCCAGACCTGCAGACACAGAAGGCATCAGCACAGCTTCACCCAGACCTGCACACACAGAAGGCATCAGCACAGCTTCACCCAGACCTGCAGACACAGAAGGCATCAGCACAGCTTCACCCAGACCTGCAGACACAGAAGGCATCAGCACAGCCTCACCCAGACCTGCAGACACAGAAGGCATCAGCACAGCCTCACCCAGACCTGCACACACAGAAGGCATCAGCACAGCCTCACCCAGACCTGCACACACAGAAGGCATCAGCACAGCTTCACCCAGACCTGCAGACACAGAAGGCATCAGCACAGCCTCACCCAGACCTGCACACACAGAAGGCATCAGCACAGCTTCACCCAGACCTGCAGACACAGAAGGCATCAGCACAGCCTCACCCAGACCTGCACACACAGAAGGCATCAGCACAGCTTCACCCAGACCTGCAGACACAGAAGGCATCAGCACAGCTTCACCCAGACCTGCAGACACAGAAGGCATCAGCACAGCTTCACCCAGACCTGCAGACACAGAAGGCATCAGCACAGCCTCACCCAGACCTGCAGACACAGAAGGCATCAGCACAGCCTCACCCAGACCTGCAGACACAGAAGGCATCAGCACAGCCTCACCCAGACCTGCAGACACAGAAGGTATCACTACAACTTGATGTGGCTCAGGGCAGTCCCAGGCACTGCTAGAGGCTGGGCAGGGACTGGCTGGAGAGCAGCCCTGAAGAAAAGGCCTTGGGGGTGCTGGGGGAGGAGAAGCTCAGCAGCAGCCAGCAGGGAGCACTTGCAGCCCAGAGAGCCAAGCAGAGCCTGGGCTGCAGCAGCAGAAGTGTGGCCAGCAGGGCCAGGGAGGGGATTCTGCCTCTCTGCTCCACTCTGGAGAGACCCCAGCTGGAGCACTGTGTCCAGTTCTGCAGCCTCTGTGCCAGGAAGGATCTGAACATCCTGGAGCATGCCCAGAGAAGGGCCAGGAGGATGAGCAGCGGGAAGGAGCTGCTTTCCTATGAGGACAGACTGAGGGACTTGGGGTTGTTCATTTGGAGGAGAGAAGGCTCCAAGCAGGCCTTCTTGTGGCCTTCCAGTATGTGAGGGAGCCTACAGGAAAGCTGGGGAGGGACTTTTTAAGGTGTCAGGAGTGATAGGACTGGGGGAGGGGATTGATCCAAGCTAGAAGGGGGAAGATTTAGATTAGACATTAGGAAGAAGTTCTTCCTCATGAGGGTGGTGAGAGCCTGGCACAGGTTGCCCAGGGAGGTGTTGGAAGCCTCACCCCTGGAGGTTTCTAAGGCCAGGCTGGATGTGGCTGTGAGCAACCTGCTGTAGTGTGAGGTGTCCCTGCCCATGGCAGGGGGGGTTGGAACTGGCTGATCCCTGAGGTCCCTTCCAACTGTGACAATTCTGTGACACTGTGATCCACCCAAACCTGCAGACAGAGAAGGCAGCCCCAGCACTTCATTCAAACCTTTAAGGCTTCTGAGGCCAAACCCCTCCCCTCCAGCTCCTCACACACCACCACCTCATTCAACAGCAGTGTGTCTGCCCAACCACACCAACAGGTGGCCAAATGCCTGTCACTCAGTTTGGAATCTCCTCCCTCATCTTGCAAGAAACCTCCTGAAGAGCTTTAATGACAAAGTCAATCTTCAGCGCTTCCTGAGGTGCCTCCCACTCTCCTCTGCAGCCAAGTGCTGACACAGGAGCAAAGACATCACCTCCCTGATGTCCTAAGGCAGCAGAAAGGCAGGGACACACCATGTTTTGCTTGTGTAACCACTGAATCAACAGAGAATGGATTAGGAACCTCAGAAATCATCTACTCCAACCCCCCTGGGCCATGGGCAGGGACACCTCCTATGAGACTAAGTTGCTCCAAGGCCATATCCGATCTGGCTTTGAATACTTCCTGGCTTGGAGACTCCACAACTTCTCTAGGCAACCTATTCCAGTGCCTCACCACCTTCATGGGGAAGAACTTTCCTAAATGCATCTGTTGGGGTCAGGATGTTGCAAATACTCAGCCTTCCTTCATCTTAAGTCTGGCTCAAGCAATGAGTTACCTGCTGGGGATGTGGCACAGGCAGGGGAACCAGCAAGGAAGGGAAATAGAAAGAAGAGGGAGGGAAAAGTTGCCTAGGGCCACAAAGGTGATCCAAGGGCTGGAGCAGCACTGCTGTGAGGACAGGCTGAGGGAGCTGGAGAGGAGAAGACTCCTGGGAGGACCTTAGAGCTGCCTTCCAGTACCTGAAGGGATCCTACAGGAAGGCTGCAGAGGGACTTCTCCTGAGGGTGTCCAGAGCCAGGCCAAGGGGGAATGGTTTGAAGCTGAGGGAGAGCAGGGCTAGACTGGAGCTGAGGAAGAAGTTCTTCAGTATGAGGGTGGTGAGACTCTGGAATGGGTTGCCCAAGAAGGTTGTGAATGTCTCCTGCCTGGAGGTGTTCAAGACCTGACTGGATGAGGCCTTGAGCAACCCAGTCCAGTTGAGAGGAGGGGAGGGGAGGTTGGAGCAGGTGTTCTCTGAGGCCCCTTCCAACCTGAGCCATTCTAGGGTTCTATTCTTGTCTGGCTGTGCAAACAGTTATGGAGATGACTAAACAAACAGCCACAAAGCCCTAAACTCTGTGGTCCATGAAGCCCTGTGTAATTTACAAGAGGAAGGTTCACAGAGCTCTTAACTACTGGCACTGCTGCCTGCAGACCCAGCCATGAGTCAGATCTCCTTCAGGCTCTGTCTGAATGCCCTTGGCAGCAATCTCAGCCTGTGATGGCTTCCTTCCTTGGGGCCACTGACAACAACCATCCCATTCCTGGCACTAACCCCATGTGATGTACTCCACTTCCTCACCTCTCCATCTTCTTCAGAAGGAAAACCCAACACTACTTCTTTCCTCCCTGGCAATGCTTATCAGATTTAGACTCTCCCCATCTTAACCCACACAGCCAGGGGGGCTCTGTGTGTACTGAAAACAAAGCCCTGCCACCTTTGGGTGAGGAAGTCAGAAAACCAGCTCTCCAGAGGGAATCAGATCTGTCCTACAGGCTGCCATCACACCTAGAGAACCTGAGGAGAGGCAGAAATGGAAGCAGGGTGATCCTCACACTGTGCTGCTTTGTTAGACTTGGGTTTCTCAATTCTCATTGTGTAGCACTCAGAGCAGCTAAAACTGGCTGCCACCTACACAGAACATGACCTCCAACTTCTGCTTTGAGCTAGACCAGAACTGATTCTGGACAGGGATTTGACTTCCCATCTCAGTCTCTGCTCTGTGAGGCACCTTCTGAAGTTTAGGGCAGGTTTGCACAGCCAGGGGCTGCTCCTAGCAGCGAGAAGCTGAGGGGGAGAGCTCCTGCCAAGGGTTGGGATGCAGATGGCTCTGCCTTGGACTTGCTCCTCTGCAGACCAAGGGCACTGCTACAGCTTGTTCCCTGTGCTGGGGTGCAGGAAGTCAGAGGTGGCACCTGTGGGGAGGAGTGGACAGGACAGGTGACCCTCAGCTGACCAAGAAGGGATGGCATCCTGTGGATGGCATCTCCAGGAGAAAGCTAAGGGATCACCAGGGCTCAATCTCTTCTTCACTGGCCATTCTGCCTTCAGTCCTGATCTATGTCTTCAAAGATCCAGCTGCAGTACAGCTGCTGAATCCTGTTCCCATCTGCTGTTGAGTCCAGTCTGGGACTTCCTGAGGGCTCACAGCCAACCCCAGTGGTGACAATGGTGATGCCACTGCCACCAGGGGTTGGGTTCCCTATTGGTTTGCATCTATTTCATTTTCTTGTCCTTTTTTCCATCCCAGCTACTTCAGTTTCTCTCCCAACCCATCAGTCTCCCTCCCTTATTCCCTTTGGGAAGGTAGAGGCCTTCATAGGCCCTCACCTAGTGGCCAGCCCTGCCCTGCCTCTTGACACAACTTCAGTATGGCCACTGAGAATGCTTTCAATTAAAGCTGCATTGAATTTCAGAGCACAAACCTGAGGTGCTTTTTAGGGCTGCATCCTTTCTAAGCCAATACCTGATTTAAGTGGCCACCACACTGATTTTCCTCAGCAGCTTTGGCCCTAAAGAGCAGGCCTGCTTTGAAGTCCTCTTGACACCAGCATGAGCTATTCTGTTTTACAAGGAATCACTGATGCAGCACAACCCTAAAGGGAAGCATCAAATGAAACTTAAACCTTGGCACTCACTTCCAGTCACGAGATATAAAGTACTGGAGCTCCAGGAGTCTATGCTCACAGTCCTCTACCATCTTCTCAGTGTACAAATGCTCCATCAGGCAAGACAGAATCCTGCAAACAGAAGGAAAAAGAAGAGTTAGGTCAGGGACTGTCAGAATCATGCTGAGCTTCCTCCTAACAGGTGGGGTTGCCATAGCTGTGGCTCACTGGAAAGATCAGCAAGATGTTCAACAAAGTGAAGATGTGGTTGAGGCCCTGTTCCTGAAGACATTCAAGATCAGACTTGATATGGCCCTGGGCAGCCTGATCTAACTGGAGCTATCCCTGCTGCCTGCAGGGGTGTTGGACAAGGTGATCTTTGAGGGTCCCTTCCAATCCAATCCAATCTGTGAACGCTCTTTCTCTTCCTTCAGAGAGATGACATCTAAACCAGCAACTCTCTTCACCTCCATTGCCTTGCTTAGCAGCACATGGCAAAACCATAAGGACTACTGGCTCAAGAAACAATCTACATGAGACCTCATGATAAAGGAGACATGGTGAAGATAAAGGAGGTCACACAAGAGGAGTGTGACCAGCAGGCTGAGCGAGGTTCTTCCCCCTCCGCTCCACCCTACTGTGGCCACATCTGGAGTCCTGGGCTCAGTTCTGGGCTCCCAAGCTCAGGAGAGGTAAGAAACTACTGGAGAGAGAGCAGCAGAGTCTCCAAAGCTGCTGAGGGGCCTGGAGGATCTCTGTGAGGAGGGAAGGCTGAGAGCCCTGGGGCTGTTGAGCCTGGGGAAGAGCAGCCCGAGAGGGGCTGGAGCCTGTCATTCTGGATTGGTTTTTAGTTATCTCTTCAGGTCAACCAGAGAAGACTGATGGAAGCCTCCAGAGGAGGAGAGGCCTGTGGCAGGCCAGAGGCACCTACATGGGGTCTCCTGAGCGGATGTGCTTGCAGGCAGTCTGGATGACCGACTCGCAGGCCTCGTTCAGCGCCCGGTCGATGCGGTAGTCGGCGCCGGGGTCGGTTTCCTGGATCAGGGTTTGAAGCTGCAAGAAAGAAATTGGGGAGAGGACAACAAATGAGAGCAAAGGCAACTCAGAGCACCCACAGCTTGTCAGAGTGGCAATGCCATGCCAAAAAAGCACCACCACCAGCAGGCAGGAGCTCTGCTCTGCAGCTGCTTATTCCAAGTGTTCGTGCTGCCAGCGCAGCTACTGGGTTCTGCTCAACCCTCACAGAGCCACAGTGTGGGGAGGGTTGGAACAGAACAGAACAGAACAGAATAGAATAGACCAGACCAGGTTGGAAGAAACCTTCAAGATCATCTTGTGCAACCCATCAACCAATCCAACCCACCTAAACAACTCAACCATGGCACCAAGCACCCCATCAACTCTCCTCCTGAACACCTCCAGGGATGGGGACTCCACCACCCCCTGGGCAGCACATCCCAATGGGCAATCACTCTCTCTGTGAAGAACTTCCTCCTAACCTCCAGCCTAAACCTCCCCTGGTGCAGCTTGAGACTGTGTCCTCTTTTTCTGGGGCTGCTTGCCTGGGAGAAGAGCCCAACCCCCACCTGGCTCCAACCTCCCTGCAGGGAGTTGCAGAGAGCAAGAAGGTCTCCCCTGAGCCTCCTCTTCTCCAGGCTAAGCAACCCCAGCTCCCTCAGCCTCTCCTCACAGGGCTGTGTTCCAAACCCCTCCCCAGCTTTGTTGCCCTTCCCTGGACACCTTCCAGCAAGTCAACCTCCTTCCTAAACTGAGGGGCCCAAAACTGGACACAGGTCTCAAGGTGTGGCCTAACCAGTGCAGTGTACAGGGGCACAATGACCTCCCTGCTCCTGCTGGCCACACTGCTCCTGCTGCAGGCCAGGATGCCATTGGCCTTCTTGGCCCCCTGGGCACACTGCTGGCTCCTGTTCAGCCTACCATCAACCAGCACCCCCAGGTCCCTCTCTGCCTGGCTGCTCTCAGCCACTCTGCCCCCAGCCTGGAGCACTGCCTGGGGTTGCTGTGGCCAAAGTGCAGCCCCTGGCACTTGGATGTGTTCAATCTCCTGCCCTTGGCCTCTGCCCATCTGCCCAGCCTGGCAAGGTCCCTCTGCAGAGCCTCTCTGCCCTCCAGCAGATCAACTCCTGCCCCCAGCTTGCTGTCAGCTGCAAACTCACTGCTGATGGACTCCATCCACTCCTCCAGATCATCCATGAAGATGTTAAAGAGCATGGGGCCCAGCACTGATCCTTGGGAAGGAAGGGCCCTCTGGAGATCATCTAGTCTGAGCCCTCTGGCCAAAGCAGGATCAGAGAATCATAGAATGGTCCAGGCTGGCAGGGACCTTCAAAGGTCATCCAGTCTGACCTCCCTGCAGTCAGCAGGGACATCCCCAACTAGATCAGGTTGCTCAGGGCCTCATTGAGCCTCACCTTGAATATCTCCAGGGCTGGGCCCTCAATCACCTCCCTCCCTGGGCAGCCTGTTCCAGTGTTCCACCACACTCACAGTAAATAGTTTGTTCCTGATATCCAATCTAAATCTGCTCTGCTCTAGTTTGAAGCCATTCCCCTGCTCCTGTCACTGCAGGCCTTTGGGAACAGTCTCTCCATCCTTCTTTGTAGCCCCCTTCAGGTACTGCAAGGCTGCTATTAGGTCTTCTGGGAGCCTCCTCTTCTCCAGGCTGAACAACCCAGAGGCCAGGCCCCAGAGGAACACATCTAGGCAGGTTTGGAAAGTCTTCATGGAAGGAGACTCCACAACCTCTCTGGGCAGCCTGTTCCATGGCTCCAGCACCCTCCCAGCAAAGAAGTTTCTCCTTATGTTGAGGTGGAACTTCCTCTGTGAAGTGGCTACCTGGGCCCCTCATATATCAGTTTACAACATGGACCTGCCAAGATTTGAGTACTGTATCTTTGATCCACCCTCCTTGCCTCAGGATGATGCTATCAGACATGCAAATTTGCCACACTTAAGATGAATCTCATCTCCTGCTCTAACCTGAAACCCAAATCAAGGTGCAAAGACCAGCTGCCTGACTGCAATCAGAGCTTTACCATTGGTTTTCACTTGCCTGGAGAGGACACAAAAGTTTCACTGACATACAGAATCATACACTTGTGGAGCCTGGAAGAGACCTTGAGATCAAGTCCAACCACTCCTTCAGAGCTCACAATGCCACCACTACTGCTAAGCCACCACCTCCCTCAGCACCACTTCCACACAGCTTTTAAACATCCCCAGGGATGGTGACTCCACCACCTCCCTCGCCCAGGGCCTGAGAAGCCTTTCTGGGAAGAAAACTTTCCTAACATCCAACCTGAACCTCCCCCCCTGGTAGAATTGAGGCCATTTCCTCAAGGGTGTGAGGGTGCTGGAGGCCTGGAGCAGGCAGGCCATGGAAGTTGTGGAGTCTCCTTCTCTGCAGAGCTTCCAAACTCCCCATGCCATTGTCATCCTGGGCAAGCTGCTATGGGTGCCCCTGCTTTTAGCAGGGGAGGGGGTTGGAGTGGCTGATCTGCAGAGGTCCCTTCCAAGCCTCACTCTGCTGGGGTTCTGCGATTCTGGACCAGCACTCAGCCCAAGATCTCCATGTCCCACATCATTTTCTACCGAGATGTGAATACCCAGAGAGTGCCAAAGGGCAGACTGGGATCATACTCTGACAATCAAACAACTGTAGCTGACAAATCTGGAGCAGAAGGTGGGGGGGGGGGAAAGGAGAGTTTGCTTAGAAGGCAAGTGCTCAGCAACATCAAACAGTTTACCCTGTTAACATCTTGACACTTCCTTAATGATTTTAAGCTACTGGCCCCCAGCCCATCTAAATCAAAAGCACAGTTACAATTTCATCCTCCCCCTTCACCCAAACACCATGCAGGAGCCTTTCAGGGGCAAAGCCTCTAAGATCACAGGGAAGTAAAAAAGCCTCAGAGAACTGGAGCAAAGACAAGCTGGAGTCATTCAGCCACCAGAGCCCAGAGTGCCTGGGAAGAATGCAGGATTTCCCACAGCTTGCTCTTGGCCACAATCAATGGGAGAAGGAACTAGGGGACACAGGCAGCTGGCAGGATGCTGTCTGGTAGGGCACAAGCTGTTGATTCAGAGAGTCACCAGGACATAATGCCAAAAATGAAGTATTTTATACTAAAGAGGGCTGGGGGTCTGTGCTGAGAGAGTTGGGGTTGTGGAGGCTGGAGAACAGAAGGCTCTAGGGAGACCTGCTGGTGGCTTTTCAGTGCTTAAAGTGTCTTCTAAGAAAGCTGGGGCCAGACTTTGGAGCAGGGCCTGCTGTGACAGGACAAGGGGTGATGGCTTGAACTGAAAGAGGGAGATTGGGAGTGGAGAGCAGGAAGGTGGGGAGAGCCTGGCCCAGGTTGCCCAGAGAGGTGGGAGATGCCCCATGGTTGGATTCACTCCAGGTCAGGTTGTTTGGGGCTCTGAGCAACCTGCTGCAGTTGCAGATGTCCCTGCTGAGTGCAGGAGGGTTGGACTCAATGAGCTTTATGGACCTCTTCCAACCCAACCCATTCCATGATCCTATAGGACTCTGAGAGTCATCAAACAGAAGCATGTAGAGGATCCAGTTCCTAACAGGAGGCTGCACCTTCATCAGCAGGAGAAATGGTAATGTCCTCTGCAAAGCTTGCTAAGAGACAATCAAAGGGGAAGAGCAGGATTGTGCTGGCATCAACTCATGCAGAGCCCTACACATCTACACATGTAGGATGAGTGGAGCTCCTCCCTCAAGGACAAAGGGTTAAATAAAAGCTCAAACCTGGCACCTCCTTACGTGTGCAGGTCCAAGAAACTGGCCACAGCATCATGTGGGCAGGACTCCTCCCCAGGGCTCAGCTCAGGTAAGCATTTATGTGGTGCTGCCATAAAATCATGGAAGGGGTTGGGTTGGAAAGGACCCTGACAAGTCATCTAGGCCAACTGCCCTGGAGTGAGCAGGGACATCTATAGAACAGCACCATGCCAGACCTCAGAACCACAAAAAGGTTTGGGTTGGAACAGACCTTAAAGATCATCCAGCTCCAAATCCCCTGCCATGGGCAGGGACAGCTCCTACCAGCCCAGGCTGCTCAAGGCCTCATCCAACCTGGCATTTGACACCTCCAGGGAGAGGGCAACCACAACCTCCCTGGGCAACCTGTGCCACTGTCTTCCTACCCTCACTGCCAACAATTTCTTCCTCATCTCCAGTCTCAATCTCCCTTTTTCCAGCTCAGAGCCATTATCCCTCATCCTGTCACTGCAAGTCCTTGTCAAAGGTCTCTCCCCAGCTCCCCTGTAGCTCCTTCAGGTACTGGAAGGCTTCTCTAAAGTCCCTCCAGAGCCTTCACTTCTCCAGGCTGAACAACTCAACACTCCCAGCCTGTCCCCATAGGAGAAGTTCTCCAGTCCTCTAGAGAGTTATCTTCATGGAGTCCTCTGGACCTGCTCCAACAGTTCCATGTCCCTTTTATAAGCTGGGGGCCCCAGAACTGGAGGCAGTAGCTTCAGGATAAAAGAACTGGTTAAAAGCCCACCACCCCCCTGCAGATTTGTACAGACATTCTTCTTCTCCGAGCCTGAAAGCTGAACCACTCCTGGTGGTCCTCCCTGCCTGGACTTCTGCCTGGTACTGAAGGTGCACTTCCCGATCTGGAAGCCATTCCTGAGCTGAACTTGACCTTCCAGCAAATCTGCAAAGAATCAAGTCCTGAGGCAGCAGATTTGGATTGCACACTGAGGCAGGAAAGAAGGATTTGGCTTTTCACACAAAGCTCAAGTCCTGCACTGCAGCTCCCCGCAGAAATGACTCAAACTCTACAGCTGCTGCACCACTACACCTGCTGCTGCTGCTGCTGCAGAGAGAAGCTGCAGCACAGCAGCAGCCTGTGCCTGACATCACATTAACAAACATTTCTTTACCTTTGAAAACAGGCAGGCACCAGTGACACTTTGGGCTCGGACTTGAAGCTGCCTCCTGGTTGAAAAGGGACTGCGGTGGTTGTGTGAGCTGCAGGAGGCAAAGGGTCACCTCTCCCCCAACTCCTACAGCAGCTCTAACACTCTCCTCAGCCTTTTTTTGGGGGCACTGATGTCACTTGTCCTGGCTCATCAGTCATTAAAAACAGGCATTTGTAGATTCACAGAATAGTTTAGACTGGAATAGACCTTAAAGATCACCCAGTTCCAACCCCTGCTGCCACAGGCAGGGACAGCTCCCACCAGCCCAGGTTGCTCTAGGCCTCATCCAGCCTGGCCTTGAACACCTCCAGGGAGGGGGGCAGCCAGTTATTGAGGGGAAAAAAAGTAAACACCACCACTGCCACCATTAGTAATGTGCTGCTTGATACCAAGTTACACCTCCAACCCAGCATCACAGAACACACCCAGTCAGAAGAGACCTCATCCAGTCCAACTCTCAACCCAGCACTGAAAGGTCACCACTACACCATGTCTCTAAGCACCAGGTCCACAGTCTGCTTGAACACCTCCAGGGATGATGAGTGCTGCACTGCCCTGGGCAGACCATCCCAATGTCTGAGAACCCTTTCAGGGAAGAAATATATCCTAACATCCAGCCTGAACTTCCCCTGGCACAGCTTGAAACCATTGCCTCTGATACCTTCCAGTATCTGAAGGGGAGGCTGGGGAGGGACTGCTCAGGATCTCAGGCAGTGATAGGAGTAGGGGGAATGGAATGAAGCTGGAGGTGGGGAGATTGAGGCTGGAGGTGAGGAGGAAGTTCTTCCCCATGAGAGTGGTGAAGGCCTGGAATGGGTTGTCCAGGGAGGTGGTTGAGGCCCTGTCCCTGGAGGTGTTTAAGGCCAGGCTGGCTGAGGCTCTGGGCAGCCTGCTGTAGTGTGGGGTGTCCCTGCCCATGGCAGGGGGGTTGGAACTGGCTGACCCTTGTGGTCCCTTCCAACCCTGACTGATACTATGATACTACTATGATACTCTGCTCCTGTTACCTGGCACCAAGAAGAGGCTGCCCCCTGCTCCCCTTCAGAGAGCTGCAGAGAGCAAAAAGGCCTCCCCTCAACCTCCTCTTCTCCAGCCTGAACACCCCCAGCTCCCTCAGACGCCCCTCACAGGCCATGTGCCCCAGGGCCCTCCACCACCTCTCGCTGCCCTTCTCACAGTATCACCCAGGTTGGAAGAGACCTCAAAGATCTTAGTATCATAGTATCAGTCAGGGTCGGAAGGGACCACAAGGATCAGCCAGTTCCAACCCCCCTGCCATGGGCAGGGACACCCCACACTACAGCAGGCTGCCCAGAGCCTCAGCCAGCCTGGCCTTAAACACCTCCAGGGACGGGTCCCCAACCACCTCCCCGGACAACCCAATCATTGAGTCCAACCTGTCACCACAAACCTCCTGACTCATGGCACCAAGTGCCACATCCAATCCCCTCCTGAACACCTCCAGGGACGGTGACTTCCCTGGACAGGCTCCAGCCGGATGCCAACGACCCAACCGCCTGCAGCGCTGAGCGGCAGGCAGCGGAGCCTCCGCCTGCAGGCCGAACACCACCAAAGCCAGCAGGCCAGCAGGGGAGGGGGATGACAGAAGAGGAGCTTACTGCCTGCTGACAGTTGAGGCCCACGTTGCCCTTCTCGCCCCGCACCACCTTCATCAGGCAGTGCAGGGTGCGGCCCTTGCGGTGCAGGCCGGAGCAGTGGTGCTCGATCTCGCCGCGGCAGCTCAGGATGATCTCGGGGCTCAGGGAGAAGTCCTCCATCAGCATGCGGCGGTAATCCAGCATCTCCCCCTGGCACTCGCTGCTCACCTGCCGACCTGAGCAGAGGGGGAAGGGGATGGGTGGGACCCGGGGTTAGGCACACAACTGCAGGGCTCTTCAGCCTGGACGAGGCCTCCAAGGGGCGCACTGAATCCAACCCGCCCTTCAAGCAGGTAACTGCAGAATTGTTTGGCTTGGGCAAGACCTCTGAGATCAAGCTCAACCGGCAACCCAACCCCACCATGGCCCCCAAGCTGCCATGGCCACAGCTTCCCCGAGCGCCCCCAGGGATGGCGACCCCACCACCGCCCTGGGCAGCCCCTGCCAATCCCTGACCCTTCTCACAGCAAAGAAATTCATGCTCAGCAGAGCCCTTCATGCAGCCAGTGAAGGGTTTGGGGTGGAAGGGACCTGCAAAGCTCATCTAATCCAACCCTGCCCCTGCAGCCAGCAGGGAGGGCCACGAGCATGGTGGGAGGGCTGAAGTGCCTCTGCTGTGGAGACAGGCTGGGAGAGCTGGGACTGTGCAGCTGAGAGGAGAGAAAGCTCCAGGGAGACCTTACAGCTGCTTTGCAATGTCTGAAGGGGATCTGCAGGAAGGACTGTTCAGAAGGGCTTGGAGTGATAGGACAAGGACAATGGTTTGAAACTGGAGCAGGGGAGATTTGGGCTGGACATCAGGAGGAAGTTCTGCACAATGAGGGTGGGGAGACACTGGAACAGGTTGCCTAGGGAGGTGGTTGAGGTCTCATCCCTGAAGACATCCAAGACTGATGTGTCCCTGGGCAGCCTGCTCTAGCTGGAGGTGTCCCTGCTGACTGTAGAGGGGTTGGACAGGACAACTTTGGAGGGTCCCTTTCAACCCAATGCAGTCTGTGAAGCTGTGAATCCCAGCTACAGCAGGTTGCTCAGAGTCCCCTATAACCTGACCTGGAATGGTTTCAGGGGTGAAGCCTCTACCACCTGTCTGGGGAACCCTTCTTGACCTGTGCTACCATTATGCAGGAAGAACAGGGACAAGGCCCAGGCCCTGGACCACGTCAGATCACAACAGAGAGCATGAGAGCAGACATGCTGCTGGGAGTTAAAGCAGCTGTTGTGGTAGCTCTGGGCCTGTAAAACAACCACTCCATGGCCTCATGCATAGCTTTGCCAAAAGGATTCCTGAAGAATCTCATTTTGGACTTCCCATCACAGGAGTTGCTTGGGAAGAACAGCTGCCAACAGCAGCTCTGCACTTGTGTAGCCCAGATCAGCTTTTCCCTGTCTGCTCAAGGGGTCCTGTTTCTCCTGCAGAGAGAAAATTCACCTCTGGTAATTTACCAGCTCGACACAGAACTGAAGGAGGAATTGATCTGGACAGCAGCTTGAAGATTTGCTCTGAGGAAAAGGTTTTCTAGAGCAACAGCACATCCCTTGGTTGGACTTGATGACCTCTGAGGTCTTTTCCAACCTTGTTGATTCTATTCTATGACCCTGCTTAGGAAGTCAAAGCCTGGAACAGAGGATGTCATCCAAGAGTGTCCACCAAGCCAAACAGCTACACTGAATCTTGGGCTGTAACACAGCCTCACATCTGCCAGCAGCTTTCAGGGAATCACAGAATGGGACTGAGGTGGAAGGGACCTTGCAAAACCATCTAGTCCAACCTTGCTACGGTGAGCAGGGACAACCAGGATGAGGCTGCGAAAAGCCTCGTCCAACCTGAGCTGGAATGCTTCCAAGTCCCTGTGTAGGCAGTTTGGGTTTGTTTTTTATAACCCAGAGGTGGTGGGGTGGTGGTTTTCTTTGCTATGCTCTCCCCTCAGCCTCACCACCGCCTCTTCAGCTGTCTCCAGGCAGGGGCTGAAGGCGAGAAGGCTGCTCGGAGAAGGGCTAGGAAAACGCACTGAAGCTGAAGAGCCAGGAGAAGCCCTTCAAAACCAAGGTCCTGCCAAGCCAGCCAGGCCTTGACTCCATGCCCTTACCTCTGTGCACAGCAGACTCCAGGCACATGAGGAGGTAGGAGAGCCTGGCCTCCCGGGAGCGGGGCAGGTTCTCCACGTTGCAGCGGTACTTCTTCAGGTCGCTCTTGCACGACTTGGCCAGCGAGTAGCTGACTTTGTAGTCCTGGGCGATCAGCTTCTGGCGGGTGGTCAGGGCATCACGGCACTGCAGGAGACACAGGGGGGTGGGGAATGAGCTTCAGCAGGCTCCAGGCACCAAGCTACACCTGGGAGAAGAGACCAATCCCCACCTGGCTACAACCTCCCTGCAGGGAGTTGGAGAGAGCAAGAAGGTCTCCCCTGAGCCTCCCCTTCTCCAGGCTAAGCAACCCCAGCTCCCTCAGCCTCTCCTCACAGGGCTTCTTCCAGGCAAGCAGCACCAGAACAAGAGGACACAGTCTCAAGCTGCACCAGGGGAGGTTTGGGCTGGAGGTGAGGATAAAGTTCTTCCCAGACAGAGTAATTGGCCACTGGAATGTGCTGCCCAGGGAGGTGGTGGAGTCCCCATCCCTGGAGGTGTTCAAGAGGGGATTGGATATGGCACTTGGAGCCATGGTTTAGTAATCAGGAGGTGTTGGGTGACAGGTTGGCCTAACACCTCTGAGAATACAGCTCCTAGACCACATCCCTAAGCTCCTCATCCAGATGTCTTTTAAACACCTCTAGGGATGGTGACTTCACCACCTCCCTGGGCAGCATGGGCCAGTGCCCAGTGACCCTCTTGGTGAAGACATTTTTCCTGCTATCCAACCTAAACCCCCCCTGCTGCAGCTTGAGGGATAGGATAGAATGGGTTGGGTTGGAAGGATGTTGACTTGCTGGAGCGTGTCCAGAGAAAGGCAACAAGGTTGGTGAGGGGCTTGGAGCACAGCCCTGTGAGGAGAGGCTGAGGGAGCTGGGGTTGCTTAGCCTGGAGAGGAGGAGACTCAGGGGTGACCTTATTGCTCCCTCCAACTACCTTAAGGGGGGTTATAGACAGGCAGAGGTTGGGCTCTTCTCCCAGGCAGCTAGCACCAGAACAAGAGGACACAGTCTCAAGCTGTGCCAGGGGAGGTTCAGGCTGGAGGTTAGGAGGAAGTTTTACACAGAGAGAGACATTGCCCATTGGGATGTGCTGCCTGGGGAGGTGGTGGAGTCCCCATCCCTGGAGGTGCTCAGGAGGAGAGTTGATGGGGTGCTTGGTGCCATGGTTGAGTTGATTAGGTGGTGTTGGACTGGATGATCTTGAAGGTCTCTTCCAACCTGCTTTATTCTAGTCTGGTCTAGTCTAGTCTAGTCTATAGAATGGGTTGGGTTGGAAGGGACCTTAATAGGACAAACCCTTCTGCACTCAGCAGGGACATCTGCAACTAGAGCAGGTTGCTCACAGCCCTAAACAACCTGACCCTCAATGGTTCCAGCCACAGGGCACGGGGCATCTCCCACCTCTCTGGGCAACCTGGACCAGGCTCTCCCCACCCTCAGTGTCAAACATTTCTTCCTTCTCTCCACTCTCAATCTCCCTCTTTCAGTTCAAACCATCACCCCCTGTCCTGTCACAAGAGGCCCTGCTCAAAACTCTGTCCCCAGCTTTCCTAGAGGCCTCTTGGAGTACAGAAGGCCACCAGAAGGTCTCCCTGAAGCCTTTTTTTCCCCTCTAGGCTGAACAAACCCAACTCTCTCAACCTGGCCTCTCAGCAGAGAGCTTCCAGCCCTCCCAGCATTGCTGTAGCTTTCTCTGAACATTCTCCACCAGGTCCCTGTCTCTGCTGTGCTGAGACCACTGATGCTTTCAAACCCATGTGGTTGAAGCTGGACCGCAGTCAAATTTCACTGGTCTCAGAGAAGCGACACAGTTAACAATGCAGACCCAGGTCAAGGGCTTGAGAGGCAGCAGCTCTCTGCAGAGCCCTCCTTAAAACTGCACATTCATCCAAGCTTTGTGTGACTCATTCTGCCTAACCAGGCTCAGTTGCTGACATTTATCCCAGCTGTGTTACATGCTCACCCCGTGCCCTCCAGAAACAATTCCCCACCCCCCACCCCCCTGCCCCGAATGTGTCTCTACTGCAACGTGCTGAGCAGATGGAAGCAAGGCAAGCAGCCTGGCCAGGGGAATTTTGAGCCTATTCTCCACAACTGGTGGATGAGCTGGGGCCAAACTGCTACTCAGCAGCTGCAAGAACAAGCCCCTAAATTCCAGGCAAAGGAAAGGGTCTGTAAACCACTGCTGCGCTTCAGAGCTTCTGGGTTCCATTAGATGCAAATGGAATCTGAGGGCTGCAGATCATCCAGAAGAGCTCAGGGAAGTTTGGGCCATTCTCAGCCTGGCTGAAAGGAAGGAAAGCTGGTAGGGTGGTGGTGGGTGGGGAGACCAGGGAGCAAACTCAGCATAAGGACCAGAGAAGCCCTGTAGCCTTCTCCCCTTCCCTCCATTAGGGGTTTGACTTGTAGGATAAAGACCTTTGAGACCATGGTGTCCAACCCTTACCCCAGCGCTGCCAGGTCAGCACTACACCACGGCCCTCAGCTCCACATCTTCAGGGCTTTGCAGTCCTTCCAGGGATGGGGACTCCACCACTGCCCCAGACAGCCTGGGCCAGGCCTTGCCAGCTGGTTCAGGGACGAAAATGTTCCTCATACCCAAGCTAAACCTGCCCTGGTGCACCTTGTGGCTGTTTCCTCTCATTCTGTTGCCTGTTCCTATGGAAAAGAGACCAAGCACCCCTCACTGCAGCTTCCCTCCAGGGAGGTGTAGAGAGCAATGAGGCCTCCCCTCAGCCTCCTTGTCTCCAGGCTAATCATAGTATCATAGTATCAGTCAGGGTTGGAAGGGACCACAAGGATCAGCCACTTCCAGCACCCCTGCCATGGGCAGGGACACCCCACACTACAGCAGGCTGCCCAGAGCCTCAGCCAGCCTGGCCTTAAACACCTCCAGGGACAGGGCCCCAACCACCTCCCTGCACAACCCATTCCAGGCCTTCACCACTCTCATGGGGAAGAACTTCCTCCTCCCCTCCAGCCTCAATCTCCCCACCTCCAGCTTCATTCCATTCCCCCTAGTCCTATCACTGCCTGAGATCCTGAGCAGTCCCTCCCCAGCCTTCCTGGAGTCCCCTTCAGATACTGGAAAGCCACAATGAGGTCACCTGGGAGCCTTCTCTTCTCCAGACTGAACAGCCCCAACTCCTTCAGTCTGTCCTCATAGGAGAGGTGCTCCAGCCCTCTGATCAGCCTCAGGTCTCTCAGCTGCTCCTCACAAGACTTGTGCCCCCCACCACTTTCTCCCAGGTCACCATAAAGAGTATAAGCCCTTGCCTAATAAGTAGGAGGCCCTTCAGGCTGAGGGCAGTGGGGATGAGAGGGCTGAGGAGCAGCCATGTGGGGAGATGCCTAAGGCCGAGCAGTCCCCACCACCTATAAGGAGCAGCTCCACAAAGCAAAAGAGAAGGGTTATAGTTGTTGGGGACTCTCTCCTGAAGGGGACTGAGGGACCCATATGTCATCACAACCCACCCCACAGAGAGGTCTGCTCCCTACATGGGGCCCAGGCAAGGGAGATCACCAGGAGACTCCCTAAGCTGATCCAGCCCTCTGACTATTACCCTTTGCTGGTAATCCAAGCTGGAAGCAATGAAATTGATAACAAGGACACTAGGACAATCAAAAAGGAATTCAAGGCTCTCAGACAATTGATTGATGGGGCAGGAGCACGAGTGGTGCTCTGCTCAGCTCCCTCAGTGGCAGGGGAGTACCCTGAGAGGAACAGGAGCAGCCATGCCATCAACAATTGGCTCAGGGGATGGTGCCAGCAGAGGAATTTGGGGTTCACGGTATCACAGCATCACAGTATCACTAAAGTTGGAAGAGACCTCGAGGATCATCGAGCCCAACCTATCAACACAGACCCCATGACTAGACCATGGCACCAAGTGCCACATCCAATCCCCTCCTGAACACCTCCAGGGATGGGGACTCCACCACCTCCCTGGGCAGCACATCCCAAGGGCCAACAACTCTCTCTGGGAAGAACTTTCTCCTCACCTCCAGTCTAAACCTCCCCTGGCACAGCTTGAGACTGTGTCCTCTTGTTCTGGTGCTAGCTGCCTGGGAGAAGAGCCCAACCCCCACCTGGCTCCAACCTCCCTGCAGGGAGTTGCAGAGAGCAAGAAGGTCTGCCCTGAGCCTCCTCTTCTCCAGGCTAAGCAACCCCAGCTCCCTCAGCCTCTCCTCACAGGGCTGTGCCCCAGACCCCTCCCCAGCTTTCTTGCCCTTCTCTGGACACCTTCCAGCAGCTCAACCTCTTTCCTAGCCTGAGGAGCCCAGAGCTGGACACAGGACTCAAGGGGTGGCCTGACAGTGCTGAGCACAGGGCAGGATGAGCTCCCTGCTCCTGCTGGCCACACTGCTCCTGCTGCAGGCCAGGATGCCCTTGGCCTTCTTGGCTGCCTGGGCACACTGCTGGCTCATGTTTAGGCAGCTGTCAATCAGCACCCCCAGCTCCCTCTCTCTTTGGCTGCTCTCAGCCACTCTGCCCCCAGCCTGGAGCTCTGCCTGGGGTTGCTGTGGCCAAAGTGCAGCCCCTGGCACTTGGATTTGTTGAATGCCATCCTGTTGGCCTCTGCCCATCTGCCCAGCCTGGCAAGGTCCCTCTGCAGAGCCCTTCTGCCCTCTCACTGACCAACATCTGCTCCCAGCTTGCTGTCAGCTGCAAACTTGCTGATGGCTGACTCCATCCCCTCCTCCAGATCATCCATGAAGATGTTAAAGAGCACAGGGCCCAGTGCTGCTCCCTGGGGCACAGCACTGGTGCCTGGCTGCCAGCTGGCTGTGGCACCATTCACCACCACTCTCTGGGCTCAGCCTCCAGCCACTTCCTCACCCAGCTCAGAGTGCTGCTGTCCCAGCCAGGGGCTGACAGCTTGGCCAGGAGCTTGCTGGGGGGGATGGTGGCAAAGGCCTTGCTGCAGCCCAGGCAGACCACATCCACAGCCTGCCCCACAGCCACCAGGCAGTGCCCTGGGCATGGAAGGAGCTCAGGTTGCTCAGGCAGGACCTGCCCTTCCTAACCCCATGCTGGCTGGGCCTGAGCCCTTGGCCATCCTTCAGGTGTGCAGTGACTGCCCCCAGGATAATCTGCTCCATCACTTTCCCTGGCACTGAGCTCAAGCTGCCAGGCCTGGAGTTTGCAGGCTCCTCCATCCGACCCTTCCTGTGGATGGGGACCACACTGGCAGCTGCCACTCCTCTGGGACCTCACTGGTGAGCCAGGCCTGGTGAGAGAGGCTTGGCAGCTCATCTGCCAGCTCTCTCAGCACCCTAGGATGGATCCCATCCGGTCCCATGGGGTTCTTTGACCATGGGGCAGCTTTTACTGCACCCAACCTGCTGGGTCCTGATGGGCTGACATTATCTAGGAAGGGCAAGGAGGGTACTGGCACTGGAGCTGGCAGGGCTCATTGGGAGGGCTTTAAACTAGGTCTGGAAGGGGTGGGTGAGGAAATCAGTATCTCTGGAGAGGGGAGAGTGGGACACAAATGAGGGTTAATTGCTGAAGTGCAGGTACACCAACGCACACAGGATGAGCAACAAGCAAAAAGAGCTGGAAGTCCTGGCCCACCAGGATGACTATGATAGAGTCACCATCTCAGAAACATGGTGGGATAGCACACATGACTGGAGTGCTACACTGGGGGGTTACAGGCTCTTCAGGAGAGACAGGAGAGGGAGAAGGGGAGGAGGGGTGGCTCTGTGTATTAGGGAGTCACTCTTTGCCACAGAGCTTGACGTGGAGGGTGAAAGAATTGAGAGAACTGGAGGTGAGGAGAAAGTTCTTCCCAGAGAGAGTTGTTGGCCCTTGGGATGTGCTGCCCAGGGAGGTGGTGGAGTCCCCATCCCTGGAGGTGTTCAAGAGGGGATTGGAGGTGGCACTTGGTGCCATGGCTTAGTCATGAGGTTTGTGGTGATGGGTTGGACTTGATGATCTCTGAGGTCTCTTCCAACCTTGGTGATGCTGTGATCCTCTACAGCTCTGTCTGACCTCTCTCATGTTCATATCTCAGAGCATGGCAGAGACCCTTTCAAACCCCATCCTGCCCCATCCCTGTACAACCAAACTCAGGTTAAGCAAACCCAAGCAATCCCTTTCAGCGCTGTGCCTGTACAAAATGAAGCTTTGTTTCAAGCCCCCAGGGATCACTCTCTCAGTTTGGAATTTAATTGGAGCTAAGCTTTTGGATAGCTAATGCATTTAAGGGAGAGAAAAATGAGTCCCATCCCTCCAGGCCTCTGTACCAGGCTCCTTCAGCAAAGCTTTCCTGAGGAAGGGTTTGAATTCCACACAATCCCAAACACCACAATGCTGCTTCTGAAATGACTGAAGGCCTTGCTGCCTTCCCAAAACACACCTCCACCAAGCCAAACTCTTCCAAGGACTGGCTTCCCAGAACAACTTTTCCCCCCACCTTGCTGTCAAAAACCACATCCTGAGGAACACCACCAGGAAAATGTTGTAGGAGTTGGTCTCTGCTGCCAAGTGACAAGCAAGAGGATGAGAGCAAATGGCCTCAATTTGTGCCAGGGGAGGCTTAGGTTGGAGATGAGGGAAGATTTCTTTGCTGCAAGAGTGGTCAGGGATTGGCAGAGGCTGCCCAGGGAGGTGGTGGAGTCCCCATGCCTGGAGGTGTTCCAGAACCCTGTGGCCATGGCAGTGTGGGATAGGGTTTCCCGGCCATGGTGGGGTTGGGCTGCTGGTTGGTCTTGATCTTGGAAGTCTTTTCCAACCCAAACAATTCCACAACTCCCTGGCTGGATTCACCCATCCTGGAGGTCTTTTCCAACCTTAATGATTCTTATGTCAGTAACTGCTCTGTGCAGAATCTGCTGCTTGAGAGCCAGACACTCAAAGCCCAGAGAAGAGAAGGTGAACCACGGGCAGCTGGTTTGGTTCTCCTCAGCACCTTATGCCAGCACTTACCCAAAGCTTACCCCAGCATGGTGCCACTTCCACTTTCAACACTCCACCACCTGAGCTCCACATCCACCTTCCCAAATGACCCACCTGAACACTTGGATTCACTTCAATCTTTTAACTTCAATGAATTCAAGCCCCCAACACCCAGCTGATCTCGAAGCAAAAAGCAGTTGCTTACACCTGACCACGCTGGTCATGGATCTGCCTCAATGCTAGGGAGAGGAAGCCAGCCTGGACTGATGAATGACTTGGTGGTTTCTGCATGCAGGATTTGCCTAAGCCAGAGAGATACCTACCTTTTCACTCATTGATTCTTCAAACTTGTGATTGAAGAGGCACTTGTAGACTCGCCCTTCCCCTGCTTGAGTCTGTGAAACAGAAACATTTGCCATGAAAGGTAAGACTTGTAATGCTTAATGAGCAGCCTACACCCAAAGAGGCTGATCTGGAACTAGGAATACATTCCCAGTTCATATTTCTAATGACACTCAGAGCTCCTAGACTAAGCAAAACCTTCTGCATTTTACTGCCTTCAAAAGCTGCTTGCTTCCGTCACCCCTCCGGTGAGAAGATGCTCAGCTGACACAAGCTAATTCAGACTGAACAGTGCAGCTTCCAGGAGTGCTGTGAGCAAAACCAGACCCTGTGCTCGCTGCTGCAGGAGGGAGCAGTCACCTCTCCCAGTTAAGAGGCATTTCCCTCCCTCTCACACCGGCTCTGATGTCCATTAAACCATTTCTGCCAGCTCAGTTCATTAACCCCCCACCAGGGGAGGCTTTGTTTGGCGTGGGGGGCTGAAGGGAACATCCCATTGACTGCAAAATGACAGCTACAGGTGCCCTGTTTTCAGCAGCTCGTGAACTTGCTAAGGGTGCAGGATTCCAGCCCTTCTTTCAGGGTGGTTGTGGGGTTGTTTTTTCCCCAGGGGAGGGAAGGCCAGAGGGAAGCACTCACGTTCTCACAGAAGCGCTCTCTGTCGTCCCGGCAGGCGAAGTAGAGATGCCGGTCCAGGTGGAAGTCGTCTGAAGAGAGCTCAGCCACCCGAAGAATGGCCTTCTTACACTGATCAGAGACCTGAACCCGAGGGTCTGTCTCCTCAGCTTCTTTCACCAGCCCTTTCTCCAGGCATGCCACCACCTCTCCTTGCGAGTGGGCATCCTAGGTGAGAAGAGCGAGACACCACCTGTAAGCAAGCACCTCCAGCACCCCAGCGTGGTGAGGGCTGGAAAGGGCCTCTGGGGATCACCCACACCAACCCTCCTGCAGGGGCACCCACAGCAGCTTTGGAATCTCTCCAGGGCAGGAGGCTCCACAACCTCTCTGGGCAGCCTGCTCCAGGCCTCCAGCCTCCTCACACCAAAGAAATGTCTCCCCGTGTTCAGGTGGGACCTCCTGGGCTCCAGTCTGTGCCCACTGCCCCTTCTCCTGTCCCTGGGCACCACTGACAAGAGCCTGGCCCCAGCCTCTTGCCCTCCACAGGCCCTTTAGGTCTTGCTGAGCATTGATCAGATCCCCTCTAGGGCTCTTTAACATCTTCATTGATGATCTGGAGGAGGGGATGGAGTCCAGCAGCAGTACATTTGCAGCTGACACCAAGCTGGGGGCAGGAGTTGATCTGCTGGAGGGCAGAGAGGCTCTGCAGAGGGACCTTGCCAGGCTGGGCAGATGGGCAGAGGCCAACAGGATGGCATTCAACAAGTCCAAGTGCCAGGGGCTGCACATTGGCCACAGCAACCCCAGGCAGTGCTACAGGCTGGGGGCAGAGTGGCTGAGAGCAGCCAGGCAGAGAGGGACCTGGGGGTGATGGTTGATGGTAGGCTGAACATGAGCCAGCAGTGTGCCCAGGAAGCCAGGAGGGCCAAGGGCATCCTGGCCTGCATCAGGAACAGTGTGGCCAGCAGGAACAGGGAGGTCATTGTGCCCCTGTACACTGCACTGCTCAGGCCACCCCTTGAGTCCTGTGTCCAGTTCTGGGCCCCTCAGTTTAGGAAGGAGGTTGACTTGCTGGAAGGTGTCCAGAGAAGGGCAAGAAAGCTGGGGAGGGGTTTGGAGGACAGCCCTGTGAGGAGAGGCTGAGGGAGCTGGGGTTGCTTAGCCTGGAGAAGAGGAGACTCAGGGGTGACCTTATTGCTGTCTACAACTCCCTGAAGGGAGGTTGTAGACAGGCAGAGGTTGGTCTCTTCTCCCAGGCAGCCAGCACCAGAACAAGAGGACACAGTCTCAGGCTGTGCCAGGGGAGGTTCAGGCTGGAGGTTAGGAGGAAGTTTTACACAGAGAGAGAGATTGCCAATTGGGATGTGCTGCCTGGGGAGGTGGTGGAATCACCATCACTGGAGGTGTTCAGGAGGAGACTTGACAGGGTGCTTGGTTGCATGGGTTAGCTGATTAGGTGGTGTTGGATGATAGGTTGGACACAATGATCTTGAAGGTCTCTTCCAACCTGGTTTATTCTATTCTATTCTCCAGACTCAACAGCCCCAGGGCTCTCAGCCTTTTCTCCTTACAGAGCTGCTCCAAGGCCCCTCAATATCTTTGCAGCCTCCACTGGACCCTCTCCAATAGTCCCCTGTCCCAGGACTCCTGATGTGGCCTCACCAGAGCAGGATGACCTAAGCAGATCACAGGGGAACATGTCCAAGCGGGGTTTGAAGACCTCCAGAGACAGAGACTTCAGCACCTCTCTGGACAGCCTGTTCCAGTGCTCTGCCAACCTTCACTGTAAAGAAGTTCTTTCTCCTGCTTAGGTGGAACTTCCTATGCTCAAGTTGCTGCCCATCACCTTGTGTCTTTTCACTGAGAAGAGTCTGGCTCCACCTTCCTGCCACCCACCCCTTAGATATCTGCAAGCACTAATAACAAGCACCACAAATGAAGCAAACAAAGTATCATAGTATCAGTCAGGGTTGGAAGGGACCACAAGGATCAGCCAGTGCCAACCCCCCTGCCATGGGCAGGGACACCCCACACTACATCAGGCTGCCCAGAGCCTCAGCCAGCCTGGCTGCAAACACCTCCAGGGACAGGGCCCCAACCACCTCCCTGCACAACCCATTCCAGGCCTTCACCACTCTCATGGGGAAGAACTTCCTCCTCCCCTCCAGCCTGAATCTCCCCACCTCCAGCTTCATTCCATTCCCCCTAGTCCTAGCACTGCCTGAGATCCTGAGCAGTCCCTCCCCAGCCTTCTTGGAGCCCCCTGCAGATCCTGGAAGGCCACAATGAGGTCACCTGGGAGCCTTCTCTTCTCCAGACTGAACAGCCCCAACCCCTTCAGTCTGTCCTCACGGGAGAGGCTCCAGCCCTCTGCTCATCCTCCTGGCCCTGCTCTGCACACCTTCCAGCACCTCCACATCCCTCTTGCAATAGGGGCTCCAGAACTGGAGGCAGGACTCCAGCTGGGGTCTCCCCAGAGCTGAGCAGAGGGGGAGAATCACCTCCCTTGCCCTGCTGGCCACACTTCTCCTGCTGCAGCCCAGGATCTGGTTGGCTTTGTGGACTGCAAGTGCACACTGAGAGCTCCTGGTGAGCTTCTCCTCCCCCAGCACCCCCAAGGCTCTCTCCTCAGGGCTGCTTTCCAGCCACTCCCTGCCCAGCCTGCATTTGTGCCTGGGGTTGCCTCCAGCCAGCTGCAGGACCCTGCCCTTGCTCTTGTTGAACCTCCTGAGGTTGGCTTGTGCCCACCTCTCCAGCCTGCCCAGCTCCCTCTGGATGGATCCCTTCCCTCCAGCTGTCTGCTGCACCACACAGCTTGGTGTCAGCAGCAAACCTGCTGAGGGTGCACTCAGTGCCACTGTCCATGGCACCCACAGAGATGTTCAACAAGCCTGGTCCCAGGCCTGATCCCTGAGGGACTCTGCTTGTCCCAGGCCTCCCCTGGGCCATGGAGCCATGGACAGCCACTCTCTGGGTGCAGCCATCAAGCCAGTTCTGTATCCATCTGGTGGTCACCCATCACACCCATGTGTCACCAGTTTGGAGGCCAGGATGTGGTGCAGGGCAGTGTGGAAGGCTTTGCTCAGCTCCAGGTAAATGACATCAGTTGCTCTCCCCTCAGCTAGTGATGTTGTCACCTGTGCAGAGAAGGCCAGCAGGTTGGTCAGGCAGGATTTGCCCTCGGTGGAGCCATGCTGACTGCTCCCAATCACCTCTTCACTATTCTTCTGAGCCAGTAGTGCCTCCAGGAGGATCTGCTCCAAGGGCAAGTGCAGAGAGACTTCCAAAAGCTCAGCCTCAGCTGCACTGACATTCAGAGGAGGCATCAGTCAACAGCTGTAGGATCCACATACTTCCTCCATTCCCACCCTGCTGCTGGCCACCATGAAAGCAATCCTCTCCCCACCACCCCCCCCTCCACCCTGCCACTGCTCAGGGTTTGTTTTAATGTGACTTAATGAGATTATCACTACTTAGTCACACAGCTCAGAGCTCTTTACCCAAATGGCCAAATTATCTTTATTTTGACACAGCTCCCTTGGCACCATGGCAACAGCAGGCACAGGAAGAACAGTCTTGGGAGGGAGCAAAACCAGACAAGCCTTCAGTTTGGGTGGGGATAATTAGTGATGCTAAAAAAGCCACAGAGGAGCTTGGACCAGTGGAGGCTTCTCAGGGCTAATTCCTCCCTGAAGGGCCTAAGAGGAATTCAAAGAGCAGGTGAAGGAGGAAGCAGGGAACTCCAGGCCAGGCAGTCTCACCTCTGTGCCCAGAGATCATGGAGCAGATCCTCCTGCAGGCACTACTGGCTCAGAAGAAGAGTGAAGAGGTGATTGGGAGCAGTCAGCATGGCTTCACCAAGGGCAAATCCTGCCTGACCAACCTGCTGGCCTTCTCTGCACAGGTGACAACATCACTAGCTGAGGGGAGAGCAACTGATGTCATTTGCCTGGAGCTAAGAAAAGCCTTCGACACTGTCCTGCACCACAGCCTGCTCTCCAAACTGGTGACACATGGTGTGATGGGTGACCACTAGATGGATACAGAACTGGCTTGATGGCTGCACCCAGAGAGGGGCTGTCCATGGCTCCATGTCCCAGGGGAGGCCAGGGACAAGCAGAGTCCCTCAGGGATCAGTCCTGGGCCCAGGCTTGTTCAACATCTCTGTGGGTGCCATGGACAGTGGCACTGAGTGCACCCTCAGCAGGTTTGCTGATGACACCAAGCTGTGTGGTGCAGCAGACAGGCTGGAGGGAAGGGATCCATCCAGAGGGAGCTGGGCAGGCTGGAGAGGTGGGCACAAACCAACCTCAGGAGGTTCAACAAGACCAAGGGCAGGGTCCTGCAGCTGGGTGGAGGCAACCCCAGGCACAAATGCAGGCTGGGCAGGGAGTGGCTGGCAAGCAGCCCTGAGGAGAGAGCCTTGGGGGTGCTGGGGGAGGAGAAGCTCAGCAGGAGCTCTCAGTGTGCACTTGCAGCCCAGAAAGCCAACCAGATCCTGGGCTGCAGCAGGAGAAGTGTGGCCAGCAGGGCAAGGGAGGTGATTCTCCCCCTCTGCTCAGCTCTGGGGAGACCCCAGCTGGAGTCCTGCCTCCAGTTCTGGAGCTGCTCTCCTGTGAGGACAGACTGAAGGGGTTGGGGCTGTTCAGTCTGGAGAAGAGAAGGCTCCCAGGTGACCTCATTGTGGCCTTCCAGGATCTGCAGGGGGCTCCAAGAAGGCTGGGGAGGGACTGCTCAGGATCTCAGGCAGTGATAGGACTAGGGGGAATGGAATGAAGTTGGAGGTGGGGAGATTGAGGCTGGAGGTGAGGAGGAGGTGAGGAGGTTCTTCCCCATGAGAGTGGTGAAGGCCTGGAATGGGTTGTGCAGGGAGGTGGTTGGGGCCCTGTCCCTGGAGGTGTTTGCAGCCAGGCTGGCTGAGGCTCTGGGCAGCCTGATGTAGTGTGGGGTGTCCCTGCCCATGGCAGGGGGGTTGGAACTGGCTGATCCTTGTGGTCCCTTCCAACCCTGACTGATACTATGATACTATGAAGATCAGACAAAGCAGCTCTGGCCTAATACTCCCTGCCATGTCCACTGCCCTGCAAGCTTCAGGATGACTTTGGTCTGTGACCAGTGGCTGGCAACAAATGTAGAGTCTGTGCTTTACCTGAAAGCCCAGAAGAGGCAGAGCCACACTCCACTTGGTTTCCTACATCACTTTCACAAGGGCAACCACCCTTCCCCCCAGCTCTACCTCCAACTCTTCTTCTAGAATGGATCTCTTGAGCCTTCTGCAAGTTCCCCTGTGAAGATCCCCTGAATTTCTGCTGCTTTGCTGCTCCTGGCCTTCTATCAGATACCCCAGGGCATGAATATTTGCACACACGGACCTGGTGTCGGCAGTACCCATTTAGAAGCCACCCTTTCAGCTTCCTCTTGCCAAGGAGATTCATCTGTTGCTGTTGCAGCAGCATGTGTAAGAGAGAAGCCTCCATGAAGCATGACCATGACTATTCAGAGCCATGCAACCCCCTCCTAAGCTCTTCCACACAAAGCAGTGCACCCAGGTGGCCAAGGAGGCCACCAACATCCTGACTTAGATCAGGACTAGTGAGGCCAGCAGGACCAGGGCAGGGATTGTTCCCCTGTACTGGGTACTGGTGAGGTCACACCTCGATTCCTGGGCTCAGTTTTGGCCCCCTTACTCCAAGAAGGACATTGAGGTGCTGGAGCAGGTCCAAGAAAGGACAAGGAAGCTGTGGAAGGGCCTGGAGAACAGGGCTGGTGAGGAGCAGCTGAGGGAACTGGGGGTGTTCAGTCTGGAGAAAAGAAGGCTATGGGGAAACCTTCTCACTCTCCACAACTCCCTGAAAGCAGGCTTGAAGTGAGGTGTGGGTCAGTCTCTCCTCCCAAGGAACAAGTGAGAGGACAAGAGGAAACAACTGCCAAGCTGTGGCAGGGGAGGCTTAGTTTGGCACAAAGTCTTTCCTGAAGGAGTGGTTAGGCCCCGGACCAGGCTGCCCACGACAGTCCTCACCCCTGGAGGGGGTTCAAAGCTGTGGAGATGTGGTGCTGAGATACATGGTTTAGTGGTGAGCTGGCAATGGTGGGTTAATATGGGACTTAATGACCTCAAAGGGCTTTTCCAACCTAAGTGACCCTATGAAACCACATCTTGCTGCTCTGCTGTGCCTCCTTGGGCAGGAAGCCCTTCAGTCCAGCTTTAGCTCTGCTTGGAGCAGAAGCAGTGAGCAGAGAAGGGGTAATGGTTGGACCTGATGACCTCAAAGGGCTTTTCCAACCTAAGTGACCCTATGAAACCACATCTTGCTGCTCTGCTGTGCCTCCTTGGGCAGGAAGCCCTTCAGTCCAGCTTTAGCTCTGCTTGGAGCAGAAGCAGTGAGCAGAGAAGGGGTAATGGTTGGACCTGATGACCTCAAAGGGCTTTTCCAACCTAAGTGACCCTCTGAAACCACATCTTGCTGCTCTGCTGTGCCTCCTTGGGCAGGAAGCCCTTCAGTCCAGCTTTAGCTCTGCTTGGAGCAGAAGCAGTGAGCAGAGAAGGGGTAATGGTTGGACCTGATGATCTCAAAGGGCTTTTCCAACCTGAAGGGTTCTCTGATTCTATGCTCAGGCAACACTCATAACCACAACCCCATTTTAGAAGGGGCCAACTTAGTTCTCCCCTTAAAACCCAAAAGCATAAACCCCTCAAACTCACACGGCCCAAAGCTTCCTCTTTAGGTTTCACCTTTGCTTTGGGTGGGATCTTGCCAACTCCACATGCTGGCCAAACATCAACTAACAGAATGATGACATCTAGAGTCTCCTCAGGACTGAACCCCACAGGGATCTGAGCAATGCCTTCACCACCTCACTTCCAATTGTCAGCTCTCTAGAGCCATGGCAAAGGTGGACACAAACGAGGGACTTTTGACAAGGCCTTGGTGGGATAGGAGGAGAGGGAATGGATTCAAGTTTGAGGAGGGCAGGTCAAGACTGGTGATGAGGAAGAAACTCTTTAGAATGAGGCAGAAATTCATTAGAATGAGGAATGGGAGACACAGGAACAGGTTGCCCAGGGAGGTGCCCTCTCCAGGGAGGTGTTCAAGGCTAGGTTGGATGAGGCCTTGAGCAACCTGGGCTGGTGGAAGGTATCATAGTATCAGTCAGGGTTGGAAGGGACCACAAGGATCAGCCAGTGCCAACCCCCCTGCCATGGGCAGGGACACCCCACACTACATCAGGCTGCCCAGAGCCTCAGCCAGCCTGGCTGCAAACACCTCCAGGGACAGGGCCCCAACCACCTCCCTGCACAACCCATTCCAGGGCTTCACCACTCTCATGGGGAAGAACTTCCTCCTCACCTCCAGCCTCAATCTCCCCACCTCCAGCTTCATTCCATTCCCCCTACTCCTATCACTGCCTGAGATCCTGAGCAGTCCCTCCCCAGCCTTCTTGCAGCCCCCTGCAGATCCTGGAAGGCCACAATGAGGTCACCTGGGAGCCTTCTCTTCTCCAGACTGAACAGCCCCAACTCCTTCAGTCTGTCCTCACAGGAGAGGTGCTCCAGCCCTCTGCTCATCCTCCTGGCCCTGCTCTGCACACCTTCCAGCACCTCCACATCCCTCTTGCAATAGGGGCTCCAGAACTGGAGGCAGGACTCCAGCTGGGGTCTCCCCAGAGCTGAGCAGAGGGGGAGAATCACCTCCCTTGCCCTGCTGGCCACACTTCTCCTGCTGCAGCCCAGGCTCTGGTTGGCTTTCTGGGCTGCAAGTGCACACTGAGAGCTCCTGCTGAGCTTCTCCTCCCCCAGCACCCCCAAGGCTCTCTCCTCAGGGCTGCTTGCCAGCCACTCCCTGCCCAGCCTGCATTTGTGCCTGGGGTTGCCTCCAGCCAGCTGCAGGACCCTGCCCTTGGTCTTGTTGAACCTCCTGAGGTTGGCTCGTGCCCACCTCTCCAGCCTGCCCAGCTCCCTCTGGATGGATCCCTTCCCTCCAGCCTGTCTGCTGCACCACACAGCTTGGTGTCAGCAGCAACCCTGCTGAGGGTGCACTCAGTGCCACTGTCCATGGCACCCACAGAGATGTTGAACAAGCCTGGGCCCAGGACTGATCCCTGAGGGACTCTGCTTGTCCCTGGCCTCCCCTGGGCCATGGAGCCATGGACAGCCACTCTCTGGGTGCAGCCATCAAGCCAGCTCTGTATCCATCTGGTGGTCACCCATCACACCCATGTGTCACCAGCCTGGAGAGCAGGCTGTGGTGCAGGACAGTGTTGGAGGCTTTGCTCAGGCCCAGGGAAAGGACATCAGTTGCTCTCCCCTCAGCTATTGATGTTGTCACCTGTGCAGAGAAGGCCACTAGGTTTGTCCCTGCCCCTGGCATGGGGGTTGGAACTGGATGCTCTTCAAGGTCCCTTCCAACCTAAACCATTCTAAGAACCTACCAAAGGAAAGCACAGAAAACACTTCACCAGGAACAACAAAGCCAGGGGGAGCAGAGGTAGACAGGAACTAAAACACTAGCAAAGGAAGTCTTGGAAAGGCCAAGAGTCAGCCAGCAGTGGGGCTTCCAGCAGCAAGGGAATCCCAGAGCACCTCCTGAAGTGCCTTTTCCAGTTCCAAAAGCCAGCTTTACCCCAGGTACTGTGAGGAAGCCATCACACTGCCACCCACTAGCAGCCCTCATGCAGATGGGAGGCAGTGGTCCAGCAGTGCTTATCCCCATAAAGAAGAAGAGAGCTGAATCTCTTCCCTCCTCCTCCCCTCCTCCCCCTCCCCTCCTCCTCAGGTGTCCAGGGGGTATTTATTAAACTCCCAGCTCCACTCAGTCCCACCAAAGGCTAATGACTTATTTCTCTACAGGCAGCTCTCAGAAGCTACAGCAGAGAAATCGAACCTCAACCAGCAGCTGATGGGGGCCAATTAGGTGGAGATTTCTCCAAAGCAGCAAAGGGACCGAGGAGAAACAGCAACAAAGGGGCAGAGGAGAAACAGCAACAAAAGGAATGCTTGCATAGCCATTTAGAGCTGTTTCCATAGCACTATCAAATCCTTCAGTGGTTTCCAAGTGCCAGGGATGCCAGCGTAACAAAAGATGACAGGCTGCAAGGCCTTCATACAACCCCAGGGCAAAACATTCTGGGTTAGGTACCAAGAGAGTGAGGGAGATGCACCAACTGCCCCAACCCACACCACAGCTTCAGCCCTGACTTGGTTTGCTGTCTCACAGAAGCTTGGTGACACGAGCTTCACAGTTCACAGAATGCTTTGGCTTGGAATAGGTCTTAAAGATCATCCCAGTTCTAAGCATCCTGCCATGGGCAGGGACCCCTCCCCCCAGCCCAGGCTGCTCAAGGCCTCATCCAGCCTGGTCCTGAGCACCTCCAGGCAGGAGGCAGCCACAGCCTCCCTGGGCAGCCTGTGCCAGGCTCTCCCCAGCCTCCTGCCTACAATTTCCTCCTCATCTCCAGTCTCAGTCTCCCCTCTCCCAGCTCAAAGCCATTGTCCCTCCTCCTGTCACTCCCAGCCCTTGTCCAAAGTCCCTCCCCAGCTCCACTGCAGCCCCTTCAGGTACTGCAGGCTGCTCTAAAGTCTCCCTGAAGCCTTCTCATCTCCAGGCTGCACAGCCCCAACCCTCCCAGCCTGGCCCCACAGGGGAGTTTCTCCAGCCCTCTGATCACCTCTGTGGCCTCCTCTGGACCCTCTCCCACAGTTCCATTTCCCTCTTATGCTGGGGGCACCAGCACTGGTGGGGTCTGAGCAGAGCAGTGGGGCAGAATCCCCTCCCTGTGCTGCTGCTCTCCCTGCTCTGGCTGCAGCTCAGCACACAGCTGCCAGCAACCATTGCTGGCTCCTGGGGAGTTTGTCACCAACTGACACCCCCAAGTCCTTCTCCTCCAGACTGCTTCCAAGCCACTCCTCACCCATCCTGGATTTGTGCTTGCCTCTCCCAGGTACCTTGTGACCTTAATCCCCCACTACCACCCTCACCCTTTCACTCCCCTTCACTCCAGCAGCCAACACAGGAGGTTGTGCAGCTCTGTGCACAGCACTGGTTTCACACCCACCAGATGAGATTTGGCTTTGCAGCAGCAAGACCATGCTACTGGACCCTCCAGGGCTCCCCAGAGTGCTTTAATTGGGGCAGGCCATGGGCATTAAGGCAGACCTAACACCCAAGGCTGCCCCTATTACACTTCTGGTTCCACACTGAGGGGTAAAAGCAATTTCTCATTCCATGAGGCCCTTCAGGCCAGGATTAGAGAGAACCTACACTTAATGCCTCCTACCAGGCTACTCAGCTCTTCCTAGGCTGAACTTGTGGTGCCTGCAAATCTCTCCCTCTTCTATGGCTGCTTTTGTTCTTGACAGCAGCAAGGGCTCCTTTTTGGTGCACCCAGGCTTCTGGAATGCATTAACACTTCACTTTCACACACTGTGGATGAGAAGCTGCTTCCAGCAGCCAACATCTCAAACAGGCAGGAAAGCTGGGGGTGGGGTGGGGGTTGGAGTTTAAAGGAAAAAGCAGCTATTTTTTTGGCACATCTTATCCACCTCCCTCATTAATAGCTGACTGGAGAGGCCAAACCTGAAAAGCTTAGAGGCTGCAACGAGGAGAAAAGAACAACCACCACGTAACAGTTGCTAGGTTGACTTTCACGTTGCAAATGCAAAAGAACAGTGGCAGAAGTTGCTGAGCTCATTTGCATTTTCACCCTAAGCAGGGAAAACTTCTTGGGGAAGCAGCCCCTCCCCTCCTGCAGCACCCCACAGCTTCACAGACAGGGCAAGACAGTGCCTTGAAACACCACAGGATCAGAAGAGGGCTTGGCTTGGCTTGGAAGAGACCTGAAAAAGCATCCAGGTCCAACCCCTCCACCCCCCCTGCCAACACCTCCTACTAGACTCCATCCTACCTGCCTTTGAATACATCCAGGCTTCAGAGCCTCCACAGCTTCTCTGGGCAACCTGTGCCACTGCCTCAGCACAGTCTCACAGTAACACCAAGGTTGGAAGAGACCTCAAGGATCATCGAGTCCAACCTGGCACCACAGACTTGGTGCCAGACCATGGCACCAAGTGCCACATCCAATCCCCTCTTGAACACCTCCAGGGATGGGGACTCCACCATCTCCCTGGGCAGCACATCCCAAGGGCCAACAACTCTCCCTGTGAAGAACTTTCTCCTCCCCTCCAGCCTAAACTTCCCCTTCAGGAAGAGGAGCAAGAAGGTCTCCCCTCAGACTCCTTTTCTCCTGACTGAACAACACTGACTTGGGAAACCTGTTTGTGACCATGGATGACACTCAAGATCTTGAGAAAGGCCCTGAAACTAAATGCCAAACAGGCACTTGGAGAACTGGCACAGCTTGAGACTGTGTCCCCTTGTTCTGGTGCTGCTAGCCTGGGACCAACTTCTGCCTGTCTACAACCTCCAGGGAGTTGCAGAGAGCAAGAAGGTCTCCCCTGAGCCTCCTCTTCTCCAGGCTAAGCAACCCCAGCTCCCTCAGCCTCTCCTCACAGGGCTGTGCCCCAGACCCCTCCCCAGCTTTCTTGCCCTTCTCTGGACACCTTCCAGCATCCCAACCTCTTTCCTAACCTGAGGGGCCCAGAGCTGGACACGTTGGAAGAGACCTTTGAGATCATCCAGTCCAACCTATCCCCCAGCACCATCTGATCAACTCAACCACGGCACCAAGCACCCCAGCCAGTCCCTCCCTGAACACCTCCAGGGATGGGGACTCCACCACCTCCCCGCTGCTGCTAAGCCCCCAGCAGCGCTAAGCCCTCTCCCCGCTGCGGGGGGCCGAGCCGAGCTACGCCTTCCCTGGCGGGGCAGGGGAGGCAGAGCAGCAAAGGGCTCCCAGCAGCCTGCTGCTGCCCCCTCTGGAGGCTCTGCAGGTACCTTCTCCCCAGGCCGAATGCTGCCGCACTTGAGGAGGTTGATGTCGGCCTTGCAGTCGTCCATGAAGCCGCAGATCAGGCGGTAGTCGCTGAAGATGATGGCTGTCATCTTGGTGATGTACTGGTGGCACTGGTACTCCGTGATGTTCCCCCTGTGGTCCACCAGGCAGGACACCAGGAAGCCTTTCCCCACGGGCTCATCTGCACATTCCTTGATCTGTTGCCCAAGGGGAACAAGGTGAAAAGCAGCTGCTGAGTTTAACCTGCCTGTTGAAAAGGCAATCCAAAGCACAACCCCACCCCCCCCCCGCCAAAGCCAAACCAGCTGAAAGCTGAACAGGAGCCAGCAGTGTGCCCAGGGGGCCAAGAAGGCCAAGGGCATCCTGGCCTGCATCAGGAAGAGTGTGGCCAGCAGGAGCAGGGAGCTCATTCTGCCCCTGTGCTAAGCACTGGTTTTGGGGGTGAGGGGAATGCTCCTTTGACAAAGCTTTCTTTAGAATGCTGAGTAGGATAGGGTAGGATAGGATAGGATAGGATAGGAATGGAATGGAATGGAATGGAATGGAATGGAATGGAATGGAATGGAATGGAATGGAATGGAATGGAATGGAATGGAATGGAATGGAATGGACCAAGTTGGAAAAGACCTTTGAGATCATCCAGCCCAACCTATCCCCCAGCACCATCTGATCAACTCAACCATGGCACCAAGCACCCTATCCAGGCTCTTCCTAAACACCTCCAGGGATGGGGACTCCACCACCTCCCCAGGCAGCACAGCCCAAGGGCCAATCTCTCTTGCTGGGAAGAACTTCTTCCTAACCTCCAGCCTGACCCTCCCCTGGCACAGCTTGAGACTGTGTCCTCTTGTTCTGGTGCTGCTTGCCTGTAACAAGAGCCCAACCCCCACCCGGCTCCAACCTCCCTGCAGGGAGTTGCAGAGAGCAAGAAGGTCTCCCCTGAGCCTCCTCCTTTCCAGGCTAAGCAACCCCAGCTCCCTCAGCCTCTCCTCACAGGGCTGTGCCCCAGACCCCTCCCCAGCTTTCTTGCCCTTCTCTGGACACCTTCCAGCAGCTCAACCTCTTTCCTAACCTGAGGGGCCCAGAGCTGGACACAGGACTCAAGGGGTGGCCTAACCAGTGCAGTGTACAGGGGCAGGATGAACTCCCTGCTCCTGCTGGCCACACTCTTCCTGATGCAGGCCAGGATGCCCTTGGCCCTCCTGGCTGCCTGGGCACACTGCAGGCTCCTGTTCAGCCTACCATCAACCAGCACCCCCAGCTCCCTCTCTGCCTGGCTGCTCTCAGCCACTCTGACCCCAGCCTGGAGCTCTGCCTGGGGTTGCTGTGGCCAAAGTGCAGCCCCTGGCACTTGGCTGTGTTCAATCTCCTGCCCTTGGCCTCTGCCCATCTGCCCAGCCTGGCAAGGTCCCTCTGCAGAGCTCTCCTCCCCTCTCACAGCTCAACTCCTGCCCCCAGCTTGCTGTCAGCTGCAAACTCACTGCTGCTGGACTCCATCCCCTCCTCCAGATCATCAATGAAGATATTGAACAGGCTGGGGCCCAGCACTGCTCCCTGGGGGACACCACTGGGGCCTGGCTGCCAGCTGGATTACACCAGCCCTAAATCATACTTGGACACCCCATGCTCCCCAATCTCCCCCCAGTCCCCATTAGCCACCTGACCTCCTAAACCAGAACAGTTTTGGCTCAAAGCAGGACTGATTTCAAAAGGCAGCACAGTATTTATTGAACTGTTCATTAACTTGCTGGGAGCTGAAGCTGAAGAGGGAAAATCCTCCTCCAATTCATTTTTATCAGGCTCTTACCAGGAACTGATTGCTGGCAGTAAAGCATTTTGCTGCCTGGCCTGAAATAACTCCAAAGGCTAACAAATAGCTGAGGGCTGGGGCAGGGGTTTGAAGAGCAGTGGACAGGAACAGACAGGTCCCCAAGACAAATCACAGCCTCAGCTGCTCAGGGGAGCAGAGAGGGAGAGGCAAAATGGCACCTCTGGAAGGAACAGATGCTGGTGGCTCTGACAGCCTCTGCCCAAAGGAAGGGGAAAACATGGCTAAGGATGTGCCCTGAGGAATCCTACAGCAGGGGCAGGGCAGTGGCTTGCTCCAAGGAGTACTGAGATTGCACTCACTAACAACACAATTCCTCCTGGAGTGAGGCCAGAGGAGGCCACAAAGGTGATCCCAGGGCTGGAGCAGCTCTGCTGGGAGCACAGGCTGAGGGAGCTGGGGCTGTGCAGCCTGGAGGGGAGAAGTCTCTGGGAGGACCTTAGAGCTGCTTTCCAAGACCTGAAGGGATCCTGCAGGAAGGCTGCAGTGGGACTCTCCCTAAGGGTGCCTAGAGACAGGACAAGGGGTTTGAAGCTGAGGGTTAGGCTGGAGCTCAGGAAGAAGCTCTTCTGTACAAGTGTAGTGAGACTCTGGCACAGGCTGCCCAGGGAGGCTGGGGATGCCTCCTCCCTGGGGGTGTTCAAGGCCAGGTTGGATGAGGCCTCAAACAGAGCAGTCTAGCTGAGAGGTGGCCCTGTCCATGGCAGGGAGGTTGGAGCAGAGGATCTCTTCCAACCTGAGCCAATCTAGGACTCCATGAGTTTAACCCTGAGGAGCCCGAGGGGAAATTCTGGCCCAGCTTCGGCATCCCCCCTTCAGGAGTAAGCTGAACATCTCAGGCACCCTGATGCTGCAAGCAGGTGTGACAGGCAGACAGAAGAGCTCAGCAGTGCCACTTCTTCAAGCAGCAGGCACATGGCTGGAGTTGATTACACCAGAGATGTGCTCCTGATCAAACACTGCAGGGCTCATCCATCCCCAGCGAGCTCCGTGGCGATCGATAGGGACAGGCAGGCTCAGAGCCCAAGCAAGGGCAGGGCTAAGGGAGCCCTCTCATCACTGCTCAGCTGACAACCTGCAATCCTCATGATGGAAATACAGAGCACTGCTGAGGAGAGTCCAGCAAGGGCTCCAAAGATGCTGAGGGGTCTGGAGCACCTCTGTGAGGAGCAAAGGCTGAGAGCCCTGGGGCTGAGCACCTGAAGAGCAGCCCCAGGGATGGGGACTCCACCACCTCCCTGGGCAGCACATCCCAAAGGCAAACCTCTCCTCCTGTGAAGAGCTTCTTCCTAACATCCAGCCAGCAGTGTGCCCAGGGGCCAAGAAGGCCAAGGGCATGCTGGCCTGCAGCAAGAAAAGTGTGGCCAGCAGGAGCAGGGAGCTCATCCTGCCCTGTGCTCAGCACTGCTCAGGCCACCCCTTGAGTCCTGTGTCCAGCTCTGGGCTCCTGAGGTTAGGAAAGAGGTTGAGCTGCTGGAAGGTGTCCAGAGAAGGGCAAGAAAGCTGGGGAGGGGTCTGGGGCACAGCCCTGTGAGGAGAGGCTGAGGGAGCTGGGGTTGCTTAGCCTGGAAAAGAGGAGGCTCAGGGGAGACCTTCTTGCTCTCTGCAACTCCCTGCAGGGAGGTTGGAGCCAGGTGGGGGTTGGGCTCTTCTCCCAGGCACCCAGAACAAGAGGACACAGTCTCAAGCTGTGCCAGGGGAGGTTTAGGCTGGAGGTTAGGAAGAAGTTCTTCCCAGCAAGAGAGATTGGCCCTTGGGATGTGCTGCCCAGGGAGGTGGTGGAGTCCCCATCCCTGGAGGGGTTTAGGCAGAGCCTGGCTGAGGCCCTTGGTGCCATGGTTGAGTTGATCAGATGGTGCTGGGGGATAGGTTGGGCTGGATGATCTCAAAGGTCTTTTCCAACCTGGTAAATCCTATTCTATTCTAAACCTGGACATCAGGAGGAAGCTCTGCAGAGCCAAAGTGGGGAGACACTGGAACAGGTTGCCCAAGGAGGTGGTTGAGGCCCCATCCACGGAGACACTCAAGATCAGCCTTGAATGCCTGGGCAGCCTGCTCTAGTTGGAAGTGATCCTGCTGCCTGCAGGGGGGTTGGACAAGATGCCCTTGGAGTGTCCCTTCCAGCCTGATGCACCCTGTGAAGCTCTGCTTTTGCACAAAAGGATTTTCCTACCTGCATTTTGCAACATTTCACCCCCAGAGCCTGGTCACCAGCAAGCAAAGCCCAAGCTGTGAGTGGCAATTCAGCTGTTGAAGGGGCAGTTACAAGAGTCACTGAATGCAGTGAGGAAGGGCAGGTCCTGCCTGACCAACCTGATCTCCTCCTATGAGCAGGTGACCTGCCTGGTGGCTGTGGGGCAGGCTGTGGATGTGGTCTGCCTGGACTTCAGCAACAGATACCACCCCCCACAGCAAGCTCCTTGCCAAGCTGTCAGCCCCTGGCTGGGACAGCAGCACTCTGAGCTGGGTGAGGAAGTGGCTGGAGGCTGAGCCCAGAGAGTGGTGGTGAATGGTGCCACAGCCAGCTGGCAGCCAGGCACCAGTGCTGTGCCCCAGGGAGCAGTGCTGGGCCCTGTGCTCTTTAACATCTTCACTGATGATCTGGAGGAGGGGATGGAGTCCAGCAGCAGTACATTTGCAGCTGACACCAAGCTGGGGCAGGAGTTGATCTGCTGGAGGGTAGAGAGGCTCTGCAGAGGGACCTTGCCAGGCTGGGCAGATGGGCAGAGGCCAGGGGCAGGAGATTGAACACAGCCAAGTGCCAGGGGCTGCACATTGGCCACAGCAACCCCAGGCAGTGCTCCAGGCTGGGGGCAGAGTGGCTGAGAGCAGCCAGGCAGAGAGGGACCTGGGGGTGCTGGTTGATGGTAGGCTGAACATGAGCCTGCAGTGTGCCCAGGCAGCCAGGAGGGCCAATGGCATCCTGGCCTGCAGCAGGAGCAGTGTGGCCAGCAGGAGCAGGGAGGTCATTGTGCCCCTGTACACTGCACTGGTTAGGCCACCCCTTGAGTCCTGTGTCCAGTTCTGGGCTCCTCAGGTTAGGAAAGAGGTTGAGCTGCTGGAAGGTGTCCAGAGAAGGGCAAGAAAGCTGGGGAGGGGTCTGGGGCACAGCCCTGTGAGGAGAGGCTGAGGGAGCTGGGGCTGCTTAGCCTGGAGAGGAGGAGGCTCAGGGGAGAGAGACCTCCTTGCTCTCTGCAACTACCTGAAGGGAGGTTGTAGCCAGGCAGAGGTTGGTCTCTTCTCCCAGGCACCCAGCACCAGAACAAGAGGACACAGTCTCAGGCTGCACCAGGGGAGGTTCAGGCTGGAGGTCAGGAGGAAGTTTTACACGGAGAGAGTGATTGCCCATTGGAATGTGCTGCCTGGGGAGGTGGTGGAGTCACCATCCTGGAGGTGTTCAGGAGGAGACTTGATGGGGTGCTTGGTGCCATGGTTGAGTTGATTAGGTGGTGTTGGATGATAGGTTGGACTGGATGATCTTGAAAGGTCTCTTCCAACCTGCTTTATTCTATTCTATTCTAGTCTATTCTATTCTATTCTCTGGGTGAGAATGGACCTTTAAAGCTCATCCAGTCCAACCCCTCTGCAGTCACCAGGGACATCTGCAACTAGAGGCTGCTTACAGACCCAAATAACCTGACCTGCCATGGCTCCAGGGATGGAGCATCTCCCACCTCTCTGGGCAAGCTGGGCCAGGCTCTCTCCACCCTCAATGTCAAACATTTCTTCCTCCTCTCCACTCTCAATCTCCCTCTCTCAGCTCAAACCATCACCTCTTGTCCTATCACAGCAGGCCCTGCTCAGAAGCCTGTCCCAGCTTTCTTCTCAGCCCCTTTAAGCCCTGAAAGGCCACCAGAAGGTCTCCCTGGAGGCGTCTCCAGGCTGCCTGGCCTCAAGGCAGCTACTGAAATCAGTTCCTGTCTGCTGCTGTGTCCAGTGTGAGACTTCCCCAGGGCCTGCTACAGCATCAGTGGTGACATCATTGCCACCAGGGGCTGTGTTCCATAGTGGTTTGCATCTGTTTAGAATAGAATAGAATAGAATAGAATAGAATAGAATAGAACCTTCAAGACCCATCAACCAATCCAACACCACCTAACCAACTCAACCATGGCACCAAGCACCCCATCAAGTCTCCTCCTGAACACCTTCAGGGATGGGGACCCCACCACCTCCCTGGGCAGCACATCCCAAGGGCCAACAACTCTCTCTGTGTAGAACTTCCTCCTAACCTCCAGCCTAAACCTCCCCTGGCACAGCTTGAGACTGTGTCCTCTTGTTCTGCTGCTGGCTGCCTGGGAGAAGAGACCAACCTCTACCTGTCTACAACTTCCCTGCAGGGAGTTGGAGAGAGTAATAAGGACTCCCCTGAGCCTCCTCTTCTCCAGGCTAAGCAACCCCAGCTCCCTCAGCCTCTCCTCACAGGGCTGTGCCCCAGACCCCTCCCCAGCTTTCTTGCCCTTCTCTGGACACCTTCCAGCAGCTCAACCTCTTTCCTAACCTGAGGAGCCCAGAGCTGGACACAGGACTCAAGGGGTGGCCTAACCAGTGCAGTGTCCAGGGGCACAATGACCTCCCTGCTCCTGCTGGCCACACTCTTCCTGATGCAGGCCAGGATGCCATTGGCCTTCCTGGCCCCCTGGGCACACTGCAGGCTCATGTTCAGCCTACCATCAACCAGCACCCCCAGCTCCCTCTCTGCCTGGCTGCTCTCAGCCACTCTGCCCCCAGCCTGTAGCACTGCCTGGGGTTGCTGTGGCCAATGTGCAGCCCCTGGCACTTGGCTGTGTTCAATCTCCTGCCCCTGGCCTCTGCCCATCTGCCCAGCCTGGCAAGGTCCCTCTGCAGAGCATTCCTACCCTCTCACAGCTCAACTCCTGCCCCCAGCTTGCTGTCAGCTGCAAATTTACTGCTGATGGACTCCATCCCCTCCTCCAGATCATCAATGAGGATATTGATCAGGCTGAGGCCCAGCACTGCTCCCTGGGACACACCACTGGTGCCTGGCTGCCAGCTGGCTGTGGCACCATTCACCACCACTCTCTGGGCTCAGCCTCCAGCCAGTTCCTAACCCAATTCAGTGTGCTCCCATCCAAGCCAGGGGCTGACAGCTTGGCCAGGAATTTGCTGTGGGGGATGGTGGCAAAGGCCTTGCTGAGGTCCAGGCAGACCACATCCACAGCCTGCCCCACAGCCCCCAGGCAGTCATCTGATCATGGAAGGAGCTCAGGTTGCTCAGGCAGGACCTGCCCTTCCTAACTCCATGCTGGCTGGGCCTGAGCCCTTGGCCATCCTGTCATTTCATTGTTCTTATTTCCACCCCAGCTGGTTCAGTTTCTCTCCCAACCCATCAGTCTCTCTCTCCTTCATTCCCTTTCTCTTCCCTTTGGGAGAACAGAGGGCCTCCCAGACAGCATCTGACACTCATTCAGGGGCAGGCCCAGCCCTGACCCTTGGCACTGATGGTAAAGAAAGTGGCAGCAGAACTGGATTTGGGAGAACAATCTGCTCTCCATGCCACTGATCCATGCTTTCAAGAGGCTCAACCTCCCAAAGCCACAGGGGCCCCAGCAGTTAAGAGCAACCTGCTTATTGCAGCCTGCTTATTGTTTTCTAAGCAAGTTTCTGGTCAAGTGAGGTTGCTGTGGTTTGGATGCCCAGATGATGTTTTTCAGAGCATGGTTTAATGACTGAATTAAGTCAGCTGAAGGCTCTGCTGCTAGGAAGAGCTTTGCATCCACTGCCTGCCCTCAAGCCCAGCTGCCAACTACCCCAAACCAAAAGGAAGAAGCAGCCTCAGCTCAGCTCCTGCACAGCTGAGCACACAGCCTCAAGAGCTGAAGCATGAGCACAAGGAAAGAAATGATTCATCAAGTAACCTTTGAAGCTGGACTGAGCTGCCCAGAGAGGTTGTGGAGTCTCCTTCTCTGGAGACTTCTAAAACCTGTCTGGATGTGCTCCTGGGTGACCCTGCTTTGGCAGGGGGGTGGGACTGGATGATCTCCCCAGCTCCCTTCCAACCCCTAACATTCTGTGAGTCTGTATTGATGGCTGAGATTCAGAGGAGTAACTTCTGCTGCAACCTAAAAAGGGAATGCTCCTGACAGTCTGCTTGGAGTAATTAAACACTTAGCCTCAAAGGAAAAAGGCCCAGTTGACCCACAGCCTCCCTGGGCAGCCTGTGTCAGACTCTCACCACCCCCACACTGAAGAACTCCTTCCTCAGCTCCACTCTGACCCTGCTCTGCCTCAGCTTCAAACCCTTCCCCCTTGGCCCCTCTAGATAAAGAGCTCTGATTCTGGGTCACAGAGCAGAAGGGGGATTGGTACTTTTCAGATGCTTCAGCAGAGTCAGGACTCAGGAGTCAGAGAACCATGGAAGGGACCTCAGAGATTATCCACTCCAACCTCCCTACCACAGGCAGGGACACCTCTCAAACAGACTTGGCTGCTCTAGGCCTTCACCAACCTGGCTTTGAACACCTCCAGGGAGGGAGCATCCACAACCTCCCTGGGCAACCTCTTCCAGACTCTCACCACCCTCCCACTCAAGAACTTCTTCCTCAGCTCCACTCTGACCCTGCTCTGCCTCAGCTTCAAACCCTTCCCCCTTGGCCTGGCTCTAGACATCCTCAGCAAAAGTCTCTCTGCAGCCTCCCTTCAGCTATTGCAAGGCAGCTCTAAGGTCCTCCCAGGAGTCTTCTCCTCTCCAGGCTGCACACCCCCAGCTCCTTCTGCCTATCCTCACAGCCCATTGCATTCTATTTCTATTCCATTCCATTCCATTCTATTCTACTCTATTATATTCCACTCTATTTCTATTCCATTCCATTCCATTCCTTTCTATTCCATTCCATTCTATTTCCATTCCATTCCATTCTATTCCATTCCATTCTATTTCCATTCCATTCCATTTCCATTCCATTCCATTTCTATTCCATTCCCATTCCATTCCATTTCCACTCCATTTCTATTCCATTCCATTTCTATTCCATTCCATTTCTATTCCATTTCCATTCCAAGTCCATTCTATTTCTAGTCCATTCTATTCCTTTCTATTCCATTCCATTTCCATTCCATTCCATTTCCATTCTATTCTACTCTACTCCATTCCATTTCTATTCCATTCCATTCCATCCTATTTCTATTCCATTCCATCTTATTTCTATTCCATTCCATTTCTATTCCATTCCATTCCAACCTATTTCTATTCCATTCCATTCCATCCTATTTCTATTCCATTCCATTTCTATTCCATTCCATTCCATCCTATTTCTATTCCATTCCATTTCTATTCCATTCCATTCCAACCTATTTCTATTCCATTCCATTCCATCCTATTTCTATTCCATTCCATTTCTATTCCATTCCATTCCAACCTATTTCTATTCCATTCCATTCCATCCTATTTCTATTCCATTCCATTTCTATTCCATTCCATTCTATTTCTAGTCCATTCCATTTCCGTTCCATTTCCATTCCATTCCATTTCCATTCCATTCCATTTCCATTCCATTTCTATTCCATTCCATTTCTATTCCATTCCATTGCTATTTCTAGTCTATTCTATTCCTTTCTATTCCATTCCATTCCATTTCCATTCCATTCCATTTCTATTCCATTCCATTCTATTTCTAGTCCGTTCCATTTCCATTCCATTCCATTTCCATTCCATTTCTATTCCATTCCATTTCTATTCCATTCCATTGCTATTTCTAGTCTATTCTATTCCTTTCTATTCCATTCCATTGCATTTCCATTCTATTCCATTTCTATTCCATTCCATTCCATTCCATTTCCATTCCTTCAATTCTATTCTATTGTAGTCTAGTCTACTCCACTCTATTCTATTCCATTCCATTTCTAGTCCATTCTATTCCATCCTATTTCTGTTCCATTCCATTCTATTTCTATTCCATTCTATTCCCTTCTATTCCATTCCATTTCTATTCCATTCCATTCCATTTCTATTCCATTCCCTTCCCATTCCATTCCATTTCTATTCCATTCCCTTCCCATTCCATTCCATTTCTATTCCATTCCATTCCCTTCCCATTCCATTCCATTCCCTTCCCTTCCATTCCATCTTATTCTATCCTATCCTACTCTCTTCTCTGCACACTAACTCAGTGTCACAGAGGGAAGCAGGAGGCCTTAGTGCTGCAGCTGCAGTGCTGGCTTTGCCCTCTCTCACCTCTGCAATGGTGGACTTGCAGACTTCTCTGGCCACGGATTCAAACTTAGGATCTGTTGTCAGGTTCAGCTTGTAGTTCCACAGGAGCTAGAGAGACACAGAGAGAGAGACATTGTAGACAGGAGGTTTAAGAACTTCTCATGGAGAATGACAAATATTTTGCTGCAGAAGAGACTGAAAGCTCATTCCTCCCCCCTTCCCCCATCAGTATCATCTGTAGCTATCAAGGCAAAGTCTCCTTGACAACAACTCTGTCCCTTCATCTCTGCAATAATTTTCTCCTCCTGAACAAACCCAGGGCTGTTAAAAAAGTCTCTCCATAAGGTCATGGGCTGACTCACTCAAAGGAAATATGCCTAATGAAGGCAATTTCAGAGCTGAAAGGATAAAACAATTGCCAGCTGCAGCCTGCTGCCTGCTGCCCAGCCAGCAGGGGCTTAAGCCACCACAACCTTTCTGCACTGTGTCTTGTCTGCCTGATGCAAGCTACCCACCAAACCCCCAATGGGAGCAGATCTGAGGCTGAACACCTAATAAGAGCCCACTAGAAAAGGGCAGGAGACAGTGCAGGTGGCCCTTCAGTCACTTCCCTCTGTGAGAGGCTGCAAGCTGGCAGATGAGCTGCCAAGCCTCTCTCCATCATTTCCCTCCAGGCCTGGCTCACTGGAGAGGTCCCAGAGGACTGGAAGCTGCCAGTGTGGTCCCCAGCCACAGGAAGGGTCAGATGGAGGAACCTGGAAACTCCAGGCCTGGCAGCCTGAGCTCAGGGCCAGGGAAAGTGATGGAGCAGATTATCCTGGGGGCAATCACTGCACACCTGAAGCATGGCCAAGGGCTCAGGTCCAGCCAGCATGGGGTTAGGAAGGGCAGGTCCTGCCTGAGCAACCTGAGCTCCTTCCATGCCCAGGGCACTGCCTGGGGGCTGTGGGGCAGGCTGTGGATGTGGTCTGCCTGGGCTGCAGCAAGGCCTTTGCCACCATCGCCCCCAGCAAGCTCCTGGCCAAGCTGTCAGCCCCTGGCTGGGACAGCAGCACTCTGAGCTGGGTGAGGAACTGGCTGGAGGCTGAGCCCAGAGAGTGGTGGTGAATGGTGCCACAGCCAGCTGGCAGCCAGGCCCCAGTGGTGTGCCCCAGGGAGCAGTGCTGGGCCCTGTGTGCTCTTTAACATCTTCATTGATGATCTGGAGAAGGGGGTCGAGTCAGTCAGCAGCAAATTTGCAGCTGACAGCAAGCTGGAGGCAGAGGTTGGTCAGTGAGAGGGCAGAAGGGCTCTGCAGAGGGACCTTGCCAGGCTGGGCAGATGGGCAGAGGCCAACAGGATGGCATTCAACAAGTCCAACTGCCAGGGGCTGCACTTTGGCCACAGCAACCCCAGGCAGAGCTACAGGCTGGGGACAGAGTGGTTGAGAGCTGCCAAAGAGAGAGGGAGCTGGGGGTGCTGATTGACAGCTGCCTGAACAGGAGCCAGCAGTGTGGCCAAGAAGGCCAAGGGCATCCTGGCCTGCAGCAGGAGCAGTGTGGCCAGCAGGAGCAGGGAGCTCATCCTGCCCTGTGCTCAGCACTGCTCAGGCCACCCCTTGAGTCCTGTGTCCAGCTCTGGGCTCCTCAGGCTAGGAAAGAGGTTGAGCTGCTGGAAGGTGTCCAGAGAAGGGCAAGAAAGCTGGGGAGGGGTCTGGGGCACAGCCCTGGGAGGAGAGGCTGAGGGAGCTGGGGTTGCTTAGCCTGGAGAGGAGGAGGCTCAGGGGAGACCTCATTGCTCTCTGCAACTCCCTGCAGGGAGGTTGGAGCCAGGTGGGGGTTGGGCTCTTCTCCCAGGCAGCCAGCAGCAGAACAAGAGGACAGAGTCTCAAGCTGTGCCAGGGGAGGTTCAGGCTGGAGCTTAGGAAGAAGTTCTATACAGAGAGAGAGAGATTGCCCATTGGAATGTGCTGCCCAGGGAGGTGGTGGAGTCCCCATCCCTGGAGGTGTTCAGGAGGGGACTGGATGTGGCACTTGGTGCCATGATCTGGTCATGAGGTCTGTGGTGCCAGGTTGGACCTGATGATCCTCGAGGTCTCTTCCAGCCTTAGTGATACTGTGACAACATTTGGGATGCAGAGAGACTCCAGAGCTCTGGGAGGTTGTTCCTCTAGCTAAACCCAGTGATGCATCAGAGATCAGATGCCTCAAGAAGGATGACTGCTCTTCTAGGAGCCAGAGATGAGCTCATGTGGGAGCCTCAATGCTTTGGGTCACTGTGCAAAAAGAATCAATCTGGGGTTAAGTCCCATCCTGCAGATATACACAGAGCCCAGAGGTCCTCCTGAGGCACCCTGAAGAGAAGAATACAGGGTGGGGGGAGGGGGAGAGAGAGTAAAAGCTCAGCCAATTCTTAGCTGACATCTCCCCCAAGAAAAGCTCCATTAGCTCATTTGGTTTGCCCCAGGACCTTCAGCTGCATTTCAACATCTTGGATTGATAAAAAGAGCTTAAGGACACTTCAAGATTTCATTTGAAGCCAGAGGGCTGCCCCTTGGGCCCAAATCAAATCACAGCACAAAGGTAAAAAAAAGGGTTTGGCCAAAGCTCATTTTGGAGCTCCCATCATAGAGGAAACCCTGGGAGAAGGCAAAAGCAGGCTGGGGCACAAGGACAGCTGCTTCCCATCCCCTCCAGCAAGGTGGAAGCACACAGGCACACACACAGAGGACTGAAAGCAGAGTAACTGCACTGCCTTCCACACCTTGTGGCCTGGCTTTGGAGTTGTGAGAAGTCAAAACAAGGAGAAGGGTGGGGGGGGGAAAGCAGGGGGTTGCAGAGGCATGAAGCTGTAAATAGCACAGAATGATTTGAGTTGGAAGGGAGCTTAAAGCTCACCCAGTTCCAACCCCCTGCCGTGGGGCAGGGACACCTCCCACCAGCCCAGGCTGCTCAAAGCCTCATCCAGCCTGGCCTGGAACACCTCCACAGCCTCACTGGGCAAAGAGGAACCTAATGAGGTTCAACAAGGATCTGCATCTGGGAAGGAATAATAAACACCAGCAGCCCAGGCTGGGAGGTGACCTGCTGGAGGGCAGCCCTGTGGAGTGGGACCTGGGAGTGCTGGTGGACAGGAAGCTCCCCATGGGACAGCAATGAGCCCTGGGGGCCAGGAAGGCCAAGGGGGTCCTGGGGGGCACTCAGCAGAGTGTGGCCAGCAGGGCCAGGGAGCTTCTCCTCCCCCTCTGCTCTGCCCTGCCCTGCCCTGGGGAGGCCACAGCTGGCAGACTGCCTCCAGCTCTGGGCTCCCCAGCTCCAGAGGGACAGGGATCTGCTGCAGAGAGGCCAAGGGAGGGCTCCAAGGCTGCTGAAGGGACTGCAGCACTGCCTGGGCAGGAGAGGCTGAGAGCCCTGGGGGGGTGCAGTGTGCAGAGAAGACTGAGGGGGATCTGAGCAATGTCTCTCAGTATCTTGAGGGGTGAGTGCCAAGTGGAGGGGGCCAAGCTCTTTCTGGTGGTGCACAGCAATAAGACAAGGAACAACAGGTTCAAACTTGAATGAATGTCTATAAACACCTGAGTGCTGAGGTCAGGAAGGAAGGGACAGGGACAGCCTCTGCTCACTGTGCCCTGTGATAGGACAAGAGGCAAGGGATGGAAACTGCAGCCCAGGAGGTTTCACCTCAGCAGGAGGAAGAACTTCTTGGCTGGGAGGCTCCCAGAACCCTGGAGCAGGCTGCCCAGTGAGGCTGTGGAGTTTCCTTCCCTGGAGACTTCCAAGCCCCATCTGGATGTGTTCCTGTGCCCCCTGGGCTGGGTGCTGTGCTCCTGCTCTGGCAGGGGGGGTGGACTGGAAGCTCTCCAGAGGTCCCTTCCAACCCCTAACCTCCTGTGAGCTGTGATCCTGTGCCAGTGACTCCCCACCCTCACTGCAAAGAATTTCTTCCTCATCTCCACTCTCAGTCTCCCCTCTGCCAGCTCCATGCCATTGTCCCTCCTCCAGTCACCCCCAGCCCTTGTCAAAAGCCTCTCCTCAGCTCTCCTGGAGCCCCTGCAGGTACTGGAAGGCTGCTCTAAAGTCTCCTTGGAGCCTTCTCTTCTACAGGGTGAACAACCCCAACTCTCTCAACCTGCCCCCACAGGGGAGGTTCTGCAGCCCTCTGATCCTCTCTGTGCCCTCCTCTGAACCTGCTCCAGTAGCTCCATGTCCCCCTTATGCTGGGGGCCCCAGAACTGGAGGCAGGGCTGCAGGTGGATAGGGTTTGCTGTGACAGAATGCAAAGGAGAGAAGCCAAGGGGAAACCTAAGCCCAGCCTTAGCTCTGATGATTATTTTGTGTGTGTGTAGAGTCTTGGGATTTGAAGAGTCAGCCTGACAGCCTGAAAACTGGCTAACAGTTTGCTCACTGTTAAACCACAGTGCTGAGAGGAAATCTGTTCCAAGAGCAGCCAAAGTGGCTCAAAACTGCCTCTAAATATCACACCCCCACAGCATCTTCTGAGCCAGTCGAAGAGTTTAGCAGCTGTGAAGGCAACACAGAAGGGCTTTCAACAGCTGAAATTAGAGGAGCTGCAGAATTCAGCACTGCTCACATCCTTCCCAAACTCAGCACATCATTTGGCTCCCAGCAACTCACTGGAACCACCCCCTAAGTGTCAAACAGGTTCCTCTCCTCCTCCTCCTCCTCTCCTCCTCCTCCTCCTGGAGCTTGGAAAACTGCACTTCTGCATCTTCCACTCTGCAGCTTCCAGGAAGACCACAGTGGTGCTCCTGGGTTGGAGAATCAGAATGGGAGGGGTTGGAAGGGACTTCCAGAGATCATCCAGCCCAACACCCACCCCCACTCCCTGCCACAGCAGGGGCACCCAGGGCAGGGCACACAGGAATGCATCCAGGTAGGGCTTGAAAGTCTCCAGGGAAGGAGGCTCCACAACCTCTCTGGGCAGCCTGCTCCAGGCCTCCAGCCTCCTCACACCAAAGAAATCTCTCCCTGTGTTCAGGTGGGACCTCCTGGGCTCCAGTCTGTGCCCACTGCCCCTTCTCCTGTCCCTGGGCACCACTGACAGAGCCTGGCCCCAGCCTCTTGCCCCCCACAGGCCCTTTAGGTCTTGCTGAGCATTGCTCAGCTCCCCTCTGGGGTTGCTCTTCTCCAGGCTCAACAGCCCCAGGGCTCTCAGCCTTTGCTCCTTACAGAGCTGCTCCAGGCCCCTCAATACTTTGAGGTTGGAAAAGCCCCTGAAGGTCCTTGAGTCCAACCCTTAACCCAGCACTGCAAGGTCACCATTGAACCACATCCCTCAGCACCACATCTGCACAGCTTTGAACCCACTCCAGCCATGGGGAGCCCACCACTGCCCTGGGCAGCTGGCACAGGCCTTGGCCAACCCTTCTGGGGGAAGAAATTGGTCCTCATTGACTCATGGAGTGGTAGGGGTTGGAAGGGTCCTCAGTGAGTACAAACCCCTTGCCAGAGCAGAATCCCCCAGGGCAGGGCACACAGGAACACATCCAGGCAGGTTTGGAAAGGCTCCAGAGGAGGAGGCTCCACAACCTCTCTGGGCAGCCTGCTCCAGGCCTCCAGCAGCCTCACACCAAACAAGGTTCTCTTTCTGTTCAGATGGAACCTCCTGGCTTCCAGCTTGTACCTGCTGTTCCTTTTCCTGTCACTGGGCACCAGTGGGAACAGCCTGGTCCTGGCCACCCCTCAGATGTTTACAGACACTGAGCAGATCCCCTCTCAGCCTTCCCTTCTCCAGACTAAACAGCCTCAGGGCTTGCAGCCTCTCTCCATAGCAGAGCTGTTCAGTCCCTTCATCATCCTCATAGCCTCCTTTGGACTCTCCCCAGCAGGTCTCTGTCTCTCTTGAATGGGGGAGCCCAGAACTGGACACAGGATTGCAGCTGTGGTCTGAGCAGGGCAGAGCAAAGTCCCTCCCCAGCTTTCCTGCAGCCCCCTGCAGCTCCTGCAAGGCCACCAGAAGGTCTCCCTGGAGCCTTCTCCTCTGCAGCCTGCACAAGCCCAACTCTCTCAGGCTGTGCTCAGAGCAGAGCAGCTCCAGCCCTCTGCTCAGCCTCCTGGCCCTGCTCTGGACACCTTCCAGCCCCTCCAGAGCCTTCCTGGCACAGAGGCTGCAGAGCTGGGCACAGAGCTGCAGCTGTGGGCTCAGCAGAGTGGAGCAGAGAGGCAGAATCCCCTCCCTGGCCCTGCTGGCCACACTTCTGCTGCTGCAGCCCAGGCTCTGCTTGGCTCTCTGGGCTGCAAGTGCTTCCTGCTGGCTGCTGCTGAGCTTCTCCTCCCCCAGCACCCCCAAGGCCTTTCCTCCAGGGCTGCTCTCCAGCCTCTAGCAGTGCCTGGGATTGCCCCAATCCAGCTGCAGGACTCAGGCAGATCCCTGAAGGTGTCCTGATGTTCACAGAGGCTGCCTTTTGCAAGCTACTCAACCCCCTCTGAGGTGTAAATGCCCCAGGTGGAGAGGAAGCAGAAGAGGAAGCCATACTTACATGGTTGCAGTCTGAGGAGATTTCATTGTCTGGCTGAAAAGAGAAAAGAAACAAAAAAGAGCCAAGGTCAGTGCTGCTGTGAGGCATTCCACACACAGAGAAGATGCTTTGGGGGCACTGGAGATGCTTTGGGGGACTGGAGATGCTTGGGGGATTGGAGATGCTTTGGGGGACTGGAGATGCTTTGGGGGATTGGAGATACTTTGGGGGACTGGAGATGCTTTGGGGGATTGGAGATGCTTTGGGGGACTGGAGATGCTTTGGGGGACTGGAGATGCTTTGGGGGATTGGAGATGCTTGCTTTGGGGGATTGGAGATGCTTTGGGGGGACTGGAGATGCTTTGGGGGATTGGAGATGCTTTGGGGGATTGGAGATGTTTTGGGGGACTGGAGATGCTTTAGGGGTTTTGGAGATGCTTTGGGGGATTGGAGATGCTTTGGGGGATTGGAGATGCTTTAGGGGTTTTGGAGATGCTTTGGGGGATTGGAGATGCTTTGGGGGATTGGAGATGCTTTGGGGGATTGGAGATGCTTTGGGGGACTGGAGATGTTTTAGGGGGATTGGAGATGCTTTGGGGGACTGGAGATGCTTTGGGGGATTTGAGATGCTTTGGGGGTTTGGAGATGCTTTGGGGGACTGGAGATGCTTTGGGGGACTGGAGATGCTTTGGGGGACTGAAGATGCTTTGGGGGATTGAAGATGCTTTGGGGGATTGATGCTTTGGGGGACTGGAGATGCTTTGGGGGACTGGAGATGCTTTGGGGGACTGGAGATGCTTTGGGGGATTGGAGATGCTTTGGGGGGATTGGAGATGCTTTGGGGGGGACTGGAGATGCTTTGGGGGGACTGGAGATGCTTTGGGGGGGACTGGAGATGCTTTGGGGGGACTGGAGATGCTTTGGGGGGGACTGGAGATGCTTTGGGGGGTTTGGAGATGCTTTAGGGGGGACTGGAGATGCTTTAGGCATCATCTTGACAGAAGAGGACACAAGAGGAGCTGTGGTTCTGGAGGTGCTGCACAAACATCATCAGGGTCCCAGCTCCCTCAGCCTCTCCTCCCAGGGCTGTGCCCCAGACCCCTCCCCAGCTTTCTTGCCCTTCTCTGGACACCTTCCAGCAGCTCAACCTCTTTCCTAACCTCAGGAGCCCAGAGCTGGACACAGGACTCAAGGGGTGGCCTGAGCAGTGCTGAGCCCAGGGCAGGATGAGCTCCCTGCTCCTGCTGGCCACACTGCTCCTGCTGCAGGCCAGGATGCCCTTGGCCTTCTTGGCCCCCTGGGTAAATTTCATAGAAGGGTTGGGTTGGAAGGGACCTTAAAGATCATCCCAGTTCCAAGCCCCCTGCCATGGGCAGAGACCCCTCCCCCCAGCCCAGGCTGCTCAAGGCCTCATCCAGCCTGGCCTGGGACACCTCCAGGCAGGGGGCAGCCACAGCCTCCCTGGGCAGCCTGTGCCAGGCTCTCCCCAGCCTCACTGCCAACTTCCTCCTCTCCAGTCTCAGTCTCCCCTCTCCCAGCTCAAAGCCACTGTTCCTCCTCCTGTCACTCCCAGCCCTTGTCCAAAGTCCCTCCCCAGCACTCCTGGAGCTCCTTCAGGTACTGGAAGCAATGTGAGAAGCAAGATCTCCTCTTTCATCTGCATGTAAAGGGGCTGGCTCAAGGCAGCCCAGAGCTTTACACCATGAGAAACTGGGACATCTGATAGTCATCCCTCACTTCAAAACAGGCTGCATTTTACAGCAGTGAATCACAGAATGCTTTGAGTTGGAAGGGCCCTTAAAAATCACACAGTCCAACATCTCCTGCCATGGGCAGGGACCCCTGCCCCCAGCCCAGCTTGCTCAAGGCCTCATCCAGTCTGGCCTTCAACACCTCCAAGGCAGGAGGCAGCCACAGCCTCCCTGGGCAACCTGTGCCAGGCTCTCCCCAGCCTCACTGGCAAGACTTCCATCCTCATCTCCACTCTGTGTCTGCCCTCCCCCAGCTGAAGGCACTGCTGTGGCCTCCTGACAATCCATCTAACACTCAGCCCCTGCCAGCCCAGCCCAGCCCAGCCCGTTGTGAGAGGAGCACCCACGCTCTGCTGGCAGCTGCCTGGAAAGAGAACTGTGGCTGCAAAGCCTCCTGTCCTCCTCCCAGCCTTCTCCCAAGGGAGGAAGCCCTTGGAAGGAGTTAGTCACCCAGACCTGCACCACGTCTCCATAGCAAAGCGGCACCAAGGCAGGGCGAACCTCCCCTGCCCCCCAAACCCCCCAGGGACACCAACCCTGACTCATGAGGCCTCTGCTGCCACTGCCACTGCCGCTGGCTGACACCCTGCTCCCAGAGCCACAGCCACCCAAACACAGCCCGAGCATATCGTGGACACAGACACATCAGAGCTGAGAAAAGGGAAAGGGGAGAAAGGGAAAGGGGAAGAAAGGGAAGGGGAAGAAAGGGAAGGGGAAGAAAGGGAAGGGGAAGAAAGGGAAGGGGAAAGGGAAAGGGAAGGGGAAAGGGAAAGGGAAGGGGAAGGGAAAGGGAAGGGGAAAGGGAAAGGGAAGGGGAAAGGGAAAGGGAAGGGGAAAGGGAAAGGGAAGGGGAAAGGGAAAGGGAAGGGGAAAGGGAAAGGGAAGGGGAAAGGGAAAGGGAAGGGGAAGGGAAAGGGAAAGGGAAAGGGAAAGGGAAGGGGAAGGGAAAGGGAAAGGGAAAGGGAAAGGGAAAGGGAAAGGGAAAGGGAAAGGGAAAGGGAAAGGGAAAGGGAAAGGGAAAGGGAAAGGGAAAGGGAAAGGGAAAGGGAAAGGGAAAGGGAAAGGGAAAGGGAAAGGGAAAGGGAAAGGGAAAGGGAAAGGGAAAGGGAAAGGGAAAGGGAAAGGGAAAGGGAAGAAAGGGAAAGGGAAAAAGGGAAAAAGAAAAAGGAAAAAGGAAAAGGAAAAAATAGACCAGGTTGGAAGAGACCTTCAAGATCATCAAGTCCAACCTACTCGGTGGTGACTCCACCACCTCCCTGGGCAGCACATTCCAATGGGCAATCACTCTCTCTGTATAGAACTTCTTCCTAAGCTCCAGCCTAAACCTCCCCTGGCACAGCTTGAGACTGTGTCCTCTTGTTCTGCTGCTGGGTGCCTGGGAGAAGAGCCCAACCCCCACCTGGCTCCAACCTCCCTGCAGGGAGTTGCAGAGAGCAATGAGGTCTCCCCTGAGCCTCCTCTTCTCCAGGCTAAGCAACCCCAGCTCCCTCAGCCTCTCCTCACAGGGCTGTGCCCCAGACCCCTCCCCAGCTTTCTTGCCCTTCTCTGGACACCTTCCAGCAGCTCAACCTCTTTCCTAACCTCAGGAGCCCAGAGCTGGACACAGGACTCAAGGGGTGGCCTGAGCAGTGCTGAGCACAGGGCAGGATGAGCTCCCTGCTCCTGCTGGCCACACTGCTCCTGCTGCAGGCCAGGATGCCCTTGGCCTTCTTGGCCCCCTGGGCACACTGCTGCCTCCTGTTCAGCTGCTCTCCACCACTCCCCCCAGCTCCCTCTCTGCCTGGCTGCTCTCAGCCACTCTGCCCCCAGCCTGTAGCACTGCCTGGGGTTGCTGTGGCCAAAGTGCAGAGCCCTGGAGACATTCATGCTCAGCCTGGCTGTGCCCCTGGGCAGCCTGCTCTAGATGGAGCTGCCCCTGCTGCCTGCAGGGGGGTTGGACAAGATGAGCCTTGAAGGTCCCTTCCAACCCAATGCAAACTGTGAAGCTGTGAGCAACCACACCACGGCAACCCAACCCTTCTGGGTGGCTTCAGCTATTCCTGCATCCTCCAACCCAGTTAACCTTTGCTTCAGATTAAAGCTTAAAGCTCAGTGTTTCTGAAAGGATGAGGCCAAGGAGATAACAGACTGCTTCTCCCCAGCCTGGGCAAGCTGAAACAAGCCTTTCCTGAAACACACAGCATGAAGATACCACACCTGGAAATCCTGCCCTTCCCCTGGGCTCTCCAGCAGCCCACAGCTCTGGGAGAGCCAATTGGACTCTTCTGAGAGGAGTCGTGGAAGTTCAGTGGGACCTGGAGGAAGCTTCATCAGTGCTTATGTTGGCAGTTGAGCCAAAGATCTTGCTGGGACACTGGGACAGGCTGCCCAGGGAGGGTCCATCCCTGGAGATCTTCAAGGTGAGGCTCAACAAGGCTCCCAGCAACCTGCTCTAGAGGAGGATGTCCCTGCTGACTGCAGGGGGGTTGGACTGGATGACCTTTGCAGGTCCCTTCCAGCCCAGACCATGCTATGATCTGGCCAGGAATCCTTCCTGTGTGGAGCAAGATGACCACCTGCTAGCCAGAAGCTGTGGTCCCTCTTCCCACTGCCAGTGCAGGAGAGGTGGCTTCAGTGGCAATGCTGAGCTGCTTCTCCCAGTCTAAGTGGAGCCAAAGGAGGAGATGAATCCTCTTATCATAGGATCAGTCAGGGTGGGAAGGGACCACAAGGATCAGCCAGTTCCAACCCCCCTGCCATGGGCAGGGACACCCCACACTACAGCAGGCTGCCCAGAGCCTCAGCCAGCCTGGCTGCAAACACCTCCAGGGACAGGGCCCCAACCACCTCCCTGCACAACCCATTCCAGGCCTTCACCACTCTCATGGGGAAGAACTTCCTCCTCCCTCCAGCCTCAATCTCCCCACCTCCAGCTTCATTCCATTCCCCCCAGTCCTAGCACTGCCTGAGATCCTGAGCAGTCCCTCCCCAGCCTTCTTGGAGCCCCCTTCAGATCCTGGAAGGCCACAATGAGGTCACCTGGGAGCCTTCTCTTATCTTCTCTCTTCATCTTGTGTCTGATAAATGGAATGGTGAGTTGAGCAAGGGGAAGAAAAATCTCCCCAGAGCAAGCCATGCCAGTTCTGCCTTTCTAAAGAGCCAGCCTATGGCTCTCTACCCATCACATCCACTCAAGAAGCAAGAGCAGCCTCAGAACCACTTGGACCACTAGATGGATACAGAACTGGCTTGATGGCTGCACCCAGAGAGTGGCTGTCCATGGCTCCATGTCCCAGGGGAGGCCAGGGACAAGCAGAGTCCCTCAGGGATCAGTCCTGGGCCCAGGCTTGTTCAACATCTCTGTGGGTGCCATGGACAGTGGCACTGAGTGCACCCTCAGCAGGTTTGCTGCTGACACCAAGCTGTGTGGTGCAGCAGACAGCTGGAGGGAAGGGATCCATCCAGAGGGAGCTGGGCAGGCTGGAGAGGTGGGCACAAGCCAACCTCAGGAGGTTCAACAAGACCAAGGGCAGGGTCCTGCAGCTGGGTGGAGGCAACCCCAGGCACAAATGCAGGCTGGGCAGGGACTGGCTGGCAAGCAGCCCTGAGGAGAGAGCCTTGGGGGTGCTGGGGGAGGAGAAGCTCAGCAGGAGCTCTCAGTGTGCACTTGCAGCCCACAAAGCCAACCAGAGCCTGGGCTGCAGCAGGAGAAGTGTGGCCAGCAGGGCAAGGGAGGTGATTCTCCCCCTCTGCTCAGCTCTGCTCAGCTCTGCTCAGCTGAAGATGTTAAAGAGCACAGGGCCCAGCACTGCTCCCTGGGGCACACCACTGGTGCCTGGCTGCCAGCTGGCTGTGGCAGCATTCACCACCACTCTCTGGGCTCAGCCTCCAGCCACTTCCTCACCCAGCTCAGAGTGCTGCTGTCCCAGCCAGGGGCTGACATCTTAGCCAGCAGTTTGGTGTGGGGGATGGTGGCAAAGGCCTTGCTGAAGCCCAGGCAGACCACATCCACAGCCTGCCCCACAGCCACCTGGAGGAAAATGATGGAGAGTGGCTTGACAGCTCATCTGCCAGCTCTCTCAGCACCCTAGGATGGATCCCATCCAGTCCCATGGACTTGAAACCAGCCAGGTTAGGCAAGAATCAACACAGCTTTTGTAGAGGGGGGGGAGAGAGTAAACCACACATCCCCCAAGCACTCCTGCCTCAAAGCCACTGAAACATCCTGCAGCTCTGCACCAACAAGCAGATGCCTACAGGAAAGAGTTTTCACACATCCTGCAGTGCTGGAAGAGTCAGGAGGGATAAAAAACCCACCCTCAGCAGCAGTGAGAGTTGAAGCTCCCAACAGAGGAGAAGGTTTTGTCATTTAGTTACACCTTTAGTCAGCAGTCAAAGTTCAACCTGCCCAAGCCGAGCTTGAAATGCTCTCCCATGCCAGTGGGATTAAAAGCAAACCCAGGAGGGTCAACCCAGCACAAAACAACAACCCCCCCCCCCCAACCCAACAACCCTCCCCTTGGCATTCCTGCTTTGGGAGAAGCCACTTGGAAGCATGCCCCAAAGTCAGCCTCCTCCCAGCTTGCAGTTCTTGTGCTTCCTTGAAGATCATGTGGGGCAGGCTGTGGATGTGGTCTGCCTGGACCTCAGCAAGGCCTTTGCCACCATCCCCCCCAGCAAGCTCCTGGCCAAGCTGTCAGCCCCTGGCTGGGACAGCAGCACTCTGAGCTGGGTGAGGAACCTCTTCTCCAGACTGAACAGCCCCAACTCCTTCAGTCTGTCCTCACAGCAGAGCAGCTCCAGCCCTCTGCTCATCCTCCTGGCCCTGCTCTGCACACCTTCCAGCACCTCCACATCCCTCTTGCAATAGGGGCTGCAGAACTGGAGGCAGGACTCCAGCTGGGGTCTCCCCAGAGCTGAGCAGAGGGGGAGAATCACCTCCCTTGCCCTGCTGGCCACACTTCTCCTGCTGCAGCCCAGGATCTGGTTGGCCTTCTGGGCTGCAAGTGCAAGCAGCCACATTGCTCTTTGGTGTTCACCCTGCAGCCTCAGGAGTCCAACCCTCCACCCTGAAGGCCAGGCAGGCCTCCCAAAGCCCCTGGCCTGCTGCTCCCTCCCCGTGGCACGGGTGGCACAGCAGTCAGGGTGCCTGTCCTCAGCCAGGCCCAGCCAGGATCTGCAGGGGCAGCAGCAGAGCTGCTTCAGTCCTGCTGAGTTCACATTCCCACCTTCCACCTCCCAGCCCAAAGCAGAACATCCAAACAGGTGGGAAGCAGCCTGGGCTATTTTTAGCTCCTGCCAGCTCTTCTATTTAGAGGAACACACACATCAAACACCTCCAAGGAGCTGCTCCAGCCCTAACCACAAACCACGAGAACAGGGTTAGTCTGCAGCCTTCCCTCTTGCCTTCAGGGGAGAGGAGCAGACTCTTCCACCAGCCCAACTGCCCCAGTTTCTTAGGGACAGAGACAAAATACATTGGGAGTGTTCCCTCTCCTGGCACTGGTGCCACAGCCAGCTGGCAGCCAGGCACCAGTGGTGTCCCCCAGGGAGCAGTGCTGGGCCCCAGCCTGTTCAATGCCTTCATTGGTGATCTGGAGGAAGGGATCACAGTATCACAGAATAATTTAGGTTGGAAAGGACCTCGAGGATCATTGAGTCCAACCCATCAACACAGACCTCATGACCTGACCATGGTACCAAGTGCCACATCCAATCCCCTCCTGAACACCTCCAGGGATGGGGACTCCACCACCTCCCTGGGTAGCACATCCCAATGACCAATGACTCTCTCTGGGAAGAACTTTCTCCTCACCTTGAGCCTAAACTTCCCCTGGCACAGCTTGAGACTGTGTCCTCTTGTTCTGGTGCTGGCTGCCTGGGAGAAGAGACCAACCCCCACCTGGCTCCAACCTCCCTGCAGGGAGTTGCAGAGAGCAAGAAGGTCTCCCCTGAGCCTCCTCTTCTCCAGGCTAAGCAACCCCAGCTCCCTCAGCCTCTCCTCCCAGGGCTGTGCCCCAGACCCCTCCCCAGCTTTCTTGCCCTTCTCTGGACACCTTCCAGCAGCTCAACCTCTTTCCTAACCTCAGGAGCCCAGAGCTGGACACAGGACTCAAGGGGTGGCCTGAGCAGTGCTGAGCACAGGGCAGGATGAGCTCCCTGCTCCTGCTGGCCACACTCTTCCTGATGCAGGCCAGGATGCCCTTGGCCTTCTTGGCCCCCTGGGCACACTGCTGGCTCCTGTTCAGGCAGCTGTCAATCAGCACCCCCAGCTCCCTCTCTGCCTGGCTGCTCTCAGCCACTCTGCTCCCAGCCTGGAGCTCTGCCTGGGGTTGCTGTGGCCAAAGTGCAGCCCCTGGCACTTGGACTTGTTGAATGCCATCCTGTTGGCCTCTGCCCATCTGCCCAGCCTGGCAAGGTCCCTCTGCAGAGCCCTTCTGCCCTCTCACTGACCAACCTCTGCTCCCAGCTTGCTGTCAGCTGCAAACTTGTGCTGACTGACTCGACCCCCTCCTCCAGATCATCAATGAAGATGTTAAAGAGCACAGGGCCCAGCACTGCTCCCTGGGGCACACCACTGGGGCCTGGCTGCCAGCTGGCTGTGGCAGCATTCACCACCACTCTCTGGGCTCAGCCTCCAGCCACTTCCTAACCCAGTACAGAGTGTAGTGGTCCAAGCCACAAGCTGACAGCCTGGCCAGCAGTTTGCTGGGGGGGACAGTGTCAAAGGCCTTGCTGCAGTCCAGGCAGACCACATCCACAGCCTGCCCCACAGCCACCAGACGGGTCACTGATCATAGAAGGAGCTCAGGCTGGAGAGGCAGGACCTGCCTCCTGCACAGAGGAAGAGGAGGAGGCTGCCTCAGCAGCTCAGAAGACCTCTCCAGCCCTGGAGGAGTTGGCCCCATGAGATCTGCTCCTGTTGGGTTCTCACCATCACCCACTGAAGCCAGAGGGAAAAGCCTGGAGGCTATTTGTAGGCAGACCCAGAAGCAGCATAGTGCCCTACTTCCATGTGGAGCCCCTGCCAGCTGGGAAGGGCTGCCCATGGGATGCTCATCCAACAGGACCTCTGCTCCCTGTGCCACCCTGTGCCACCCAGCAGGCAGCACTGAACTCTGCCTCCCAGGGACAGCTAACAACAACTGACCACCAGTTCTAAAGAGCCATGGAATGGCTTGGGTTGGAAAAGACCTCCAAGATCACCCAGTCCAAACAGCAACCCAGCACCACCACAGCCATTACAATAGAACAGAATAAACCAGGCTGGAAAAGACCTTTGAGATCATCAAGTCCAACCTATCCCCCAGCACCATCTGATCAACTCAGCCATGGCACCAAGCACCCCAGCCAGGCTCTTGCTAAACTCCTCCAGGGATGGGGACTCCACCACCTCCCTGGGTAGCACAGCCCAAGGGCCAGCAACTCTCTCTGGGAATAACTTCCTCCTAACCTCCAGCCTAAACTTCCCCTGGCACAGCTTGAGACTGTGTCCTCTTCTTCTGGTGCTGCTCGCCTGGGAGAAGAGACCAACCCCCTCCTGGCTCCAACCTCCCTGCAGGGAGTTGGAGAGAGCAAGAAGGTCTCCTCTGAGCCTCCTCTTCTCCAGGCTAAGCAACCCCAGCTCCCTCAGCCTCTCCTCACAGGGCTGTGCCCCAGACCCCTCCCCAGCTTTCTTGCCCTTCTCTGGACACCTTCAAGTCTCTCAATGTCCTTCTTAAACTGAGGAGCCCAGGGCTGGACACAGGACTCAAGGGGTGGCCTGAGCAGTGCTGAGCACAGGGCAGGATGAGCTCCCTGCTCCTGCTGGCCACACTGCTCCTGATGCAGGCCAGGATGCCCCAAGTGCCATGGCCACAGGGTTCTGGAACACCTCCAGGCATGGGGACTCCACCACCTCCCTGGGCAGCCTCTGCCAATCCCTGACCACTCTTGCAGCAGAGAAACTTTGCCTCCTCTCCAACCTAAGCCTCCCCTGGCACAATTCCAGGCCATTTCCTGTCCTTCTATCACCTGAGACTAGGGAGAAGAGACCAACCCCAACCTCACTGCAGCCTCCTTTGAGGGAGCTGCAGAGAGCAGTGAGGTTTGCTCTCAGCCTCCTCTTCATGTCTTTAAGGACACTTAATCAGTTACAACACTTACAGGTGGCCAGGAAGGGCTTCTCCATCCTTTTCCCTCACAATTCAGCAGCTTGAGTTCTGAGTGTTGCAGCTCTCCCAAGAAACATCAACAATGGTTAAACACAGCTTGGGTCAGCCAAAAAACTCTGGTGAGGGTAAGCCAACTGAAGCCTTAGTCATGCAGGAGCCCCCACCAGCAGCTTCTGGGAGCAAGAAACAGAAGAGGTTCAAAACAGTGCAAGCAGCCAGAAGCTGAGTCACAGCATCATAGAGTGGAAGGGGCTGGAAGGGACCTCTGGAGATCAGAATCCAATTCCCCTGCCAGAGCAGGATCACCTTGGGCAGGTGGCACAGGAATGCATCCAGATAGGTATTAAAAGGCCTCCCTCATAGACTCAAGAAGGTTGGAAAAGACCTCAAGGATCATCCAGTCCACTGTCACCCAGACCTCATGACTAACAACCATGGCTCCAAGTGCCACATCCAATCCCCTCTTGAACACCTCCAGGGGTGGGGACTCCACCACCTCCCTGGGTAGCACAGCCCAAGGGCCAACAACTCTCTCTGGGAAGAACTTTCTCCTAACCTCCAGCCTGAACCTCCCCTGGCACAGCTTGAGACTGTGTCCTCTTGTTCTGCTGCTGGCTGCCTGGGAGAAGAGCCCAACCCCCACCTGGCTCCAACCTCCCTGCAGGGAGTTGCAGAGAGCAATGAGGTCTCCCCTGAGCCTCCTCTTCTGCAGGCTAAGCAACCCCAGCTCCCTCAGCCTCTCCTCACAGGGCTGTGCCCCAGACCCCTCCCCAGCTTTCTTGCCCTTCTCTGGACACCTTCCAGCAGCTCAACCTCTTTCCTAACCTCAGGAGCCCAGAGCTGGACACAGGACTCAAGGGGTGGCCTGAGCAGTGCTGAGCCCAGGGCAGGATGAGCTCCCTGCTCCTGCTGGCCACACTGCTCCTGCTGCAGGCCAGGATGCCCTTGGCCTTCTAACCTCACCTGGCCCAGGAGGTTCCATCTGAAGATGAGGAGAGACTTGTTGGGTGTGAGGCTGCTGGAGGCCTGGAGCAGGCTGCCCAGAGAGGTTGTGGAGTCTCCTGGTGTGGAAAGCTTCCAGCCCCAGCTGGATGTTGTGCTCCTGGGCAAGCTGCTGTGGGTGCCCAGCTTTGGCAGAGGGGTTTGGACTGGCTGATCTCCAGAGGTCCTTTCCAACCCCCACCATGCTGAGATTCAGGGAGGCTGTGCTGCAGCTGCTGTTAATTCTTTCCTGCTTTCCTGCAATTCTAAATGATCTAAAAAAAGAGATTTTTTTTTTCCCTAATCATTAGAAAGGAGAAAAAAAAAAGAGGGGGAAAAAAAAAATAATCAGTCAGCTCTTCTCAAGTCTCTTTAGAATAGAATAGAATGGACTAAACCAGGCTGCAAGAGACCTCCAAGACCAACCAGTCCAGCCCATCAACCAATCCAACCCACCTAAACAACTCAACCATGGAACCAAGCACCCCATCAAGTCTCCTCCTGAACACCTCCAGGGATGGGGACTCCACCACCTCCCTGGGCAACACATTCCAATGGGCAATCTCTCTCTCTGTGTAGAGCTTCTTCCTAACCTCCAGCCTTAACCTCCCCTGGCACAGCTTGAGACTGTGTCCTCTTGTTCTGGTGCTGGCTGCCAGAGAGAAGAGACCAACCCCTTCCCGGCCACAACCTCCCTGCAGGGAGTTGCAGAGAGCAAGAAGGTCTCCCCTGAGCCTCCTCTTCTCCAGGCTAAGCAACCCCAGCTCCCTCAGCCTCTCCTCACAGGGCTGTGCCCCAGACCCCTCCCCAGCTTTCTTGCCCTTCTCTGGACACCTTCCAGCAGCTCAACCTCTTTCCTAACCTCAGGAGCCCAGAGCTGGACACAGGACTCAAGGGGTGGCCTGAGCAGTGCTGAGCACAGGGCAGGATGAGCTCCCTGCTCCTGCTGGCCACACTGCTTCTGCTGCAGGCCAGGATGCCCTTGGCCTTCTTGGCCCCCTGGGCACACTGCTGCCTCCTGTTCAGCTGCTCTCCACCACTCCCCCCAGCTCCCTCTCTGCCTGGCTGCTCTCAGCCACTCTGCCCCCAGCCTGAAGCTCTGCCTGGGGTTGCTGTGGCCAAAGTGCAGCCCCTGGCACTTGGCTGTGTTCAATCTCCTGCCCTTGGCCTCTGCCCATCTGCCCAGCCTGGCAAGGTCCCTCTGCAGAGCCCTTCTGCCCTCTCACTGACCAACATCTGCTCCCAGCTTGCTGTCAGCTGCAAACTTGCTGATGACTGACTCAATCCCTTCATTCACATCATCAATGAGGATATTGACCAGGCTGGGACCCAGCACTGCTCCCTGGGGCACAGCACTGGTGCCTGGCTGCCAGCTGGCTGTGGCACCATTCACCACCACTCTCTGGGCTCAGCCTCCAGCCACTTCCTCACCCAGCTCAGAGTGCTGCTGTCCCAGCCAGGGGCTGACAGCTTGGCCAGGAGTTTGCTGGGGGACAGTGTCAAAGGCCTTGCTGAGGTCCAGGCAGACCACATCCACAGCCTGCCCCACAGCCACCAGGCAGTGCCCAGGGCATGGAAGGAGCTCAGGTTGCTCAGGCAGGACCTGCCCTTCCTAACTCCATTCTGGCTGGGCCTGAGCCCTTGGCCCTGACCCTCTCAAGCAGCATCACAGAATTGTCAGGGTCGGATGGGACCTCAAGGATCATCTAGTTTCAACCCCCCTCACCTCACCCTAGAGCTCAGCTGTGGCTCACAGCCACATCCCTCATGGAGCAGGGAGGTGCCCAAGCCTCACCCTTTGCTCCAAGCTAACCACCAAGGTCTCTTCAACCAGGAGCTGAAGCTTTTTCTTCAAGAGCAAGGTCTTGTGGCAGGTAGCAGGCAAAGTGATTGCTGCTGCCTGGTTGATTTCTCCCAGGGGAGCTGCATTTCCCATCAGAGGACTTCTCCAGCAGCCTTTACCACAGACATCTGCAGCAGTAAGGAAATGAGTCACCAGCCCCACTGGCAAGCCTGATTCACAGCACTCAGGCTATTTAGGAGGCTGGGGACAGAATGGAGGGGAAAGGCAGATGCAAGCCACAGGTCACTTGAAGAGAACAGCTTTAAGATCCAAACTCTGTTTAAACTTTAGAAGGTTGGGGTTTTTTTTTGGTTGGTGGTTTCCCCCCTCCCTCCCTCCCCCCCTCTCCTTTTCTCCTTGGGCATCACTGCTTCAATGGCCAGGCCCAGCATGGGGAGGGGGGAGGGAGCTGCAGAGCTCTTCACCTGGCTGAGTCAATGTTTTCTTTGTGGAAGAAAAAAGCCAAGTCTAATGTTTATTTTCATCCTGGGTTGAAACAAGGAACTAAATCCTGGGGGTTTGGCTCACCAGGGAAAACCAAAACTGAGCAACCAGCACCACCGCCGTGAAGGAGGCTGCACAGGCAGCAGCTGAAGGAAGGTTGGCTTGGGGGTGGTAACAAACCACCACAGCAAAGCCCTGCTGGCCTGCAGGACAGGGTCACAGGATCACCAAGGCTGGAAGAGACCTCAAGGATCATCCAGTCCAAGCTGGCAGCACAGACCTCATGACCAGACCATGGCACCAAGTGCCACATCCAATCCCCTCTTGAACACCTCCAGGGATGGGGACTCCACCACCTCCCTGGGCAGCACAGCCCAAGGGCCAACAACTCTCTCTGGGAAGAACTTTCTCCTCCCCTCCAGCCTGAACCTCCCCTGGCACAGCTTGAGACTGTGTCCTCTTGTTCTGGTGCTGGGTGCCTGGGAGAAGAGCCCAACCCCCACCTGGCTCCAACCTCCCTGCAGGGAGTTGCAGAGAGCAATGAGGTCTCCCCTGAGCCTCCTCTTCTGCAGGCTAAGCAACCCCAGCTCCCTCAGCCTCTCCTCACAGGGCTGTGCCCCAGACCCCTCCCCAGCTTTCTTGCCCTTCTCTGGACACCTTCCAGCAGCTCTACCTCTTTCCTAACCTCAGGAGCCCAGAGCTGGACACAGGACTCAAGGGGTGGCCTGAGCAGTGCTGAGCACAGGGCAGGATGAGCTCCCTGCTCCTGCTGGCCACACTGCTCCTGCTGCAGGCCAGGATGCCCTTGGCCTTCTTGGTCCCCTGGGCACACTGCTGCCTCCTGTTCAGGCAGCTGTCAATCAGCACCCCCAGCTCCCTCTCTGCCTGGCTGCTCTCAGCCACTCTGCCCCCAGCCTGGAGCTCTGCCTGGGGTTGCTGTGGCCAAAGTGCAGCCCCTGGCACTTGGACTTGTTGAATGCCATCCTGTTGGCCTCTGCCCATCTGCCCAGCCTGGCAAGGTCCCTCTGCAGAGCCCTTCTGCCCTCTCACTGACCAACCTCTGCTCCCAGCTTGCTGTCAGCTGCAAACTTTACTGATGACTGACTCAGTGCTCTCATCCTGATCATCAATGAGGATATTGATCAGGCTGGGGCCCAGCACTGCTCCCTGGGGCACAGCACTGGTGCCTGGCTGCCAGCTGGCTGTGGCACCATTCACCACCAGAACATGCACACCAACACCCTGCTGCAGCACCAAACCACTGAATCCCAGCAGGGTGACCACTGCAAGGGCCCTGTGGAGATCATCTACTCCACCCCACCTGCTAAAGCAGGGTCCCCAAAGCAGCTTGCCCAGGACCACAACATCCAGTTGTGACCTGAGGGACCTCAAGAGATCACCCAGCCCAAGCTCCCCTGCCACAGCTGGGTCACCCAGGGCAGGGCACACAGGAATGCATCCAGGTGGGGCTTGCAAGTCTCCAGAGAAGAAGGATCCACAACCTCCCTGGGCAGCCTGCTCCAGGCCTCCAGCACCCTCACACCAAACAAGCCTCTCCTCATGTTCAGGTGGAACCTCCTGGCTCCCAGTCTGTGCCTGTTGTTCCACATCCTGTCCCTGGGCACCACTGACAAGAGCCTGGCCCCAGCCTCTTGCCCTCCCCGCACAGGTCCTTTAGATCTTGCTGAGCATTGATCAGATGCTCTCTGGGGCTGCTCTTCTCCAGGTTTAGCAGCCCTTCCTTCCCACAGAGATGCTCCAGGCCCCTCAGAACCTTTGAAGCCTCTCTTGGCCTCTCTCCAGTAGTTCCCTGTCTTTCTTGAACTAGGGAACCCAGAACTGGACCCAGTTGGCCTCAGCAGGGTGGAATCAAGGGAAGGACTTCTGGCCACACTCTTTTTAATGCATCCCAGGAGCCCACTGATTTTCTTGCTCACCAAGAGCACATTGCTGGCTTTTGTGGTACCTCTCTTCAGTTCACTTCACTGACTCAAGGGTTAAATCAGGTAACTTGCAGTACTGATCCAGCTCTGGAGCCTCTGTTACAGGAAGGATCTGGACCTGCTGGAGTGTGTCCAGAGCAGGGCCAGGAGGCTGAGCAGAGGGCTGGAGCTGCTCTGCTCTGAGCACAGCCTGAGAGAGTTGGGGTTGTGCAGGCTGCAGAGGAGAAGGCTCCAGGGAGACCTTCTGGTGGCCTTGCAGGAGCTGCAGGGGGCTGCAGGAAAGCTGGGGAGGGACTTTGGAGGGGGTGAGGGAGGGACAGGCCTGGGGGGGCTGGAGCAAAAGGAGAAGTGGGGAGCTGGAGATTGGCTGTGAGGAAGAAGTTGTTGGGCAGGAGGGTGGTGAGAGCCTGGCCCAGGCTGCCCAGGGAGGTGGTGGAAGCCATGCTTGGAGGTGTTTGCAGCCAGGCTGGATGTGGCTCTGAGCAACCTGCCGTGGTGTGAAGTGGCTGAGCCTTGAGGTCCCTTCCAACCCCAACAATTCTGTGATTCTAATTCTGCCCAGACACCATCCTGTTGCAACTCTGTCCTTCCTCCTGAGCCTGGAGCAGGGCTGGAGCTGCCCTTGCCGCCAGGGGAGGCCCAGGGCCGGGAGCTGCAGCAGGCTGCTCCGCAGCTCGGCCTGCTCTGCCGTGGCAGCTTGGCTTTCAGGGCACTTCGGGTTTTGAAGAGCTCCTTTCCAAAGGAGCACCAGCACATTTTTCAGCTTGAGCTGCTCAGCTCAATAGCTCTATGGAGCCATAAAGCCAAGCACTCCCCTTGAAAATCCTGCCTGGAAGGGTGATTTGGAGGGTTTAAAGAAGGAGGGCATCCTAAGCAGCCAGCTCAGGAACCATTTCCCTTAAAGCCAAAGGGAGAAATGATAGCTGAGTGGTTTTGCACAGATGAGCAGCTTTAAAAAAAAAAAAAAAAAAAGAAGGGGGGAAAGAAAGAGAGGATCTTGGAGGCTGGGTTTGCAACTTGAGCCTGAAGAGCTTTCTGGAAAGCAGTCGCTAGGAGAAGGATCTCTGACTGGTGGCAAACCCTTCCAGGGCTGCTTCATAGTATCAAAGTACCAGTCAGGGTTGGAAGGGACCACAAGGATCAGCCAGTGCCAACCCCCCTGCCATGGGCAGGGACACCCCACACTACAGCAGGCTGCCCAGAGCCTCAGCCAGCCTGGCCTTAAACACCTCCAGGGACAGGGCCCCAACCACCTCCCTGCACAACCCATTCCAGGCCTTCACCACTCTCATGGGGAAGAACTTCCTCCTCCCCTCCAGCCTCAATCTCCCCACCTCCAGCTTCATTCCATTCCCCCTACTCCTATCACTGCCTGAGATCCTGAGCAGTCCCTCCCCAGCCTCCTTGGAGCCCCCTGCAGATCCTGGAAGGCCACAATGAGGTCACCTGGGAGCCTTCTCTTCTGCAGACTGAACAGCCCCAACCCTTCAGTCTGTCCTCACAGGAGAGGTGCTCCAGCCCTCTGCTCATCCTCCTGGCCCTGCTCTGCACACCTTCCAGCACCTCCACATCCCTCTTGCAATAGGGGCTCCAGAACTGGAGGCAGGACTCCAGCTGGGGTCTCCCCAGAGCTGAGCAGAGGGGGAGAATCACCTCCCTTGCCCTGCTGGCCACACTTCTCCTGCTGCAGCCCAGGCTCTGGTTGGCTTTCTGGGCTGCAAGTGCACACTGAGAGCTCCTGCTGAGCTTCTCCTCCCCCAGCACCCCCAAGGCTCTCTCCTCAGGGCTGCTTGCCAGCCACTCCCTGCCCAGCCTGCATTTGTGCCTGGGGTTGCCTCCACCCAGCTGCAGGACCCTGCCCTTGCTCTTGTTGAACCTCCTGAGGTTGGCTTGTGCCCACCTCTCCAGCCTGCCCAGCTCCCTCTGGATGGATCCCTTCCCTCCAGCTGTCTGCTGCACCACACAGCTTGGTGTCATCAGCAACCCTGCTGAGGGTGCACTCAGTGCCACTGTCCATGGCACCCACAGAGATGTTGAACAAGCCTGGTCCCAGGACTGATCCCTGAGGGACTCTGCTTGCCCCTGGCCTCCCCTGGGCCATGGAGCCATGGACAGCCAGTCTCTGGGTGCAGCCATCAAGCCAGTTCTGTATCCATCTGGTGGTCACCCATCACACCCATGTGTCACCAGCCTGGAGAGCAGGCTGTGGTGCAGGACAGTGCTGAAGGCTTTGCTCAGGCCCAGGCAAACGACATCAGTTGCTCTCCCCTCAGCTCTTCATGTTTCCATAACTCCTACTTAAAAAGCTATGAATAAGGACAAGCTGCAATTAAAAAGACTGAGCACACCTACAGCTCCTCTGGCTGATAACCACAGAGACAATAACAGGGGAAGGAGGCAGAGGGCAGGGAAGCAATGAGCTAAGGCAGCTCTGTACCGCCACGTCACACACCAGTCCCCCTCCCAGCACCACCACTCAGTGATGGTCACCTGCCAAAATGCAGGAATGGAATGAACAATTCAACTGCTGGCTCTTCTTGCCCCTGATCCTTCCTGACAGGCAGCAAAATCAATGACAAGGCTCAGAAATGAAGAGCCAAGAGGCAGCCATCCGCAGCAGCCAGGGCAGGCTGGGAGGGCTGCCGGGGAGCGCAGCAGCAGCTCTGCACCACCTCCTCCCCTTGACTTCTGCTTTTGGTCACAGAATTGTTTGGGTTGGAAAAGCCCTCTAAGGTCATCCAGTCCAACCAGCAACCCAACCCCACCATGGCCATCAAACCATGGCCCCAAAGGCCATGGCCACACCTATCGTGGACACCTCCAGCCATGGGGACTCCACCACCTCAGAGTCTCACAGAATCACCAAGGCTGGAAGAGACCTCAGGGATCATCGAGTCCAGCCTGGCACCACAGACCTCAGGACTAGACCATGGCACCAAGTAAAACATCCAATCCCCTCTTGAACACCTCCAGGGATGGGGACTCCACCACCTCCCTGGGCAGCACATTCCAATGAGGAATGACTCTCTCAGGGAAGAACTTTCTCCTCACCTCCAGCCTAAACCTCCCCTGGCACAGCTTGAGACTGTGTCCTCTTCTTCTGGTGCTGGGTGCCTGGGAGAAGAGCCCAACCCCCACCTGGCTCCAACCACCTTTCAGGGAGCTGTAGAGAGCAATGAGGTCTCCCTTGAGCCTCCTCTTCTCCAGGCTGAGCAACCCCAGCTCCCTCAGCTGCTCCTCACCAGCCCTGTTCTCCAGCCCCTCCACCTGCTCTCTTGCCCTATCTAAAGGCAGAACTTCACAGTTTATTTAGTAGGCAACAACTGCCACTTGGTAGGAAATGCTTAGTCTAGTCTCTGGTCACTGCTGGCAGCCTCTAGTTATGCCTCATTTGAAATGCCCTGAAACTGTGCCAGGGGAGGCTGAGGTTGGAGAGGAGGCAAAATGTCTTTGCTGCCAGAGTGGTCAGGGCCTGGCAGAGGCTGCCCAGGGAGGTGGTGGAGTCCCCATGGCTGGAGGTGCTCCAGAACCCTGTGGCCACGGCACTGGGGCCATGGTTTGGTGGCCATGGTGGGGCTGGGTTGATGCTGGACCAGATGCTCTTGAGGGCTTTTCCAACCCAAACAACTCGCTGATTCTCTGGTTTGAGGCTAGGCACTGAAGTGAGGTTTTCCTCACCATCTGCAGCCCATTTGTGGCTGAAGAAACAAACATGAAGTTACCAATCTCTGGCCCCTGCAGGCACAGAAATTCCCACCAGCCAGCAGCTGGTTTCCAGGATGGCTTCCAGCAGCTGATGGAAAAGCCAGGCAGTCCCCACTGCACATCCTGGTAGCATGACAGGCTGGAGAGGTGGGCACAAGCCAACCTCAGGAGGTTCAACAAGACCAAGGGCAGGGTCCTGCAGCTGGCTGGAGGCAATCCCAGGCACAAATGCAGGCTGGGCAGGGACTGGCTGGCAAGCAGCCCTGAGGAGAGAGCCTTGGGGGTGCTGGGGGAGGAGAAGCTCAGCAGGAGCTCTCAGTGTGCACTTGCAGCCCAAAAGCCAACCAGAGCCTGGGCTGCAGCAGGAGAAGTGTGGCCAGCAGGGCAAGGGAGGTGATTCTCCCCCTCTGCTCAGCTCTGGGGAGACCCCAGCTGGAGTCCTGCCTCCAGTTCTGGAGCCCCTATTGCAAGAGGGATGTGGAGGTGCTGGAAGGTGTGCAGAGCAGGGCCAGGAGGATGAGCAGAGGGCTGGAGCACCTCTGCTGTGAGGACAGACTGAAGGAGTTGGGGCTGTTCAGTCTGGAGAAGAGAAGGCTCCCAGGTGACCTCATTGTGGCCTTCCAGGATCTGAAGGGGGCTACAGGAAGGCTGGGGAGGGACTGCTCAGGATCTCAGGCAGTGATAGGAGTAGGGGGAATGGAATGAAGCTGGAGGTGGGGAGATTGAGGCTGGAGGTGAGGAGGAAGTTCTTCCCCATGAGAGTGGTGAAGGCCTGGAATGGGTTGTGCAGGGAGGTGGTTGGGGCCCTGTCCCTGGAGGTGTTTGCAGCCAGGCTGGCTGAGGCTCTGGGCAGCCTGCTGTAGTGTGGGGTGTCCCTGCCCATGGCAGGGGGGTTGGAACTGGCTGATCCTTGTGGTCCCTTTCCAACCCTGACTGATACTATGATACTGTGAGGAGGGTGTTTTGCCCCAGCTGCTGAGCAGAACAAGCACATTTTGCCAGCACACAGGGCTTTAAAGAGCCTGCTGTGGTTTGGCACAGGAGCAGGAGGTGGTTTGCACATCCCCAGCGCAGCTGTGACACCCTCCTGGGGACAGGCAGGGGAAGAGCTGACAGCAGCACCCTCAGGCAAGCACTTTTGAGCCCAGTGCAAGCCTTGAAACCCTTCCCATCCAGATTTCTGGCTGAGTGCTGAGAGCAATCCCAAGCCCCAAAGTTTGGGGTCATGCAACTTTGGCAACAGCAAAGTGAGATCTGAATGCCTGAAGCAGAGCTCACCACTCCAACCAGACCCAGCCCATGTTGGCATGTTTTTGCCTGGCCTTCCAAAACATTCTTGCTCCAGGTGAGGGTTAACTCTGCTGAGGGGACAAAAAAAAAACACCTTCTCAATCTCCAGGAAGAAAAACCAACACAAAAAGGAAAAGAAACCTTCCCTATTTAGCCAGCAGGCTGTCAAACCATTTCTCTCTGCATTTTGAGGTTACCAGAGGAGAGCACAGCCTGGAAGATATCATTGCTCCAGAGCCCCAGCCTGGGGAGGGTTGGAAGGGACCTCTGGAGATCATCCGCTCCAACCTCCTCCCCACTGCTCCAGCAGGGCACCCACAGCACAATGCCCAGGAGCACAATGGCCAGAGGGGGGTTGGAAGCTCTGCAGAGAGGAAATAGAATAGAACAGAATAAACCAGGTTGGAAGAGACCTTCAAGATCATTGTGTCCAACCTATCATCCAACACCACCTAATCAACTAACCCATGCAACCAAGCACCCTGTCAAGTCTCCTCCTGAACACCTCCAGGGATGGGGACTCCACCACCTCCCCAGGCAGCACATTCCAATGGGCAATCTCTCTCTCTGTGTAAAACTTCCTCCTGACCTCCAGCCTGAACTTCCCCTGGCGCAGCTTGAGACTGTGTCCTCTTGTTCTGGTGCTGGCTGCCTGGGAGAAGAGACCAACCTCTGCCTGTTTACAACCTCCCTTCAGGTAGTTGTAGAGAGCAATAAGGTCACCCCTGAGTCTCCTCTTCTCCAGGCTAAGCAACCCCAGCTCCCTCAGCCTCTCCTCACAGGGCTGTGCCCCAGACCCCTCCCCAGCTTTCTTGCCCTTCTCTGGACTCTTTCCAGCAGCTCAACCTCCTTCCTAACCTGAGGAGCCCAGAGCTGGACACAGGACTCAGGTGTGGCCTAACCAGTGCAGTGTACAGGGGCACAATGACCTCCCTGCTCCTGCTGGCCACACTCTTCCTGCTGCAGGCCAGGATGCCCTTGGCCTTCTTGGTCCCCTGGGCACACTGCTGCCTCCTGTTCAGGCAGCTGTCAATCAGCACCCCCCAGCTCCCTCTCAGCCTGGCTGTTCTCAGCCACTCTGCCCCCAGCCTGGAGCTCTGCCTGGGGTTGCTGTGGCCAAAGTGCAGCACCTGGCACTTGGACTTGTTGAATGCCATCCTGTTGGCCTCTGCCCATCTGCCCAGCCTGGCAAGGTCCCTCTGCAGAGCCCTTCTGCCCTCTCACTGACCAACCTCTGCTCCCAGCTTGCTGTCAGCTGCAAACTTGCTGATGACTGACTCCATCCCCTCCTCCAGATCATCAATGAAGATATTATGGAATGGCCATCTAAGCCTTCTCAGTGATAAAGAGCTCTGATTCTGGGTCACAGAGCAGAAGGGGGATTGGTACTTTTCAGATGCTTCAGCAGAGTCAGAGAACCACAGAACAGCTTAGGTTGGAAGTGACCTCAGAGATCATCCACTCCAACCTCCCTGCCACAGGCAGGGACACCTCTCAAACAGACTTGGCTGCTCTAGGCCTTGGCCAACCTGGCTTTGAACACCTCCAGGGAGGGAGCATCCACAACCTCCCTGGGCAACCTCTTCCAGACTCTCACCACCCTCCCACTCAAGAACTTCTTCCTCAGCTCCACTCTAACCCTGCTCTGCCTCAGCTTCAAACCCTTCCCCCTTGGCCTGGCTCTAGACATCCTCAGCAAAAGTCTCTCTGCAGCCTCCCTTCAGCTTTGCAAGGCAGCTCTAAGGTCCTCCCAGGAGTCTTCTCCTCTCCAGGCTGCACACCCCCAGCTCCTTCAGCCTGCCCTCACAGCAGAGCTGCTCCAGCCCTTGGATTGTCTCTGTGGGCTCCCCTGGCCTCACTCCAGCAGCTCTGTGTCCTTCTCCTGCTGGGGACACCAGAACCAGAGACAGTATTGGAGGTGAGGACTCAGCAGAGCAGAGCCAAGGGGCAGAATCCCCACTGCTGCCCTGCTGCCCACCCTCCTCTGGCTGCAGCCCAGCACACAGCTGCCTGCTGGGCTGCAGGAGGGCACTGCTGGCTCAGGGGGAGCTGCTCATCAGTTAACCAGATGAACAGCTGGTGAATTAGAACACACATCAGTTGATCAGGGTGGGCAGTGGGAACCCAAAAACCTTCAAACCATCCTCCTTGCTCCTATTTAAGAACTCCTCTAAGGAGGTTTCTGCTACTTTGTTTTACTCTCCACGAAGGTGAAGACCTGAAGCCACTCACAGCAGCCTTCAGGGTCAGCACTGCTGGCTGGAAGGATGACACAGGCTAAGTTCAAGATTAACTTAGGTCAGGCTGAGTTAGCATGGACCTGCTCCCTCAAAAATCAATGCCTGGGCTCACCTCATAGATTCACTGAATGGTTTGGGTTGGAAGGGGCCTTAAAGATCACAGATCACAGTCTCACACACTCTCACACTATCACCAAGGTGGGAAGAGCCCTCAAAGATCATCAAGTCCAACCTGGCACCACAAAACTCAGGACTAGACCATGGCACCAAGTGCCACATCCAGTCCCCTCTTGAACACCTCCAGGGATGGGGACTCCACCACCTCCCTGGGCAGCACAGCCCAAGGGCCAACAACTCTCTCTGGGAAGAACTTTCTCCTCACCTCCAGCCTGAACCTCCCCTGGCACAGCTTGAGACTGTGTCCTCTTGTTCTGCTGCTGGCTGCCTGGGAGAAGAGCCCAACCCCCACCTGGCTCCAACCTCCCTGCAGGGAGTTGGAGAGGGCAATGAGGTCTCCCCTGAGCCTCCTCTTCTCCAGGCTAAGCAACCCCAGCTCCCTCAGCCTCTCCTCACAGGGCTGTGCCCCAGACCCCTCCCCAGCTTTCTTGCCCTTCTCTGGACACCTTCCAGCAGCTCAACCTCTTTCCTAACCTGAGGAGCCCAGAGCTGGACACAGGACTCAAGGGGTGGCCTGAGCAGTGCTGAGCACAGGGCAGGATGAGCTCCCTGCTCCTGCTGGCCACACTGCTCCTGCTGCAGGCCAGGATGCCCTTGGCCTTCTTGGCCCCCTGGGCACACTGCTGGCTCCTGTTCAGGCAGCTGTCAATCAGCACCCCCCAGCTCCCTCTCAGCCTGGCTGCTCTCAGCCACTCTGCCCCCAGCATGGAGCTCTGCCTGGGGTTGCTGTGGCCAAAGTGCAGCCCCTGGGACTTGGACTTGTTGAATGCCATCCTGTTGGCCTCTGCCCATCTGCCCAGCCTGGCAGGGTCCCTCTGCAGAGCCTTATGTCCCTTTGCAGAGCCTTTAGGAGAGTCATTTTAATAGATTAAAGACAAAAAACCCACCCCAACACATTCCCCACCATGCCAGAGGAGCTGCCAACCCTTCAGGCAAGTTGGATGAGAAATGTGAGTGAACTGTAGATGAGTGTCAGGAAGCCTCAGCCCTCACTCTGCAGCCTTCACCATCCCCCAAGTACCTTCCTGTTTCCACCACCCCCCGCAAACAGATTAAAAGCACAGCCCAAAAGAAAAATAACCCCCAAAAAAGCTATTTTGCTCCTTATCACTTATATTTCTGATCACACTTCAGAGCCCCAAGACTTGCAAAGCAAGAGGCAAGCTGGCAGAGCTCTGCAGCAAGCACAAGGCAGCTCCCCCCCTCCACCAAAGGCAACTGCAGCCGCCGCGGGGAGGGCTCTCCTGCTCTGACTCAGCTCCCCAGGCTTGTTCCCACAAGCACCAGCGCTGCACTTTCCCACAGATTCACACTTTTGCAAGTAAATTAAGACCTAGAAGGCTTCAGCCCAGCTGAACTTGCAAAGCTGCTTCTCAAGAGTACACCCCAGCTGCCACCCCAGCCCTGCGTCCTCAAGTAACCAAGCGGGGCTGCACAAGGCAAGGGGCTTCGGGGAGCTTCAGCTGCTGCCACTCGCTCCTTGCAACACTCAACTTCTTATGGAGGCCTAGATTCTTCCCCTCATGCTTTTCAGGGAGCTCTCCTGGGCAGATCCCAGCTTCCCCACTCCCAAAAGAACAGCCAAACAAAGGTAATTTGCTGAGCAGGGGCACCCCACAGCAGCAGGCAGAGGAGAGCTCTGCAGCTGCGTGCACCGCGACTGCTTCAGCAGGGCAAAACCAACTGTGGCTTGCTTGGGGGGAAGGGAAGGTAGGTGCAGCACAATTGGGCCAGGCCAGGGGGACAAACACTGCCCCTGATGTGTCCAGTTTGTCAGTTGTAGGAGGTTCAACGAGGCCAAGGGCTGGGTCCTGCACTCGGGTCACAAACGACCTCATGAATGCTTCAGGCTTGGGGCAGAGTGGCTGGGAAGCGCCCAGCAGAGAAAGGCTTGGGGGTGTCAGTGGTTGAAGATGAGCCAATGTGTGCTCAGGTGGCCAAGAAGGCCACCAGCAGACTGGTCTGGATCAGCAATGGTGTGGCCAGCAGGACCAGAGCAGGGATTGTCCCCCTGTACTAGGTCCTGGTAAGACCACAGCTTGAATCCGGGGTTCAGTTTTGGGTCACTCACTCCAAGAAGGACCTAGAGGGCTGGAGCAGGTCCAGAGAAGGACAAGAAAGCTGGGGAAGGGTCTGGTGAGGAGCAGCTGAAGGAAGAGGGGTTGTTTAGAGGCTCTCTACAGCTCCCTGAAATGAGGCTTGAACAAGGTGGGGGTTGGTCCCTTCTCCCTCCTGCTAAGTGATAGGATGAGAGGAAATGGCCTCAAGTTGCAGCAGGGGAGGTTTAGGTTGGGTATTGGAAGGGATCTCTTCCCTGGAAGGATTCTCAAACACTGGAGCAGGCTGCCCAGAGAGGTGGCTGAATCCCTACCCAAAACAAGACACAGAGATGCAGTGCTGAGGGCCATGGTTTAGCACCAGACCTGGAAGTATCATAGTACCAGTCAGGGTTGGAAAGGACCACAAGGATCAGCCAGTGCCAACCCCCCTGCCATGGGCAGGGACACCCCACACTATATCAGGCTGCCCAGAGCCTCAGCCAGCCTGGCCTTAAACACCTCCAGGGACAGGGCCCCAACCACCTCCCTGCACAACCCATTCCAGGCCTTCACCACTCTCATGGGGAAGAACTTCCTCCTCACCTCCAGCCTCAATCTCCCCACCTCCAGCTTCATTCCATCCCCCCTAGTCCTATCACTGCCTCAGATCCTGAGCAGTCCCTCCCCAGCCTTCTTGCAGCCCCCTTCAGATCCTGGAAGGCCACAATGAGGTCACCTGGGAGCCTTCTCTTCTCCAGACTGAACAGCCCCAACTCCTTCAGTCTGTCCTCACAGGAGAGGTGCTCCAGCCCTCTGCTCATCCTCCTGGCCCTGCTCTGCACACCTTCCAGCACCTCCACATCCCTCTTGCAATAGGGGCTCCAGAACTGGAGGCAGGACTCCAGCTGGGGTCTCCCCAGAGCTGAGCAGAGGGGGAGAATCACCTCCCTTGCCCTGCTGGCCACACTTCTCCTGCTGCAGCCCAGGATCTGGTTGGCTTTCTGGGCTGCAAGTGCACACTGAGAGCTCCTGCTGAGCTTCTCCTCCCCCAGCACCCCCAAGGCTCTCTCCTCAGGGCTGCTTGCCAGCCAGTCCCTGCCCAGCCTGCATTTGTGCCTGGGGTTGCCTCCAGCCAGCTGCAGGACCCTGCCCTTGGTCTTGTTGAACCTCCTGAGGTTGGCTCGTGCCCACCTCTCCAGCCTGTCCAGCTCCCTCTGGATGGATCCCTTCCCTCCAGCCTGTCTGCTGCACCACACAGCTTGGTGTCATCAGCAAACCTGCTGAGGGTGCACTCAGTGCCACTGTCCAGCGTCCAAGTGTTAGATAATGATTTGGACTGGATGATCATAAAGGGCTTTTCTAACCAAAACAATTCTCTGGCTTCAGATCTGGGAGGAAGAGATGGAAGTAGCAAACATCTGGCAGGGCAAACCTCCCTCCACACAGCTTCAAAGGCAGGGCAGACAATTGCACAGCCTTGGCAGAGTGCTGGCAGGCTTTCTGCAGCAAGCCACCCTCTGGAAGGGGCAGAGTTTCCCACACAACGTTTCTGGAAGGTTGCCTCCTCAGATGACTGCACTGCACAGCAGGAAACATTGTCAGGACAAGTGAGGCCTTACTAATGCAGGTGGGGCTGGCTGCTCTGGGCCACTTCTTACTGCCCTTGGAGATAAGCAAATGGGACTTAAGCCATCAGTGACTGGAACTGGAGGCCTGGTCCTTCTTCCTCATCTTCTATTTGAAGTCTGGGTGGAAGCAGGATTAGCAGAGGGAGGCTTGACAGTGTAAAAAGACTGGCAAGGGACCTTGGCACCCAGGCCTGGCACAGCAGAAGCCCATGGGGAGGTGCTGCTGAAATGCTTTCACACTTGCAAGGCAGATTTCCAGAGTCACAGACTTACTGAGGCTGGAAGAGACCTCTGAGGTCATCAAGTCCAGCCTCTGCCCTAACACCACCACAGGGACCAGAACCTGTCACTGAGTGCCTCTTCCAACCTTTCCTTGAACAGCTCCAGGAACAGCAACTCCTCCTTCAAAGCCTCCAGGATTGAGGCTTCCACCACCTCCCTGGGCAACTGTGCCAGGCTCTCACCACCCTCCTGGGGAAGAACTTCTTCCTCACAGCCAATCTGAACCCCCCCATTTCTAGTTTTGCTCAATCTCCCCAGGTCCAGGCACTCCCTCCCAGCCCCTCCCTAGCTTTCCTGTAGCCCCCTCAAGACACTGGAAGGCCACATCACCCAGTGCCACATCCATCCTTCCCTTAAACACCTCCAGGGATGGCCACCACCACCTCCCTGGGCAGTCCACCCCAGGGTCTAATTACACTCACCATGAAGAACTGCTTGCCAGCATCCAACCTAACCCTCCCCTGGCACAGCTTCAGGCCATGCCCTCTCACCCTGTCACAAGTTGCCTGGGAGCAGAGCCTGACCCCCACCTGACTACAGCTTCCCTTCAGGTACTTGCAGAGTGTGATAAGGTCCCCCCCACAGTCTCACAGTATCACCAAGGTTGGAAGAGACCTCAAGGATTATCTAGTCCAAGCTGGCACCACAGACCTCATGACCAGACCATGGCACCAAGTGCCACATCCAATCCCCTCTGGAACACCTCCAGGGATGGGGACTCCACCACCTCCCTGGGCAGCACAGCCCAAGGGCCAACAACTCTCTCTAGGAAGAACTTTCTCCTCACCTCCAGCCTAAACCTCCCCTGGCACAGCTTGAGACTGTGTCCTCTTTTTCTGGGGCTGGGTGCCTGGGAGAAGAGACCAACCCCCACCTGGCTCCAACCTCCCTGCAGGGAGTTGCAGAGAGCAAGAAGGTCTCCCCTGAGCCTCCTCTTCTCCAGGCTAAGCAACCCCAACTCCCTCAGCCTCTCCTCACAGGGCTGTGCCCAAGACCCCTCCCCAGCCTTGTTGCCCTTCTCTGGACACCTTCAAGTCTCTCAATGTCCTTCTGAAATTGAGGAGCCCAGAGCTGGACACAGGACTCAAGGGGTGGCCTGAGCAGTGCTGAGCACAGGGCAGGATGAGCTCCCTGCTCCTGCTGGCCACACTGCTCCTGATGCAGGCCAGGATGCCCTTGGCCTTCTTGGCCACACTGCTGCCTCCTGTTCAGGCAGCTGTCAATCAGCACCCCCAGCTCCCTCTCTGCCTGGCTGCTCTCAGCCACTCTGCCCCCAGCCTGGAGCTCTGTCTGGGGTTGCTGTGGCCAAAGTGCAGCCCCTGGCACTTGGACTTGTTGAATGCCATCCTGTTGGCCTCTGCCCATCTGCCCAGCCTGGCAAGGTCCCTCTGCAGAGCCCTTCTGCCCTCTCACTGACCAACATCCCAGCTTGCTGTCAGCTGCAAACTTGCTGCTGACTGACTCCATCCCCTCCTCCAGATCATCAATGAGGATATTGATCAGGCTGGGGCCCAGCACTGCTCCCTGGGGCACAGCACTGGTGCCTGGCTGCCAGCTGGCTGTGGCACCATTCACCACCACTCTCTGGGCTGGTGGATGGTGAGCCTCCTCTCCTCCAGGCTAAACACCCCCAGCTCCTTCAGCCTTCCCCAGTCTGGTTGCTCTCCTCTGGACCCCCTCCAGCACCTCAAGCTCTCCCTTGAAGTGAGTGGCCTGGGACTGCAGGCAGTACTCCAGGTGAGGCCTCCCCAGTGCTCAGCACCTCCTGCAAACAAAGCCACAAAAAGCAACCACTACAAGAACAGTTCTGAACTTCAAAGCCACTCCTCCTACTTCCTCAGGAGCCTTCCTTTTTAATTAGGCTCATTAACAGCCTCCCTGCTAATCCCAGCTACACTTTCCCTTCCCAAACTCATGTGGTTAGGATGCTGCCCAGGCCTTCTGAGCACCCAGCTGGAGGCAGATTCACTTCCAGCCCATTTTTGCTGCTGCAATTTTAGTGCTCTTTAGGAGGTAGCAATTTAGGTCTGACCACATGTGTCCCCCACCCACCCTCCCCCACCTTCCAAACCACAGAGCAGCAAAAGCTGACTCCACCTGTCACCAAACCATGTGGTTATTATATCTCAAGCCCTATGGTTTGGTGATTAACTCCCCAAGCCCTGTGAGGAGAGGCTGAGGGAGCTGGGGTTGCTTAGCCTGGAGAGGAGGAGGCTCAGGGGAGACCTCATGGCTCTCTACAGCTTCCTGAAGGGAGGTTGGAGCCAGGTGGGGTTGGGCTCTTCTCCCAGGCACCCAGCCCCAGAACAAGAGGACACAGTCTCAAGCTGTGCCAGGGGAGGTTTAGGCTGTAGGGGAGGAGAAAGTTCTTCCCAGAGAGAGTTGTTGGCCTGTGGGATGTGCTGCCCAGGGAGGTGGTGGAGTCCCCATCCCTGGAGGTGTTCAGGAGGGGATTGGATGTGGCACTTGGTGCCATGGTCTGGTCATGAGGTCTGTGGTGCCAGCTTGGACTTGATGATCTTTGAGGTCTCTTCCAACCTTGGTGATCATCAAGTCCAACCTGTCACCCAACACCTCATGATTACTAAACCACAGCACATCCAATCTCCTCTTGAACACCTCCAAGGGTGGGGACTCCACCACCTCCCTGGGCAGCACATCCCAGAGGCCAACAACTCTCTCTGGGAAGAACTTTCTCCTCAACTCCACCCAAACCTCCCCTGGCACAGCTTGAGACTGTGTCCTCTTGTTCTGCTGCTGGCTGCCTGGGAGAAGAGCCCAACCCCCACCTGGCTCCAACCTCCCTGCAGGGAGTTGCAGAGAGCAAGAAGGTCTCCCCTGAGCCTCCTCTTCTCCAGGCTAAGCAACCCCAGCTCCCTCAGCCTCTCCTCACAGGGCTTTGCCCCAGACCCCTCCCCAGCTTTCTTGCCCTTCTCTGGACACCTTCCAGCAGCTCAACCTCTTTCCTAACCTGAGGAGCCCAGAGCTGGACACAGGACTCAAGGGGTGGCCTGAGCAGTGCTGAGCACAGGGCAGGATGAGCTCCCTGCTCCTGCTGGCCACACTGCTCCTGCTGCAGGCCAGGATGCCCTTGGCCTTCTTGGCCCCCTGGGCACACTGCTGCCTCCTGTTCAGGCAGCTGTCAATCAGCACCCCCAGCTCCCTCTCAGCCTGGCTGCTCTCAGCCACTCTGCCCCCAGCCTGGAGCTCTGCCTGGGGTTGCTGTGGCCAAAGTGCAGCCCCTGGCACTTGGACTTGTTGAATGCCATCCTGTTGGCCTCTGCCCATCTGCCCAGCCTGGCAAGGTCTCTCTAGAGCCCTTCTACCTTCTAACAGATCAACTCCTGCCCCCAGCTTGGTGCCACCTGCACATTTACTGCTGATGGACTCAATGCCCTCCTCCAGATCATCAATGAAGGCATTGAACAGGATGGGACCCAGCACTCCTTAAAAACTCTTCTCTTTAGAAGTGAGGCAGAGGAGCAGTTTGCCAGCAGGTTTGCAGGAGCTCTCTTCCTCCAGAGGGAAGCAGTCTGCAGGCAGCCAGCCAGCCAAGAGCTGGAGCTTGAACAGATGCTGGGGATTTCCCAGCCTAACACATATTAGCACTTGGTATTTGCAATCCTGCTTCCTCCAGCACCCAGCAGTTAATTTGCATGTTAATTAGAAGCAGGTCACCAGAAAGCTGCACCAGCCAACCTTTCTGTATTGACTGGAAAGGGGAAGGCAGCATTTGCATCAAGTCTGTATCCTTGGCAGGCATTTTTCCATCTGTCTGAGGCACCCAGAAGTTCACTGGAAATTGTGGAGCTCCTTTTAGGGGGGGGTAGGGGGTGGTGGTGCTGGGAGCATCCACTGCAATACATTCAGGTCTTGGATCACTGGTTGAATATCAGGCAGCTTTTGAAGCCTGCCAGACAGAGGAGCAACACTAGAGAGAACAATGAGGCTGACCTGAAAGCCTCCTTTGATCACTGCACAACATCAAACTTGAGAAGGGTTAAGGGAGACCTCATTGCCATGGACCAGGACATGTCCCACAGGTCATGTCCCAGAGGACTGGGAGCTGCCAGTGTGGTCCCCAGCCACAAGAAGGGTCAGAAGGGTCCCTCTTGGAACAGGGGCTCCAGAACTGGAGGCAGGACTCCAGCTGGGGTCTCCCCAGAGCTGAGCAGAGGGGGAGAATCACCTCTCTTGACATATTAGCAGAGAATGGCTCAGGCTGGGAGGGACCTCCAAAGCTCATCCAGTCTGACCTCCCTGCACTCAGCAGGGACATCCTCAACCACATCAGGCTGCCCAGGGCTTCATCAACCTTGACTATGTCCAGGGCTGGGGCCTCAACCACCTCCCAGGGCAACCTGTTCCAGTGTACCAGCACCCTCCTAGCACAGAACTTCCTCCTGACACCCAATCTCAATCTGCTCTGCTGTAGTTTGAAGCCACTGCCCCTGCTCCTGTCCCTGCAGGTCTTTGGGAAGAGTCACTCTCCATCTTTCCTGTAGCCCCCTTCAGGTACTGGCAGGCTGCTATTAGGTCTCCCTGCAGCCTCCTCTTCTCCATGCTGAACACCCCAGCTCCCTCAGCCTGTCCTCATAGCAGAGCTGCTCCAAGCCCTGATCATTTGCATGGTCCTCCTCTGGGCCCTCTCCATCAGCTCCAGGTCCTTCCTGTGCTGAGGGCTCCAGAGCTGCCCCCAGCACTGCAGGGGAGGTCTCAGCAGAGCAGAGTGGCAGAATCCCCTCTCTGGTTCTTCTGGCAGCGCTGCCTTGGCTGCAGCCCAGGCTGGGATTTGCCTTCTGTGCTGCAAGCTCACCCTGCCTGCTCCTGGCCAGCATCTCCATCCCATCAGCACCCCCAAATCCTTTTCCACAGGGCTGCTTTCTAACACCTCCTCCCCCAGCCTGTATTGCTAGTGAGGACTGCTCCAGCCCAGGTGCAGAACCCACACTCTGCTCAAACCAACCCAAGCTCCACAGATGTGGTGCAGGACACCCTGGCAGGAGAACACCCAAGCTGCTGTGAGGTCAAGAGGAGGATTTCCCAGCAGCTCAGCTGGCTGCAAGGTTCTCTTTTGATTGTGAAGAAGCAGCAGCTTCTGAGCTGCCAAGGAGCCAGCACACAGCACCAGCAGAGCCACAGATGCCCATTTTAGCTCAGCACTACAAGCAGATTCCTGAGCACAATCATCAATACACCCAGCTGTGGGCCCCCAGCTGTGGTGCCTCTTCAACAGCACTTACATGAAGGAACACAACTGCCAGGGGGTGACCCATTCAAAACCCTCTGTTTGCCTCAAACACCTGAGGGGGCTGAGGACAACTTCCAATTCAATTAGCCTGTTAGCCAGGGAAGGACACAAAAGGGAGCACTACAGGATTGTTCCTGTGTTCAGCTCATCCCTTTGGCTCCTAGAGTGCCTGAATGGCCATGGCCCCTTCCAGCATCTCTCCCAGGATGGGAGCAGCCAGACACCTGGTTTGTCTGTGCCTTCTCTGCACAGGTGACAACACCAATAGCTGAGGGGAGAGCAACTGATGACCTCTCCCTGGAGCTGAGCAAAGCCTTTGGCCCTGTCCTGCACCACAGCCTGGTCTCCAGGCTGGTGACACAGGGCTGTGATGGGTGACCACCAGATGGATCAGCTGGCCAGTGTGGTCCCCAGCCACAGGAAGGGTTGGATGGAGGAACCTGGAAACTCCAGGCCTGGCAGCCTGAGCTCAGGGCCAGGGAAAGTGATGGAGCAGATTATCCTGGGGGCAATCACTGCACACCTGAAGGATGGCCAAGGGCTCAGGCCCAGCCAGCATGGAGTTAGGAAGGGCAGGTCCTGCCTGAGCAACCTGAGCTCCTTCCATGCCCAGGGCACTGCCTGGGGGCTGTGGGGCAGGCTGTGGATGTGGTCTGCCTGGACCTCAGCAAGGCCTTTGCCACCATCCCCCCCAGCAAGCTCCTGGCCAAGCTGTCAGCCCCTGGCTGGGACAGCAGCACTCTGAGCTGGGTGAGGAGCTGGCTGGAGGCTGAGCCCAGAGAGTGGTGGTGAATGGTGCCACAGCCAGCTGGCAGCCAGGCACCAGTGCTGGGCCCCAGCCTGTTCTGATGATCTGGAGGAGAGCACTGAGTCAGCCATCAGCAAGTTTGCAGCTGACAGCAAGCTGGGAGCAGATGTTGATCAGTGAGAGGGCAGAAGGGCTCTGCAGAGGGACCTTGCCAGGCTGGGCAGATGGGCAGAGGCCAAGGGCAGGAGATTGAACACATCCAAGTGCCAGGGGCTGCACTTTGGCCACAGCAACCCCAGGCAGAGCTCCAGGCTGGGGGCAGAGTGGCTGAGAGCAGCCAGGCAGAGAGGGACCTGGGGGTGCTGATTGACAGCTGCCTGAACAGGAGGCAGCAGTGTGCCCAGGGGGCCAAGAAGGCCAAGGGCATCCTGGCCTGCAGCAGGAGCAGTGTGGCCAGCAGGAGCAGGGAGCTCATCCTGCCCTGTGCTCAGCACTGCTCAGGCCACCCCTTGAGTCCTGTGTCCAGCTCTGGGCTCCTGAGGTTAGGAAAGAGGTTGAGCTGCTGGAAGGTGTCCAGAGAAGGGCAAGAAAGCTGGGGAGGGGTCTGGGGCACAGCCCTGTGAGGAGAGGCTGAGGGAGCTGGGGTTGCTTAGCCTGGAGAAGAGGAGGCTCAGGGGAGACCTTCTTGCTCTCTGCAACTCCCTGCAGGGAGGTTGGAGCCAGGTGGGGGTTGGGCTCTTCTCCCAGGCAGCCAGCAGCAGAACAAGAGGACACAGTCTCAAGCTGTGCCAGGGGAGGTTCAGGCTGGAGGTGAGGAGAAAGTTCTTCCCAGAGAGAGTTGTTGGCCCTTGGGCTGTGCTGCCCAGGGAGCACAGGAGAAGAGCTCCAGCCTTCTGCTCATCCTCCTGGCCCTTCTCTGGACACCTTCCAGCACTTCCAGAGCCTCCTCAGGATCTCTGAGCTCCCTTCCAACTCAAACCATTCTGTGATTCTACAACAGCAAGCCCCCATCCTCCACTTCCCCACTGTTAAGGTCAGATATTGTCCTTTTATATCCACCCCTAGATGAGAAGTTTCCCTCCAGCTGTTATCTTGTGCCCACCCCTGGCTCCTTCTGTCACTGCCTCAGGTCATTTTTAGTCCAGGAATGTGAACCCTCCTCTGAAGCCACTCCTCAGAGCACACAGCACTGACTTGCTGGTTAATTTTAGCTCCAGTCATGCTTGAGCAATCTCTTGATAACATAACAGGGATGTTTCTTTCCCTGCCCCCTCACTCCCATCCCCCTTCTTTTAAACAAGAGCTGCACCAACAATGAGCCAAAGCAGCCAGGAGCCAGGCACAAAAGGAACAGCATCAAAGGGAAGGGGACACAGAAAGCACACTCTGCCAGCACACTGGAGGATAAAACCCCACTTGCTCCTGGAGGAACAGAGGAGACCAAAGCTTGATGGCCTTCCACCTCCTTATCTTCCCAAGGCCCTCAAGGAAACAGCATGCTAACCCATCAGACAAGCACAGCTGCCAGCCAGCAGGGCATGGGAGGAGGATGGAGAGGGTGTGCTTGGCTCTCTGGGAGAGGGGGAAGAGCTGGGTTCTGCCTCAGTGATCTCCACCTTCTCTCTTAACCCTGTGTGCTACCTGTCTGCCCCAGGGACTCCTCTCTGACCCAGTTCAGGAGCCAGCCTGGCTCTGGTTTCTCTGGCTGGGTGGGACAACATCCCTCTCAAGGCTTCTACCAAGTTAACAAGCCTTTGAGGTCTAACACAAAGCTTTCAAGCAGACTGCTCAGGAACCAGCTCTTCCAGCTGCCTGCTAGCTTCAGTCCTTCAGAGCTCCCAGGCTCTGTTCTGATCTGTTCAGCCAGCCCCTTAACCAAGAGAGATTTCACTGGCAGTCACTGAGGGTCATCACAGAATTGTTAGGGTTGGAAGGGAGCTCCAGGCTCAGCCAGTTCCAGCCCCGCAGGGACACCTCACCCCACAGCAGGTTGCTCACAGCCACCTCCAGCCTGGCTGCAAACACCTCCAGGCAGCAGCAGGAGGCTTCCACCACCTCCCTGGGCAGCCTGGGCCAGGCTCTCCCCACCCTCATGGTGGTGAACTTCTTCCTCACAGCCAAGCTCCAGCTCCCCACTGCTCCTTTTGCTCCAGCCCCCCCAGTCCTGTCCCTCCCTCACCCCCTCCAAAGTCCCTCCCCAGCTTTCCTGCAGCCCCCTGCAGCTCCTGCAAGGCCACCAGAAGGTCTCCCTGGAGCCTTCTCCTCTGCAGCCTGCACAACCCCAACTCTCTCAGGCTGTGCTCAGAGCAGAGCAGCTCCAGCCCTCTGCTCAGCCTCCTGGCCCTGCTCTGGACACCTCCCAGCCCCTCCAGAGCCTTCCTGGCACAGAGGCTGCAGAGCTGGGCACAGAGCTGCAGCTGTGGGCTCAGCAGAGTGGAGCAGAGAGGCAGAATCCCCTCCCTGGCCCTGCTGGCCACACTTCTGCTGCTGCAGCCCAGGCTCTGCTTGGCTCTCTGGGCTGCAAGTGCTCCCTGCTGGCTCCTGCAGAGCAGCACCAGAACAAGAGGACACAGTCTCAAGCTGTGCCAGGGGAGGTTCAGGCTGGAGGTGAGGAGAAAGTTCTTCCCAGAGAGAGTTGTTGGCCTCTGGGATGTGCTGCCCAGGGAGGTGGTGGAGTCCCCATCCCTGGAGGTGTTCAAGAGGGGACTGGATGTGGCACTTGGTGCCATGGTTTAGCAGTCAGGAGGTGTTGGGTGACAGGTTGGACTTGATGATCCTTGAGGTCTTTTCCAACCTGGTTCATTCTATGATTCTATGAAAATCAAAGCTGTCTGCCTGATGGAGCTGGCACTTCCTGTTCAGTGCTGCACAGAAAGAGAGAGCTGGGGCTGTTCAGCCTGGAGAAGGCTCCAGGGAGGCCTTGGAGCTGCATTTCAGTATCTGCAGGGGACCTCCAGGCAGGCTGGGGGGAGGAGCTGTTTAGAAAGGACTGTGGGGATTGGCCCAGGGGCAAAGGTTTGAAACTGGAGCAGGGCAGAATCAGGTTGGAGGAAGGTCTGCACAGTGAGGGTGAGGAGACACTGGAACAGGTTGCCCAGGGAGGTGACTGAGGTCCAATACCAGGAGACAGTCTGCTCTGGTTGGAGCTATCCCTGCTGACTGCAGGGGGGTTGGACAGGATGACTTTTGAGGGTCCCTTCCAACATTCTGCATCCTGTGAAGAGCTGATGAAACAGAAGCCAAGGAGCTGGCAATGGGAGCTGCCTGCTGAAGGGCTACATTCCCTTGGTCATGAATCCATGATCCACTTGCAGAGGCATCTGGTGATGTATTAACTATGAAGAGGCAGAAAGGTTTGGTAATGAGCTGAATCAGGACAAACTAAGCACATTCCAGCTTCCTCAGAGCAGCCAATGTAAAGACAGCTCTTCATCCCTTCAGGGCAATGCTGCCTGCCTGACATTTTGATCCAAATATTCCTGGGAAGGCCACCAAAATTCCTGCACAACAACTCTGAAGGGAGAGCAGCACACTCTCACAGTGTCACCAAGGTGGGAAGAGACCTTCAAGATCATCGAGTCCAAGCTGGCACCACAGACCTCATGACCAGACCATGGCACCAAGTGCCACATCCAATCCCCTCTTGAACACCTCCAGGGATGGGGACTCCACCACCTCCCTGGGCAGCACAGCCCAAGGGCCAACAACTCTCTCTGTGTAGAACTTCCTCCTTACCTCCAGCCTAAACTTCCCCTGGCACAGCTTGAGACTGTGTCCTCTTGTTCTGGTGCTGGGTGCCTGGGAGAAGAGACCAACCCCCACCTGGCTCCAACCTCCCTGCAGGGAGTTGCAGAGAGCAATGAGGTCTCCCCTGAGCCTCCTCTTCTCCAGGCTAAGCAACCCCAGCTCCCTCAGCCTCTCCTCACAGGGCTGTGCTCAAGGCCTCTCCCCAGCTTTGTTACCCTTCTCTGGACACCTTCAAATGTCTCAATGTCCTTCCTAACCTGAGGGGCCCAGAACTGGACACAGTACTTGAGGTGTGGCCAAACCAGTGCAGTGTACAGGGGCACAATGACCTCCCTGCTCCTGCTGGCCACACTGCTCCTGATGCAGGCCAGGATGCCCTTGGCTTTCTTGGCCCCCTGGGCACACTGCTGCCTCCTGTTCAGCTGCTCTCCACCACTCCCCCCAGGTCCCTCTCTGCCTGGCTGCTCTCAGCCACTCTGCCCCCAGCCTGGAGCTCTGCCTGGGGTTGCTGTGGCCAAAGTGCAGCCCCTGGCACTTGGACTTGTTGAATGCCATCCTGTTGGCCTCTGCCCATCTGCCCAGCCTGGCAAGGTCCCTCTGCAGAGCCCTTCTGCCCTCTCACTGACCAACCTCTGCTCCCAGCTTGCTGTCAGCTGCAAACTTGCTGATGACTGACTCCATCCCCTCCTCCAGATCATCAATGAAGATGTTAAAGAGCACAGGGCCCAGCACTGCTCCCTGGGGCACAGCACTGGGGCCTGGCTGCCAGCTGGCTGTGGCACCATTCACCACCACTCTCTGGGCTCAGCCTCCAGCCACTTCCTCACCCAACACAGTGTGCTCCCCTCCAAGCCATGGCTACTCAGGGTGAGGCTCCACAAAGCCCTGGGCACCCTGATCTAGTTGGGGATGTCCCTGCTTGTGTGCAGGGAGGTCAGGCTGGATGAGCTTTGGAGGTGCCCTCTGGCCCAGACCACTGCAGGGTTCTGAGAAGGGATGCCCATGTGAGGGGAAGCTGGGCACAGAGGGGTTAAAGCTGTGCACCTGTGGCACATGGCTGTGTAGATGAATTCAGATTAGCTATCTGGGGAGGCTAATGAAAGCGTCTTTTAATGAACCCTGCCTAATTAGTCTTAAGGTTTTTGATCAATGCCCAGGAGACCTTGGAGGCTGCTTGCAGAGTGGGTTTTAAACACCCCCCCAGCTATACAGATATATTTTAAGTCCTCTGCATGTCATCAAAACAACTGGAGACACTTGGTTTGGAGAGTTGTGCTTCACCTGGGCTTGAGGGAGAGATTTGGAGGCCGCCTTCAGCACTGCCCTGCACCACAGCCTGCTCTCCAGGCTGGTGACACATGGGTGTGATGGGTGACCACTAGATGGATAAGAACTGGCTTGATGGCTGCACCCAGAGAGGGGCTGTCCATGGCTCCATGGCCCAGGGGAGGCCAGGGACAAGCAGAGTCCCTCAGGGATCAGTCCTGGGCCCAGGCTTGTTCAACATCTTTGTGGGTGCCATGGGCAGTGGCACTGAGTGCACCCTCAGCAGGGTTGCTGATGACACCAAGCTGTGTGGTGCAGCAGACAGCTGGAGGGAAGGGATCCATCCAGAGGGAGCTGGGCAGGCTGGAGAGGTGGGCACAAGCCAACCTCAGGAGGTTCAACAAGACCAAGGGCAGGGTCCTGCAGCTGGCTGGAGGCAACCCCAGGCACAAATCCAGGCTGGGCAGGGACTGGCTGGCAAGCAGCCCTGAGGAGAGAGCCTTGGGGGTGCTGGGGGAGGAGAAGCTCAGCAGGAGCTCTCAGTGTGCACTTGCAGCCCAGAAAGCCAACCAGATCCTGGGCTGCAGCAGGAGAAGTGTGGCCAGCAGGGCAAGGGAGGTGATTCTCCCCCTCTGCTCAGCTCTGGGGAGACCCCAGCTGGAGTCCTGCCTCCAGTTCTGGAGCCCCTATTGCAAGAGGGATGTGGAGGTGCTGGAAGGTGTCCAGAGCAGGGCCAGGAGGATGAGCAGAGGGCTGGAGCACCTCTCCTGTGAGGACAGACTGAAGGGGTTGGGGCTGTTCAGTCTGGAGAAGAGAAGGCTCCCAGGTGACCTCATTGTGGCCTTCCAGGATCTGCAGGGGGCTCCAAGAAGGCTGGGGAGGGACTGCTCAGGATCTCAGGGAGTGATAGGAGTAGGGGGAATGGAATGAAGCTGGAGGTGGGGAGATTGAGGCTGGAGGTGAGGAGGAAGTTCTTCCCCATGAGAGTGGTGAAGGCCTGGAATGGGTTGTGCAGGGAGGTGGTTGGGGCCCTGTCCCTGGAGGTGTTTAAGGCCAGGCTGGCTGAGGCTCTGGGCAGCCTGCTGTAGTGTGGGGTGTCCCTGCCCATGGCAGGGGGGTTGGAACTGGCTGAGCCTTGTGGTCCCTTCCAACCCTGAATGATACTATGATCAGTCTCACCTCTGTGCCTGGAAAGATCATGGAGCAGATCCTCCTGCAGGCACTACTGGCTCAGAAGAAGAGTGAAGAGGTGATTGGGAGCAGTCAGCATGGCTTCACCAAGGGCAAATCCTGCCTGACCAACCTCCTGGCCTTCTCTGCACAGGTGACAACATCACTAGCTGAGGGGAGAGCAACTGCTGTCATTTCCCTGGCCCTGAGCAAAGCCTTCAGCACTGCCCTGCACCACAGCCTGCTCTCCAGGCTGGTGACACATGGGTGTCAGTTGTCAGTAGTGCCTCCAGGAGGATCTGCTCCGTGATCTCCAGGCACAGAGGTGAGAGTGACTGGCCTGGAGTTCCCTGCCTCCTCCTTCTTACCCTCTTTGAGGATGGGAGTCATATTTCCCCTTTTCCATCTGTGGGGTCTTCCCCAGACTGCCAGGACTTTTGGAAGAGAATAGAGAGGGGTTCAGCAACCTCCTCTGCCAGCTCTCTCAGTGCCTGTGGCTGTGTTCTGTGGGGTCCCATGGACTTGAACACTTTCAGGTTCTTCAGGTGATCACCAACCTGATCCTCACTTACCAGGGGCAGCTCTTCCTCCCTGGCCCTGGCATTGTCTTTCATGACATCAGGAGTGTGGCTGGAGGCCCTTGCAGTGAGGACACCAGAGAGTGGTGGTGAATGGTGCCACAGCCAGCTGGCAGCCAGGCACCAGTGGTGAGCCCCAGGGAGCAGTGCTGGGCCCTGTGCTCTTTAACATCTTCATTGATGATCTGGAGGAGGGGGTCAAGTCAGTCATCAGCAAATTTGCAGCTGACACCATGCTGGGAGCAGATGTGACTCCACCACCTCCCTGGGCAGCACAGCCCAATGGGCAATCACTCTCTCTGTGTAAAACTTCCTCCTAACCTCCAGCCTAAACCTCCCCTGGCACAGCTTGAGACTGTGTCCTGTTGTTCTGGTGCTGGCTGCCTGGGAGAAGAGACCAACCCCCACCTGGCTCCAACCTCCCTGCAGGGAGTTGGAGAGAGCAAGAAGGTCTCCCCTGAGCCTCCTCTTCTGCAGGCTAAGCAACCCCAGCTCCCTCAGCCTCTCCTCACAGGGCTGTGCCCAAGGCCTCTCCCCAGCCTGGTTGCCCTTCTCTGGACACCTTCAAGTCTCTCAATGTCCTTCCTGAACTGAGGGGCCCAGAACTGGACACAGGACTCAAGGGGTGGCCTAACCAGTGCTGAGCACAGGGCAGGATGAGCTCCCTGCTCCTGCTGGCCACACTGCTCCTGATCCAGGGCAGGATGCCCTTGGCCCTCTTGGCCACCTGGGCACACTGCTGCCTCCTGTTCAGCTGCTCTCCACCACTGCCCCCAGGTCCCTCTCTGTTTGGGAGCTCTCAGCCACTCTGACCTGAAGTAGCCTCCCCTAGCCTGCCACCCCTGAAAACATTCATCACAGAATGACAGCCCCCCAGCATGGTGGGGATGGGAAGGGACCTCTGGAGATCAGCCAGCCCAACCCCCCCTGCTAAGGCAGGGCACCCCCAGCAGCTTGCCCAGGAGCACAATGCCCAGGGAGGGTTTGGAAGCTCTCCAGAGCAGAAGACTCCACCACCTCTCTGGGTAGCTTGGTCCTTCTTAGCCACAAGAGCACATTGCTGGCTCATGGGCAACTTGTCATCCAGCAGCACTCCCAGGTCCTTCTCCACAGAGCTGCTTTCCAGCAGGTTACCCCCTCACCAGTCATGCAGTATTACAGGAGAGGAGAGAGGGGAGAGGGGAGAGAATACAGAGGAGAGAATACAGAGAGGGGAGAGAGGACAGGGGAGAGGGGAGAGAGGACAGGGGAGAGGGGAGAGAAGACAGGGGAGAGGGGAGAGAAGACAGGGGAGGGGGGAGGGGAGGGGGAGAGGGGGGGGGAGAGGGGAGGGGGAGAGGGGAGGGGGAGAGGGGGGGGGGAGAGGGGAGGGGGAGAGGGGAGGGGGAGGGGGAGGGGGGGGAGAGGGGAGGGGGAGAGGGGAGGGGGAGAGGGATAGGATTAACCAGGTTGGAAAATACCTTTGAGATCATCCAGTCCAACCTCTCCCCCAGCACCATCTGATCAACTCAACCATGGCACCAAGCACCCCATCCAGGCTCTCCCTGAACACCCCCAGGGCTGGGGACTCCACCACCCCCCTGGGCAGCACATCCCCAGGGCCAATCTCTCTTGCTGGGAAGAACTTTCTTCCTCACCTCCAGCCTGAGCCTCCCCTGGTGCAGCTTGAGACTGAAGTACTGCTGCAGGAGGTTATTCCTCCCCAGCTGCAGGAACCTCTCTGCTTGCCCTTGCTGAACTTCATGAGGGTCCCTCTGGGCAGCTCTCCAGCCTGGGCAGCCCTCACTGCACAGCAGCACAGCCTGGCAGGGGCACAGCCACTCCTCCCAGCTTGGGCTCATCAGCAAACTGGCTGAGGGTCCACCCTGTGCCTTTGACCAGATCACTGATGAAGGTATTGAACAGGGCTGGACCAGACCTGACCCCTGGGGAACACCACCAGCCAGGGGCCTCCAATTAGACTCTGCCCCACTGACCACAACTCTCTAAAGCCCTGTCCTTCATCCAGGTCCCCATCCATCTCACCAGCCAAGCGGCCACTCTGCAGGATGCTGTCAAAATGCTCCCCCCTGATCAAAGCCAGGCCCTGATCAGCTGGAGGAGGATTACTCAGCTCCAACACATCCACCTCACAGACAGGCAGCACTTTAATCCTGCACTCAGCTCACTTCAGCCTGGGCAAGAGTGACACAAGCCCAGCTTTAAAGCTACCAAGCTGCATTTTCTGGTTAGCTGCCACACACACCACCCAGGCAGTCAAGCTCTGAACACAAAGCAAGCCTGAGGGGCTGGAAGCAGCATTCCTCTGCTCCCTTCAGCCTAAATTGCTTCCTAGGATGTTATTCAAACACAACTGTGACCAGCAGACCTCCCTCTCCATCCCACCAGCAGCTCTCCAGGGAATGAGGGTTACTGGGGGAACTTGGATCCTGTCCTCCTCCATCAGAGTTTTCCTCTCAGCAAGGAGCAGTGAGTTTCATTGTTCAACCCCCCTCAGCAGTCCCACAGCCAAGGGGAAAGCCACAGCACTGCAGCATTCCCAGCCTCAGGAGCACTGCTCACCATGCATGGACTTCAAGCAGATCCAGAGACTCACAGAATGGTGGAATATGGGAAGGGACCTCTGGAGCTCCCCCAGCCCAAGCCCTCTGCTCAAGCAGGGCACCCACAGCAGCTTGCTCAGGGTCACAATGGCCAAGGGGGGGTTGGAATCTCTCCAGAGCAGGAGACTCCACAACCTCCCTGGGCAGCCTGCTCCAGGCCTCCAGCACCCTCACACCAAACAAGTCTCTCCTCATCTTCAGGTGGAACCTCCTGGCTTCAAGTTTGTGTCCACTGCCCCTTCTCCTGTCCCTGGGCACCGCTGAGCAGAGCCTGGCCCCAGCCTCTTGCCCCCCACAGCTCCTTTAGCTCCTGCTGAGCATTGCTCAGCTCCCCTCTGGGGCTGCTCTGCTCCAGGCTCTCAGCCCCAGGGCTCTCAGCCTTTGCTGCTCACAGGGCTGCTCCAGGCCCCTCAGCACCTTTATAGCCTCTGCTGGCCTCTCTCCAGTAGTTCCCTGTCTCTCCCAAACTGGAGACCCCAGAACTGGACCCAGTATTCCAGATGTGGCCTCATTCACAGAATCACCAAGATTGGAAGAGACCTCAAAGATCAGGTCCAAGCTGGCACCACAGACCTCGTGACCAGACCATGGCACCAAGTGCCACATCCAATCCCCTCTTGAACACCTCCAGGGATGGGGACTCCACCACCTCCCTGGGCAGCACAGCCCAGGGGCCAACAACTCTCTCTGGGAAGAACTTTCTCCTCACCTCCAGCCTGACCCTCCCCTGGCACAGTTTGAGACTGTGTCCTCTTGTTCTGGTGCTGCTTGCCTGGGAGAAGAGCCCAACCCCCACCTGGCTCCAACCTCCCTGCAGGGAGTTGCAGAGAGCAATGAGGTCTCCCCTGAGCCTCCTCTTCTGCAGGCTAAGCAACCCCAGCTCCCTCAGCCTCTCCTCCCAGGGCTGTGCCCCAGACCCCTCCCCAGCTTTCTTGCCCTTCTCTGGACACCTTCCAGCAGCTCAACCTCTTTCCTAACCTCAGGAGCCCAGAGCTGGACACAGGACTCAAGGGGTGGCCTAACCAGTGCAGTGTCCAGGGGCACAATGACCTCCCTGCTCCTGCTGGCCACACTCTTCCTGATGCAGACCAGGATGCCCTTGGCCCTCCTGGCTGCCTGGGCACACTGCAGGCTCCTGTTCAGCCTACCATCAACCAGCACCCCCAGGTCCCTCTCTGCCTGGCTGCTCTCAGCCACTCTGCCCCCAGCCTGTAGCTCTGCCTGCGGTTGCTGTGGCCAATGTGCAGCCCCTGGCACCTGGATGTGGTTGGTGATTTCTAGGTGGCTGAAGGTACAGCTGCTCAAAGAACTTTTCTTTTCCTCACAGAGGTTACACAGTGCTGGAATTCTCTTTCAGTTCACTGCAAGAAGATTACATTTTCAGGGGGCAGAAAGGGAGAAATCAGGCCCAGGTTGCCCAGCAATTAGTGGTTACAGGGGCCACAGGTGCTGCTTCCTGCCTTCCCCTGGGAGCTGTGCTCAGGGTGGTGGGACAGCTAGTCTATTACAAATGGTTCTTCCCCATGAGAGTGGTGAAGGCCTGGAATGGGTTGTGCAGGGAGGTGGTTGGGGCCCTGTCCCTGGAGGTGTTTAAGGCCAGGCTGGCTGAGGCTCTGGCCAGCCAGACCTAGCATGAGGTGTCCCTGCCCAAGGCAGGGGGGTTGGAACTAGATGATCCTTGTGGTCCCTTCCAACCCTGACTGATTCTATTCCATGATTCACTCCCCCCAGGACTGTGCTAGCCAAGATCACCTGTTATGGAACAGGGAACGCTGAAGGGCACAAAGGAAAACACAGCAACAAACCAAGCCAACCCTTCCCCCCCCACACACCTCTGTTCCCAGCACCAAGGCAGGCTGGCTGCTTTGCCCACGCTGTCAGCCTGAGCTCTGCTCTGCTGTTGCCAAGAGCTGTAGCTGAGGAAACCAAAGCAGAGTTATTTTCACCGGCGGCTGCCGAAGTGACGCAGGAGCGGAGCGCAGCCTCGGCCCCAGCCCCGGGCCCAGCTCGCCACAGCACGGCCTGGGCTAGAAGGGAACCTAAAGACCATCCACCTCCAACCCCCCTGCCCTGGCCAAACATACCTCTCCTGTTAGCCCAGGTTGCTCAAGGCCTCATCCAACCTGGCTTTGAACACCTCCCCCTGGAGGGAGGGCATCCACTCACCTCCCTGGGCAACCTGCTCCAGGGTCTCACCAGCCTCAGACTGGAGAGCTTCCTGAGCTCCACTCTAACCCTGCTCTCCCTCAGCTTCAAACCATTCCCCCTTGGCCTTTCTCCAGACACCCTCAGTAAAGTGTGGCCAGCAGGGCAAGGGAGGTGATCCTCCCCCTCTGCTCAGCTCTGGGGAGACCCCAGCTGGAGTCCTGCCTCCAGTTCTGGAGCCCCTATTGCAAGAGGGATGTGGAGGTGCTGGAAGGTGTCCAGAGCAGGGCCAGGAGGATGAGCAGAGGGCTGGAGCACCTCTCCTGTGAGGACAGACTGAAGGAGTTGGGGCTGTTCAGTCTGCAGAAGAGAAGGCTCCCAGGTGACCTCATTGTGGCCTTCCAGGATCTGCAGGGGCCTGCAAGAAAGCTGGGGAGGGACTGCTCAGGATCTCAGGCAGTGATAGGACTGGGGGGAATGGAATGAAGCTGGAGGTGGGGAGATTGAGGCTGGAGGGGAGGAGGAAGTTCTTCCCCAGGAGAGTGGTGAAGGCCTGGAATGGGTTGTGCAGGGAGGTGGTTGGGGCCCTGTCCCTGGAGGTGTTTAAGCCAGGCTGGCTGAGGCTTTGGCCAGGCTGATCTAGTGTGGGGTGTCCCTGCCCATGGCAGGGGGGTTGGAACTGGCTGATCCTTGTGGTCCCTTCCAACCCTGACTGATACTATGAAAAGTCCCTCTGCAACCTTCCTTCAGGTCCTGGCAGGCAGCTCTAAGGTCCCCACAAGAGTCTTCTCCCCTCCAGGCTGCACAGCCCCAGTTCCCTCTGCCTGTGCTCCCAGCAGAGCTGCTCCAGCCCTTCGATCACCTTTGTGGCCTCCTCTGGCCTCACTCCAACAGCTCTGTGTCCTCCTCCTGCTGGGGACAGGAGAACCAGAGGCAGTATTGGAGGTGAGGCCTGGGCACAGCAGAGTAAAATGGAAGAATCAACTCCCAAACACAAGGGACAGAAAACACTCCCTGTTACAAACCAGCAAGGAGAATGTCCACCTGGAGGATGGCTACGTGCCCAGAGGCTCAGCACGAGCCTGCTGCTCAAGGGTAGCAGGAGAAGGGAGAGTTCCATACAGTTTCATAGTTTCATTCAGGGTTGGAAGGGACCACAAGGATCATCTAGTTCCAACCCCCCTGCCATGGGCAGGGACACCCCACACTACATCAGCCTGGCCTTAAACACCCCCAGGGACAGGGCCTCGATCACCTCCCTGGACAACCCATTCCAGGGTCTCACCACTCTCATGGGGAAGAACTTCCTCCTCACATCTAGCCTCAATCTCCCCACCTCCAGCTTCATTCCATTTCCCCCAGTCCTATCACTACCTGAGATCCTGAGAAGTCCTTCCCCAGCCTTCCTGTAGGCCCCCTTCAGATACTGGAAGGCCACAATTAGGTCACCTCAGAGCCTTTTCTTCTCAGACTGAACAGCCCCAACTCCTTCAGTCTGTCCTCACAGGAGAGGTGCTCCAGCCCTCTGCTCATCCTCCTGGCCCTGCTCTGCACACCTTCCAGCACCTCCACATCCCTCTTGCAATAGGGGCTCCAGAACTGGGAAATGGTGGCCCAAAAGCACTGCCTGCCTGAGACTGGATCCTCTCAGACCCTGCACATCAGCTTCCAGAAGCAGAGAGAGAGGAACACATCCAAGTGCCAGGGGCTGCACTTTGGCCACAGCAACCCCAGGCAGAGCTACAGGCTGGGGGCAGAGTGGCTGAGAGCAGCCAGGCAGAGAGGGAGCTGGGGGGAGTGGTGGAGAGCAGCTGAACAGGAGCCAGCAGTGTGCCCAGGCGGCCAAGAAGGCCAAGGGCATCCTGGCCTGCAGCAGGAGCAGTGTGGCCAGCAGGAGCAGGGAGCTCATCCTGCCCTGTGCTCAGCACTGCTCAGGCCACCCCTGGAGTCCTGTGTCCAGCTCTGGGCTCCTGAGGTTAGGAAAGAGGTTGAGCTGCTGGAAGGTGTCCAGAGAAGGGCAAGAAAGCTGGGGAGGGGTCTGGGGCACAGCCCTGTGAGGAGAGGCTGAGGGAGCTGGGGTTGCTTAGCCTGGAGAAGAGGAGGCTCAGGGGAGACCTCATTGCTCTCTCCAACTCCCTGCAAGGAGGTTGGAGCCAGGTGGGGGTTGGTTTCTTCTCCCAGGCACCCAGCCCCAGAACAAGAGGACACAGTCTCAAGCTGTGCCAGGGGAGGTTCAGGCTGGAGGTTAGGAAGAGGTTCTTCCCAGCAAGAGAGTTTGGCCCTGGGGATGTGCTGCCCAGGGAGGTGGTGGAGTCCCCATCCCTGGAGGGATTTAGGAAGAGCCTGGCTGAGAGACTTGGTGCAATGGTTGAGTTGATCAGATGGTGCTGGTCACAGGTTGGGCTGGATGAGCTCAAAGGTCTTTTCCAACCTGGTTAATTCTACCCTATTCTATCCTATCCTATCCTATTCTATCCCTGACTGGAATGAGTTCTGTTTCTGCTCAAACCAGGCCAGAATTCTACCATCAGAGGATCCCCTTGCCATTGAGTTGTTCCAATCACCACAAGCACAGCCAAAGAACTGCAGTCTCATGAAGAATTCATGCTGGAAACGATGACAGCTGCAGGCTGCAAGTGATTTGACTTGGAAGAGGGCTGCTGGTCTGGTTTGATGGCATAGGTACCCAGGCTACACAGACACTCACATAAGCACCACCACCACCCCACCAGGAATGGCTAAATAACCCATTTGATAATGAAAGAGCTCACTGTGAGCTTCCTCCAGATCTCATTCCACCTCAGTGTAACAAGAGTTGACTCAGCTCACATCAAGCCTGGGCTCAAATCGAGTCCACAAAGCCAAAGCAGGGCTGGGTTGGTTGCCTTTCCCTCCCCCCCTTCCCCACCCTGTCACAAGCTTTTGTAGGGCAACTACTTCATAGTAGTATCACAATATCAGTCAGGGTGAGAAGGGACCACAAGGACCAGCCAGTTCCATGGGCAGGGACACCCCACACTACATCAGGCTGCCCAGAGCCTCAGCCAGCCTGGCCTTAAACACCTCCAGGGACAGGGCCCCAACCACCTCCCTGCACAACCCATTCCAGGGCTTCACCACTCTCATGGTGGTGAGGCTAAGCAACCCCAGCTCCAGGCTAAGCAACCCCAGCTCCAGGCTAAGCAACCCCAGCTCCAGGCTAAGCAACCCCAGCTCCCTCAGCCTCTCCTCCCAGGGCTGTGCCCCAGACTCCTCCCCAGCTTTCTTGCCCTTCTCTGGACACCTTCCAGCAGCTCAACATCAACATAGTATTTCCTCCATCAGAGTTGTTCCTCTAGTACCTTGCTAAATTCTCTACTCATGGTTCAGGCTGGAAGGGACCTTAAAGGTCTTCCAGGGCCAAGCCTCTTGCCATGGGCAGGGACACCTCCCACAAGCCCAGCTTGCTCAAGGCCTCATCCAGCCTGGCCTGGAACACCCCCAGGGAGAGGGCAGCCCCAGAGAAGGCACAAACACTCCCTGCATTAACAGCTCCTTTCTGGCAGCAGCTCTCATGCATTATCTGCATGCATCCTGCCAAGCCAGTGATGGAGCTGGTGGGAAAACATGAGTCTCCCAAGTCCTGTCTCTGTGATTCAGAGGTTAAAGCTCCCTCTTGAGAAGCCTGGGAGTTGTATGGCTAGGGGTGCAAACCTATCCACAGAGTTTACCATACATGTTGCCCAGGCAGCCAGGAGGGCCAAGGGCATCCTGGCCTGCATCAGGAGCAGTGTGGCCAGCAGGAGCAGGGAGGTCATTGTGCCCCTGGACACTGCACTGCTTAGGCCACCCCTTGAGTCCTGTGTCCAGCCCTGGGCCCTCAGTTTAGGAAGGAGGTTGACTTGCTGGAAGGTGTCCAGAGAAGGGCAACAAAGTTGGTGAAGGGTCTGGGGCACAGCCCTGGGAGGAGAGGCTGAGGGAGCTGGGGTTGCTTAGCCTGGAGAAGAGGAGGCTCAGGGGAGACCTTCTTGCTCTCTCCAACTCCCTGAAGGGAAGATGTAGACAGGCAGAGGTTGGGCTCTTCTCCCAGGCAGCCAGCACCAGAAGAAGAGGACACAGTCTCAAGCTGTGCCAGGGGAGGTTTAGGCTGGAGGTTAGGAAGAAGTTCTAGACAGAGAGAGAGATTGCCCATTGGAATGTGCTGCCCGGGGAGGTGGTGGAGTCACCATCACTGGAGGTGGTCAGGAGGAGACTTGACAGGGTGCTTGGTGCCATGGGTTAGTTGATTAGGTGGTGTTGGATGATAGGTTGGACTGGATGATCTTGAAGGTCTTTTCCAACCTGGTTTATTCTATTCTATCTAGTTGCTACTAAAATGGCACTGTCCTGAGCTCTGCACAGGCCATATCCAAGGAGGGTTTCAATTTTGCTTCTAGCCATTTGGGTGCATCAAATCTAGGCAATGCAGCATTAAGTTCTCCCAGTGCCTGTTTGGCCATTTAGTTTCAGGGACTTTCTCAGGATCTGAGTGTCATCCATGGTCACAAACAGGTTTCCCAAGTCAGTGTTGTTCAGGCAGGAGAAAAGGAGGCTGAGGGGAGACCTTCTGGCTCTCTACAACTCCCTGAAAGGAGGTTGAAGCCACAGGTGAGTTAGTCTCCTGTCCTAAGAAACAAGTGGCAGTATGAGAGGAAATGGCCTCAAGTTGTAGCAGGGGAGGTTTAGGTTGGATATTAGAAGACACTTTGTGGCTGAAAGGGTTCTCAAAGTCTGGAACAGGCTCCCCAGGGAGGTGGCTGAGGAGCAGAGATCCCCAGCTACCAGCCTGCAGCACCAGTGCAGCCGCCTCAGATGGGGACAGGAGATGAAAAGACCTCAGGTTGGACTGAGGAACAGCTCTGGCTGGGAGCTGACAGCATCTTCATCCCTGGAGGTGTTGAGAAGAGGCAGGGATGGGCTGTTGAGAGGCCTGGTTGAGCACCAGACTTGGTAGAATTAGGGAATGAGTGGACTCAATGATCTTAGAGTTCTTTTCCAACCAAAAAGAATTCTTCTGTGATTCTATCTCAAGCAAAGGTGTGAACAGTACCAAATGCAGCACGATTAATGGTCATGATTAGTGTTCATTTGGCCCTGTGCTGCTACCAGGTGTGTGCCACAAAGGGGTAGGGACCATCTGAGGCTCCACAGAGAGCCCTGGCCAGGCTGCATCAATAGCCTGACACCAACTCTATTAGATTCAACTGGGCTAAGTCTCAGGTCCTGACTTAGGTCACAACCACCCCATGAACCCTCCCCAAGCTTGGGGCAGAGGGGCTGGAAACTGCCTGGCAGGAAAGGACCTCAGAGTGCTGGTTGACAGCCAGGTGAACACGAGCCAGCAGTGTGCTCAGGTGGCCAAGCAGGCAAACAGCATCCTGCTCTGGATCAGCCACAGCATGACCAGCAGGACTAGGGCAGGGATTGCCTCCCATGTGAATTGAATAGAATAGACCAAACCAGGTTGGAAGAGACCTTCAAGATCATCATGTCCAACCTATCAACCAATCCAACCCACCTAAACAACTCAACCTGGGCACTGGTCAGGCTGCAACTGAAATACTGGGGTTAGTTTTAGGCCACTCACTCCAAGAAGGACACTGAGGGGTTGGGAGTGCAGAGCAGGGCCACAAAGCTGGAGAAGGGTCTGGAGAAGAGGGCTGCTGAGGAGCAGCTGAGGGAATTGGGGGTGTTTAGTGTGGAGAAGAGGAGGCTGAGGGGGGAGCTCATTGCTCTCTACAGCTCCCTGAGAGGAGGATGGAGCCAGGCAGGGGTTGGCCTCTTCTCCCAGGGAACCAACAACAGAATGAGAGGAAATGGTCTCTTAAAGTTGCACCAGAGGAGGTTTAGGTTGGACTGAGGAACAGCTCTGGCTGAGAGTTGACAGCAGCATGCCAGGACACAGCTTCCATGCATGCCACTGCTGCTCACTAGGGCTTTTCATCTCCTGTCCCCATCTGAGGGGGCTGCACTGGTGCTACAGGCTGGTAGCTGGGGGATCCCTGCTCCTCACCTAACCCCCCATGCTATGGACACTGCTAAAGTGAAGGTTCAGAGGAAGAGAACAGCCTCTGATGACACAAAGTGATCAGCCAACAGCGCTGGAGTTTTTTAGGACCAGAGCAACCGCTTCCACCGACCTCCAACCCAGATCAGTCAGGGGAGCAAACAACTGTTTGGAGGCAAGATTTCAAACCAAAGGGCAACACCCAGCCCTCCCCTTCACCCAGCTGGTTGGATGAGGAAGGACAAGCAGAAAGCTTCTGCAAAAGGGGGCACTTCCCAAAGGCCAAAGCAAGCAGAGTGCACCCAGGCAGCGGTGCTCACCTCCAGGAGCAGCCAGGCATCCTCTCCAGGCTGGCGAGCAAACACAGCACCTAATTTGCCTCCAACACTCTCCTCAGCTTCCACAACCCACAGCAGCCCAGAGCTGCAGAGATCTGATACAAGGGGAGGAGGGGGAGGGAGGGAGGAGGAGGGAGGGAGGGAGGGAGGAAGGGAGGGAGGAGGGAGGAAGGGAGGGAGGGGAGGAGGAAGGGAGGGGAGGAGGAGGGAGGGAGGAGGAGGAAGGGAGGGAGGAGGAGGAGGGAGGGAGGAGGGGAGGAGGGAGGGAGGGAGGAGGAGGGAGGGAGGGAGGGAGGGAGGGAGGGAGGGAGGGAGGGGAGGGAGGGGGGAGGGAGGAGGAGGAGGGAGGGAGGAGGAGGGAGGGAGGGAGGAGGAGGAAGGGAGGGAGGAGGAGGAAGGGAGGGAGGAGGAGGAAGGGAGGGAGGAGGAGGGAGGGAGGGAGGAGGAGGAAGGGAGGGAGGGAGGAGGAAGGGAGGGAGGAGGAGGAAGGGAGGGAGGAGGGGGAGGAGGGAGGAGGGAGGGAGGAGGGAGGAAGGGAGGGAGGAGGAGGAAGGGAGGGAGGAGGAGGAAGGGAGGGAGGAGGAGGAAGGGAGGGAGGGGAGGAAGGAGGGAGGAGGGAGGAGGGAGGGAGGAGGAGGAAGGGAGGGAGGAGGAGGAAGGGAGGGAGGAGGAGGAGGAAGGGAGGGAGGGAGGAGGAGGGAGGGAGGGAGGAGGAAGGGAGGGAGGAGGAGGAAGGGAGGGAGGAGGAGGGAAGGGAGGGAGGAGGAGGAAGGGAAGCCAAACCTCTGCAGAGCCCAGCTTTCTCAGCTCATATAGTTTCATAGTTTCATAGTTTGATTCAGGGTTGGAAGGGACCACAAGGCTCAGCCAGTGCCAATCCCCCTGCCATGGGCAGGGACACCCCACACTACAGCAGGCTGCCCAGAGCCTCAGCCAGCCTGGCCTTAAACACCTCCAGGGACAGGGCCCCAACCACCTCCCTGCACAACCCATTCCAGGCCTTCACCACTCTCATGGGGAAGAACTTCCTCCTCCCCTCCAGCCTCAATCTCCCCACCTCCAGCTTCATTCCATTCCCCCTAGTCCTAGCACTGCCTGAGATCCTGAGCAGTCCCTCCCCAGCCTTCTTGGAGCCCCCTGCAGATCCTGGAAGGCCACAAGGAGGTCACCTGGGAGCCTTCTCTTCTCCAGACTGAACAGCCCCAACTCCTTCAGTCTGTCCTCACAGGAGAGGTGCTCCAGCCCTCTGCTCATCCTCCTGGCCCTGCTCTGGACACCTTCCAGCACCTCCACATCCCTCTTGCAATAGGGGCTCCAGAACTGGAGGCAGGACTCCAGCTGGGGTCTCCCCAGAGCTGAGCAGAGGGGGAGAATCACCTCCCTTGCCCTGCTGGCCACACTTCTCCTGCTGCAGCACAGGCTCTGCTTGGCTTTCTGGGCTGCAAGTGCACACTGAGAGCTCCTGCTGAGCTTCTCCTCCCTCAGCACCCCCAAGGCTCTCTCCTCAGGGCTGCTTGCCAGCCACTCCCTGCCCAGCCTGCATTTGTGCCTGGGGTTGCCTCCAGCCAGCTGCAGGACCCTGCCCTTGCTCTTGTTGAACCTCCTGAGGTTGGCTTGTGCCCACCTCTCCAGCCTGCCCAGCTCCCTCTGGATGGATCCCTTCCCTCCAGCTGTCTGCTGCACCACACAGCTTGGTGTCATCAGCAACCCTGCTGAGGGTGCACTCAGTGCCACTGTCCATGGCACCCACAGAGATGTTGAACAAACCTGGGCCCAGGACTGATCCCTGAGGGACTCTGCTTGTCCCTGGCCTCCCCTGGGCCATGGAGCCATGGACAGCCCCTCTCTGGGTGCAGCCATCAAGCCAGTTCTGTATCCATCTAGTGGTCACCCATCACATCCATGTGTCACCAGCCTGGAGAGCAGGCTGTGGTGCAGGACAGTGTCGAAGGCTTTGCTCAGCTCCAGGTAAATGACATCAGTTGCTCTCCCCTCAGCTATTAATTTTGTCACCTGCTCATAGAAGGCAACCAGGTTGGTCAGGCAGGATTTGCCCTTGGCAAAGCCATGCTGACTGCTCCCAATTACCTCTTCACTATTCTTCTGAGCCAGTAGTGACTCCAGGAGGATCTGCTCCATGAGGAGCAGAGCTCATCCTGAGCCAAGCTCAGACAGTGCAGCCTGCATCACACTGGACATCTCTCCATGTATTCCAGAGTCATAAAATGGTTTGGGTTGGAAGGGACCTTAAGGATCATCCAGTTCCACCCCCCCTGCCACGGGCAGGGACCCCTCCCCCCAGCCCAGGCTGCTCAAGGCCTCATCCAGCCTGGCCTGGGACACCTCCAGGCAGGAGGCAGCCACAGCCTCCCTGGGCAGCCTGTGCCAGGCTCTCCCCAGCCTCACTGCCTACAATTTCCTCCTTATCTCCAGTCTCAGTCTCCCCTCTCCCAGCTCAAAGCCATTGTCCCTCCTCCTGTCACTCCCAGCCCTTGTCCAAAGTCCCTCCCCAGCTCCACTGCAGCCCCTTCAGGTACAGGCAGGCTGCTCTAAAGTCTCCCTGAAGCCTTCTTATCTCCAGGCTGCACAGCCCCAACCCTCCCAGCCTGGCCCCACAGGGGAGTTTCTCCAGCCCTCTGATCACCTCTGTGGCCTCCTCTGGACCCTCTCCCACAGTTCCATTTCCCTCTTATGCTGGGGGCACCAGCACTGGTGGGGTCTGAGCAGAGCAGTGGGGCAGAATCCCCTCCCTGTGCTGCTGCTCTCCCTGCTCTGGCTGCAGCTCAGCACACAGCTGCCAGCAACCATTGCTGGCTCCTGGGGAGTTTGTCACCAACTGACACTCAAAGCCATTGCCTCTCATCCTGGCACTCCCAGCCCTTGTCCAAAGTCCCTCCTCAGCTCTCCTGGAGCCCCTTCAGGTACTGGGAGGCTGCTCTATGGTCTCCCTAGAGCCTTCTCATCTCCAGCCTGAGCAGCCCCAACTCTCCCATATGGGAGGTTCTGAAGCCCTCTGACCATCTCTGTGGCCTCCTCTGGACCCTCTCCAGCAGCTCCATGTCCCTCTTGTGCCAGGGCATGCAGTGCTCCCTGGGGGGTGTCTCAGCAGAGCAGATGGAGAGAATCACCTTCCTCATCCTGCTGATCTCAGAGGTCTCTCCCAACCTTAACCCCCTCTGTGTCTCACTCCCTGTGTTTCCTGTCTAATAAATACACATTCACTCCTCTCTGAGGGGCAACCTCCCCACCCTCACTGGCCAGAATTTCTTTCTGATCTCCAGTCTCAATCTCCCCACTCCCAGCTGAAAGCCACTGCCCCTCATCCTGCCACCACAAGCCCTCCTAAGAAGTCACTTCCCAGCTCTCCTCTAGTTTCCTTCAGGTACCAGAAGGCTGCTCTAAGATCTCCCAGGAGCCTTCTTTCCTCCAGGCTGGACAGCCCCAACTCTCCCAGCCTGTCTCCACAGGGGGTAAAGAAGGCAGCCAAAGAAAAGGCCAAGAATGCCAACAGCATTTCCATTCCTTTCCCCTCAGTGTTCTGAGCTGCAGCTGACCAGCTCACTGGAGGAAGCAGACTTGGAAACTGATCCCTTTGATTGAGCCAAAGATCCCAGGGCCAAACTGATGCACAGCCAGCTACTGCAAGTGTCAGCCTGCCAAGAACTGCACTAAACTACAACAAAAAACCCAAACCCCAAACCAGACAAAACCCCAAACACGCTCCCATGATAAGCCACGAAACCAAGGCCCTCAGGATACCACAACTGCTGGGAGGGGAGAGGGAGAGGGAGAGGGAGAGGGAGAGGGAGAGGGAGAGGGAGAGGGAGAGGGAGAGGGAGAGGGAGAGGGAGAGGGAGAGGGAGAGGGAGAGGGAGAGGGAGAGGGAGAGGGAGAGGGAGAGGGAGAGGGAGAGGGAGAGGGAGAGGGAGAGGGAGAGGGAGAGGGAGAGGGAGAGGGAGAGGGAGAGGGAGAGGGAGAGGGAGAGGGAGAGGGAGAGGGAGAGGGAGAGGGAGAGGGAGAGGGAGAGGGAGAGGGAGAGGGAGAGGGAGAGGGAGAGGGAGAGGGAGAGGGAGAGGACACCAGGTTGGAAGAGACCTTGAATCCAACCTATCATCCAACACCACCTAACCAACTCAACCATGGCACCAAGCACCCCATCAAGTCTCCTCCTGAACACCTCCCATGATGGGGACTCCACCACCTCCCTGGGCAGCACATCCCAAAGGGCAATCACTCTCTCTGTATAGAACTTCTTCCTAAGCTCCAGCCTGAACCTCCCCTGGCACAGCTTGAGACTGTGTCCTCTTGTTCTGCTGCTGGCTGCCTGGGAGAAGAGCCCAACCCCCACCTGGCTCCAACCTCCCTTCAGGGAGTTGCAGACAGCAATGAGGTCTCCCCTGAGCCTCCTCTTCTCCAGGCTAAGCAACCCCAGCTCCCTCAGCCTCTCCTCCCAGGGCTGTGCCCCAGACCCCTCCCCAGCTTTCTTGCCCTTCTCTGGACACCTTCCAGCAGCTCAACCTCTTTCCTAACCTCAGGAGCCCAGAGCTGGACACAGGACTCAAGGGGTGGCCTGAGCAGTGCTGAGCACAGGGCAAGATGAGCTCCCTGCTCCTGGCTGCCTGGGCACACTGCTGGCTCATGTTCAGCCTACCATCAACCAGCACCCCCAGCTCCCTCTCTGCCTGGCTGCTCTCAGCCACTCTGCCCCCAGCCTGGAGCACTGCCTGGGGTTGCTGTGGCCAAAGTGCAGCCCCTGGCACTTGGCTGTGTTCAATCTCCTGCCCTTGGCCTCTGCCCATCTGCCCAGCCTGGCAAGGTCCCTCTGCAGAGCCTCTCTACCCTCCAGCAGTTCAACTCCTGCCCTCAGCTTGCTGTCAGCTGCAAATTTACTGCAGATGGACTCAATGCCCTCATCCAAGGCTCTTGTGTGCTCTGCTCTCAAGGCAGCAAGCCCAGGACCTAGCAGGGGTGACCATGGCATGCTCTAGTCAGCTCACACAGGGCTTTAGCAGGATGAAAAGGGTGCCTCCTGCTGCCTCCTGACACCAAGCCAAAGGCTGATGCCAAGGTAGAGTAACCTAACCACACATCAGACTTCAAGTGTGCTTAGAATTTGACTTGAAGACTTCACTTACAAAAGCCAGGAGGAAATTGGGCTTCCACTACCTGAACACAAGGGAAAACAAGAGCTGCTGCAGAAGGATGAAGCTAATCTTGCCTAAGAAGCCAAGCCTCAAGAGGAAAAGCTTCACAGAGCACTCCAGCCTGGCCTCCATCATTTTCTTCTGCTGCTCATGGCTTTGGTTGTGGTTTTATTTAACTTCAATCTTCTCAGTCCCTTCTCTCCCAGGTCCAACCACTCCCTTCCACTGACCTGGGGAGAGCCATCTTCCATCTTACGGATTCCAGAAGCAGGAGGGACCATTTCTTCATAGGATCAGTCAGGGTTGGAAGGGACCACAAGGATCAGCCAGTGCCAACCCCTGCCATGGGCAGGGACACCCCACACTACAGCAGGCTGCCCAGAGCCTCAGCCAGCCTGGCTGCAAACACCTCCAGGGACAGGGCCCCAACCACCTCCCTGCACAACCCATTCCAGGCCTTCACCACTCTCACGGGGAAGAACTTCCTCCTCACCTCCAGCCTCAATCTCCCCACCTCCAGCTTCATTCCATTCCCCCTACTCCTATCACTGCCTGAGATCCTGAGCAGTCCCTCCCCAGCCTCCTTGGAGCCCCTGGAAGGCCACAATGAGGTCACCTGGGAGCCTTCTCTTCTCCAGACTGAACAGCCCCAACTCCTTCAGTCTGTCCTCACAGCAGAGCAGCTCCAGCCCTCTGCTCATCCTCCTGGCCCTGCTCTGCACACCTTCCAGCACCTCCACATCCCTCTTGCAATAGGGGCTCCAGAACTGGAGGCAGGACTCCAGCTGGGGTCTCCCCAGAGCTGAGCAGAGGGGGAGAATCACCTCCCTTGCCCTGCTGGCCACACTTCTCCTGCTGCAGCACAGGCTCTGCTTGGCTTTCTGGGCTGCAAGTGCACACTGAGAGCTCCTGCTGAGCTTCTCCTCCCCCAGCACCCCCAAGGCTCTCTCCTCAGGGCTGCTTGCCAGCCAGTCCCTGCCCAGCCTGCATTTGTGCCTGGGGTTGCCTCCACCCAGCTGCAGGACCCTGCACTTGGTCTTGTTGAACCTCCTGAGGCTGGCTTGTGCCCACCTCTCCAGCCTGCCCAGCTCCCTCTGGTCCCTTCTTGACCATTTCCATTGACCTGCAGCTGCCCCCAACCACTGCAGGTTATACATTCACCCCACCTGGAGACAGGATGGTGTCTGGAGATTAGCAATGCAGATGCAGAAGCTGCATCTCATACCCAGCCCAGCATCCAGTGACAGCCTCATAATTAATCTCTTCAAAGTGCAACACATTTTTGACTTCCAGTTAGTTCATCTTCAGCTGCAGGTATGACTCCTCCTCTGTTTTCTTCCTTAAGGATGGAGAAGTTCTTCACCTCCTGGGCCCTGTACAGGTGGTTTTGAATCACCAGGTCAATATCCCTTGGATTTAAGGGTGAAAAAAAACCAGAGGAGAGGGTAAGCAAAGCCCTTGGCAAGGCTCAAGGTGCATTTTCTGGGCTTCTGATCATTCCCTTTGTAAAAATAATCCCTTTGGTGCTGGTATCTGAACCAGATGATAATGCTGTAGGCACTCTAAGAGCATCAGCAGAATACTAACTGCCTACTCCTTTGCAATAGTAATGATCAGAGAGCCAGGCCAGCCTCCAGCCCACAACTCCCTTTCTACCACCACGGGAAACAAGCAGCTCCCACTCAAAACAGCCCAGGGAGGAGGGCTGGAGGCTTTGTGGGACAACCCCAAACTGAAAGCACTGAAGATCAGCTCAGGGAACACTGCTTTCACTACAAAAACTAGCCCACCCCTGTGAATAGAACAGAATGAACCAGGTTGGAAAAGACCTTCAAGATCATCCAGTCCAACCTATCAACCAATCCAACACCACCTAAACAACTCAACCATGGCACCAAGCACCCCAAGTCTCCTCCTGAACACCTCCCATGATGGGGACTCCACCACCTGCCCAGGCAGCCCATCCCAATGGGCAATCACTCTCTCTGGGTAGAACTTCTTCCTAACCTCCAACCTAAACCTCCCCTGGCACAGCTTGAGACTGTGTCCTCTTGTTCTGGGTGCCTGGGAGAAGAGCCCAACCCCCACCTGGCTCCAACCTCCCTGCAGGGAGTTGCAGAGAGCAAGAAGGTCTCCCCTGAGCCTCCTCTTCTCCAGGCTAAGCAACCCCAGCTCCCTCAGCCTCTCCTCACAGGGCTGTGCCCCAGACCCCTCCCCAGCTTTCTTGCCCTTCTCTGGACACCTTCCAGCAGCTCAACCTCTTTCCTAACCTGAGGAGCCCAGAGCTGGACACAGGACTCAAGGGGTGGCCTGAGCAGTGCTGAGCACAGGGCAGGATGAGCTCCCTGCTCCTGCTGGCCACACTGCTCCTGATGCAGGCCAGGATGCCATTGGCCCTCCTGGCTGCCTGGGCACACTGCAGGCTCATGTTCAGCCTACCATCAACCAGTACCCCCAGCTCCCTCTCTGCCTGGCTGCTCTCAGCCACTCTGCCCCCAGCCTGGAGCACTGCCTGGGGTTGCTGTGGCCAATGTGCAGCCCCTGGCACTTGGATGTGTTCAATCTCCTGCCCTTGGCCTCTGCCCATCTGCCCAGCCTGGCAAGGTGCCTCTGCAGAGCCTCTCTGCCCTCCAGCAGATCAACTCCTGCCCCCAGCTTGCTGTCAGCTGCAAATTTACTGCTGCTGGACTCAATGCCCTCAATGTGCTCTGGTTAATCCACAGCCCTTAGTGACTTCCAGCTCTGGACAGGTGAAGTTATTTGCTGCCACAGCCCAGAGACCTTCCCAAAAGGTCTTTCAAGCAGCAGCCTGCACTTGTGCAGCAGAGAGCTGTGAGAGAGGGAAGTAACACAAGGATGAGCTCCAAGGTGAGAGAACGCCACGTGTGGAGGCAGAGCAAAGCCTTCACCCTTCCAACCAGTACACTGCAGAGATAAAAGGGGGAGAGGAAATCCAGGAAGCTGCCATGACAGACACAGACCTAATCCCCCTCAGTGCAACCAAAATGCTTTCACATTTCCAATCCCCTCAGCAGGAAAAGCAGGAAACCTTGAGGGCAAGCACCAGGGCTGAGCACACACAGCTTCCACGACCCCAAAGCATGTGTGACAGCCTCACAGCCACACAGACTGCACTGGGTGGGGAGGGACCCTCAAAAGGCAGCTTCTCCAAACCCCTGCAGGCAGCAGGGACATCCCCAGCTGGAGCAGGCTGCCCAGGCACACATCAAGGCTAATCCTGAATGTCTGCAGGGATGGAGCCTCAACCACCTCTCTGGGCAACCTGTCCCAGTGTCTCACAGGTCTGGGGCACAGCCCTGGGAGGAGAGGCTGAGGGAGCTGGGGTTGCTTAGCCTGCAGAAGAGGAGGCTCAGGGGAGACCTCATTGCTCTCTCCAACTCCCTGCAGGGAGGTTGGAGCCAGGTGGGGGTTGGGCTCTTCTCCCAGGCAGCCAGCACCAGAACAAGAGGACACAGTCTCAAGCTGTGCCAGGGGAGGTTTAGGCTGGAGGGAAGGAAGTTCTTCATAGAAAGTGAGATTGGCCCTGGGGATGTGCTGCCCAGGGAGGTGGTGGAGTCCCCATCCCTGGAGGTGTTTAGGCAGAGACTGGCTGGGGTGCTTGGTGGCATGGTTGAGTTGATCAGATGGTGCTGGGTGATAGGTTGGACTCCATGATCTCAAAGGTCTCTTCCAACCTGGTTAATTCTACTCTATTCTGTTCATTGTGCAGAGCTTCTCCCTAATGTCTAACCTAAATCTGCTCTGCTCCAGTTTCAAACCACTGCCCCTTGTGCTGTCACCACAGGCCCTTCCAAACAGTCTCTCCCCAGCTTTCCTGGGGGTCCCTTGCAGATACTGCAATGCAGCTCTAAGGTCTCCCCAGAGCTCTATCTTCTGAACAGCCCCAACTCTCCCACCCTCTGATCATTTGAGCAGAGCCCTCTGATCATCTTCCAGGTCTCTCTCCTGTTGGGGTCCCCATAGCTGGACACAGCCCTGCAGGTGAGATCTCCCCAGAGCAGAGGGCCAGGATCCAGCCTCTCCACTGCTGGCCACACTGCTTTGATGCCCTCCAGGCTGCCCTTGGCCTTCTGCACTGCTGCAAGTGCCCACTGCTGCCTCATGTCCACCTTCTCCCCCACCAGCACCCCCAAGTGCTTTGCTGCAGGGCTGCTCTCAAGCTCATCACCCACCACCCTGGATTGATGTCAAGGGCAGCCCTGACCTCTGCCTTCTCTTCTCCAGCTGTGGTTTTCCCATCTTAGGTAATTTCCCTGGCACTACTTCATCAGGTGCTCAGGTAGGGAGCAAGAAATGAAACAGCTACACAGAAGCAGCGTGCCAGCTCCCAACCCATCAAATGTTCCACACTCCCTGGTCTGTAAGTCACATCCAGCAGATTTTTCCAGCCTCTTACACTGCCTGTGCCTCTGAAGTAACAGGGAAAATACTACTCTTAAAAGGCACAGCTTTAAAGTTAACTCCTCTCGCTCTCAGCCCAATCCTCAACGTTAGGAAAGCCTCATTCCTCTCAGGCAGCATCCAGCCTCCCTTAGCCTGGCCCTGCCACCAAGGTGCTAGCCAAGAAACTGAACCTTCCAGGGTGATGAAAGTAGCAGGAGACCAAAACTTGGGCTCTCTAATCCCCACTTCCTCACAGCCCTTTGATCTCAGAAGCACTGTTTAGTCTCCACCACAGTGCTACGGAGAAGGATGTAAGGCTTTCAGGGCTGCATCCTCTCAACAAGCCAGGGAAGCCAAACAATTAGGGCATTGTTAATTCACTGATTAATCAGGCCTAAGGTATGTTTCAGCATTGAAGTGATGCTGAAGCCAGAGCACAGAGCCACAGATTACCTCCACCCCTGCTAATGGTTCCTGCCTCCAACTCAGCCAGGCTTGCAATGCAAATCAGCCTTCAGCAGGCAAAGGATTCTCACCTGGTAAATACATGAATATTTCAGAGGTTTATTTAGACTATAACCACCGTGGCAATGAGCTTAATAAGCAGCTCATAAAATAGTGCTTAAAGGCAGCAGGCTGTGTGGAGTGAAATTCAACAGGCAGGAGGTTCAAGGAGGCTGAGTGCCAGGCCCTGCGCTTGGGTCACAGCAACCCCAGCGGCGCTCCAGGCTTGGGTCAGAGGGACTGGAAACGGCCCAGGGCCAGGGGAGGGCTGGCACAGGAGCACAGAATCACCAAGGGTGGAAGAGACCTCAAAGATCATCCAGTCCAACCTGGCACCACAAAACTCAGGACTAGACCATGGCACCAAGTGCCACTTCCAATCCCCTCTGGAACACCTCCAGGGATGGGGACTCCACCACCTCCCCGGGCAGCACAGCCCAAGGGCCAACAACTCTCTCTGGGAAGAACTTTCTCCTCACCTCCAGCCTAAACTTCCCCTGGCACAGCTTGAGACTGTGTCCTCTTGTTCTGGGGCTGCTTGCCTGGGAGAAGAGCCCAACCCCCACCTGGCTCCAACCTCCCTTCAGGGAGTTGGAGAGAGCAAGAAGGTCTCCCCTGAGCCTCCTCTTCTCCAGGCTAAGCAACCCCAACTCCCTCAGCCTCTCCTCACAGGGCTGTGCCCCAGACCCCTCCCCAGCTTTCTTGCCCTTCTCTGGACACCTTCCAGCAGCTCAACCTCTTTCCTAACCTGAGGAGCCCAGAGCTGGACACAGGACTCAAGGGGTGGCCTGAGCAGTGCTGAGCACAGGGCAGGATGAGCTCCCTGCTCCTGCTGGCCACACTGCTCCTGATGCAGGCCAGGATGCCCTTGGCCTTCTTGGCCCCCTGGGCACACTGCTGCCTCCTGTTCAGGCAGCTGTCAATCAGCACCCCCAGCTCCCTCTCTGCCTGGCTGCTCTCAGCCACTCTGCCCCCAGCCTGGAGCTCTGCCTGGGGTTGCTGTGGCCAATGTGCAGCCCCTGGCACTTGAACTTGTTGAATGTCATCCTGTTGGCCTCTGCCCATCTGCCCAGCCTGGCAAGGTCCCTCTGCAGAGCCCTTCTGCCCTCTCACTGACCAACCTCTGCTCCCAGCTTGCTGTCAGCTGCAAACTTGCTGATGACTGACTCCATCCCCTCCTCCAGATCATCAGTGAAGATGTTAAAGAAGATGGGGCCCAGCACTGCTCCCTGGGGCACAGCACTGGTGCCTGGCTGCCAGCTGGCTGTGGCACCATTCACCACCACTCTCTGGGCTCAGCCTCCAGCCACTTCCTCACCCAGCTCAGAGTGCTGCTGTCCCAGCCAGGGGCTGACAGCTTGGCCTGAAAAGCAGGAGGAGACTTCTGCACCTGCAGAAGTGGACTCAGCACAAGGCCAGCCAAGGATTTCATGACTCTGGTGCAAAAAGCAGAAGTACAGTGTTTGAAAGGGGGTTGGAAGGGGTTGAGGTTTTGAAGAGGATTCCAAAAGCAGGCAGTGGTTAAATATCTGTGGGGAGAACAGCTGAAACTGACACTCTGCAAGGAACAGCTCAAACTCCCAAAGCCTCCAAAGGCATGAGTTTGGAGGTTGGTTTCTTCAGGGGCAAGCTTCAAGGCCTTGAGAGATGGGGAGCCCCCCCCTGCCCCTGGGCAGCTCCAGCCATGGGGATCTCACCACTGCCCCTGGGCAGCTCCAGACATGGGGAGCCCCCCACTGCCCCTGGGCAGCTCCAGCCATGGGGAGCCCCCCACTGCCCCTGGGCAGCTCCAGCCATGGGGAGCCCCCCACTGCCCCTGGGCAGCTCCAGCCATGGGGAGCCCCCCACTGCCCCTGGGCAGCTCCAGCCATGGGGATCTCACCACTGCCCCTGGGCAGCTCCAGCCATGGGGAGCCCCCTGCCCCTGGGCAGCTCCAGCCATGGGGGAGCCCCCACTGCCCCTGGGCAGCTCCAGCCATGGGGAGCCCCCTGCCCCTGGGCAGCTCCAGCCATGGGGAGCCCCCCACTGCCCCTGGGCAGCTCCAGCCATGGGGATCTCACCACTGCCCTGGGCAGCTCCAGGGATGGGGAGCCCCCCACTGCCCCTGGGCAGCTCCAGCCATGGGGAGCCCCCCCCTGCCCCTGGGCAGCTCCAGCCATGGGGATCTCACCACTGCCCCTGGGCAGCTCCAGCCATGGGGATCTCACCACTGCCCCTGGGCAGCTCCAGCCATGGGGAGCCCCCGCCTGCCCCTGGGCAGCTCCAGCCATGGGGAGCCCCCCACTGCCCCTGGGCAGCTCCAGCCATGGGGATCTCACCACTGCCCCTGGGCAGCTCCAGACATGGGGAGCCCCCCACTGCCCCTGGGCAGCTCCAGCCATGGGGAGCCCCCCACTGCCCCTGGGCAGCTCCAGCCATGGGGAGCCCCCCACTGCCCCTGGGCAGCTCCAGCCATGGGGAGCCCCCCACTGCCCCTGGGCAGCTCCAGCCATGGGGATCTCACCACTGCCCCTGGGCAGCTCCAGCCATGGGGAGCCCCCCCCTGCCCCTGGGCAGCTCCAGCCATGGGGAGCCCCCCACTGCCCCTGGGCAGCTCCAGCCATGGGGAGCCCCCCCCTGCCCCTGGGCAGCTCCAGCCATGGGGAGCCCCCCACTGCCCCTGGGCAGCTCCAGCCATGGGGATCTCACCACTGCCCTGGGCAGCTCCAGGGATGGGGAGCCCCCCACTGCCCCTGGGCAGCTCCAGCCATGGGGAGCCCCCCCCTGCCCCTGGGCAGCTCCAGCCATGGGGATCTCACCACTGCCCCTGGGCAGCTCCAGCCATGGGGATCTCACCACTGCCCCTGGGCAGCTCCAGCCATGGGGAGCCCCCGCCTGCCCCTGGGCAGCTCCAGCCATGGGGAGCCCCCCACTGCCCCTGGGCAGCTCCAGCCATGGGGATCTCACCACTGCCCCTGGGCAGCTCCAGCCATGGGGAGCTCCCCACTGCCCCTGGGCAGCTCCAGCCATGGGGATCTCACCACTGCCCCTGGGCAGCTCCAGATGGGGAGCCCCCCACTGCCCCTGGGCAGCCTGTTCAAGGCCTTGACAACCCTCTGGGGGAAGAAATTGCTCCTTGTGTGCAACCCAAACCTCCCCTGGTGCAACTTGAGGCAGTTTCCTCTCCTTCTGTTCCTTGTTCCTTGGGAGAAGAGCCCAACCCCCCTGTGGCTCCAACCTCCTTTCAGGGAGCTGTACAGCCTCCCCTCAGCCTCCTCTTCTGAACACCCTCAGCTCCCTCAACAGCCCTGCTCTCCAGGCCCTTCCCCAGCTTTGTTGCCCTTCTCTGGACCTGCTCCAGCATGATGGGGCTAAAACCCTTCCAGAACGTTGAGGCACTGAGGTTAAAACACACACAGAGGCTCCAAAGGTGCTTGCAGGTGTTTATGGCTGTGAGGGTGATCACAGAATCATCAAGTTCTTTGGGCTGGAAAAGACCTCCAAGATCACCCAGCTCAAGCAGCAACCCAACCCCACCATGGCCACCAAACCCTGGCCCCCAGTGCCATGGCCACAGGGCTCTGGGACACCTCCAGCCATGGGGACTCCACCACCTCCCTGGGCAGCCTCTGTCAGGCCCTGAGCACTCTGGCAGAAAAGAATTGTTTCCTCATCTCCAACCTGAGCCTCCCCTGGCACAACTCCAGGGCATTTCCTCTCCTTCTATCACCTGAGACTGGGGAAAAGAAACCAACTCCACCTCACTCCAATGCAAAGCTCTCAGGGAGCTGTACAGAGCAAGGAGGCCTCCCCTCAGCCTCCTCTCCTCCAGGCTAAACACCCCCAGCTCCCTCAGCTGCTCCTCCCCAGCCCTATGCTCTGGACTCTTCACCAGCTTTGCTGCCCTGCTTTGGACCTGCTCCAGCTCCCTCTATGTCCTTCCTGGAGGCAGGGTAATTACCCAGCAACCAAAAGAAGGGAGGACTTCAAACTCACCCCTGGGAACAAATCAGCAGCTAGGGAAACACCATGCTGCCATTCACACAGCCTAACAAAACAAGCCCAGCCTCTCTTTCCTCTCCAGTTCATGGACTCCAAAGAAAGCTTTCCCCTAGTTGCTTCCTCTTCTTGTTCCACCTTGGAGGGTCATAGAATAGAACCAACAAGGTTGGAAAAGACCTCGGAGGTCATCAAGTCCAACCTGTCACCCAACACCTCATGTCTAACTAAACCATGGCTCCAAGTGCCACATCCAATCCCCTCTTGAACACCTCCAGGGATGGGGACTCCACCACCTCCCTGGGCAGCACAGCCCAAGGGCCAACAACTCTCTCTGGGAAGAACTTTCTCCTCACCTGCAGCCTGAACCTCCCCTGGCACAGCTTGAGACTGTGTCCTCTTGTTCTGGGGCTGGGTGCCTGGGAGAAGAGCCCAACCCCCATCTGGCTACAACCTCCCTGCAGGAGGCTGGGGGCAGAGTGGCTGAGAGCAGCCAGGCAGAAAGGGACCTGGGGGTGCTGGTTGACAGCAGCTGAACAGGAGGCAGCAGTGTGCCCAGGCAGCCAGGAGGGCCAAGGGCATCCTGGCCTGCAGCAGGAAGAGAGTGGCCAGCAGGAGCAGGGAGGTCATTGTGCCCCTGGACACTGCACTGCTTAGGCCACACCTTGAGTCCTGTGTCCAGCTCTGGGCTCCTCAGGTTAGGAAAGAGGTTGAGCTGCTGGAAGGTGTCCAGAGAAGGGCAACAAAGCTGGGGAGGGGTCTGGGGCACAGCCCTGTGAGGAGAGGCTGAGGGAGCTGGGGTTGCTTAGCCTGGAGAAGAGGAGGCTCAGGGGAGACCTTCTTGCTCTCTCCAACTCCCTGCAGGGAGGCTGTAGCCAGGTGGGGGTTGGGCTCTTCTCCCAGGCAGCCAGCACCAGAACAAGAGGACACAGTCTCAAGCTGTGCCAGGGGAGGTTCAGATTGGATGTTAGGAAGAAGTTCTTGCCAGCAAGAGAGATTGCCCTTTGGGATGTGCTGCCCAGGGAGGTGGTGGAGTCCCCATCCCTGGAGGTGTCCAGGAGGAGACTTGATGGGGTGCTTGGTGCCATGGGTTAGTTGTTTAGGTGGGTTGGACTGGTTGATGGGTTGGACACAATGATCTTGAAGGTCTCTTCCAAGCTGGTTTGGTTTATTCTAAGTTTACTCTAAACAGGTCATCTGAGCAGCAGCACTCCCAGCTTCCAAAGCCTCTCTGCTTCACAGGAACGTTCCTGCTGAGACTCAGAGAAGGGTTTGGGTTGGAGGGGACCTCCTCCAGAGCTCACCTGCAGCCAGCCAGGGACATTCTCCACTAGATCAGCTTGCTCAGAGCTTTGTTGAGCCTGACCTTGAGTATCTCCAGGGATGGGGCCTCAACTGCTTCCCTGGGCAACTTGTTGCAGCGTTCTGCCAGCTTTATGGTGCACAACTTCCTCCTAACATCCAACCTGAACCTGCTCTGCTCTCATGGCAAACCACTGCCCTTTGTCCTGCGACTGCAGGCCCCTGGAACCAGTCCCTCTGCACCCTCCTCACAGCCTACAAGTACTGGAAGGCCACTCTAAGGTCTCCCTGCAGCCTTCTCTTCTCCAGGATGAACAACCTCAGCTCATCCTCACAGCAGAGCTGGCTCCAAGCCCCTGATCACCTTCATGGCCCTCTCTGGACCTGCTCCACCAGGTCCACCTCCTTCCTTTGTGGAGGGCTTCAGGGCTGGGTGCTCTGTAAGATCACCTTCAGCACCCAGGGTAAAAAGGCTGCTTCTGCATGAAATTCCACCCAGAAATCTTAGTCTGCTACCTGGAGCAAAGCTGTGTCCAAACATCCTCCTCACTGATGCTGTCACACACACAGCACCTCCCCCAGGGCTACCATTCACTACAGCTTGACTGTTGTTTCAGTGGCCTCAGCTGGCTTAGATTAGCTCCCCACCCATTTCAAAATGGGATCCTCATGTTCCTGGGATTGTCCAAACAAGCTGTCAGATACTCTAAGGGTTAGACTGAACAGTTGCAGCAGCAGCCAACAACTAGAGCAGAGCAGGTTTAGAGGGGATGTTAGGAACAAGTTCTGCACAAGGAGGCTGGAGGAGCACTGGAAAAGGTTGTCCAGGGAGATGGTTCGGGTCCCATATTCAAGGTGAGGCTCAACAAGGCTCTCACCAACCTGATCTAATACACAGAATACATGGAATTACTAATCCATAGAATAGACCAGGTTGGAAGAGACCTTCAAGATCATCCAGTCCAACCCATCAACCAATCCAACACCACCTAAACAACTCAACCACGGCACCAAGCACCCCAGCAAGTCTCCTTCTGAACACCTCCAGGGATGGGGACTCCACCACCTCCCTGGGCAGCACATCCCAAGGGCCAACAACTCTCTCTGGGAAGAACTTTCTCCTCACCTCCAGCCTGAACCTCCCCTGGCACAGCTTGAGACTGTGTCCTCTTGTTCTGCTGCTGGCTGCCTGGGAGAAGAGCCCAACCCCCACCTGGCTCCAACCTCCCTGCAGGGAGTTGCAGAGAGCAAGAAGGTCTCCCCTGAGCCTCCTCTTCTCCAGGCTAAGCAACCCCAGCTCCCTCAGCCTCTCCTCACAGGGCTGTGCCCCAGACCCCTCCCCAGCTTTCTTGCCCTTCTCTGGACACCTTCCAGCAGCTCAACCTCTTTCCTAACCTGAGGAGCCCAGAGCTGGACACAGGACTCAAGGGGTGGCCTAACCAGTGCAGTGTCCAGGGGCACAATGACCTCCCTGCTCCTGCTGGCCACACTGCTCCTGCTGCAGGCCAGGATGCCATTGGCCCTCCTGGCTGCCTGGGCACACTGCTGGCTCCTGTTCAGCCTACCATCAACCAGCACCCCCAGCTCCCTCTCGGCCTGGCTGCTCTCAGCCACTCTGCCCCCAGCCTGTAGCTCTGCCTGGGGTTGCTGTGGCCAATGTGCAGCCCCTGGCACTTGGATGTCTTCAATCTCCTGCCCTTGGCCTCTGCCCATCTGCCCAGCCTGGCAAGGTCCCTCTGCAGAGCCTCTCTGCCCTCCAGCAGATCAACTCCTGCCCCCAGCTTGCTGTCAGCTGCAAGTTTACTGCTGATGGACTCAATGCCCTCATCCAGATCATCAATGAAGATGTCAAAGAGCACAGGGCCCAGCACTGCTCCCTGGGGCACAGCACTGGTGCCTGGCTGCCAGCTGGCTGTGGCACCATTCACCACCACTCTCTGGGCTCAGCCTCCAGCCACTTCCTCACCCAGCTCAGAGTGCTGCTGTCCCAGCCAGGGGCTGACAGCTTGGCCAGGAGCTTGCTGGGGGGGATGGTGGCAAAGGCCTTGCTGCAGTCCAGGCAGACCACATCCACAGCCTGCCCCACAGCCACCAGGCAGTCCCCTGGGCATGATCTATGGAAGATGTCCTTGCTGACTGCAGGGGGATTGGCTCTGGAGGTCCCTTCCAACCCAAACCACTCTCTGACTCTATGCTAACGTGTCACTTCTTTCCCTCTGCTGTCACCTCCAAGGCAAAGGCAAGATCTGAGGCAACAGCTGTCCCTGGATTGCCCAACGTGCCACCCAGTGTGCACAATGCAGGGCTTTTACTCAGAGGCTCACCACCAGGGGTTAAACAGCAGGGCTACCCTGAAGCCAGTTCCTTGAACTCACTCCTCAGAGCAGCAGCACCCCAGGAAGTCCATTCCACGTCAGGATCCAACCCACCCCAGCTGCGGCAGGGGCAGGAGGGCTCTTGAGTCTAAGGGCAGCTGACAGCGCTCCTTGCAGGCTGGCAGGCAAATAAGGACAAGGCTGCAGACAGGCACCTTGGGAGAGGAAACTGAATCCCGAGCTGTCCTGTCGATGGCTGGGGTGTCACTCCAGGCAAAGATTCACCTTCAGCGCTGCCCGTCAGGCAGTGCCACGGCAAGGCAAGAGCAGCGGCCAGCAAGCTGCTGACAAGCAGGGCAGGCTGGGGGGGGAAGGAAAACCACAAAGAGGGCTTAACATGCAAGGGAGAGCAGAGCTCTCCTGCAGGACCAACATCACAGCTTGCACTTGCTGAAAATGAAGGGGGTGATGCAAGGCATCCCTTCATCTCCTGCTCGTCCTGAGCGTGCCCTGTGCCCCAGCCCTCTGCTCCCCCCACCCGCCCCGTGCTGCTTCACGACCAAAGCTGATCAACCAGCCGATAGAAACCTCCACCTCGCTAAAATGGCAGAAAACCAATAAGCACTGGAACTGGAGAAAAAGCACAGGGAGGGGCCACCCAACCGGGAAGAAAGGAAGGAGCAGAGCTCGCCAGCGACCGCCCGCCCGCCAGGGCAGCTCCCAGGGACGGCTCCTCCCCGAGAGGGGCTCCAAAAAGCTCCCAGCCAGGTGAGAGAAACCAGCGAGAGGCAAGTCATTCCACCAAGCAAGCACCAAAGCGTGCCGGTGGCTGTGACAGAGGCTGCCTCCATCAGGAGCCGGCTCAGAACGCCTGCCCCGAGCCTCTGGCTAAATTGCCTCCCAAATTAAAACACCAAGCCAGATAAGGATCTTAAATTCTTCGGGGCTTTTAAGGCAGAGGGAGGTAATTGCTTCAAGACTCCCTTTGATAAGGGGGAACCACCAAGTCGCTGCCATCTGCTCTCGCCACAATAATAAGCATTAAACCCGACCCAGCCTGACATTCCTGGACGGAGAGCAGCGGGAGAGGCCGAGGGCTAAAGAGACTTCAGCCCTCCAACAGCTCAAAGACACTTCCCCTTTCCACCCCCCCCCCGGAAGCTTCTCCAAAGTGAGCGAGAACCACCGAGGAATGAATGAAAAGAGAGAGGTAGGAAAGACCCTGAGGTGGCAACTGCGTTTTTCTTCTCCAGCGTGACTTAAAACAGCTCACGACAGAGGTTTGGCAACACCACAGGTTACCCAGCCAACCTTCCTGCGTAAACGAAGCCAGCTCTGAAGACTTGTATACCCAGTTGGGAGCAGGAGCAAGCAGCGGAAAGCAGCTGCCCCTGCAGCCCAGCCCTGCGCGAAGGTGGGGATCTGAACCCGAACAAAAGCCCTCCTCGGGTGACCAGCCGGGAAAGGCATCCCCAGCGCGACGCGGGCTGCTCTCCAGGGACCTCCGAAAGCAGAGCCAGCCCTCCCCGGCGCCCAAAACAAAGCCGCCCCAGCGGGTGCTGTCCCGCCCAGGAGGCGGCTGGCAGGGCGGCAGCGCGGAGCCCGGAGGTGTGAATAAAGCCCCCGGGGAAGAGGCTCCCCTCACCCCGCCCGCCGGCAGCACCCCGGCCCGGCCCGGCCCCCTGCGCAGCGCGGGAAGCGCCGGCCCGCAGGCAAAGCCCTTTGCACCCCAAGCGGGAGCCAAAGCAGTCAGGGCAGCCCGGGCGGCGCTCGCCCCGGCCGAGGAGCGGCGGCGGGGCCGAGCGGGCGGCGCGGAGCCCCGCTCTTTGTTCCCTACCGCCGCTAGGCCCAGCCCGACCCGACCCGACCCGGCGAGGTGCCCGGCCCGTACCTCGCGGACGTCCTGCAGGCACTCGAGGACGGCGAGGTTGTTGGCCCAGCTGTGCTTGGAGCAAAGTCGCACCACGTCCTCCCGGCACACCGCCTCCTCCGACAGCTTCCACCCGCTGCCCGAGCCGCCGCCACCGACACGGGGAGGTCGCGGGGCCGCCGCGCCCAGCGCCACCGACTGCCCCTGTACGGCCGCGACGGCGCCGACGCCAGGAGAGCCACTCGCCGCCGGTCGAGCCGCCAGCGCCAGGAGCAAAAGGAACGCCGGGCCCGGGCAGCGGCTCCGGACACGTCCGCACGGCGCCATCTTGGATCCGCCACCTCCGGCGCGAGCGCCCGCCCACCCAGCGGCACGCACGGCGTATGCAAATCGACGCGTCGAGACGTCAGCGCACCGCCCCCCGCGCGCCACGCCTCTGTGGGGATGGGGCGGGAGTTCGCCTGGCCCCGCCCCGCAGCGCCCCCCTAGGCCGCGTCCCCCCTCCCTCCGTCTCGCTTCCCGAGGCCTGGGCGCCATCACGGCCCCTGGCCGCCATTACAGCCCCCGGCGCCCACCGCCGCCCCCCGCTGCCAGCGCAGCCTCACGCCCGCCCCCTCGGCCCCACGGAACGCTGCGCGTCAAAGCGCAGAGCCAGCGGTGGTGGCGGCAAGGGAGGCGGGAAGCTGCGCGCCAGGCAGCGTCGGAGCCAGGGGGAGGCAGCTCCCGTGTGGAATCTCTCCCTCCCCACGCGTGAAATGGAGCTTGCGTGGCTCTCCGCCTCGGAGGGACAGCGGGAGAGTCCTTAAAAGCCTGGAAAGCACTCGGCTGCCCAAGTGATGGGATCATAACACGGTTTTGGGTGGAAGAGATGTTTGTGTGGTCATCCAGCCCCGCCCCGAGCCCAGCGCTGCCAGGGCAGCACCAAGCCCCGGCCCTCAGCACCGCCACCATGAACCCCCAGGGCTGGAGACCCCACCACGGCCCTGGGCAGCCACCACAGCCCCCGGGGGAAGAAACTGCTCCTCCCGGCCCGCCTAAAGCTCCCCTGCTGCGACTCGAGGCTCTTTCCTCTTCACAGTATCATAGTATCAGTCAGGGTGGGAAGGGACCACAAGGATCAGCCAGTGCCAACCCCGCTGCCATGGGCAGGGACACCCCACACTACAGCAGGCTGCCCAGAGCCTCAGCCAGCCTGGCCTTAAACACCTCCAGGGACAGGGCCCCAACCACCTCCCTGCACAACCCATTCCAGGCCTTCACCACTCTCATGGGGAAGAACTTCCTCCTCACCTCCAGCCTCAATCTCCCCACCTCCAGCTTCATTCCATTCCCCCTAGTCCTAGCACTGCCTGAGATCCTGAGCAGTCCCTCCCCAGCCTTCTTGGAGCCCCCTGCAGATCCTGGAAGGCCACAATGAGGTCACCTGGGAGCCTTCTCTTCTCCAGACTGAACAGCCCCAACTCCTTCAGTCTGTCCTCACAGGAGAGGTGCTCCAGCCCTCTGCTCATCCTCCTGGCCCTGCTCTGCACACCTTCCAGCCCCTCCACATCCCTCTTGCAATAGGGGCTCCAGAACTGGACACAGTGCTCCAGGTGGGGTCTCAGCAGGGCTGAGTAGAGGGGGAAGATCACCTCCCTTGCCCTGCTGGCCACACTTCTCCTGATGCAGCCCAGGATCTGGTTGGCTTTCTGGGCTGCAAGTGCACACTGAGAGCTCCTGGTGAGCTTCTCCTCCCCCAGCACCCCCAAGGCTCTCTCCTCAGGGCTGCTTGCCAGCCAGTCCCTGCCCAGCCTGCATTTGTGCCTGGGGTTGCCTCCACCCAGCTGCAGGACCCTGCCCTTGCTCTTGTTGAACCTCCTGAGGTTGGCTTGTGCCCACCTCTCCAGCCTGCCCAGCTCCCTCTGGATGGATCCCTTCCCTCCAGCCTGTCTGCTGCACCACACAGCTTGGTGTCATCAGCAACCCTGCTGAGGCTGCACTCAATGCCACTGTCCATGGCACCCACAGAGATGTTGAACAAGCCTGGGCCCAGGACTGATCCCTGAGGGACTCTGCTTGTCCCTGGCCTCCCCTGGGCCATGGAGCCATGGACAGCCCCTCTCTGGGTGCAGCCATCAAGCCAGTTCTGTATCCATCCAGTGGTCACCCATCACACCCATGTGTCACCAGCCTGGAGAGCAGGCTGTGGTGCGGACAGTGTCGAAGGCTTTGCTCAGCTCCAGGTAAATGACATCAGTTGCTCTCCCCTCAGCTATTAATGTTGTCACCTGCTCATAGAAGGCAACCAGGTTGGTCAGGCAGGATTTGCCCTTGGTGAAGCCATGCTGACTGCTCCCAATCACCTCTTCACTATTCTTCTGAGCCAGTAGTGACTCCAGGAGGATCTGCTCCATGATCTTTCCAGGCACAGAGGTGAGACTGCCTGGCCTGGAGTTCCCTGCTTCCTCCTTCTTACCCTTTTTGAAATTGGGGGCAATGGTTCCCCTTTTCCAGTCTGTGGGGACTTCCCCAGATTGCCATGACCTGTCCTTTGGTCCTTCAGAGAAGAGACCAAGTCGTCCCTGGCTCCAGCCTGCTGGAGAGAGCAATGAGGTCTCCCTCAGCCTCCTTTCCTCCAGGCTGAACACCCCCAGTGCCCTCAGCTGCTCCTCACCAGACCTGTCCTCTAGCCCCTTCACCAGCTTCACTGCCCTTCTTTGGACCTGCTCCAGCACCTCACTGTCCTTGGAGTGAGGGGCCCAAACCCCACCCCAGCCTCCCCAGCTCAGCAACAAGAGCTCTCAGCAGCAGGAACTCGCCAGGCTAGCTCACAGCACCCTCCTGGGCTGGGTTTGCCCCCAACATCTCAGCAGCAGATGGAGATGGGGGACAGGGAGAATCCCCTCGCTGTCTCTGTCTGGTTGACTCCAGGAGCAGTTTTCCCAGCACTGGTTCAAAGTCAGAAGCTTTTGCCTGGCTACCAGGGGCATGCCCTAGGTCTGCCCCTAGCTTGGAGAAGCAGAGCTGCAGGGCTGCTGCTCTTTGTGCCCCAGGACGAGCTAAGCCCTTCTTTGGGGGATGCCACCACAAGCTAACCAGGGCATCATGAACAAGCTGGAGCCCACCACTGTCACCAACCTGTGGCCACCTCATCCAGATGGAGTAAACAGCAGGAGGGGGAGGTGGACCAGCCAGCAAAGTCCCTGAGCTTTGTAGTTTGAGTGTCACACTAGGACACTGGGCTTGGGAGGGTGGCTTTGTGCTGGCAGACAGGGGCCATGCAGCTAGGAACACGCAAAAACCAAAGCCAGCAAAATTCAGCCTGCACTTGGCAGCCCCTTGGGCTTAGTGCAAGCTGCTTGAAGAGCTGGCTCCACTCCTCCCTCCCTCCCAAGCCAAGGACCCAGTGGGGATGGCTTATGGCTCCTTTCTCCTTCTCACACCCTTGGGAGCTCCCTGGAGACTCCTTTTTTGATGAGTAGCCCACATCCCTCTGCTCAGGAGAAACCTCCTCCCAACCTTGGGTTTTACCATTGCCACTAAATCACCACATTCCTGCAGCTAGTCAAGCAAGGAAGAAGCATTTCTGTGCAGGCAGTGATGCCCCTGCCCATTGCAACAACCCCAGAACCTCACAGCACCCTCTTGGTGTGTTAAGCATTCTACCATCGAGGCTCTCAGGTGCTGCATGAAGTGCTGCTTGCAGCCATCTGCTTCTGTAGCTGGCAGCCATAAAGCACATTTATAGAGCCCCTGGCTTTGCAGAGTCAGGCTGAGGGGAGCTGAGCTGCTGGGGTGTCTCTTGCTCCTTCCCTGCACCACCCTACCCCTGCACCACTGTGGGGAGAGGAAAAGCTCTTCCTCAGTCCATGCAGAGGAGCTGCTCCAGTGTTTAACTGGAAGCAGGCTGCTCCCTCCCCTGTGGCCATGGGCACAGCTCTGAGTCTTGGCTCAGTCCCCACACAGCACACCAAGGCCTTCCCTTCTCCCTCACCCACTGGCTCAGCTGCCTCCCCCCAGCCTGTCAGGTCCCCCCAAACTTCAGCACTACCCTTCCCAGCTGATCGTCATCTCCACCCACAAATGCTTCTTGAGGAGGCTAAGGACACCGCACCTCAAATACTGGGGGGCAGCTTTGGGCCCCCCCCCCCAAGGGCAGCGAGGTGCTGGAGCATGGCCAAAGAAGGGCAGTGAAGATCAGGAAGGGTCTAGAGCACAAGCCTTGTGAGGAGCACCTGAGGGACCTGGGGTTGGTTAGCCTGGAGAAAAGGAGGATGAGAGGAGACCTCACTCTCTACAGCTCCCTGAAAGGAGCTTGGAGCAAGGTGGAAGTCGTTCTCCTCTCCCAAAGAGGAGAGGAGCCAGCCTAAAGTTGCACCAGTGAAGGTTCTGGTTGGACATGAGGAACAACTTCTTCCCCAAAGGGTTGTGAAGCCATGGCCCAGGCTGCCCAGGGCAGTCCCCATCCCTGGCAGGGTTTCAAAGCTGTGTTGATGTGGTGCTGAGGGCCACAGTTCAGTGGTGTCCTGGCAGCACTGGCTCAAGGGCTGGACTGGATGACCTTAAAGGTCTCTCCCAACCAAACCAACTTGCTGATTTTTGCAAAGCTGTGGGCAAACAGGAGCCAAGATTGCAGCTGCAGCCTTGTGTGTGTGTGTGTGAGAAGCAGCAGAGGAGCTTCATGCCTCTTCCACCCTTCACCCAGCCCACCACCACCTGATGTTTTTCCCCCCAGAACAGCGCTGTTGCCACCTCTTGCTTCACAGAGCATCCAAAGCCCTGGGTCTCTCCTGCAGAGCCTGTTGCTCCTCCTGTATTTATGCAGCTCTGTGTTGCAGTTAGCACCTACCCTTAAAAAAAACCAACACCCCCCACCAAACCCAAGCAATAATCCACTGGGCACTTTTCCAAGCCTTTCTCCAACCTGCCTCGCTTCTGCCTTCCCGAGCACTCGGTGCTGCTCGCAGCTTGCTGCTGCCAGAAGCCACTAGGGCTCATTTCCCCCCTTCTGCCAGCAGAAACACCCAAATTGGACCTGATGGGAGACTAAAGCCCCTGGACCCTCCTGTTAATTATGCTCCACTGGGTGGGATAATCGCTGAAATTGCTGTAAGGCTTTTTCTTCCTCTGGACCAGCACAGGCTGGGCCTCGCCTGTTACCTGCTGAGCTTGGCTGAAGGATTAGATGAGCATTTTAGGACATAGCTCCCCAAACTCCTCTCTTTATTTATTCATTTGCTACTTAGAGGCACCACTTTGGAATAGAATGGGGCATAAGCAACACCCCCCCAGGCCTTTGAGACGTTGCTATAGCTCCAAGACCCCCCAGGAGCAGGGCAGGAGATGGGCACCCCCAGCCCCTCTCCTTCAGCAGGGAGGTGAGAGCATGAAGCCGTTCTGCCTCCTCAGTAGCTTCCCTGGTTGATTGGGAGGTGAAGATAGTTACAGAATCACAGAATGGTAGGGGTTGGAAGGGACCTCCAGAGATCACCCAGCCCAAAGCAGAATCACCCAGGTCAGCTCACAGAGGAAGGCATCCAGGCAGCTTTGGAAAGCCTCCAGAGGGGGAGACTCCACAACCCCTCTGGGCAGTCACGAGTACTCTGCTGTCCTATTTCAATGCTAAACTTTGTTATCTGAAGTGAAGGAGGCTGCTTCCTTCCCCCACCCTGCTCCACGTGGAGGGCTGAGGGTGCTGGAAGGGGCTTGCCAGTCCTGCTGCCCAGGTGCTGCCATCCCCTCTGCTCCCTTTCACAGGCAGCTGCGCAGGGACACAGCTGGGCTCCCACGGGGGGTGTGAGGGGGCACTGAGCACTTGGCCAATTCACACTGGAGCTGAGAAAAGCCTGATCTGCAGCTTTGCTAATGGGAAAGTCCAAAGTGCCACCCCAGCAGGGAAGGCCAGGCCCCAGTGCAATTTATTCTTCCACCTTTGCAAATCAAACCCAGCACAAAAGTAGTTTTTGCTTGCTCATTCCTTTCTTCCACCCCCTCACCCCCCACCCCCCTTCTCTTCCTCCTCCCCAGACTCCTTTCCCTGATATTCTCCCTCCTAAGCCAGGAGCCAGCCAGGTCTGTCCAGGGATTTACTGCCTCAGTAGAAGGAAAAGAATCTGCTCATCTACAGGAGCAGAAAATTCCACCAAGGCTCCTTGCAAACCGAAGAGGAGAACTAAATGAAATCCCCCCCTGCCCCCGGGATGCTCTGCCTCCCCCAGTGTAACAAGGTTCAGCCTAAGCTGCTTGTTTCACTTGCTGCATTGCCTGCTTTTAATCCAGTTTGCTTCAGGACACAGAAAGTAGCTGCTTTGCCACCCTCTGGGAAGAGGCAGGCACAGGCAGAGCCAAGCCAAGCCCTGGCAGGTCCTGCCTTGGTGCAGGCTCACGCTGGCTTTGCTCTACCTTCTGTCATCTGCAACCATTGCCCTTCTGCTTGTTGAAACCTCAGCCCTGAGTCTCTACAGGCCAGCAGCTCAAGCACAAGGGCAGATGCCACAGTGGTGCCAAGGCCAGGTGCAGGCTGGGAGGTGGCTGCCTCCTCTGCCTCCCCTGCCAGATCTCAGCAGCCTGACGCTGGATCACCCCAGTCAGAGGGGCAGGCTGGGGGAGGAGAGGAGGGGGGACAGTCCTTCCCTGGAAAACAGGGCTCACTCCAACTCCAGCTTCCCTGCCAAACACCCCAGGCTGGATTGTGCTCAGCACAGCCCCTGGGGCTCCTGCCAAACTGCCACCACAGCCAGCTCTGGCTAGAGCTGCCCTGCAAAGCCTGGCTCCATGCAGATTCGAATCAGGGAAGGTGCTTCCCCTCAACAGCCTGGGGAAAAATAAGAGCAGCTAAAAGCAAGGCCCTGTCTGCAGGGACCAAGCTTCACCTCTCCCCTCACATCAGGTTTTACTGCAGGAGTTGCCATAAAGCTGCTTCACAATGACAAAATCTTCCCAGAGACAGCAGCAGAAATAGCCAGCGAGTGGCTCGCTGCCTGCACCACCGCTGAAAGCAGCTCAGCCTCTGGCAGCAGCTGCCCTGCATCCTGCAAGGATGCTGAGCTGCCTCCTCCCAGCTCAGGAGCTGCCCCCCTCTGCCACTCCAGACAGAGATGAGCAAATATTTCATTAACACATTTGACCTCATTATCAGCTCCCCAGGCTGGGGGGGGAGGGGTGGCTTAGGTGGCTTTTCCCAGAGCCTGCTGTAAACCTGGGACTGGGAGAGTGCTACAAGGCTCTTCACATCTTGGGGGAGGAGAGAGAAATCAAACAAACTTCAGGTCAGGATGTGAAAACAAAGGGACAAAGGGAATGTGGCCAGCAGTGGCTGAGTTTGCAGCTCTTGATACTGCTCTAGAGGGATGAAAGAAGTGCAACCTGGAAAATGAACCAAAGTGCTCCAAATCCCTCACAGGAAGGAGAGGCTGAAGCTGCCCAAGCACAAAGGATGCCTCTGAATGGCTGAGAACTAAGCAGCTCACTGCACTGAGGCAAACAACAGCTCAGCCTGCTCCTGGCTTGAGATGGCCTTGCTAGAGACCTTCACAGAATGGGTGGGGTTGGAAGGGACCTCACAGATCATCTACTCCAACCCCCTCACCATGGGCAGGGGGAACACTTCTCAGCTGGATAGGGTTGCTCAAGGCCTCATCCAAGCTGGCCTTGAAGGGAGGGAGCAGCCACAGCTTCTCAGGGCAACCAGTTCTGGAGCCTCACCACCCTTGAACAGAGGAACTTCTTCCTAAGCTCCAGTCTCACACTATCACCAAGGCTGGAAGAGACCTCAAAGATCATCAAGTCCAAGCTGGCACCACAGACCTCATGACCAGACCATGGCTCCAAGTGCCACATCCAATCCCCTCTTGAACACCTCCAGGGATGGGGACTCCACCACCTCCCTGGGCAGCACATCCCACAGGCCAACAACTCTCTCTGGGAAGAACTTTCTCCTCCCCTCCAGCCTAAACTTCCCCTGGCACAGCTTGAGACTGTGTCCTTTTGTTCTGGTGCTGGCTGCCTGGGAGAAGAGACCAACCCCTTCCTGGCTACAACCTCCCTTCAGGTAGTTGTAGAGAGCAATGAGGTCTCCCCTGAGCCTCCTCTTCTCCAGTAGTCTAACCCTGCTCTGCCTCAGCTTCAAACCATTCTGCCTTGGCCTGTCCCTAGACACCCTCAGGAAAAGTGTCTCTGCAGCCTTCCTGTAGGATCCCTTCCAGGACCTAAAGGCAGCTCTAAGGTCCCCCAGAGTCCTCTCCAGGCTAAAAAGCCCCACCCCAGATCCCTCAGACCTCATAGCAGAGCTGCTCCAGCCCTTGGATCTTCTTTGTGGCCTCCTCTGGTCTAGCTCCAGCAGTTGCATGTCCTCCTCCTGCTGGGGATACAAGAACTGGACACAGTATACAAGGTGGGGTCTCCCCAGAGCAAGAGGGCAGAATCCCCTCTCCTGCCCTGCTGCCCACACTCCTCTGGCTGCAAGGCCAGCACACAGCTGCCTGCTGGGCTGCAGGAGGGCACTGCTGGCTCAGGGGGAGATGCTCCACAAGATACCCCCAAGCCTCTCTCTTCAGAGCGACCCTCAACCCACTCTGCACCCAGCCTGGCTTTGTGCCTGGGGCTGACCCTTTTCACAGTGTTGTTCTTTCTGCTAAGCCTTTGGGCTTCCTGATCATCCTTAAAATGCCCCCAAAAAAAGTCTCCCATCAGTGAGTTTCTGTCCAGTTAAATGGCCACTGGAGATGCACAGCCTGACTTGGCCCAGCCCCTTCCCTTCTGCTCACCCGAGCAGGGCAGCACGGCTCAGTGAGGACTCTTCAGCCACTAAAACCCTCCACTGTTTCAACTCTGAAGCCCAGCATGACACACCAGCAAGCATGAGAGAAACCTTCCCTGCAGGCAGGGATGCTTCTCCACACCCCCAGGGTGTGCAGAGAGGGTGGCACTGAGGGGGGAACTCCCAAAGGACAGCAGCAGCAGCAGCATCTGAGCACTTAAAAATGCTTTATTTTTACTGGGTAGAAAAATATGGGAACAAGATACTGCCCCTGAAAAACAAATATTTAAAAGTGAGGCCTGAGCTCTTCTCACTCTCCTCTTTAAGACTGAAGACAAACAGGATGATCCTGGCCTGACCCCAGAAACTCAGGGCGGGGGGTGGGTGGTGGACAGTTGAAGCAGTGACTCCCTCAGGCCAAAGCGGACGGGTGCTGCTGACCACAGCCAGTGGCCAAGCCGTGCCAGGGCCCCATCCCCAGCACAGAGGAGCTCCTCTTGCAGCTTCCAGCACCCTTCTGAGTTTGCTTTTGCTGGGCATAGCTTGAAACCCTCACCCAACTTCATGATCTAACCTGGAGATAAAGCATTCTCACAGCCCTCAGCGGACTTTGGGAGGCGAGAGCCCTCTGCGCGTGGCCAGGACACGTCCCTCCACCCTTGGTCCCACCCCATGGGCTCAGACAGACACAAACCAGCAAGCCCAGGGCACAGCAGCTCAGCTGAGACCTCTCTGCAGGGCTGGGGAGCTGGCAACCAGGATTTAAAGGAAGGCAAAAGCTCCAGTGCAAGCATGAAATCCCTGAGCTTCCAACCAGTTCCTCAAAAGGGGAGGACTGAAAACCCAGCAGCTCCATCCTGTCCCGAAGGAAGGACACCACAGACACAGGAGCCAACCAGAATCATCCCCTCCTCTTCACCTCTGCTTCCATATTTCCATTTTCCACCACCAAACTGTCCAAGTCTGCTTGGGGGGGGGAAGGAAGAGAGAAGTGGAAGGAAATGGCAGAGGATTAAAGGGATTTTAGTGCTAGCTCTAAGCTGGTGGTGGCAAAGATAACCCAAGTGAGCCCCAAACCACTCAAACCAAAAGGATTCTCTGGAGGTTTCCCAAGCTTGGTCTCTCCATGGCCACAAGACAGGGTCTGTTGTCTTCAGGGACTAACTGCTCACTGATTCCACAGCCTCAGAAGCTGCTGGAGCATGTTCCCTACAGCAGTGGGCTTGCCTTTACCCGGAGCGTGGGCCCTAGGAGCGAGGTGCTGGCACTGCCACCTTCTCAGCACCAGGGAAGCACAGCACTGAGAGGCCCAGGCCTTCAAGTTCCTCTCAGGTTCTTGACCCTCAGAAGAGATTTGCAAGTCCCTGAGCTCAGTTCATACTGGAAAAGGCTGTGGCAACAGCCACTGGAGACAGGCTAAGAGTTGCTGCTGCGCTGAGGCAGCCCAGTTTGCTGAAGAGAACTGCCCAAAGAAGTAAGTGCAGATCTAAACAGGAAGATGGAAGGAGGGAATTGCTCCAGGCAGCAGCACATCCCAGTTCCTGCCCTCTGCCAGCAAGGTGCTGTAGTGGTTCCTATCTCCTGGAAGCAGTGGTGCAGGACAGCAGGGTCTGGGGCTGAGAAGGGGCTGGAGGGTTGATCAGCAGCACGTGTGGAAAGCTTCTGTGGCAGCCATGGGGACCTCTCTTCACTGCCACTTGTAGATCCTCACAGTGTTCTCAGTCAAGGTAGCCAGGAGGTGGGTCTGGTTCACTTCCAGGGGGCAGATGTCCATCACCAGCAGGTCAGCCTGCAGCTTCTGCAGCAAGGAGCGGCTGCCAGCGTCCCAGAGCTGCAGGACAGACAAGGTCAGAGACTGGGGGGGTTCTCCCCTCCCCTCCCCTCCCATCCAGCACAAGACTTCCTTCCTAAAGATTTTCCTCACAGAACCCTTCCTCTTCTTCCACAGCCTGCTTGGATGGTCTTCACCAATCCCAGCATGATGCCTCCCTGACTCCTGAGCTCTCACTGCAGCCTGCTGGGCCACCTGCTTTTCCCCCTGAAGGACAACCCTTCCCCCTCAGCTTCCTTGTCCTTCCTGAAGCACACCTGCACCCATCCCCATCCCCACCAAAGCACCCTGGCTGCTGTGCCTGATCACCCTCCCAGAGCTGCAGCAAACCAGAAGGAAGGGGAGGTACCATGGCAGAGTTAGATGCCTGGTCACCAGCACACACAAAGACACTGCCATCATCTTCTGGGCTCTGGAAAATGGCATTCTTGGTCAGCAGCTTGCAGGTGGGCCCAGCACTGAATGTCTGCACAGGGTTAGAACACCACACTGCATCTTCAGAGCCCTCTGTCAGAGGCCTGCAGGTCAGTTCCACCATCACACAACGCATACAGGGGTTGCTTTTACCTGCAGGGGTGAAACACAAAGGGAACCTTGGGTTGCAGGCCAAGTTGGAACTGTAGGAATCACAGAATGCCTTAGCTTGGAAGGAACCTCAGAGATCATCTCCTCCAACCTCCCTGCCATGGGCTCTCAACTAGACTTGGTTGCTCAAGGCCTCATCCAACCTGGCCTTGAACACTTCCAGGGAGCCACAACCTCCCTGGGCAACCTGTTCCAGAGTCTCACCACCCTCATATTAAGGAGCTTCTTCCTCAGCTCCACTCTAACCCTGCTCTGCCTCAGCTTCAAACCATTCCCCCTTGGCCTGTCTCTAGACACCCTCAGGAAAAGTCTCTCTGCAGCCTTCCTCCAGGTTCCCTTCATGTACTGGAAGGCAGCTCCAAGGTCCCCCTGGAGTCTTCCCCTTTCCAAGCTGAACACCCCCAGCTCCCTCAGCCTGGCCTCACAGCAGAGCTGCTCCAGCCCTTGGATGACCTTTGTGGCCTCCCCTGGCCTCACTCCAACAGCTCTGAGTCCTCCTTCTCCTGGGGACACCAGAACTGGACACAGCACTTGAGAGATGGGGGTCTCACAATAGCAGAATCAAACAGCCCCACCCTCCAGCTGCCTCCTTTTGCCCTTGGCCAGTTTTAATCTGTGCAGACATTCCTTGCCCTGCCTAGAGCAGGTTCTACCTCTCTGCTGTGCCCCCAGCCCTGAGGCTGCCATAGAACTGAAGCTCTCTGCTGTGCCCCCAGCCCTGAGGCTGCCACAGAACTCAAGCTCTCTGCTGTGCCCCCAGCCCTGAGGCTGCCACAGAACTCAAGCTCTCTGCTGTGCCCCCAGCCCTGAGGCTGCCACAGAACTCAAGCTCTCTGCTGTGCCCCCAGCCCTGAGGCTGCCACAGAACTGAAGCTCTCTGCTGTGCCCCCAGCCCTGAGGCTGCCACAGAACTCAAGCTCTCTGCTGTGCCCCCAGCCCTGAGGCTGCCACAGAACTCAAGCTCTCTGCTGTGCCCCCAGCCCTGAGGCTGCCACAGAACTCAAGCTCTCTGCTGTGCCCCCAGCCCTGAGGCTGCCACAGAACTCAAGCTCTCTGCTGTGCCCCCAGCCCTGAGGCTGCCACAGAACTGAAGGACCTGGGGCATTTTAGTCTGGAAAAGAGAAGACAGAGTGGATCTAATCAATGTCTGTAAATATCTGAGAGTCAAGAAGGAAGGGACAGGGACAGCCTCTGCTCACTTGTGCCCTGTGATAGGACAAGGAGCAAGAGATGTGGACTACAGCACAGGAATTTCCACCTCAACATGAGGAAGAACTTCTTTACTATAAGGGTCCCAGAGGCCTGGAGCAGGCTGCCCAGAGAGGTTGTGGAGTCTCCTGCTCTGGAGGCATCCAAGCCCTGTCTGAATGTGTCCCTGTGCCACCGGCGCCAGGATTCTACAGTCCTGCTCTGGCAGGGGGGGGTTGGACTCAAAGACCTCCAGAAGTCCCTTGCAACCCTTCACCTCCTGTGCTCCTGTGGAGCAGGAGGCCTGAGGGGCAGGGTGAGGCTGGCTGCAGGCGCCCAGCGTTACGTACTGGGCCGGTAGGTGACGAGGCAGTGGCGCGTGGCGATCTCCACCTGGACGTCGATGCAGCCGCCGGGCTCCAGGGGCAGGTGGTGGGGCTGGTAGGTGTTGCCAGCCTTCTGCTCCCAAAAGCAGGCTCCTTCCAAGGTCCCAGCTAACACTCCACCGTAAGGCAGCGATGCTGAGGCCATCCGGGGCAGGTAGGAGAGCGATACCATGGGGCACCTGGAAGCGGGGTGAGCGAGAGTCAGCGGGGCCAGCTGCAGCCCTCCAACCACGAGCACCGGGCACAGAACCACAGAATGCCAGGGTGGAAGGCACCCCAAGGGTCATCTGGGCCAACCTGAACAGAATAGACCAGACCAGGTTGGAAGAAACCTTCAAGATCATCACATCCAACCCATCAACCAACACCACCTAATTAACTAACCAACCCATGGCACCAAGCACCCCATCAAGCCTCCTCCTGAACACCTCCAGGGATGGGGACTCCACCACCTCCCTGGGCAGCACATCCCAATGGGCAATCTCTCTCTGTGTAGAACTTCCTCCTAACATCCAACCTAAACCTCCCCTGGCACAGCTTGAGACTGTGTCCTTGTTCTGGTGCTGGCTGCCTGGGAGAAGAGATCAACCTCTGCCTGTCTACAACCTCCCTGCAGGGAGTTGGAGAGAGCAGTAAGGTCACCCCTGAGCCTCTTCTTCTCCAGGCTAAGCAACCCCAGCTCCCTCAGCCTCTCCTCACAGGGCTGTGCTCCAAACCCCTCCACAGCTTTGTTGCCCTTCTCTGGACACCTTCCAGCAAGTCAACCTCCTTCCTAACCTGAGAGGCCCAGAGCTGGACACAGTACTCAAGGTGTGGCCTAACCAGTGCAGTGTACAGGGGCGCAATGACCTCCCTGCTCCTGCTGGTCACACTGCTCCTGATGCAGGCCAGGATGCCATTGGCCCTCCTGGTTGCCTGGGCACACTGCTGGCTCATGTTCAGCCTACCATCAACCAGCACCCCCAGCTCCCTCTCTGCCTGGCTGCTCTCAGCCACTCTGCCCCCAGCCTGTAGCACTGCCTGGGGTTGCTGTGGCCAATGTGCAGCCCCTGGCACTTGGATGTCTTCAATCTCCTGCCCTTGGCCTCTGCCCATCTGCCCAGCCTGGCAAGGTCCCTCTGCAGAGCCTCTCTGCCCTCCAGCAGCTCAACTCCTGCCCCCAGCTTGCTGTCAGCTGCAAATTTACTGCTGATGGACTCAATGCCCTCCTCCAGATCATCAATAAGATGTCAAAGAGCACAGGGCCCAGCACTGCTCCCTGGGGCACACCACCTGAAAGCGGCGTGAGCGAGAGTCAGCGGTGCCAGCTGCAGCCCTGCTAGGTGGCTCTCCAACCACAAGCACCTAGCACAGAACCACAGAATGCCAGGTTGGAAGGCACCCCAAGGATCACCTGGGCCAACCTCTCTAGGGAGCAGTGGAGCTGCAGTGAGCTGGCTCAGCACCCCAGCAAGCTGAGCCTTCACACTGTCCAATGGAGGGGACTGCACTGCTTCTCCCGACAACCAGCAGCAGAAAAAGAAGACACAGCCTCAGGCTGTGCCAGGGGAGGTTTAGGCTGGAGGTGAGGAGAAAGTTCTTCCCAGAAAGAGTAATTGGCCATTGGGGTGTGCTGCCCAGGGAGGTGGGGGAGTCACTGTCCCTGGAGGTGATCAAAAAAGGCTTGGATGTGGCTCTTGGAGCCATGGTTTAGTCGTCAGGAGGTGTTAGGTAATGGGTTGGATTTGATGATCTCTGAGGTCTTTTCCAACCTGGCTGACTCTGTGACTCCCCTGGCAGATGATTCCAATGTCTGCCTGTGCTCAGGGGGAAACATTTCCTTCTGGAGCCCAAGGGGACTCTCCCCAGCAGGAACTTGTCCCCATCACCCTTTGTCTTTTCCATGGGACTCCATGTAAAAAGGGAGCCTCCATCCCCCTGCCAGCCACCCTTTATGCACTGCTCCATGGCACCTAAGTGGGCTGCAAAATGGTCTTTCAAGCACAGAACCCCAAGAGGTCTGTCAAGAACAAAGGAAACTCAACTGAATTACTGAGCCTCATGTTTTAAAGAGGCATCAGGCAGCACACATCAGCTACATGTGAATCAGTGTCTGATTCTGAGCAGGAGAGAGGGCCTCAAACTGGAAGAAACTGGATTTAGAGTAGACATCAGAAGGAAATTCTTCACCAGGAAGGTGGTGAGGCACTGGAACAGGTTGCCCAGGGAAATTGTGGAGGCTTCAGCCCTGTTCAAAGCCAAGCTGGGGAGCCCTGAGCAAGCTGGTCTAGTTGAAGACATCTCACAGCCTGTGGCTGGAGGCTGGAGGAGATGGTCTTTAAGATCCAACCCAAACCATTCTGTGAGCTGAAAGTTCCAGCATCTCACACCTCTGTCATTTGTCCTTTCCAAGTTCAGTATCAAGCCCAGCTCCAAACCAAAGTCAGTTGGTTTGCAGGCTGCACTGGGTGGGTCCATTTCTGACCACACACTGCCTTAAGACAACGCAGGGGCCAAGCCCTCAGGTCCTAAGTTACACAACCCTTGGAGAAACTTCTCCCATCTGTGCTCAACTGGTGTCTTGGAACAAGAGACTCACACAGCAAGCAGTTTCAGCTCTTCCAACTGTTGTGTGACCTGTGGCAGAAGCTACATCTAGCTCTTGGGTCTATTAGTGAAGCTGAGAGGGTTGAGGAAGACAGGCAAGAGAAACCTTTACACCATACCTGGACTTCTGAGGGACTAGTTCCTGGACATGAGTTTTGGTGTCCCTCAGATCATAGATCATGATGGATCCATTGACCAAGCCAGCATAGATGTAGTTGGTGTCATCAAGACACCAGCAGCAGCTCCAGACAGGACGGCCAGCGTTGTATGTCTGCACCACAGTGTTGGTTGTCAAGCTGCAGAAGAAAAGCAAACTGTTGGCCCAGCAGACCTGCACCCACTGAGGAGAAAACAGCACAGTTAGAAGGTAAACAAATCCAGCTCCTTCTTCAGGCCTTTAGGCAGAAGCATCTCTCCTTTGAGCTGGGAATTCACTCCTCCTTCACTCCAGACATGGATGCTAATTCTTCCAGGCCAATGCTTCCTTTTCCAGCCTGGTCTTTGGAGACTGGGCAAAGAAAGGCCAGAGCAGGCTCTCAGCTGCCTTACTGGAAAGGGAAAGCTCAGTTATTTTTCTGGAAACACTTAGAAGTGACTCTGCTGTAATCTCATCACATCTTCCTGAGATCACAGGGCTCATCTCTGCAGCTTGCATCCCTCCTTAAGGATCTCCCTCTGTCTGCACGAGAGGAGCCTCAAAAGAATCTCATTTAAGCAAGAGCAAGGCAGCGAGCAGGGTAGAGGCAACTGAGAGCACATCTGGAGTGCTTTTAGACACTCCTTCTGTGGAAGGCAGAAAGAGGGAAGTGCAGAGAGGGGCACAACCCAGAACACCAGGTGGAGATGGTGCTGGGAGTAGAACACAGCTGCAAAGGGCAGAGCTGTCAACACAGGATCAGTGTGCTGAGAACAGCAGGAGACAGCACCTATCAAAGCAACTCAAAGCAAAGTATCCTTCACAGCATGGGAGGGATTCTCCCTGGGGAAGCTGACTCAGGGCTCAGAACTCCAGGGAAGCAAGAAACTGCTCCCAGGTAAGCACAAGGGGAACAAGGCACAAAGACAAACCTGACAGGGAGCTTGAGCAGTGACTGGTCCAAAAACAAGAGGGGGAAAACCCAGCCAACATCATGGTGCTACTTGAAACACAAGTCAGGAAGAGAGACTCCAAGGCATCTTGGATAATTCCCTTTGACAGGATGACTATGAGAGCAGTAACTAGAGAAGAAAGGTGACCAAAAGGGGAGGTTTCTTCCAAAGGGAACCTGAAAGTAGTATGAAGATGCTGCTGAAGCAAAAGCTTGACTCCAAGATAGTCTGGAGCATAAAGGCAAGAGGATCACAAGTTCCAAATACAACCAAGCAGGCAGGAAGAGGCAGACAGGGGAGTCAAGTATCAGCCTGAGGTTGAAGAGCAGAGGAAAACACACTCAGAGGCTGCAAATTCTACCCAGACTGGACACATTTCTCTCTCAGACTCCAAGCTGCTCCTAAGTCTCTGCTAGCTCTAGAGAACCCCCATTCCTCTAGCCCATGCCCAACACCACTCACTACACATTTCATATCCCAGGAGAATTCCCTGCTCTGCCACCAGTGTACAATCAGAGAAGCTGGCATCAGTGCATGAAACAGCAGCATTCAGGTTGGAAAAGCCCTCAGGAGCACCAAGTCCAACCCAGAGCCCTGCTCTACAGGGTTCAGCCCTAAACCATAGCCCCAAGCACCACATCCAAATCACCTTTAAACACCTCCAGGGCTGGGGACTCCACCACCATCCTGGGCAGCAGTTCCAGTGCCTGACCACTCCTGCCCTGAAAAAATGCTTCCTACTGTCCAGTCTAAACCTCCCCAGTCACAGCTTGAAGCCATTCTCTCTTGTTCTGTCACTAATGACCTATGAGAAGAGACAAGCAACAGCCTCTCCACAACCTCCTTTCAGGTAGTTGTAGACAGCCAGGAGGTCTCCCCTCAGCCTCCTCTGTTTCACTCTAACCATCCCCAGCTCCTTCAGTTGCTCCTCATCAGATTTATTCCCCAGGCCCTTCCCACCTTCCTTGCCCTCCTCTGCCCTGGCTCCAGCACCTCCACAGCTCTCTTGCACTGAGCTGCCCAGAACTGGACACAGCACTCGAGAGCTGAGTCCCAGGGGACAATCCCCTCCCTGCTCCTGCCTGTGGAGGGGACAAGTCCCCAGCAGAGCCCAGCATTTATCTGGGCACACATCATCTCCCTCCACTCACACAAAGCCTAACAGACAGCAAATTCTCCATCCTCTGCATCATGCAACTGTTGTTTCTCAACACAGCTGGGCCAAGTTGGGCCCAGTTGCTTCTTTCCCACAGAGTTACTTTTCCTCTAGAATCACTCACAGGTGGTTTCTGTTACACCTCCACCTAAAATTTGATTATAGAATCATGGAATGGTCTGGGTGGGAAGGGAACTTCAAAGCTCATCCAGTCCAACCTCACTGCAGTCAGCAAGGACATCTGCAACTCGAGCAGGTTGCTCACAGCCTCAAATCTGACCTGCAATGGTTCCAGGGAGGGGACATCTCCCACCTCTCTGGGCAACCAGGCCAGGCTCTCACCCTCAGTGTCAAACATTTCTCCTTTCTCTCCATTCTGAATCTCCCTCTTTCAGTTCAGAGAATCACTCCTTGGCCTGGCACAACAGGCCCTGCTCCAGAGTCTGTCCTCAGCTTTCTTAGAGGTGCCTTGAAGCCCTGAAAGGCCCCCAGAAGGTCTCCTGGAGCCTGCTCTTCTCCAGCTTGAGCAACCCCAACTCTCTCACCCTGATCTCACAGCAGAGAGCTTCCAGCCCTCCCAGCATTGCTCTCCAAGAGGTCCATGTCTCTCCTGTGCTGAGGACTCCCAAGATCTGACAGCATTAACCAGCCTCTCCCTCCGTTAGCTCCCACCCGCAGACCTGATGCCATCTCAGCAGCACCTTTGGGAAAGCAGAGGAGCAAATGCTGCAGGAATGCTTCAGGTCCAGTCTCTGGTGGTGAGTGAGACTGGTGTGGGACAGGCTGCTCCCTGCAGCAGGGCTCACCTGGTGAGTTTGAGAGTGTTGTCCAGAGCGCCAGAGAGCAGCAAGCCGTCCGACCGGCGGCCGAAATCCAGCCCCCGAATCTGTTTGCTGTGGATGGGGATGTACTGGCTGCTCTTCAGGCTGGCCACACTCATCATCTTCACACCACAACCTGGCTCAGGAGAAGGATAAAGCAGGTTAGGGAGAAGCAGCAGACAGTGCAGGACCAGCAACGTGATGGCACAACCACAGCATGCGTGGTGGGATGAAGAGGTGCAAAAGTGGACAGGCTGGAGAGCTGGGTAGAGAGACTCACTGAACTGTCAGGGTTGGAAGGGAGCCCAAGGATTATCCACATCCAACCCCCCTGCCATAGGCAGAGACCTCACACCACAGCAGGTTGCTCGCAACCACATCCAGCCTGGCCTTCAAAACCTCCAGGCATCAGGAGGAGGCTTCCACCACCTCCCTGGGCAGCCTGGGCCAGGCTCTCACCACCCTTCTGGCCAACAACTTCTTCCTCACAGCCAATCTCCAGCTCCCCACTTCTAGTTTGGATCCATCCCCCTCAGTCCTATCCCTCCCTGACACCCTCCAAAGTCCCTCCCCAGCTTTCCTGCAGCTCCTGCAAGGCCACCAGAAGGTCTCCCTGGAGCCTTCTCCTCTCCAGCCTGCACAACCCCAACTCTCTCAGGCTGTGCTCAGAGCAGAGCAGCTCCAGCCCTCTGCTCAGCCTCCTGGCCCTGCTTTGGACACCTTCCAGCCCCTCCAGAGCCTTCCTGGCACAGAGGCTGCAGAGCTGGGCACAGAGCTGCAGCTGTGGGCTCAGCAGAGTGGAGCAGAGAGGCAGAATCCCCTCCCTGGCCCTGCTGGCCACACTTCTGCTGCTGCAGCCCAGGCTCTGCTTGGCTCTCTGGGCTGCAAGTGCTCCCTGGGCTGCAAGTGCTCCCTGCTGGCTGCTGCTGAGCTTCTCCTCCCCCAGCACCCCCAAGGCCTTTTCTTCAGGGCTGCTCTCCAGCCAGTCCCTGCCCAGCCTCTAGCAGTGCCTGGGATTGAGAAACCTCATCAAGGTCAGTAAGGACAAGTGCAGAGTCCTGCATCTGGGGAGGACCAACATAAGGCACCAGAACAGGTGAGGGGTAGTCCTGCTGGAAAGCAGCTCCATGGAGAAAGACCTTGGAGTGCTGGTGGGCAGTGAGCTCTCCATGGGCCAGCAATGTGCCCTGGTGGCCAAGATGGCCAATGGTATCCTGGGGTGCAGCAAGGGAAGTGTGGCCAGCAGGGCTAGGGAGGTTCTCCTGCCCCTCTGCTCTGTCCTGGTGAGAACACATCTGCAGTACTGGGAGTTCCCAGGTCCAGAGACAGGAACCTGCTGGAGAGAGTCCAACAGAAGCTATGGGGAAAGGCTGAGAGGCCTTGGGGCTGTTTAGTCTGGAGAAGGCCGAGAGGGGACCTGATCAATGTCTGTATTATCTGAGGGGTGGGTGCCAGGATGAAGGTGCCAGGCTCCTTTGGGTGGTGCCCAGTGACAGGACAAGGAACAATGGAGATAAGCTGGAACCCAAGAAGCTCTACCTCAACATGAAGAGAAACTTCTCTGGTGTGAGGCTGCTGGAGGCCTGGAGCAGGCTGCCCAGAGAGGTGGTGGAGCCTCCTGCTCTGGAGACTGCCAGGACCTGCCTAGATGTGTTCCTATGTGACCTGCCTTAGGTGACCCTGCTTTGGCTGAGGGTTGGACTGGATGATCTCCAGAGGTCCCTTCCAACCTCTACCCTTCTATGATTTGCTGTTCTAGAGAACTGCCCTGAGCTGCTGTTCTGCTCAAGCAACAACAGGGCTGCATCCTTATGGATCCCAGCCAGCAAGAGCAAACTCCCTAACAGCCTTCCCATTCCTGCTACAACAGCCAGCTGCTCTTGAGGGAGTTCCTTCAAAGGCAGTCTTGTTGAGATAACCCCCAGCAGCATCACAGGCCTATTAAAGCCAACAAGCACCACCAAGGTGCAAACAATGGCTGCAGGTGAACTTAAACCCTCTGCTACAAGAGCCACCACAAAGCCTCCATTCAGGGATTCATTCCCTGGCTCCAGCAGCCAGAAAACTAAGGTCAATTGAAGGCAGGAAACAGTTTTGTTATGCCTAGATAAGGCATATTAACCTCCAAACCATTACACAAATCAAGTAATTTCATCATTCAGAAAGCACTCTGCAAATAAACTCTCTCAGCCTCCTGATGCTGCACTTATTTCATTGACAAAGCAAGCTGGTCCCCAGGCCAGCTCACTTGCCCCAGGCTGTAAGCAGAGACAAAACCAGGGCTGCAATGACTCCTTGGCTTCCTGCATCCTGACAGGGAAACAGTGCTCCTGCTCCTACCATTCCTGTCAGCAGGGTTTGGCTCTGGAGCTGTTGATTTTTGGTTGGGTTCTCTGATCGGTCCACCTACAGGTTGGGGGCAATGGTTCTCCCTTCAGCACTGGGAGCTGCCCTGCAGGCCCCCCTGCACTGCTGCCTCCCTCTCCCTGCACAGCTGCCCTGCAGGCCCCCCTGCACTGCTGCCTGGCTCTCTCAGCACAGCTGCCCTGCAGGCCCCCCTGCACTGCTGCCTGGCCCCCTGCACAGCTGCCCTGCAGGCCCCCCTGCACTGCTGCCTGGCCCCCTGCACAGCTGCCCTGCAGGCCCCCCTGCACTGCTGCCTCACTCTCCCAGCACAGCTGCCCTGCAGGCCCCCCTGCACTGCTGCCTCCCTCTCCCAGCACAGCTGCCCTGCAGGCCCCCCTGCACTGCTGCCTCACTCTCCCAGCACAGCTGCCCTGCAGGCCCCCCTGCACTGCTGCCTCCCTCTCCCTGCACAGCTGCCCTGCAGGCCCCCCTGCACTGCTGCCTCCCTCTCCCAGCACAGCTGCCCTGCAGGCCCCCCTGCACTGCTGCCTGGCCCCCTGCACAGCTGCCCTGCAGGCCCCCCTGCACTGCTGCCTCCCTCTCCCAGCACAGCTGCCCTGCAGGCCCCCCTGCACTGCTGCTTGGCTCTCCCAGCACAGCTGCCCTGCAGGCCCCCCTGCACTGCTGCCTGGCCCCCTGCACAGCTGCCCTGCAGGCCCCCCTGCACTGCTGCCTGCCTCTCCCAGCACAGCTGCCCTGCAGGCCCCCCTGCACTGCTGCCTCCCTCTCCCAGCACAGCTGCCCTGCAGGCCCCCCTGCACTGCTGCCTGCCTCTCCCAGCACAGCTGCCCTGCAGGCCCCCCTGCACTGCTGCCTCCCTCTCCCAGCACAGCTGCCCTGCAGGCCCCCCTGCACTGCTGCCTCCCTCTCCCAGCACAGCTGCCCTGCAGGCCCCCTGCACTGCTGCCTCCCTCTCCCAGCACAGCTGCCCTGCAGGCCCCCCTGCACTGCTGCCTGGCCCCCTGCACAGCTGCCCTGCAGGCCCCCCTGCACTGCTGCCTGCCTCTCCCAGCACAGCTGCCCTGCAGGCCCCCCTGCACTGCTGCCTGGCCCCCTGCACAGCTGCCCTGCAGGCCCCCCTGCACTGCTGCCTGGCCCCCTGCACAGCTGCCCTGCAGGCCCCCCTGCACTGCTGCCTGGCTCTCCCAGCACAGCTGCCCTGCAGGCCCCCCTGCACTGCTGCCTGGCCCCCTGCACAGCTGCCCTGCAGGCCCCCCTGCACTGCTGCCTCACTCTCCCAGCCCAGCTGCCCTGCAGGACCCCCTGCACTGCTGCCTCACTCTCCCAGCCCAGCTGCCCTGCAGGCCCCCCTGCACTGCTGCCTGCCTCTCCCAGCACAGCTGCCCTGCAGGCCCCCCTGCACTGCTGCCTGCCTCTCCCAGCACAGCTGCCCTGCAGGCCCCCCTGCACTGCTGCCTGCCTCTCCCAGCACAGCTGCCCTGCAGGCCCCCCTGCACTGCTGCCTCACTCTCCCAGCCCAGCTGCCCTGCAGGACCCCCTGCACTGCTGCCTCACTCTCCCAGCCCAGCTGCCCTGCAGGCCCCCCTGCACTGCTGCCTGGCCCCCTGCACAGCTGCCCTGCAGGCCCCCCTGCACTGCTGCCTGCCTCTCCCAGCACAGCTGCCCTGCAGGCCCCCCTGCACTGCTGCCTGGCCCCCTGCACAGCTGCCCTGCAGGCCCCCCTGCACTGCTGCCTGGCCCCCTGCACAGCTGCCCTGCAGGCCCCCCTGCACTGCTGCCTGCCTCTCCCAGCACAGCTGCCCTGCAGGCCCCCCTGCACTGCTGCCTGGCCCCCAGCACAGCTGCCCTGCAGGCCCCCCTGCACTGCTGCCTGCCTCTCCCAGCACAGCTGCCCTGCAGGCCCCCCTGCACTGCTGCCTCCCTCTCCCAGCACAGCTGCCCTGCAGGCCCCCCTGCACTGCTGCCTCCCTCTCCCAGCACAGCTGCCCTGCAGGCCCCCCTGCACTGCTGCCTGGCTCTCTCAGCACAGCAGTCCAACTCCCCCTGCTCCAGCAGGGCACACACAGCAGCTTGCCCAGGATCACAATGGCCAAGGGGGATTAGAATCTCTCCAGAGAAAGAGACTCTACCCCCTCTCTGGGCAGCCTGCTCCAGGCCTCCAGCACTCCCACATCAAGCAAGTTTGTCCTGTTCAGATGGAACCTCCTGGGTCCCAGTTTGTGCCCACCGCCCCTCGCCCTGTCCCTGAGCACCACTGACAAGAGTCTGGTGCCAGCCTCTTGCCTCCCAACCTTTAGCTCTGGCTGAGCATTGCTCAGATCCCCTCTGGGGCTGCTCTTCTCCAGACTACAAAGCCCTGCATGAGTACTCCCAGGTCAGAAGGCACCTGCAAAGGTCAAGCAAAGAAGTGGGGAGCAGGCAGCGAGTCAGAAAACATAAGGACCTTTCCCCTGTGACACCCCTCCCCCCAAAATCTTGACTTGCTCCATTACCAGGAATAAAAGTAGACTGTGGAGAAGGTGCTGATACCACCAGGCAGCTCAGTGGGTCACAGTAGGCCATTACCCTGCAGTTCCCACTCTGAGAGACCTGGAAAACCTTTTCCAAGTGGTACTTGCGCTGGCTTTGGCTGGAGGGGAGGCTGCCTGGCAGCTGGCTGCGGGAGCTGCTGGGCTGCTGAGAAGCACTCAGGTTGTGCTGGGCCACCAGAGCCTTCAGCTCCTGCAAAGACAAAGACCCAAAGAGCTTTTAATGCATCACAGGTGATAGAATAGAATAGAATTAATCAGGTTGGAAAAGGCCTTTGAGATCATCCAGTCCAGCCTGTCACCCAACACCATCTGATCAACTCAACCATGGCACCAAGTGCCTCAGCCAGGCTCTGCCTAAACACCTCCAGGGATGGGGATTCCACCACCTCCCTGGGCAGCACATCCCCAGGGCCAATCTCTCTTGCTAGGAAGAACTTCTTCCTAACATCCAGCCTGAACCTCCCCTGGCACAGCTTGAGACTGTGTCCTCTTGTTCTGGTGCTGGCTGCCTGGGAGAAGAGCCCAACCCCCACCTGGCTACAACCTCCCTTCAGGTAGTTGTAGAGAGCAATGAGGTCTCCCCTGAGCCTCCTCTTCTCCAGGCTAAGCAAGCCCAGCTCCCTCAGCCTCTCCTCCCAGGGCTGTGCCCCAGACCCCTCCCCAGCTTTGTTGCCCTTCTCTGGACACCTTCCAGCAGCTCAACCTCCACTATGGCTGCCTGAATGCACCTGGGGTCTGTTACTGTGTGTGTGCTGGACCCTGTGAAAGGGAGGGCATCTGGACCACACTTATCAGCCAATCGTTATTACCAGATCAATGCTCTTAAGAAGAGAAGGAGCTGCCAAGTATGACAGGCAGCCAAACCACAAGAGGAGAAAAAAAAAGTCAATTAAAGCCATTTGCCAGAGTTTCCAAAATACCCCCTAGAAAAAAAAAGGGGGGAAAGGGGGGAAAGGGGGAAAGGGGGGAAAGGGGGGAAAGGGGGGAAAGGGGGGAAAGGGGGGAAAGGGGGGAAAGGGGGAAAGGGGGAAAGGGGGGGAAAGGGGGGAAAGGGGGGAAAGGGGGAAAGGGGGGAAAGGGGGGGAAAGGGGGGGAAAGGGGGGAAAGGGGGGAAAGGGGGGAAAGGGGGAAAGGGGGGAAAGGGGGAAAGGGGGAAAGGGGAAAGAGAGAAGACAAAGAAATCAAATCCAATCCAGTCCTAAAAGCCCAAAGCTGCAGCAGAGAGGGCACTGCAGGAAGCCAGGCCGTCTGCCTAATGAGGACAACCCCCTTCTTGTAAACCCTGGGCAGCAAATTCCAGGAACCATGCAACTCTCAAGAGCTCCTGCTTTGTTTTCTGCCATCTTCCCCCCCTCAAACCTCTTCTTCCATCTCCACTGATCGATGCTCCAGGATGGGCACAAACGCGGCCAAGGAGAGCTTCCACCAGCGACAGGTGGGAGGACAGCTGTAGACTGGGTCCAGCTCTGCAGCCTCTGTGCAAGGAGGGCTCTGGAGGGGCTGGAAGGTGTCCAGAGCAGGGCCAGGAGGCTGAGCAGAGGGCTGGAGCTGCTCTGCTCTGAGCACAGCCTGAGAGAGTTGGGGTTGTGCAGGCTGCAGAGGAGAAGGCTCCAGGGAGACCTTCTGGTGGCCTTCCAGGGGCTGCAGGAAAGCTGGGGAGGGACTTTGGAGGATGTCAGGGAGGGACAGGACTGGGGGGGATGGAGCCAAACTAGAAGTGGGGAGATTCAGATTGGATGTGAGGAAGAAGTTCACCACCATGAGGGTGGTGAGAGCCTGGCCCAGGCTGCCCAGGGAGGTGGTGGAAGCCTCCTGCTGCTGCCTGGAGGTGTTTGCAGCCAGGCTGGAGGTGGCTGTCAGCAACCTGCTGTGGGGTGAGGTGTCCCTGCCCATGGCAGGGAGGTTGGAACTACATGTTCCTTGAGGTGCCTTCCAACTCTAACAGCTCTATGATTAGGAAGAAATTCTTTACAGTGGGGGTGGGGAGACACTGGCACAGGCTGCCCAGGAAGTTTGTGGCTGTCCCCTGCCTGGAGGTGCTCAGGACCAGGCTGCATGAGGCCTTGAGCAACCTGGGCTGGTGGAAGGTGTCCTTGCCCATGGCAGTGGGGCTGGAAATGGATGATCTTTAAAGATCTCTTCCAACTCAAACCATTTTATGAGCAAAACATTCCTAGAACTCCTCTTTCTTCAGAGACCATCAGGGAAGAGCTGGGTATGCCAGACCTGGCACTGGCACAGCAGAAGCCGACTTAAAAAGGGCCTCCAAAAAGCATTTTGAGCAGCTTGTTGTAACCCAAGGGCAAAACTAGAGAGCACAGAAGCCCAAGGATGCTGGAGAGAGCCTGTAGATGAATGGCTGAGCAGCAAGGCCTGTGCTTCAAACACTGACATGTTTTAAAACAGCTAAGGACTGCCAAGAATCTGTCAGGAAACTGTGAGCCAGCTTCCACATGGAAGCAGCCAGGGCCATTAAACTCACCTCCAAGCAAAGGCAGCAGTTCTCAGAGGCAAGCTCAAAGCTCAAGCTCTACATCAGCAGTTATCAAGACTTCTAACTTTGCAAACTGCTTAAGAGGAGAACAGTTCTGGGGTACATAAAGGAGAGTGTGGACAGCAGGTCGAGGCAGGTTCTCTTCCCACTCTACTCTGCCCTACTGAGCACATCCAGAGAACTGGGTGCAGCTCTGGGCTCTCCAGCTCAAGAGAGAGAGGGAACTACTGGAGAGGGTCCAGCAGAAGCTACAAAGATGAGGAGGCACCTGAGGCATCTCTGTGAGGAGCAAAGGCTGAGAGCCTGGAGAAGAGCAGCCCCAGAGGGGAGCTGAGCAATGCTCAGCAAGAGCTGAAGGGCCTGTGGGGGGCAAGAGGCTGGGGCCAGGCTCTGCTCAGTGGTGCCCAAGGACAGGACAAGGAGAAATGGGCACAAACTGGCAGCAAAGAATTTCCATCTGATGATGAGAAGCATCTTTGGTGTGAAGGTGCTAGAGGCCTGGAGCAGGCTGCCCAGAGAGGTAATGGAGCCTCTTTCTCTGGAGAGATTCCAGCCCCAGCCGGATGTTGTGCTGCTGGGCAAGCTGCTGTGGGTGCCCTGCTTTAACAGGGGGCTTGGACTGGATGATCTCCAGAGGTCCCTTCCAACCCTCATCATGTTGAGATTCTGTGAAGCTCATGTTTTGTGTGAGATCTGATCAGCTTTGCATCAAATAGATTGCAGGTTTCTCCAGGACATGGAATTGAATCTGAATACTCAGGATGATGCCATCAGAGCAACCATAAAACAGCCTGAGGAGAAAGAAGAGGGTGGGGGCTGCCAAGGAGGTCAAATGAAGTTTAGAATAAACCAAACCAGGTTGGAAGAGACCTTCAAGATCATCACATCCACCCCATCAACCAATCCAACACCACCTAAACAATTAACTCATGGCAGGAGGCACCCCATCAAGTCTCCTCCTGAACGCCTCCAGGGATGATGACTCCACCACCTCCCTGGGCAGCACATCCCAATGGGCAATCACTCTGTATAGAACTTCCTCCTAACATCCAACCTAAACCTCCCTGGCACAGCCTGAGCCTGTCTACAACCTCCCTTCAGGTAGTTGTAGAGAGTGATAAGGTCACCCCTGAGTCTCCTCTTCTCCAGGCTAAGCAACCCTAGCTCACCCAGTCTTTCCTCATAGGGCTGTGCCCCAGACCCCTCCCCAGCTTTCTTGCCCTTCTCTGGACACCTTCCAGCAGCTCAACCTCTTTCCTAACCTGAGGAGCCCAGAGCTGGACACAGGACTCAAGGGGTGGCCTAACCAGTGCAGTGTACAGGGCACAATGACCTCCCTGCTCCTGCTGGCCACACTGTTCCTGCTGCAGGCCAGGATGCCCTTGGCCCTCCTGGCTGCCTGGGTACACTGCAGGCTCATGTTCAGCCTACCATCAACCAGCACCCCCAGCTCCCTCTCTGCCTGGCTGCTCTCAGCCACTCTGCCCCCAGCCTGTGGCACTGCCTGGGGTTGCTGTGGCCAAAGTGCAGCCCCTGGCACTTGGATGTGTTCAATCTCCTGCCCTTGGCCTCTGCCCATCTGCCCAGCCTGGCAAGGTCCCTCTGCAGAGCTCTCCTCCCCTCTCACAGCTCAACTCCTGCCCCCAGCTTGCTGTCAGCTGCAAACTCACTGCTGCTGGACTCCATCCCCTCCTCCAGATCATCAATGAAGATGTCAAAGAGCACAGGGCCCAGCACTGCTCCCTGGGGCACACCACTGGTGCCTGGCTGCCAGCTGGCTGTGGCACCATTCACCACCACTCTCTGGGCTCAGCCTCCAGCCACTTCCTCACCCAGCTCAGAGTGCTGCTGTCCCAGCCCTGGGCTGACAGCTTGGCCAGGAGCTTGCTGTGGGGGATGGTGGCAAAGGCCTTGCTGAGGTCCAGGCAGACCACATCCACAGCCTGCCCCACAGCCCCCAGGCAGGTCAAATGGAAGTTACAGCTTTGGGTTTCAAGGAAGCAGAGAGTAAAATCCTGAGTAGCTGAAAAGAGAGAGGTTTTCAATCACAGCAATTAATAACCTCATTATTTCTGAAAGGCAGGAGGATTCCACCACCACTGAGGATCAGAAGAGATCACAAATGATTGGCTGCTCTGGGGAACTCCCCAGGCTCCCCTTGTCACCTGCACTCAGCATTCAACTCTTACCCAAGTTATCAGAAAGGAAACCAGGCCATTAAACCCACCAGGCCTGGGCAGTGTTTACATTCCAACACAAGCCAGCAGAGCCAGGCAGTCCCTCCTGGAGGCACATCACCAAGGGGATTAGAACTGGGGCCCTGCAGACTAAGTTCCACTAACTGTGCTCAGAGGAGCAAGCTTTTGGTAACATCACCTTGTGCCTTGCTGTGAGGTGCTTGGCAGGGCTCTCCTGATCCTTGGGCATGCTCATTGCTGCTGTGATGGCCTCCTGGATCTCAGCTTGCCATGGAGGTGATGAACAAACCCCAGGGAAATGCAAGGATAACACAGCAGAAGGCTTCTTGAGGAAGATGTATGGGGAGAAGCAGCTAGAGAGAATAAACTGCAGCTAGAGCCCAGACTGCCTGAATCTCAGCATGGTGGAGGTTGAAAGGGACCTCTGGAGATCATCCTGTTAACAGCAGGGCACCCACAGCAGCTTGCCCAGGATCACAATGGCCAGTGGGGGTAGGAAGCTCTCCAGAATAAGACTCTACAACCTCTCTGGGCAGCCTGCTCCACCAAAGACATTTCTCCTCCTGCCCAAATGGTCCCTCCTGGGTTCTACTTTGTGCCCACTCATAGTATCAGTCAGGGTTGGAAGGGACCACAAGGCTCAGCCAGTTCCAAGCCCCCTGCCATGGGCAGGGACACCCCACACTACAGCAGGTTGCCCAGAGCCTCAGCCAGCCTGGCCTTAAACACCTCCAGGGACAGGGCCCCAACCACCTCCCTGCACAACCCATTCCAGGCCTTCACCACTCTCATGGGGAAGAACTTCCTCCTCCCCTCCAGCCTCAATCTCCCCACCTCCAGCTTCATTCCATTCCCCCTAGTCCTATCACTCCCTGAAATCCTGAGCCTCCCCAGCCTTCTTGGAGCCCTCTTCAGATCCTGGAAGGCCACAATGAGATCACCTCAGAGCCTTCTCTTCTCCAGACTGTCCCTGGGCACTACTGACAAGAACCTGGCCCCAGCCTCTTGCCTCCCACCTTTTAGCTCTTGCTGAGCATTGCTCAGATGCCCTCTGGAGCTGCTCTTCCTCAGGCTCAACAGCTCCAGACCCCTCAGCTTTTCCTCCTCAGAGAGCTGCTCCAGACCCCTCAGCATCTCCATAGCCTCTGCTGGACTCTCCAGTAACTGCTGGAGAACTAGAACTGGGGAGCCCAGAACTAGACACAGGAGTTCAGATCTAGAACTGGGGAGCCCAGAACTAGACACAGGAGTTCAGATCTAGAACTGGGGAGCCCAGAACTAGACACAGGAGTTCAGATCTAGAACTGGGGAGCCCAGAACTAGACACAGGAGTTCAGATCTAGAACTGGGGAGCCCAGAACTAGACACAGGAGTTCAGATCTGGCCTCAGTAGAGCAGAGCAGAGGGGGAAGAGAGCTTTCCTCACCTGCTGGCCACACTCTCCTTAAAGCACACACCCTCCCTGGCCCTCCCAGTGTTTGGCTGTCCTCACCACCCTCACCACTGTGATCTGCTTGCACACACCCCACACCTGGAGTGACAATGCCCTTCAGAAACTCAACACTGCAGGCACCCATCTAGGATTAGGCAAGAAACCTCCTTCCACCCTCCGAAGTCCTAAGCCAAGCAGCTGCTTTACTAATGGCCTCTGGGAGGAGAAACTTGTTAGGCTCAAAACCTGATCAAACAACACAGAGCCTTAGTCCAGGCTTCCCTGCTGCTCCCCAGCAAATTGCTTTACTTTGGGTTTACTCCCAGTATAAACAAGCAGCACCAAATTGCTTCCAGCAGCCACATTAAGCCCTGCAGGACAGAGATGAATGCAGTCTGAACACTGGAACAGAGCTTAAAGAACACAGGGCACTTAATCTTCATAGCGTGGGACTTCAAACCCCTTCGACCTGATACTCCGTCATCTGGGCACACAAACAACCCCAGGAGGACATCAGGGACCTGCAGGTCTCTCTCATTCACCTTTTCCTTATGCCAAAGTCTGAAGGGGACCCATTTGCTCCTTAGCTTGGACAGTGAACTGCTGTCTAAGCTGTCAGCCCCTGGCTGGGACAGCAGCACTCTGAGCTGGGTGAGGAAGTGGCTGGAGGTTGAGCCCAGAGAGTGGTGGTGAATGGTGCCACAGCCAGCTGGCAGCCAGGCACCAGTGCTGTGCCCCAGGGAGCAGTGCTGGGCCCTGTGCTCTTTAACATCTTCATTGATGATCTGGAGGAGGGGATGGAGTCAGTCAGCAGCAAGTTTGCAGCTGACAGCAAGCTGGGAGCAGATGTAGGTCAGTGAGAGGGCAGAAGGGCTCTGCAGAGGGACCTTGCCAGGCTGGGCAGATGGGCAGAGGCCAACAGGATGGCATTCAACAAATCCAAGTGCCAGGGGCTGCACTTTGGCCACAGCAACCCCAGGCAGAGCTCCAGGCTGGGGGCAGAGTGGCTGAGAGCAGCCAGGCAGAGAGGGACCTGGGGGTGCTGGTTGATGGTAGACTGAACATGAGCCAGCAGTGTGCCCAGGCAGCCAGGAGGGCCAATGGCATCCTGGCCTGCATCAGGAGCAGTGTGGCCAGCAGGAGCAGGGAGGTCATCCTGCCCTGTACACTGCACTGGTTAGGCCACACCTTGAGTCCTGTGTCCAGCTCTGGGCTCCTCAGGTTAGGAAAGATGTTGAGCTGCTGGAAGGTGTCCAGAGAAGGACAAGAAAGCTGGGGAGGGGTCTGGGGCACAGCCCTGGGAGGAGAGGCTGAGGGAGCTGGGGTTGCTTAGCCTGGAGAAGAGGAGGCTCAGGGGAGACCTTCTTGCTCTCTGCAACTCCCTGCAGGGAGGTTGGAGCCAGGTGGGGGTTGGGCTCTTCTCCCAGGCAGCCAGCCCCAGAACAAGAGGACAGAGTCTCAAGCTGTGCCAGGGGAGGTTCAGGCTGGAGCTTAGGAAGAAGTTCTATACAGAGAGAGTGATTGCCCATTGGGATGTGCTGCCCAGGGAGGTGGTGGAGTCCCCATCCCTGGAGTGCAGTGTACAGGGGTAGAATCACCTCCCTGCTCCTGCTGGCCACTGTTCCTGATGCAGGCCAGGATGCCATTGGCCCTCCTGGCTGCCTGGACTCAATGCCCTCAAGAGAGCAACCTCCTGCAGGATGCAAAGGTGGCAGGCTGGGAGGTACAGAATCCTCCTGATGGTTGCCTAAATGAGTTCACTAAATCTTGCTGCTTATTAAAACTCCCAGTCAGTCTCCTCTGCTCTGAGGGAGCATGGAAAAGATGTGTTGAAGGGACAGGGAAAGCTCAGTGTCTTGGCAGCAGTCAGAGCCTCACCTGGACTTGCTTGCGGAGCTTGCTGCACTCATCCGTCAGAACCTGCAGCTGGAGGCGGCTCTGTGCGGACTCCAGCTCTGCTTCCCTCCTCAGCTTCTGCTCCTGCTCCAAAGAGCTGCAGCAACAAGAGAAAGGCAACCCTGACAATCAAGCACACAGGCAGTGCTGGATTCACCTAGGGCAAAGATTCTTCAGACAAGTAGCCAGAGCCTGCAGGTTCTTTGTTTTCAGTGAGGAACAAGCCCCACAACCTTATGCCTAGTTCAAGGCCACATGCAGGCATCAGGGTTCATGTTTCTCCTCCAGTGGTGGCTGTGTGCCACAGGGCAGCCACTGCCAGCCAGCTGGGCTGTCACTGCTGTCTGCCTCCCAGCTTGAAGGGGAAGGGCTGCAGCAAGGCTGAGACACAGGCAGCAGTTAGACAACTGCCTCTCCATGAGAGATCACAGCACTGAGACACCCCAATGCCTTCTGTGCTTTGGGGAAAGCCTTACTTATCATTTGCTTGGCAGTGTCAGGCCAGTCAAAGCAGCATGACCCTTCTAAAGGTACAGTTCCAACACCATCAGGCAGTGGCAGTCTGGAGAGAAGAGATCTTTTCCCTTTGTGGCAGTCACTCCTGAATCATTTCTGATGGATAATGAGCAGGACAGTGAGGTTTCTGTTGCAAGGCAGCACTGAAAGGACAGCAGTGGAGCTAGAGAGGGGTGAAGACAACCCCAATTAAATTCAGGAGAACTCAGCTGCAGCCTTTTCATTGCAGGAGAGTATCTGTGACAGCATCAGGCTGCAAGGAAATTAGTCCTCATTTTCCTATCTGCTTTCTCTGCTTTCAATTAAAAAGGCTACACCGGAGCTGGGAGCAGGGGTGGGGAAGGGAGAGCAGTCACAGCAACGCTTGCTGACCTTGGGGAAGGAAAGCTACACCAAGAGTGTGACACAGCAAGGTGGAAAGTGATTCACCCAGGAGATTTCTGTGTTGAATGGGTGCAGGAGGGGCTGGCAGAAAAGGTCAGCCCCTCACCCCCTCCAGCAGGAACTGCCTCGCTTCCCACGGCCAGCGAGGAATCAGCAACACAGCTTTGGGCAACCACTCTGCACCTTCCCCCCTGGTGGCATTTCAAGACACAGCACAAGATCACTTTTGCTGCAAGGCATGAACTCAAGTCATTCTGTTGGAGAGAACACCCTGGAGCACCTCTGCTAAGAGGACAGGCTGAGGGAGCTGCAGCTGTGGAGCCTGCAGAAGAGGAGACTCCAGCGGGGGACCTTAGAGCTGCCTTCCAAGGGCTGAAGAGATCCTACAACCACCACAGAATGGCTTAGGTTGAAAGGGACTTCAGAGATCATCTACTCCAACCACCCTGCCATGGGCAGGGACACCTCTCAACTAGACACAGCTGCACAAGGCTTCATCCAACCTGGCCTTAAACACCTCCAGGCATACACAATCTCCCTGGGTAGCCTGTTCCAGAGTCATAGAATCAGTAAGGTTGGAAAAGACCTCAAAGATCATCAAGTCCAACCTATCACCCAACACCTCATGACTGCTAAACCATGGCACCAAGTGCCACATCCAATTCCCTCTTGAACACCTCCAGGGATGGGGACTCCACCACCTCCCTGGGCAGCACATTCCAATGGCCAACAACTCACTCTGTGAAGAACTTTCTCCTCACCTCAAGCTTTAACCTCCCCTGGCACAGCTTGAGACTGTGTCCTCTTGTTCTGGTGCTGGTTGCCTGGGAGAAGAGCCCAACCCCCTCCTGGCTACAACCTCCCTTCAGGTAGTTGTAGACAGCAATAAGGTCTCCTCCCTCACACTGAAGAACTTCTTCCTCAGCTCCAGACTAACCCTGCTCTCCCTCAGCTTCAAACCATTCCTTCTCTCATGAAGAGTCCCTCTGCAGCCTTCCTGTAGGATCCCTGCAGGTACTGGAAGGCTGCAGAGGGACTTTTCATAAGGGTGTCTGGCAAGAGGACAAGAGGGAATGGTTTGAAGTTGAGGGAGGGCAGGGTCAGGCTGGAGCTTAGGAAGAAGTTCTTCAATACGAGGGTGCTGAGACTCGGGAATGAGTTGCCCAGAGTGGTTGTGGATGCTCTCTCCCTGGAGGTGTTCAAGGCCAGGTTGGATGAGGCTCTGAGCAAACAAGTCCAGTTGAGAGGCATCCCTGCCCATGGCAGTGGGGTTGGAGCAGATGCTCTCTGAGGTCCTTTCCAACCTAGGCCGTTCTGAGATGCCAGGGAAGGCCTGGGCAGCGCAGCGAGGCCGCGGTTTAAACCAGCCCCGCTCACACCAATCACCAGGGGAATGCAGCTTGCTCCAGAGGAACCAGCAGATTCAATCATGAGGGGGAAGCCTGGGGACAGCTTGGAGTGCCATGTGAGCAGTGAGGTGCCACTGCAGGTGGAGACTCTGTACCTCTTCATGCGCTCCTGCTCGGCGGTGTCCAGCGCTTTCAGCGTGCGAGCGTAGAGGACCACGATGTCGGACCGCTTCGCCTTCTTGTTGCACTGCAACACAAGACAGCTGCAGCTCACCTCCAGGAATTCATCAGCTCTCCAAACAAGCTGTGAGGGTAGTTATTCTCAAAGCAACCCTCGTGGCCCTGAAGGCAGAGGTCATCTGCTCGAGGACAACTCCACAAGCACAAACAACGAGCAGGGCCCAATTGCGACAGGCTGCCTCGGGCAGGCACCGGGGCTCCAGCAAGGCTCATGGACCCCACTGCACCTTCACCAAGGCAGCTCCTGCCTCCCCACTACACTTATGCTGCTGAGGCACCACTGACAAGAACTAAAAGTTAAGAAGAGTGTGGCCAGCAGGTCAAGGGAGGCTCTCTTCCTCCTCCACTCCACCCTAGCGAGGCCACACCTAGAGCCCTGGGTCCAGTTCTGGGCTCCCCAGTTCAAGTAAGGCAGGGAACTACTGGAGAGAGTCCAGCAAAGGCTACAAAGCTGTTGAGAGGCCTGGAGCATCCCTGTGAGGAGCAAAAGCTGAGAGCCCTGGGACTGTTGAGCCTGGAGAAGAGCAGCCCCAGAGGGGAGCTGAGCAATGCTCAGCAAGAGCTAAAGGAGCTGTGGGGGGCCAGAGGCTGGGGCCAGGCTCTGCTCAGTGGTGCCCAGGGCCAGGCCAAGGAGAAATGGGCACAAACTGGCAGCCAAGAATTTCCATCTGATGATGAGAAGCATCCTTGGTGTGAGGGTGCTGGAGGCCTGAAGCAGGCTGCCCAGAGAGGTGGTGGAGCCTCTTTCTCTAGCGAGATTCCAACCCCCACTGGCTATTGTGCTGCTGGGCAAGCAGCTGTGGGTGCCCTGCTTTAGCAGGGGGGTTGGACTGGATGGTCTCCAACTCCCACCATGCTGGAGGGCTGTGATTCTCTCTCATTGGCAAGTACATTTCAGGACCAAAATAACCAGACAAGGACCTAAAAACCAAGACTCCAGCCCAATCTCTTGTGTTGAAAACCTCACTGTGAGGCCAACAGACAAGGGTTTAGGAAGCCCCAAGGATACATTCAACTCTTGTTCTCTTACTACACTCCTTCAATCACATCCTACAGGCCCAACTCCAGAGCAGCATTCCAGTGTCAGCATGAAACACCAACACTCCACTGATTTCAGGCATTTCAGCCTTTGTGTGTGCCTGGTTGTGACCACTGAGACCTTAGTTTCACCTCAGAAAGAGGGGGACAATCCCTCCTGTTGAGCTGGGACGTGGAAGAAAGGACAGCATCTGCAAGCTGAGTGGTTTGCAAATGTGCTTTGGTGATCAGAAAAGCAGCAGAGAATATTCAGATCAAGTTCACCTCTGCTGAGGACCAAATTCCTACCTGCCATTAAAACACAGACACTGGCACAGGTTGCCCAGGGAGGTGGTAGAAGCCTCATCCCTGGAGGTTTTAAGGCCAGGCTGGATGGGGCTCTGAGCAACCTGCTGTAGTGTGAAGTGTCCCTGCCCATGGCAGGGGGGGGAGAGTGGAGCTGGCTGAGCCTTGAGGTCCCTTCCAACCCTGACAACTCTGTGATTCTATTATTTAGTAGCACAAAACCAGGGTGGGCAACAGATCCAGATCAGAGAACATCCCCTCCCCTTGGTAAAGAGCTGCCTTGGGGAGCAGTGAGTGCTAAGGCAGCTGTCCTGGCAGGCAGCAGCAGTCCCTGGTAGGATCAGGAATGCTGCAGTTTCACACCAACTTGCACTTGAGTCACTTAGTATACAGAGCACCACAGGCAGCAAGCCTGCACTATTCAGCCAGGGAACACCCAGTTGCAAAGGACAGTGGCTGGAGACCAAGGGGAAGATGATTTAGCTTCCCTCCAGAGCAAGTTCTACCTAAGAAAGTTTTAGTCATTACATCACTAGAAAGAAAGAAAGAAAAAGGGAGTAAAGCTCCCCTTGCAAGTTGTTAGGGCTCAAGGAGAAAGCAGTCACAAGATTCCAGAGAGCAAAGATGCCAAGAACATCTCTGAGAATTGGGCCTGAGCTGGAGTGGGTGAAGAAAAGCTCAGACAGAACTGACAGAGGCAAGAAAAAGAAGGTTTGAGCCTTTGCTATGGCAACACTGATTCTTTAGGTTTAATCCCAGGAAGTCTCTTGAAGGGAAGGAATCCTGCCCAAAGTCAAGCAAGACTCTGGAAGGTCTCAAAATGAGACAGCCAAAGAAATCCTGGACTCCCAGCCACACACTTGGGAAGCAATAGGACTGGACCTGAGTTAAAAGGTACTCTTTGACCTACTTTTTGCCAACATTCCTGTCTGGGAAAAAAAGGAGTAAGGCAAGGAAGCACATCAGAGAAGTGGAGACCTAATCACAGAACAAGGGTTTGAGTTGGAAGAGGCCTTAATGATCACCTAGTTCCAACCCCCCTGCCATGGGCAGAGACACCTCCTACTAGCCCAGGTTGCTCAAGGTCCCATCCAACCTGGCTTTGAATACTTCCAAGTTTGGACTCCCCACAACTTCCCTGAGCCACCTGATCCAGTGGCTCATCACCCTCATGGTGAAAACTTTCTTCCTGCTGTCTGATCTACACCCAGCTTCTTCCAGTTTGAAGGAAGAGATCAGCATTACCCATGAAAGAAAGCTGCCAAAAGAGAGCCTTAAAGCAGCAGCACCATCACTTGCAAATGGACAGGAAGAGTCAAGGTGTTTCTGTCTGCCCTCTGCAAGCTACCAAAAGCACCTGAACTGCTTCAAGGCTGCAAAAGCAGATCTGCTGCCAAACAGAAGAGAAAGGTGTGGATGTCCCCTCCCTGGGAGTGTTGAAGTCTAGGTTGGACAGGGCTTTGAGCCAACCTGGTCTAGTGGGAAGTGTCCCTGTCCATGGCAAGAGGGCTGGAACTGGATGATCTTTAGGGTCCCTTTCAACTCAACCCATTCTATGATTCTCAGCCAGATTTCTTGCCCTGGACAGCATTTCCTGATGCTTAGTTAATGGCTTGCAGGAATTGGTTGTTCCCACACTCCAGGACCAGAGTGCAGCATTCTGAAGCCAGTCACAGCTTTAAGCATTTGAGCTCTCCAACTTCTGAGTCTGCTCCTCACAAGCGCTCTGCTTCAGGGAGACAATCCAAGCCTTAAGAGCACTGCTAGATGTTCCTGGCCTAGATGCAGCCCCAAAACTTTCTGGCAGCAGGATTCCTCAGGCAGCAAGCAGTCAGGGTGGCCATGCCTGCAGCAGAAGTTAAGCCCTGAAAGGCCCATTTTACCTGGGGGCACTTCCCTGCCTGTCCCTTGAGCCACTTCTCGATGCAGGTGTAACCAAAGAGGTGCCCGCAGCGCAGCGTCGACAGGCGGTGGGCCCCAGCGTTGGTCCACTGCTCCAAGCAGATGGCACAGGTGTCCCCTTCCTCCTCATACAGTGGTGCATAAGGAACTGATGGCTCCAGGTTCTTTACTGGACTGCTCTAGGATTTAAAGAAAAGAGAAGTCACACTTCTTCCTTGCAGGCAAATGCAGCACTGACCACGTTGAATCTGCCTCTGAAAGCGTTCGGGTCATCCTACCTGCTTTTGCTGGACTCCAGCCTGCTCAGCTGCTTCACTTCCATGTTCTGCAGGAGCTTGATGGGGCTCTGCTTGGCCCTGACTGGAAACTAAAGCAAGCAAAGAAATGAGCTGCTGCATAATGAAGGGACCCAAGTTCTCCTTGCCTTGATCTGAAAGCACTGGAAAACGAGGTAAGCAGGTAGCAACAGCACAGCTTGCATACAAAGGTCCAGAGCAGGGTCCTGGACACCAAAGGACAGGTAGCCCATGAGTAAATTCCCTTCTATTCACCAGCCTAAACCTCCCCTGGAGCAGCTTGAGACTGTGTCCTCTTGTTCTGCTGCTGCTTGCCTGAGAGAAGAGAGCAACCCCCACCTGGCTACAACCTCCCTTCAGCAGCCCCCACCTCATGACTACTAAACCATGGCACCAAGTGCCACGTCCAATCCCCTCCTGAACACCTCCAGGGATGGGGACTCCACCACCTCCCTGGGCAGCACATCCCAATGGCCAACAACTCTCTCTGTGAAGAACTTTCTCCTCACCTCCAGCCTAAACCTCCCCTGGAGCAGCATGAGACTGTGTCCTCTTGTTCTGGTGCTGCTAGCCTGGCAGAAGAGCCCAACCCCCACCTGGCTACAACCTCCCTTCTTCAGGTAGTTGGAGAGAGCAAGAAGGTCTCCCCCGAGCCTCCTCTTCTCCAGAACTTTGTGCTTTCACAGAAGCAGAGCCCCACCATGGTGGGGGTTGGAAGGGACCTCTGCAGATCATCCAGTCCAACCCCCCTGCTAAAGCAGGGCACCCACAGCAGCTTGCCCAGGATCACAGTGGCCAGCTGAGATTGGAAGCTCTCCAGAGAAGGAGACTCCACAACCTCCCTGGGCAGCCTGCTCCAGGCCTCCAGCACTCTCACACCAAACAAGTTTCTCCTCATCTTCAAATGGAACCTCCTGGGCTCCAGTTTGTGCCCATTTCTCCTTGTCCTGTCGCTGAGCACCACTGACAGCAGTCTAGCCACAACCTTTTGGCCCACTCCCTCCACCTGCTGGCCACATTCTTCTTCCTTCAGCCTCAGCCTCTTGCTGAGCATTGCTCAGCTCCCCTCTGGGGCTGCCCTTCTCCAGGCTCAACAGCCCCAGGGCTCTCAGCCTTTGCTCCTCACAGAGATGCTCCAGGCCCCTCAGCACCTCCATAGCCTACTTGATTCCCCCAGTACTTCTGGGCAGTTCAGAACTGGCCTCAGTAGGGCAGAATAGAGGGGGGAGGAGAACCTCCCTCCTGTTGGCCACACTCTTCTTCATTAACACAAGTAGACCACTGACTTTCTTAGCCACAAGGGCACATTGCTAGCTCATGGTGAACTTCTTGCCCATCAGCATGTCACCCCTCACCTCTACTGGTACAGGGGGTTATTCCTCCACAGCTGCAGGACCTTACAGCTTACCCCTGCTGAACTTCATGAGGCTCCTCTCTGCCTACCTGTCCAGGTCTTTTCTTTCATGGAAAGCAGCAGAATTTGAGCAAGTTGAGTGAAACAAGAGAGGTCTTTCACAGACAGCAAGCATTATGAGCCTTTTCCAACCTGCTAGACACCAGCACCTGTGTACAGGCCTACAGCTGGGCTCAGTGAGGGACAGAACCCCCACATCATTAGGCCCAGAGGAAGACTGACACCACTGCACAGAAGCTCTTTTGCCAAGGGGATCCAAGCATACATATTTCATGTGCCCAGAAAGCATTTCCAGTATGCTCTCTGCCCATTCCCCCTGAGTAAAGCAGCAGCTTTCCAGCTGGCCCTCAGCCCAGCCACCAATTCTGCTAGGCCATGTGGTTCTGTGCTGGGCCTCTGCTAACCCTTCTCTTGGAGCATGGGCCAGCTTCATTTGGACTACCACCACTAGCAGGCTGGGGAAAATCAAAGGAGCAGAAATCCCCATCTGCCCCTTCTCTCCTGTCAACACAGTCATCACTCACACCAAGTACTGGAGGCAGATATTCTCAAGCCAGTTATCTCCTAAAGAGAGAGTAGGAATGAGAGTAGGAATGAGAGTAGGAATGAGAGTAGGAATGAGAGTAGGAATGAGAGTAGGAATGAGAGTAGGAATGAGAGTAGGAATGAGAGTAGGAATGAGAGTAGGAATGAGAGTAGGAATGAGAGTAGGAATGAGAGTAGGAATGAGAGTAGGAATGAGAGTAGGAATGAGAGTAGGAATGAGAGTAGGAATGAGAGTAGGAATGTAGGAATGAGAGTAGGAATGAGAGTAGGAAATGAGAGTAGAATGAGAGAGTAGGAATGAGAGTAGGAATGAGAGTAGGAATGAGAGTAGGAATGAGAGTAGGAATGAGAGTAGGAATGAGAGTAGGAATGAGAGTAGGAATGAGAGTAGGAATGAGAGTAGGAATGAGAGTAGGAATGAGAGTAGGAATGAGAGTAGGAATGAGAGTAGGAATGAGAGTAGGAATGAGAGTAGGAATGAGAGTAGGAATGAGAGTAGGAATGAGAGTAGGAATGAGAGTAGGAATGAGAGTAGGAATGAGAGTAGGAATGAGAGTAGGAATGAGAGTAGGAATGAGAGTAGGAATGAGAGTAGGAATGAGAGTAGGAATGAGAGTAGGAATGAGAGTAGGAATGAGAGTAGGAATGAGAGTAGGAATGAGAGTAAATGAGAGTAGGAATGAGAGTAGGAATGAGAGTAGGAATGAGAGTAGGAATGAGAGTAGGAATGAGAGTAGGAATGAGAGTAGGAATGAGAGTAGGAATGAGAGTAGGAATGAATAGGAATGAGAGTAGGAATGAGAGTAGGAATGAGAGTAGGAATGAGAGTAGGAATGAGAGTAGGAATGAGAATGTAGGAATGAGAGTAGGAATGAGAGTAGGAATGAGAGTAGGAATGAGAGTAGGAATGAGAGTAGGAATGAGAGTAGGAATGAGAGTAGGAATGAGAGTAGGAATGAGAGTAGGAATGAGAGTAGGAATGAGAGTAGGAATGAGAGTAGGAATGAGAGTAGGAATGAGAGTAGGAATGAGAGTAGGAATGAGAGTAGGAATGAGAGTAGGAATGAGAGTAGGAATGAGAGTAGGAATGAACCTTTGAGATCATCAAGTCCAACCTATCACCCAACACCATCTAATCAACTCAACCATGGCACCAAGCACCCCATCAAGTCTCTTCCTAAACACCTCCAGTGATGGTGACTCCACCACCTCCCTGGGCAGCACATCCCAAAGGCCAGTAATTCTTTCTATGAAGGGCTTCTTCCTAACAACCAGCCTAAACCTCCCCTGGCACAGCTTGAGACTGTGTCCTCTTGTTCTGGTGCTGCTTGCCTGGGAGAAGAGCCCAACCCCCACCTGGCTACAGCCTCCCTTCAGGGAGTTGTCAGCCTCTGTGGCTCTGGGCTGAAAAGGACCCAGTGGCTTAGACAAAGCAGAAGACAAGGGAACTCCAAACCCAGCAGAGAGCATATGGTCACACAGCAATAGGCTGCACTTGACAGCTTGAGCTCCTGTCACGTGTGAAAGCAGCTCAGAGCAAGCAGAAGGGATCTGTGCAAAAGGCACCTCAGAGATGGGCCCCTCACAACCAAGGGAGGTGGCAAGGTGTGCTGGCCTGTCAGAACCAAACCTCAGGGCAGAGAGTGAAGCAGAAGGACACTGCACAGAGATTGAAGTGGAGAGAAATAACCTTGCTGTGGCGCTCTCTGGGCACTGATAACCTTGGCCAGCAGGTTAGCTGCTTGTCACTGTTACATAAGCTGTGTGTGTGCAGCACAAAGAATGTCACTGAGGTGTGTGGCAGCCTGTGAACACGAGGCTGGAGCAAGGGCTGTGAGGCAGAAAAAGCTGAGGGAGGGACGAGACAAAAAGCTCTCTGTCCTAAGCACCTCTGCCTCCTCAGCTGTCACAAGAAGTTACAGGAATGAAAGCAGGCTGAAATCCCAAATCACTTGAAAGAAAATCCTGGATCTGAGCCTGAGCTCAGTGCTGATGGCCAAGGAGTGATGGGAAGAGTGGTTGAAACCACATCAGGATGTGCTGCCACGCAGTGAGAGCAGGACAGGCTGGAGAGCTGAAAGGCAGCAACCTCAGGAAGTTCAACCAGGGGAGGTGGAGGAACAAGCCCCTGCAGGATAGGTGAGGAATGACCTGCTGGAAAGCAGCTCTGTGGAGGAGGACCTGGGAGTGCTGGTGGGCAAGAAGTTCACCATGAGCTAGCAATGTGCCCTCGTGGCTAAGAAGGTCAATGGTCTACTTGTGTTAATGAAGAAGAGTGTGGCCAACAGGAGGGAGGTTCTCCTCCCCCCTCTATTCTGCCCTACTGAGGCCACAGCTGAAGTACTGGGGCCAGTTCTGGACTTCCCAGAAGTACTGGGAGAATCAAGTAGGCTATGGAGGTGCTGAGGGGTCTGGAGCATCTCTGTGAGGAGCAAAGGCTGAGAGCCCTGGGGCTGTTGAGCCTGGAGAGGGGCAGCCCCAGAGGGGAGCTGAGCAATGCTCAGCAAGAGATAAAGGGTGGAAGGCAAGAGGTTGGAGCCAGACTCTTGTCAGTGGTGCCCAGGGACAGGCCAAGGGGCATCAGGCACAAACTGGAACCCAAGAACTTCCATCTGAAGACGAGGAGAAACTTCTTTGGTGTATGGGTGCTGGAGCTCTGGAGCAGGCTGCCCAGAGAGGTTGTGGAGTCTCCCCTGGAGAGATTCTAAAGCTACCTGGCCATTGGGATCCTGAGCAAGCTGCTGTGGGTGCCCTGCTTTAGCATGAAGGTTGGACTTGATGATCTCAAGAGGTCTCTTCCAACTCTCACCATGCTGGGACTCCAATCTGCTACGTCCAGTAACACACCTTGACAATACCTAACAGGGTGTGTGCTGAGCACTGGTCTCTCATACTTGCAGATGTCCTTACACTTCAGGACTCTTTGGAAGCAGCTGCCTGTATTTAACCTGATGAGAGCAGTCACCCTGCTGCTGCTCTAGGAGCACCTTGCCAAAAAAAGAAGGTGGTAGCAGCCTGCTGCTGTCAGCCATGGGCACAAAGATCCCTTAGCACCATCTGTCGTGCAGCTGGGAAGGAATTTCCCCTCTGAGGTTTGCAGCACAATCAACCAGGTTGGAAGAGACCTCCAAGATCATCCAAGTCCAACTGAACCCTCCACCCCATGACCTAACCCAACCCCCGCTCCACCACCCCCCTAGCCAAACCCCCCCAGCCCACACCCCCCTGGCCCAAGCCCCCCCCCCACGCTCCCCCAACGCCCCCTAAACCAAGCCCACCACCCTCCACCCCCCACCTAACCCTGGCTGCCTGGGAGAAGAGACCAACCCCCACCTGGCTCCAACCTCCCTGCAGGGAGTTGCAGAGAGCAATGAGGTCTCCCCTGAGCCTCCTCTTCTCCAGGCTAAGCAACCCCAGCTCCCTCAGCCTCTCCTCACAGGGCTGTGCCCCAGACCCCTCCCCAGCTTTCTTGCCCTTCTCTGGACACCTTCCAGCAGCTCAACCTCTTTCCTAACCTCAGGAGCCCAGAGCTGGACACAGGACTCAAGGGGTGGCCTGAGCAGTGCTGAGCACAGGGCAGGATGAGCTCCCTGCTCCTGCTGGCCACACTCTTCCTGCTGCAGGCCAGGATGCCCTTGGCCTTCTTGGCCCCCTGGGCACCCTGCTGGCTCCTGTTCAGCTGCTCTCCACCACTCCCCCCAGGTCCCTCTCTGCCTGGCTGCTCTCATCCTCTCTGCCCCCAGCCTGTAGCACAGCAAGATGAGCTCCTGAACTTGGTCTCTACACAGCTCAACTATAGCACAAACCTCCTGAGCCAGCTGCTGGAGGAATCTCCTGGGTTGATGGCGCTGCAGCCTCCACTTCCTCCTCCTCCTCCTCCTCAGTAGTGCTGCTGTCAGAGTCATTCACTTCTATTGTTTCATCTGAGCCCTGCTGCTGGTTGTTCCCTGAAACACCTGAGGGCTCCTGGTGTAGAACAGGTCCTGTAGTTGGCTCTTGTGTCCTCCTGAGTTGAAAGTAACTGTCCAGTGCTGCCCTGGGTCCAGACAAACAGAAAACAACCCCCAGCCAGTTACTCTGGGGAAGGCAAAGGCTCAGCACTTTTCTCCATGCTGGTTTGCAGTAAAACTCCCAGGCTCTGACTGCAATGGGAAGACAGAGTGACTGGGTCAGACCTTCCTGGGTAGATGGGCAACCCATACAACTGCCCAACCATCAGCAACCATTCCTTCTGCTCACAGCAAAGCTCCATCTCAGTGCCACAATGATGTTCTCCTCTTTTAGGGTGGGTGGTGGTGGGGGGTTGAAGAGGAGCAAACCAATACCCACCCTAAGTACTGTTCACAGACAGCCTCAGGAACTCCTACCCTAGCCTGACAATCCCAGTCCACACCTGGTTCCCAAAGCCACTGCTATCAGTTTCCTTCACTGACTACCCTGTGCCTCATCTTTCTGCTTTCCCTCTTCTCTCCTTCACTCCTGGACAGAAACATCCTCCCCACTCCCCCCTCCCATCCCCCAATCAGTTCAGCTATCATCTCAACTGTCCCTCAGATTCAAAAGGGAACTTTCTCAGGCTGCCTTCTAGCCCTGAGAGCTCCAGTGACCTTCCCAGGCAATCCAAGGGCAAACAGCAGAGTGATGGATGCTTAATCATCTGGGAAGGTGTGGAATTCTTGTTCTCACTTCTTCCCCACATTAAAGGCAGTGCTCCAGTTAATTACAATTTCACCCCTGGCATTTACAAAAGCTACAAAACCCAAATGAAGCAGGACTGGGGATTTCTTTCTGGCTGGAGAGCCCTTTAAAACCCATCACAAATGGTACTACCCCAAAAAATATTGCATTTTTCCTCTCTTTGCCTGGAGGAAACCAAACCAAACCAAACAAACCCCACAGGAAAAAAAAAGGTCTCAGTTTGCACATTTGTGCAGCAGCTGCCACCAGACAACCTGCTCAGGCCATCTCCAAAGCAAAGATGAAATGCAAGCAGAGCACGAGCTCCACTGAGCTAAAGGCTGGCTGGAAGTGCTGAGCATCAGCAGTGCTGCAAGGGAGCACCAAGAGGAACCTGGCAGAGCAGTGGGGATGGTGAGAGCAGCAGCTCTGGAAGCAAGAGGGCTCAGGGGCTCCCCCCACCAAGAAATTATGAAGTGGGAGAGGCTTAAAGGGACCTCTGGGGATTGAGTCTGGAGGTTTGGATTGAGTCCAAACCCCTTGCCAAAGCAGGGTCAGCCAGGAACACAGCCAGATGAGTCTCAAAAGTCACCAGAGAAGGAGGCTCCACAGCCTCTCTGGGCAGCCTGCTCCAAGGCTCCAGCACCCTCACAGGGAAGAAATTTCTCTTCACCTTCAGGTCAAACATCCTGGGCTCCAGTTTGTATCCACTGCCCCTTCTCCCATCACAGGACACCACTGACAAGAGACTGGCACCTTCTTCTTGACACCCCCCCACTTCAGATATTTATAAACACTCATCAGAGCTCCTCTCAGTCTTCTCTCTTCCAGACTAAATGAGGGGACTCACTTCCCCAGAGCAAACCAGCCTGCCAGCAGAGATCAGCGTGCTGGGCCACCAAGCTTAAAGGGCACGTGAGCTGCCCAGAACGTGGGCACAGCCCAGAGCGAGCCAGCCAGTTCCACACTGGTAACAGAGGTGACAGGAGTGCAGTTCAGGCCCATCTCTGCTTTACCTGGTGCTGACTGTCCTCCGGGAGCCTCCGATCCCCTGCTGCCCGCGAACTCTCCTGACCCGCGGGCGCTGCGTGGCCTGCGGCACAGGTCGAGGGGGATCCAAGGCCCCTTGCAGCCTCTGCAGGCCATGGAGAGCAGCAGGGGCCGGCTGCGAGGCAGGCCCAGCGGCAGCTTCCCCGCTTGCACCGGCGCTCGGTGTGCCAACAGCGCAGCGGCAGGGAGCGCGGCCAGGCGGCTGCCTCCTCCCTCCCCTAGCGCTGGGGCCGGGGACGGCAGCGACGGCGGAGCAGGGCGCTCCGGGGGAAGCCTGCCGGGGTTCTCTGCGGAGTAACCAGCCACGGGTTGGAGATCAACTTCCATCTCCTCTTGAGCCATTTCTGCAGAGAGTTAAAGAGAAGTCCATCAGTCTAGAGAAGCCCATCAGCCTTCAGTTGCAAGCGTGCTCCTGCTTCCAAGCCTGACGGTGGAAAGCAGCAGGTGCAGCTGGCAGGGACTACAAAAGCCTTTTGAGTTCAGACTCAGAACACAGCTTGTCCTTTTACAGCACAGCTAAACCACCCCAAGTCAATACAGGCACCTGAGGTGCCCAGAACAGGCAGCACCATCCCAGAACCCTGCACTCAAAGCCTTTGGTTCAGCAGCAGCTAGCACCAAAGGCACATCCCAACATCGATGGGCTTGGAGGTCTCTTCCAACCTGGTCTGCTCTATCCTATCAACTTCAGTAAGCCTTTAGGTGGATGTGGAAAGCCAAAGGTTTCTTGCTGGCATCATCTACTTGCCAGGAAGTTCATGTGGATCTTGGAGAACAATCTGGAAACACTCTAGAGATCCTCCATGGTGAGCAGCACTGCACCAACACCCACAAAGGGAAGCTCTGCAGCACAGCCCTCTCACTGCTCTGGCTTTATTCTCAAGTTGCTTGGAGTAAAACTCCATTGTGGTAACAGCTCACTGTGACCCTCACCTGCAGCTCACTGCAAGTGCTTTATATTCCCCAACAGAGAATCCCAGCGTGGTGGGGGTTGGAAGGGACCTCTGGAGATCACCCAGTCCAAGGCCCCTGCTCCAGCATCTAGTTCCTGCCCATGGCAGAGGGGTTGGGACTCCTTCTACGAGCCCAGGTTGCTCAAGGCCTCATCCAATCTGGCCCTGAACACCTCCAGGGAGGGGGCATCCACAACCTCCCTGGGCAGCCTGTTCCAGTGTCTCCCCACCCTCACTGTCAAGAATTTCTTCCTCATCTCCAGTGTCAATCTCCCCTCTTCAAGCTCAAAGCCATTCCCCCTTATCACACACAGAATCACCAAGGTTGGAAGAGACCTCAAAGATCATCCAGTCCAAGCTGGCACCACAGACCTCATGGCTAAACCATGGCACCAAGTGCCACATCCAATCCCCTCTTGAACACCTCCAGGGATGGAGACTCCACCACCTCTCACCACAAGCTCTTGTAAAAAGAATCTTCCCCCTCTGTAAGGTTTTGTTGACCTTTACAGAAACTCTGAGTTAAGAATCATTTCATAATGCTTCTCCTCAGTACCAACCCAATCCAAATCAAGCTGAGGAGAGATGTTAAAAGCCACCTCCCCCCCCCGAACAGTCACACAGCTGATCTATGAGAACATCCCACCCAACCACCGCTGCTGGAGCACAAAACTGGCATCCAGGATACAGCTGCCACCTGTGATAAGCACAAGAGACCCTTCCCCTTCCCCACAAATTAACACTGAAGCCACTGCAAGCACTCGCCACCACGGGTTAACTAACTCCGGGTCTTTCTCACTAAGAATAATACCAGCCAGCCTGATCTAGTGTGGGGTGTCCCTGCCCATGGCAGGGGGGTTGGAACTGGCTGATCCTTGTGGTCCCTTCCAACCCTGAATGATACTATGAATACCAATAAAACCCGGTTAAACCCGGCAGCTTCACCATCGAACCTGAGCCTCCCCGAGAGGGGCAGAGGCCAGCGCTGCCTCCAGCCAGCTGCCTCCCTGCCTGCCACCGGGAGAGCCCGCGGGGGGGAGGGGGCTGCACAAACAAGCCCCTTGGGCCCACGGGAGACACAGGTGGGTGCTGTCAGCGAGCAGCGGAGGCCTCCCTCCGCAGCTGAGCGCTGCACAAGCCTCCCCTGCTGGAAGGGACTCCGCAGCGCTCGCCGACTGCGAACCCAGGCCCCCGCTCCTACAGCTCTCCACCAGGTTACGACGCTACGGCTGCTTTAACCCCCCACAAAACAACTATCCCCCAAACACCACCTAAACACCGAAGCGCGGCGGTTTATTTCTGGCTTTTCACGCGGCTCGCTTATCTCAACTGGGCTCCAAGCACAGAAAGGGCGCAGAGGGTTACACTCCCCGCCCCACGCAGCCCAGCCGACAGGCCCGGACACTAGGCCCCTGGGGCTGAGCCCGCCGCTCTCCCACCCCGGAGTCCAGGCCGCGGCGGAACCCCGCAGCGCGTCGCGGCATCCGGCATCTATGACCTGAAGCCCAGCCGCGCCGCGGGGACTCCGGGCTGGGCAGAGCCATCCTCCGCCGCCCCCCGCTCACCTGCCCGCGGGCCCAACCGCCCTGCTCGAGCTCCGCGCCGCCCCGCCCCCGCCGCCCTACTGGCCAGCTGACATCGCTGCGCCCGCTGCTATTGGGGGAGACGGGCCCCTCCCCGCCTTCTCATTGGTCAGTCGCTCTGTCCGTCCGACTGACGGAAGGGAGGGTGAATAGGGCAAGGGGCAGGAAGACAGAGCCTGCTCTGATTGGTCAGAGAGTCATAGGGCGGGCCGGGCTGATTGGGCTGGCTGACCCTCGCCGGCCGCAAGAGGGCGGGGGAAGCAGGGTGTAGCGAGTTGCCATTGGTTAAGCCGCCGGCGGGGGGAAAAGAGCGGGAGCTCGGAGGCATTCAAACAGCGGCGGTGCTGGGGCGGGGGGAGGGCGGAGCTGGGGCCGTCCGCCGTGCCCCGACGGAACCCGGGGGACTCGTAGCCCGGAGCCTCTGTGTCCTATCCCTCCGGTCGCCTTCAGCTGTCAGCCTCCCCTTGAGCCACCTGGGAACCTGTGGCAGGATTCCCTGGGCCACCTGTCTCGGTTCAGAGAGGGAAAGAGACTCAGTTCTTTTGAATATTGCCGTGTCATGAAATTAGAGGCACAAACCAGGCCAGAATATCAACAGCCCTGAGGCTATTTATTACACAAATAAAGTGGATGGATCAGAAGGAGAGAGAGAGAGAATAGGGAGAGAGAATAGAATAGGAAAGGGAAAGGAATGAAATAGGGAATGGAAAGGAATGGAATGGAATGGAATGGAATGGAATGGAATGGAATGGAATGGAATAGAATAGAATAGAATAGAATAGAATAGAATAGAATAGAATAGAATAGAATAGAATAGAATAGAATAGAATAGAATAGAATAGAATAGAATAGAATAGAATAGAATAGAATAGAATAATTAACCAGGTTGGAAGAGGCCTTTTGAGATCATGGAGTCCAACCTGTCACCCAACACCATCTAATCAATTAAACCATGGCACCAAGCACCCCATCCAGGCTCTTCCTGAACACCTCCAGGGATGGGGACTCCACCACCTCCCTGGGCAGCACATCCCAAGGCCCAATCTCTCTTGCTGGGAAGAACCTCTTCCTAACATCCAGCCTAAACCTCCCCTGGCACAGCTTGAGACTGTGTCCTCTTGTTCTGGTGCTGGCTGCCTGGGAGAAGAGCCCAACCCCCACCTGGCTCCAACCTCCCTGCAGGGAGTTGCAGAGAGCAAGAAGGTCTCCCCTGAGCCTCCTCCAGGCTAAGCAACCCCAGCTCCCTCAGCCTCTCCTCCCAGGGCTGTGCCCCAGACCCCTCCCCAGCTTTGCTGCCCTTCTCTGGACATCTTCCTGCAAGTCAACCTCTTTCCTAAAAGGAATTATATTGTCACACCCCTCACCCCTCAAGACAGTTTGAGTCTGTGGAGGAAGGCTGCTGGAGCTTTGGCATAGAGGAAATGTCGACCTTGTTGGCTGTGCTGTCCTCTGGGCAGCCTCTTCAGCTCCATGAGTTGCAGCAGGCAGAACTTAGGACACAGAGAGAGGGTTCCTTTGGTCTGCTTCTTCCAGGCTACCTGGTGATGTCTCTGTCATTTTTTGCCTCTCCTGGTGTTCTCTCTGGTTTTCCCTAGAGCAGCACTGCTCCGGGCTTTTCCTTCTCAGCAGCACTGTCCAGGTCTTTTCCTTCTCCCAAGCCAGTAATTGCTTCAGATCTTTAATACAGTTTTTAGGTGTGAGTCCAGGTGGTGAATATGCATATTCCAGAGAGTATGGATAGCAGTTGCCTCTGCCCATTGTTTCCAGGGCAGCTGCAGTCTGCTGAGCAGTCTTTATCTAGGCACCTTCCAGCGAGTCTGCCCAATGCACATCAGCTATTGTCTGGGCAAGCAGCAAAGGTGATTTTATCTGTGTTGAGTCCTATCAGGAGAGCCAAGATTTAGTCTCTCACACCTCTGAGAAGACCCCAGGCAGGCTCCATGGAGGTCTCCAGCACACGGGCACAAGTCTGGTGCACTGCCCTGATGAGTCTCTTTGAGGCGAGGAAGAGGAGCAAGCTGCAGGAGGAAGGCAGGCAGGCAGGCACACTGCTTTCCCCTGGCTTGCTCTCCGAGGCACCTGGCTGCTTTGGGTCACACATCCCTGTTCTCCTGGCTTAGCTTCCTTGGTTTCTCCTCTTCTCCAGGTCTGCCAGCGAGTCCACGATCTCTGCACAGGACAAGGACTGCGTTACCACAACATTTCCGCTGCAGACAGGGAGGTTGCTTGCACCAGGGTTGAGTGAGGTGCACAGAGCACAGCCCATCATGGTTTCTCAACCATACTTTCCACATCTCTTGAATGGAAACTGGCCTCGTGGGATTGGGTGGATGAGAATGAAGGAAGCTTTCCCCCTGCCCTGGAGAGGTGAACTGAGGGAAGGGTACAACCTCTGTGCCCTCAAGCACGACAGAAAAGTTCCTCTGTCTTTTCCTGCTCTTTTTGTTAAATCATAGAATGGTTTCAGCTGGAAGAGACCTTAAAGATCATCCAGTTCTACCCCCCCTGCCATGGCCAGGCTCACCTCCCACTGCCCAGGTTGCTCAAACTCACATCCAACCTAGCCTTGAACACCTCCACAACCTCCCTGGGCAACCTGTGCCAGTGTCTCCCCACCCTCACTGTCAAGAATTCCTTCCTCATCTCCAGTCTCAATCTCCCCTCTTCCAGCTCAAAGCCACTGTCTCTCATCCTGGCACTCCCAGCCCTTGTCAAAAGGCCCTCCCCAGCTCTCCTGAAGCTGCCTTCAGGTTCTGGAAGGCTGTTCTAAGGTCTCCCTGGAGCCTTCTCTTCTCTAGGCTGAACAGTCCCAACTCCCTCAGCTTGTCCCCATCGAGGAGTTTCTCCAGCCCTCTGATCATCTTGGTGGTTTCCTCTGGACCTGCACCAGCAGCTCCACATCATTCTTGTGTAGGAGACACCAGGACTGGACACCATACTCCAGGTGGAGTCCCAGGAGAGCAGAGCAGAGGGGCAGAATCACCTCACTTGTCCTGCTGATCACACTGATGGGGACCAGTTATGCACCTGGATCAGACCCAGACCACCTTCAGAGAGAGTGAAATCTTCCCTGCCATGGAACAGTTGCTGAGACTGCAATTTAATGCATAAAAGCCCAGGGTAGAAATGTTCCTGCACTCTTGTGGCTGCTCCTCCAGCTTCAGGCTCTGCAGGGACTAACCCAGACACTGCTTGGGTCCCAGATGGGTGCTTCTCTGAGGGAAAAAATCCTACTCTTGTGTGATGCCAGGTGAACAGCCTGGTGTTTGTTGGCATGGCTAAATATGCTGACTGATTGGGAGCAGTCAGCATGGCTTTGCCAAGGGCAAATCCTGCCTGACCAACCTGGTGGCCTTCTATGAGCAGGTGACAAAATTAATAGCTGAGGGGAGAGCAACTGATGTCATTTCCCTAGGCCTGAGCAAAGCCTTCCACACTGCCCTGCACCACAGCCTGCTCTCCAGGCTGGTGACACATGGGTGTGATGGGTGACCACTAGATGGATACAGAACTGGCTTGATGGCTGCACCCAGAGAGTGGCTGTCCATGCCTCCATGTCCCAGGGGAGGCCAGGGACAAGCAGAGTCCCTCAGGGATCAGTCCTGGGACCAGGCTTGCTCAACATCTTTGTGGGTGCCATGGACAGTGGCACTGAGTGCACCCTCAGCAGGTTTGCTGATGACACCAAGCTGTGTGGTGCAGCAGACAGCTGGAGGGAAGGGATCCATCCAGAGGGAGCTGGGCAGGCTGGAGAGGTGGGCACAAGCCAACCTCAGAAGGTTCAATAAGAGCAAGGGCAGGGTCCTGCAGCTGGGTGGAGGCAATCCCAGGCACAAATGCAGGCTGGGCAGGGACTGGCTGGAAAGCAGCCCTGAGGAGAGAGACTTGGGGGTGCTGGTGGACAAAAAGCTCAGCAGGAGCTCTCAGTGTGCACTTGCAGCCCAGAAAGCCAACCAGATCCTGGGCTGCATCAGGAGAAGTGTGGCCAGCAGGGCAAGGGAGGTGATTCTCCCCCTCTGCTCAGCTCTGGGGAGACCCCACCTGGAGTCCTGCCTCCAGTTCTGGAGCCCCTATTGCAAGAGGGATGTGGAGGTGCTGGAAGGTGTCCCAGAGCAGGGCCAGGAGGATGAGCAGAGGGCTGGACCTGCTCTCCTGTGAGGACAGACTGAAGGAGTTGGGGCTGTTCAGTCTGCAAGAGAAGGCTCCCAGGTGACCTAACTGTGGCCTTCCAGGATCTGAAGGGGTCTACAGGAAGGCTGAGGAGGGACTGCTCAGGATCTCAGGTAGTGATAGGAGTAGGGGGAATGGAATGTAGCTGGAGGTGGGGAGATTGAGGCTGGAGGTGAGGAGGAGGTTCTTCACCATGAGAGTGGTGAGACCCTGGAATGGGTTGTGCAGGGAGGTGGTTGGGGCCCTGTCCCTGGGGGTGTTTAAGCCCAGGCTGGCTGAGGCTCTGGGCAGCCTGATGTAGTGTGGGGTGTCCCTGCCCATGGCAGGGGGGTTGGAACTAGCTGATCCTTGTGGTCCCTTCCAACCCTGAATGAAACTATGAAACTATGAAACTATGAAATATGAGCATCACACCTGAGCAGAAAGAGAGGTCCAGCGTTGGGGGGGACTCATTACTACAAAGAGGTAGGTCCAGGAGGGATCCCAAAACACAAAGCCAAACAAATTCTTATGGAAAATAAAGAGGAAACTGAGTGCTGAAGCAGCTGGTTGAGGGGCACCTGTGGGGCAGATGTCCAGGACACTTACCCTCAGCAGAAGGACGTTGGGAAGGGTCAAAGGCTAGGCACTGGTCAATGACTTTCCGTAGGGCTTCAGGACAATCATCCCCAACAGGGGCCTGGTAATGGTGGTTACAGATTTTCTCCATGATCTCCTGGGTAGTGCAGCCTAGGCAAAGTGTGCAAACAGGAGTGTCAGGGTGGAGCTCTCCTCCTCTGTGGGAGGAAACCCAGTGCAGAGCTTTTCTGCAGCCTGCGGCATGCAGCAGCCAGCAGAGAAGCCACCCAAAGTGTGTCTGCAATGAACCCTCCCATGTTTGACGTGACACTGTCGAGCTCCAGTGGAGCAGGGAGATGTGTTTATGCTTCAGTGCAGAGGATCATCAAAGCTGAGACAGGAATGACTTGCATGTTTGTGCTTCCAGCATGCTGCTGGAATGCTTTCGAGTCCCATGAGAAGCTGTGGGCTGTCCAGGCACTGCCACCGCAACTCAAACGCTGCTGGATGCTCCAGGAAGGAGCAGGGAGCATCCAACACTAGATCACAGCAGCACTGGGCTGTGTGGCTTTTACACAGAGGACCAGACACTTCTGTCTCACCTTCAAATGGGATTTTGGAGGTTGCAATCTCCCACAGCACGATCCCAAAGCTGGAAAGAGACAAGCAAGAGCCTCAGCATTCATAGAATCATAGAATGGTAGGGGTTGGAAGGGACCTCTCAGAGATCACTAAACCCCACCCCTGTCAAAGCAGGATCACCCAGGGCAGGTCACACAGGAACACATCCAGGTGGGTCTTGAAAGTCTCCAGAGCAGGAGACTCCACAACCTCTCTGGGCAGCCTGCTCCAGGCCTCCAGCGCCCTCACAGCAAACAAAATGTTTCCTCATGTTGAGATGGAACTTCCTGGGTTCCAGTTTGAATCCATTGTCCCCTTGTCCTGTCACCAAAAAGAGCCTGGACCCATCTCCTTCATACCCACCCTTAGGACATTTGTAAACATTAATAAGATCCTCAGCCTTCTCTTCTGGAGGCTAAACAGCCCCAGGGCTCTCAGCCTTTCGTCCTCAGGCAGATGTTCCAGTCCCTTCATCACCCTTGTGGCCTCTGTTGGACTCTCTCCAATTGTTCCTTGTCCCTCTTGAACTGGGGAGCCCAGAACTGGACACAGTACTCCAGATGTGGTCTCACCAGGGCAGAATAGAGAAGGGGGAGGAGGACCTCCCTTGACCTACTGGCCACACTCTTCTTAATGCAGCCACCAGGTTGTCCTAATGGGGGAGACTTGGGCTATGCCAGCCACAAATGGCTCCTTCTGTGTCCAGTTAAACCTGGCCCTGCCCCAGAGCTCAACAGCTGCTCCCCCAGAGACCTGCCTGCTTGTGGCCATCTCTGCTGGAGGGACACACACCTGTATATCTCACAGGGCCTCTTGTAGGGGCAGTTGACGTCACTCAGGTTCTCAGGGGCGATGTAAGCCATCATAGAGACTTGATTCCAGTTCTTCTTGGCTCTCCTCTTGATGGACGACTCCGTTTCACACAGCTCGAATCCTGACAGCTGATTGAGAGAGAGGGAAAGGGAGGAGTGGTAGGGAACACAGTCTGAAGGGACTTGTGGCATGGCTGGGGACTGCCCTGGGATGGAGAAACCAGAGCCAGGTGCCCAGAGCTGCAAAAGCTGGTGTGCTGCCTGGCACGTGGCCTCTTCTGGAAGAGAAACCACAGGTGGAGGCAGGTGAGCTGCCCCAGCTTTAGCTCATCCCAGGGTGGTGGCTCAGAAAGGCTCACTTTGCTGATGATCCAGATGACCCAAGGGGTGTCTAAGGTGACAGGGGAGACAGCTCTACCCCAGGTTTTATTCTGGATCATCACAATCAAGTTTCCTTCTCAGGAGAGGCTCCAAACCCACCTGGAGATGATTCTGGCTGACCAGAAATGCCCCTGCTGTAGCAGTGGGCAGAACTAGATGATCTCCAGAGGTCTCTCCCAACCCCCACCCTGCTGAGATTTTTGTGATCATTCCCAAACAACGTGCCCCAACTCCCCAAAGCTTCTCCAAGCATGGCCCTTACCTTCACACAGTAATCCCCAGCCACCAGGAACTTGCTACTGCAGATGCAGCCATGGAGTCGGGATTTCTCCTCTGTCTGGTGCAACCTGGACAGGAACAAGGGTGCCCATGCCGGTGGTGGACTCTTCCCACCTCGGGGCTCCCTCCTGCTTGGTAGGGGATGGTCTGACATGCACCTGGAGAAGCCAGCAGCTCTCTGCCTGTCCTGGTGGACAGGTTGCCCAGGGAGGTGGTAGAAGCCCCATTCTTGGAGGTGTTTGCAGCCAGGCTGGTTGTGGCTGTGAGCAACCTGCTCTAGTGTGAGGTGGCCCTGCCCATGGAGGGGGGTTGGGACTGGATGCTTGAGGTCCCTTCCAACCCTGACAGTTCTGTGATTCTAAGGACAACTGGCTGTGCTGAAGGGTGCTCCTGAGGCTGCCCTATGGGTGTTGGGGAAGGAGGTTTCTCCCTTCTAGGGCTTTGCAGGCTCGAATCCAGACGTCGGGACCAGTGCCCAGGGGAGACGGCTGCTACTGCATCCAAACCCACCCCCTGCCTCTTCACCAGCCTCCTGAGGCTGGTGTCTAACGGGGTACCAGTGCTTGCTGAGAGACAGCAGGAAGCCAGGCACGGATCTTCAGGTGGACCTACCCACCAAATGCTGCAGGAGCTCACCTGTAGAGGCCTCGGGCAGCCCCCAGGGCCATGCGGATGCGGATCTCCCAGGAGAGCTGGGGCTGCTTGCTCAGCACATCCCGCAGCGTCCCGTGCTTGCAGTACTCCATGACGATGGAGAAGCAGGGGCTCCCATCTGCAAGGAGAGACCCTGAGCACCCTGCCTTGGGAGGGGGCCACAAGGAACCATCTGCCACCAGGCAGCACCGGGGCCAGGCAGGGGAGGGTTAAGGCGCCGGCCGCTACCTTTCTCCTCGATGCAGATGCCGTACATGCGCAGGATGTTGGGAGACTCAAACTTCTTCAGGGTCTGGATCTCCTTCACAAAGATGTCCCTCACCTTCCTGCAGAAAGGGACAGCATGGTGAGATCATGGAATCATAGAATCAATAAGGTTGGAAAAGATCTTTGAGATCATCAAGTCCAACCTGTCACCCAACACCGCCTGACTACTAAACCATGGCTCCAAGAGCCACATCCAATCCCCTCCTGAACACCTCCAGGGATGGGGACTCCACCACCTCCCTGGGCAGCACATCCCAAGGCCCAATCTCTCTTGCTGGGAAGAACTTCTTCCTAACCTCCAGCCTAAACCTCCCCTGGCACAGCTTGAGACTGTGTCCTCTTGTTCTGGTGCTGGCTGCCTGGGAGAAGAGCCCAACCCCCACCTGGCTACAACCTCCCTGCAGGGAGTTGCAGAGAGCAAGAAGGTCTCCCCTGAGCCTCCTCTTCTCCAGGCTAAGCAACCCCAGCTCCCTCAGCCTCTCCTCACAGGGCTGTACCCCAGACCCCTCCCCAGCTTTCTTGCCCTTCTCTGGACACCTTCAAGAGTTTCAATGTCCTTCTTAAATTGAGTGGCCCAGAGCTGGACACAGGACTCAAGGGGTGGCCTGAGCAGTGCTGAGCACAGGGCAGGATGAGCTCCCTGCTCCTGCTGGCCACACTGCTCCTGCTGCAGGCCAGGATGCCCTTGGCCTTCTTGGCCCCCTGGGCACACTACTGCCTCCTGTTCAGCCAGCTGTCAATCCCAGCTGCCCTGGGATCAGTGATGAATCTTGCAGCCACTGGTCTGAGGGCAGCTGCTGGCTGCCTGCAGAGTGCAGGATTCCTTAGCTGACCAATCCCTTAGCTGCACAGAGCAAAACAATCACATTCCAGGGGTGCCAAGAACAACATCCTCATGCTGGCACCCTTGGGTTGGCATCTGCAGAAGAAGCCACCTCCTTGACATGCTGGCACCTCTCCTTGGGAACAGATTTTTTTAGCTGATGTATGTGGTTGGATTTTACTGGTTAAGGGATTGAAAACAATGAATGTATAAACAGCCACTCTCAGCAACAGTTAGCTTTGGTTAGGGATCTTCAGTTAGGGCTTTGGGCAGGGACTTCTGCTTCCTGGTAGTTAGCTGCTTCTTCTGGCAAGAGGTTTGGTGTAGGGATGCTGCAAGGGATATGCTCAAGACTTCTGTTAACTGCTTTGTCTCTTAAGGGCTTCCAGGACTTCTGCTCTAAGAGGGACTCTAAGACTCTGTAATGCTGGGTCTGGAGCACAAGCCCCATAAGGAGAGGCTGAGGGAGCTGGGGTTGCTTAGCCTGGAGAAGAGGAGGCTCAGGGGAGACCTCATTGCTCTCTACAGCTACCAGAAGGGAGGTTGTAGCCAGGTGGGGGTTGGGCTCTTCTCCCAGGCAACCAGCATCAGAACAAGAGGACACAGTCTCAAGCTGCCCCAGGGGAAGTTTAGGCTGGAGGTGAGGAGAAAGTTCTTCACAGAGAGAGCTGTTAGCCATTGGGATGTGCTGCCCAGGGAGGTGGTGGAGTCCCCGTCCCTGGAGGTGTTCAAAACAGGCTTGGATGTGGCACTTGGAGCCATGGTTGGGTTGCCAGGAGGTGTTAGGTATTAGGTAATGGGTTGGACTTGATGATCTCTGAGGTCTTTTCCAACCTGGCTGATTCTGTGGTTCTGTAACTCACACAGGGTCTGTGGTCAGTGGCCTCTTGAAGGTTTGGATGGCCACAGGGTACTTGAGGTACTCTCCCTCGTAGAGGTCATAGGTGTCAGTGTCCTGCAGGTGCCTGTAGAAGGTGAGGTGGTCCCGCTGGATCTCGGTGATATCTTCTCTTTTACCAACGTTGACCTTCTTCAGGCCTGCTCCCACCATGCACCAAGAGAACAAGGCCAGGTTAGGCAGGGGTCAGAGGGGAAGGACAGGAGCACAGGGCGCCTGGGGGTGTGATGCCTACTTACTCTCCATCACCCGCACGATTTTGTTCAGCTCGTTCTGCATCCAGTCTACCTTGCTCTCCATACATTGCCTGTTGGTGTGGATCTCCCTGGCCACATCGTCAGGCTCCTCAGTACCTGGGGAGAGGAACACACAGAGCTGAGGCTGCTGGATGAACGTGCAGGACCCAGCTGCTCGGTTTTCCCCCAGGGTTTAAAATGCCCCTTTGGCTTTCCTTGGCCGTGGCCCTCAAGCCAAAGCTGGGTGGCAGCGGGGAGGAGGCGCCAACAGCTGGTCTCAGGCACACTTACATGCAATCACCTGGTCCAAGAAGGCCCTGTCATCCCTCAGGTCCTCAGCATCCTGCCTGCGACAGGTCTTTGCCTGGAAAGCCTCCAGGAAAGCCTTCTTCTGCTCGGCCTGCAGCAGGAGGGAGAGCCCCTGGGCGATGTCCCCCAGGCTCTCGTTCACCCAGACAAAGTCCTCGACGGCGCTGCGAGCTCTCAGGAACTTCTGGATCCAGCTGCTCTGGCTGTATTTCGTCACCAGCTTCTGGGCTTCCCCCAGTGCTTGCAGCAGCTTCCGCAGCAGTTCCTCTTCGTGGTGGGAGATGTGCTTTTGTGGCTGAGCCCTGAGGATCCTGACGGGCTCCAGCAGGACCTGGATGCGCTCCACGAGGCGCTGGCACTGGTGCTTACAGCACTTCACCTGCTCCAGCTGGGCATGGATGGCCTGGGCCACGGAGAGGACCCTCTCCACGATCTCCATGCTTGCAGCAGAGGGCTCAGCTGCAGGGGTGTGGGCTGGTGGAGGTGAGCTTCAGGCACTACTCTCAGATCGGCCAGACGCAGCTCTTCCACCCTGAGGAATAACCTTAACATAGCACCAGACCCTGCAGGTCTCCTCCAGCCCCTTGGTCAGAGCCCTGGGAGCAGCTTCCACATGGATCAGTAGGGCCAGTGATGACCCAAGGAATATCCCCCCATGTTAGCAATGACCCAAAGAGCATCTTCCAGGTCAACAGTGGCCCAGGGAGCATCTCCCAAGTCAGCAATGACCCCAAGAGCATCTTCCAGATCAGCAACAACCCAAGCAGCTTCCCCTAGGTCAGCCACGACCCAAGCAGCATCCCCCAGGTCAGCAACAACCCAAGCAGCTTCCCCCAGGTCAGCAACGACCCAAGCAGCATCCCCCAGGTCAGCCATGACCCAAGCAGCTTCCCCTAGGTCAGCCACGACCCAAGCAGCTTCCCCCAGGTCAGCAACAACCCAAGCAGCTTCCCCCAGGTCAGCAACGACCCAAGCAGCATCTCCCAGGTCAGCCATGACCCCAAGAGCATCTTCCAGGTCAGCAAAAACCCAGGCAGCATCCCCCAGGTCAGCAATGACCCCAAGAGCATCTTCCAGGTCAGCAAAAACCCAGGCAGCATCCCCCAGGTCAGCAATGACCCAAGGAGCATCTTCCAGGTCAGCAACAACCCAAGCAGTATCTCCCAGGTCAGCCATGACCCAAGCAGCATCTCCCAGGTCAGCCATGACCCCCAGAACATCTTCCAGGTCAGCAACAACCCAAGCAGCACCCCCCAGGTCAGCAACGACCCAAGGAGCATCCCTCAAGCAACATGCCCAACACTGCCCTCACACCACCCTGGGGTCCTGCCCTCAGAGCCTATAATTTGACCATAAAGATCTCATCTGCAGCCAACTCCTCTCCCTGCTGTCCCCCCTCCCATAAGACCTTTCACACCATCACAGCCCTGGTGTCCTCAGCTTCTCCTTATTTTCTCCCTGTGTTGCCCACTTCAGATTTTGAACCAAACCCTTTCTCTGTGCTCAGCTTTCCTGCAGGGACTGGTCCCAGCTCCCCAATCCATATTCAGGCAGCAGGGACAGAAAGTTGCCCCTGGTACAACAGCAGCAGCCACCCACCCCCACCATCGATGCAGCCGGTGTTAAGAGGGGGGTACAGAGCTCCACAGCTAGGAACCAGACAGAAAGGCACCCAGAAGTAAGCTGCTGTCACCCTCCCTTCCTCTTCAGGCTGTCTCCACCACAGCTCCCAAGGAAGGAGCTCATCCACTTGCTAAGAGAAACCCCAGCACGGTGCGGGCAGATCACCCAGTCCAGCCCCGCCGCTAAAGCAGCGGCACCCACAGCAGCTTGCCCAGGGTCGCAGTGGCCAGGGGGGGAATGGGTTGGAAGCCCTCCAGAGAAGGAGACTCCCCAACCTCTCTGGGCAGCCTGCTCCAGGGCTCCAGCAGCCTCCCAGGAAGAAAACCAGTTGGGTTTACCTGGTCGTGCTCTGCTCGCCTCCTCCTCGGCTGCCTGGGCGGACTGGAGGGGCCGGGCGGCAGCGGCGCGGGTTTATAGAGGGCTTGCGGCAGCCGCTGCTGCTGCCGGCAACGGAAGGGGCATTATGCAACCCCCCCCTCCGCTCCCCCCTGTCTTCCCACACCACCCTGGCTCCCTGCTTCCGGAAAAGCTGCTCAGGGTGGCAGAGGAAGGGGCTAAGCAGACTGAGTCCTCCTGTGCTGGGCTTTCCCTGCTGGAAAAAGGGATTGCCCAAAGGAAGCACATCAGGCAAAAGGGGATGAGGTGGGACTTTCCACCCCCACCACGACCTCCCCACCCCCCATGTTGAACTTGCTGTTATTGTGAGCATCCCAAACCACTTCCACCGTGCCACCAGCTGTGCCAAGGCTTGCCCAGGACACTACAACACCTTTGAGATCATAGTACCATAGTATCAGTCAGGGTTGGGAAGGACCACAAGGATGGTTGCATGGTTTAGTTGGTTGGGTGGTGTTGGATGATAGGTTGGACAAGATGATCTTGGAGGCCTCTTCCAACCTAGTCTATTCTATTCTACTATGTTGGTTTCCAGTGGGTGGTTGTAACCCAAGGGTTGGTGCATGAAGCAGATCAGCCAGTTCCAACCCCCCTGCCATGGGCAGGGACACCCCACACTACAGCAGGCTGCCCAGAGCCTCAGCCAGCCTGGCCTTAAACACCTCCAGGGACAGGGCCCCAACCACCTCCCTGGACAAACCATTCCAGGGCTTCACCACTCTCATGGGGAAGAACTTCCTCCTCACCTCCAGCCTCAATCTCCCCACCTCCAGCTTCATTCCATTCCCCCTAGTCCTATCACTGCCTGAGATCCTGAGCAGTCCCTCCCCAGCCTTCCTGTAGGCCCCCTGCAGATCCTGGAAGGCCACAATGCGGTCAGCTCGCACTCAGCAGGAGGATCTTTCTGAGCACGCCCATCCCCATGAGGGTCTTTTGGGACCTACCTCCCCACCTCTGCAGGACCCTTTGAACACAAAGGTAAACTTCTTTGCACTGTGGGTGCTGGAACCCTGGAGCAGGCTGCCCAGAGAGGCTGTGGAGTCTCCTTCTCTGGGGAGATTCCAAGCCCAGCTGGATGTTGGGCTCCTGGGCAAGCTGCTGTGGGTGCCCTGCTCTAGCAAGGGGGTTGGACTGGCTTCTCTCCAGAGGTCACTTCTAAACCCTCACACCATGCTGGGATTGTGTGGCCTCCCAGCATTCTAGGAACCGGGCTGCAAGCATCAGAGCCGGAGGTGATGCTTGAGCTGTGGCACAAGCTCACGAAGCCTCGCGGGTGGCTTCGTCACGGGGGGCAGGACGTGACACCATTGCCCAACTTGGGGGAAATGAGCAGTAGCCTCAGCCAGCTTCTGCTTACAGAGAACCCAGGGTCATGCAGGGTTGCTGGGCTTCCCCACTGCACAGAACTTCTCCCTCACCCCCGCTGCTGTGTCTGAGGGCACAGCTTTCGTCAGCACAGGTTGTCCAGACCGGTGACCATGAGGTCACCAGCAGGGCTGTCAGCACCTGGGAAGGGAGAACAGGGGAGCACAGAACCATGGAATTGTTTGGGTTGCAAAAGCTGCCCATGAGTCGTGATACATCATCCCTTAGGAAAGTGAAACTGGGAGCTGTGTGAGCTCTGGGTGAACCAGACCTCACCTCCTGCATTTCTGGGGAGACCCTGGGCAAGCATCAGCTTCCCTGGCAGTGCTGGGGTCCTACCTGGCGCCAGGGCTGGGCCCAGCACTGCCAGGATGCTGCAGGGTGAGATCTCCCACCTTCCACCCTTCATAGACCCCTCTGAGATCTTCTCCAGTCCAACCCTGTAAGGGTGATCCCAGAATCATCAAGTTCTTTGGTTTGGAAAAGACCTCCAGATCACCCAGCCCAAGCAGCAACCCAACCCCACCATGGCCATCAAACCATGGCCCCAAGTGCCATGGCCACAGGGTTCTGGTACACCTCCAGGCCTGGGGACTCCACCACCTCCCTGGGCAGCCTCTGCCAGGCCCTGACCACTCTTTCAGCAAAGGAATTTCCCCTCATCTGCAACCTAAACCCTCCCCTGGCACAGTTTCAGGCCCTTTCTTCTCCTTTTAGCCCCTGAGACTAGGGAGAAGAGGCTAACCCCAACCTCACCCCGATCTAAACCTCCCAGCCCCAAGGGCTTATATTTGCCAGAGCTTTGTTGGTTTTTTTTCCCCAAGGTTTTTTTATTTTTCAAAATATACACTTTATTTACAATTCTAGTCTCTAACAGCTTGACACAGCACTTCCAGGCCAAACCTTTAAATATCTGCCGTAAACATTGCAGGGGGGAAAAAGGAAGGGGGGGAAAGGGAATAAAAGGGAAAATGGAAGAAGGGGAAAAGGAAAGGGGGCAGAAAGGAAGGAAGGAAGGAAAAGGAAGGAAAATGAAGGAAGAGAGGAAGGAAGGAAGGAAGGAGGGGGAAAGGGGGCAGAGGAAGGAAGGAAGGAAGGAGGGGGAAAGGGGGCAGAGGAAGGAAGGAGGGGGAAAGGGGGCAGAGGAAGGAAGGAGGGGGAAAGGGGGCAGAGGAAGGAAGGAGGGGGAAAGGGGGCAGAGGAAGGAAGGAGGGGGAAAGGGGGCAGAGGAAGGAAGGAGGGGGAAAGGGGGCAGAGGAAGGAAGGAGGGGGAAGGGGGCAGAGGAAGGAAGGAGGGGGAAAGGGGGCAGATGAAGGAAGGAGGGGAAAGGGGGCAGAGGAAGGAAGGAGGGGAAAGGGGGCAGAGGAAGGAAAAGGGGGGGAAGGGGGCAAAGAGGAAAACAGGGGGGGAAGGGGGCAAAGAGGAAAACAGGGGGGAAAGGGGGCAAAGAGGAAAAAAAGGGGGGGAAAAAGTAAAAAATTAATAAAAAAGGGGTGGAAAAGGAGGGGGAAAAAAAAGGAAAAAAGGGAAATCACAGAATCAGGAAAAAACAAAAACCAGACCAAAATCAAAACCACAAAAAGGCTTCTTGTAGCAATTGTGTTCATTGGAGGTTGAGTTTCAAGTAGCCAGTGTCTACAAAAACCATGAACTTGATACATCTGGCAGAGAGATACTGGTTAGAAAAAGGCAACAAATAAACCCCCAAAAAATCCAGACCTGCAGGATCCCCCACCCCAAGGGCTGCAGGCCAGGAAAATCCTGTGCTGGGATGGGGCCAGGAGGAGAATCCCAGGATATGGAAGCTCCTTGGCACACAGGTTAGGTGATGAGGTTAACTGCAGCGTGCTGGATGTCCCCCCGCCGCCCGGGAAGGTCAGGGGCTCTGGGGTGGCTCCAGCAAGGTGCCGGGACAAAGGCGGGCCCCCAGGAGGGGCAGGGGCTCGGGGGTTGCTCCAGCAAGGTGCCAGGGCAAAGGAGGAAGGGTGGCATCAAGGCACTTCATTTGTCGGGCAGCAGACCTGCCCGCGCCTCCATGGCCTGAAGCGGGAGGGCGGCCAGGAAGGGGCAGGAGCCCCACAGCCTCCCTTTCCCTTTTTCCCCACGTCCTTGCCCCCTTGCGGGCGCCCCAGCTGGACCGTGGCACACCGCCGGGGATGCTCCGGGGAGCGGCCGCCGCTGTGCCAGCCCCAGCCTGCATGGGGTGGAGCCGGCAGCCGGGTGCCACCCCGCGGCCATCAGTCCTCCTTCTCGAAGGTCTCCTCAGGGATGAGCGTCCGGAAAGGGTGATCCCAGAAGCGGGTGCTGATGCCAAAGCCTGTGGGTAAGGGAGAGAGGGCTCAGCCCTCAGCACCACCACCCCTGGCGTGCCACCAGGGACAGGGCACAGCTTGCTGGATGTTAACCGGGGAGGCAGGAGCAGTGATGTTTTGGAGAGGGAGGAAGGCAAGGTGAGGATGAGGAAGAGCAGGGGGGAGCAAGAGGAGCTGGCTGGGCCGTGCCTCCAGCCCCACGGGTGATAGCTTATCTGGATGGGGTGTTTTCTCCTAGGAAACCGGGCAAAGGGCAGGTTGAGCAAGCAGCAGGCTGGGGAAGGTGTAGGGTGGACCCAGAAGAGCCCGAGGCCTCACCCTGTGCCTGCCAACGCCTCCCAGCAGGAGGAGATTCTGCCCTGGGGGTGGGCATCCTCATCCTGGCACTGCAGGGGCTCCACCTCCACCTCCACCCTGGCATCCCTGGCTGTCATTGCTCTCAACACAAGCAGGAACTTCTTTACTGTGAGGGTCACAGAGGACTGGAACTGGCTCCCCAGAGAGGTTGTGATCTACAGCAGACACCCACAACAGTTTCACCTCCCTTTCCACATCCCTTAATTCCTACCCACCAGCTTCAACCTGACAGGTTGTGGAGTCTCCTACTCTGAAGGCTTTCCAGCCCCATCTGGATGCAATCCTGTGCAACCTCAGCTAGATTCTATCTCAGTCTCACAGTATCACCGAGGTTGGAAGAGACCTCAAAGCTCATCAAGTCCAGCCTGGCACCACAGACCTCAGGACCAGACCATGGCACCAAGTGCCACATCCAATCCCTCTGAACACCTCCAGGGATGAGGACTCCACCACCTCCCTGGGCAGCACATCCCAAAGACTAATGACTCTCTCTGGGAAGAACTTTCTCCTCACCTCCAGGCTAAACTTCCCCTGGCATAGCTTGAGACTGTGTCCTCTTGTTCTGCTGCTGGCTGCCTGGAAGAAGAGCCCAACCCCCACCTGGCTCCAACCTCCCTGCAGGGAGTTGGAGAGGGCAATGAGGTCTCCCCTGAGCCTCCTCTCTCCAGGCTAAGCAACCCCAGCTCCCTCAGCCTCTCCTCACAGGGCTGTGCCCCAGACCTCTCCCCAGCCTTGTTGCCCTTCTCTGGACACCTTCCAGTCTCTCAACCTCTTTCCTAACCTGAGGAGCCCAGAACTGGACACAGGACTCAAGGGGTGGCCTGAGCAGTGCTGAGCACAGGGCAGGATGAGCTCCCTGCTCCTGCTGGCCACACTGCTCCTGACCCAGGCCAGGATGCCCTTGGCCCTCTTGGCCCCCTGGGCACACTGCTGGCTCATGTTTAGGCAGCTGTCAACCAGCACCCCCAGGTCCCTCTCTGTTTGGCAGCTCTCAGCCACTCTGACCCCAGCCTGTAGCTCTGCATGGGGTTGCTGTGGCCAAAGTTCTGGTGCTGTTTATAAATTGTAAATCCCTGTCAATATTGTAAATACTGTAGATTTTGTACATCTTTCTTTCCTTTTTGCCCCAGCAGGAGCAGGGAGGTCATTGTGCCCTTTACTCAGCACTGGTTAAGCCACCCTTGAGTCCTGTGTCCAGTTCTGTGCCCCTCAGGTTAGGAAAGAGGTTGAGCTGCTGGAAGGTGTCCAGAGAAGGGCAAGAAAGCTGGGGAGGGGTCTGGGGCACAGCCCTGTGAGGAGAGGCTGAGGGAACTGGGGTTGCTTAGCCTGCAGAAGAGGAGGCTCAGGGGAGACCTTCTTGCTCTCTGCAACTCCCTGCAGGGAGGTTGGAGCCAGGTGGGGGTTGGGCTCTTCTCCCAGGCACCCAGCAGCAGAACAAGAGGACACAGTCTTAAGCTGTGCCAGGGGAGGTTCAGGCTGGATGTTAGGGAGAAATTAGGGAGATTTGCCCTTGGGATGTGCTGCCCAGGGAGGTGGTGGAGTCCCCATCCCTGAAGGTGTTCAAAAAAGGATTGGGTGTGGCACTTGGAGCCATGGTTTAGCAGTCAGGAGGTGTTGGGTGACAGGTTGGACTTGATGATCTCTGAGGTCTTTTCCAACCTGGTTGATCCTATGATTCAATATTCATTGCATTTCCATGGTAAATTGTGGGTTTCCTTGTAAATACAGCTTCCATCTGCTTCCTGCTGGGCTGGGCTGCCAGATGGAATGGGGTGGGGAGAGGGGGAGAATTCTTCAACCCACCACAAAAGTCTGACTGTTGACTTTGCAGTAGTGACTCAAATACCTCCTCAGAATCCAGTGGTTTATCTTTACAGGAGTGACTCTCCTCTGGTGAGACCCCACCTGGAGCACTAGGTCCAGCTCTGGACACAACCCAGGTGGGGGTTGGTATCTTCTCCCAGGCAAGCAGCACCAGAACAAGAGGACACAGTCTCAAGCTGTGCCAGGGGAGGTTTAGGCTGGAGGTGAGGAAGAAGTTCTTCCCAGCAAGAGAGATTGGCCCTTGGGATGTGCTGCCCAGGGAGGTGGTGGAGTCCCCATCCTTGGTGATGTTTAGGAAGAGATTGGATGGAGTGCCTGGTGCCATGGTTGAGTTGATCAGGTGGTGTTGGGTGATAGGTTGGACTTGATGATCTCAAAGGTCTTTTCCAGCCTGGTTAATTCTATTCCATTCCTATTCTATTCCATTCCATTCCATTCCTATTCCATTCCATTCCTATTCCATTCCATTCCAGGAAGGATCTGGAGGTGCTGGAAGTTGCCATGAGAAGGGCCACGAGGATGAGCAGGGGGCTGGAGCTGCTCTCCTGTGAGGACAGACTGAGGGAGCTGGGGCTGTTGAGTCTGCAGAAGAGAAGGCTCTGAAGAGACCTTCTTGCAGCCTTCCAGTATCTGAAAAGGGCTACAAGAAAGCTGGGGAGGGACTTTTTAGAGTGTCAGGTAATGATAGGGCTTGGAGCAAAACCAGAAGTGGGTAGATTCAGACTGGATGTGAGGAAGAAGTTCTTCCCTGTGAGGGTGGTGAGGGACTGGCACAGGTTGCCCAGGGAGGTGATAGAAGCCTCATCCCTGGAGGTGTTTGCAGCCAGGCTGGAGGTGGCTGTGAGCAATCTGCTGTGGTGTGAGGTGTCCCTGGCCATGGCAGGGGGGTTGGAACTGGCTGAGCCTTGAGGTCCCTTCCAACCTTAACAATTCTATGCTTCTATGAAATGTAAAGGAAAGAGCTGCAGGCACAGAGGGGGTTCGGACAGCCCTCATCCCACCCTGGCAGGCCCCGGGGGAGGCGGGGGGAGGGGTACCTGATTTTTGGTGTTCAAAGTGGTGCTTGACGTGGTAAGCCTTCAGGCCATACAGGTAGGTGCCCTTCTTGGGGGAGCCGTAGTGGAGGTAATAGTGCATCATGTCGTAGACGACGTAGCCGCAGAGCCCTCCGACGAACACCGACAGCCCCAGCACCTCGGGCAGCAGCAGCTGCAGGACGCCGTAGAAGAAGCCGATCACCAGCGAGGCTGGCACGGGAGGGAACACCAGGCGGGAGCTGTCGAAGGGAGACTGCAAGCAGAGCAGGGGGTGTGGGACGGCTGGCCGCCGGCTCCCCTCGCGTCCCCGGCGCGCCCCCACTGAGCGTTTCCCGTGCGGGAACAGCCACCGCCAAAGTCAGTGCTCCCCAGAGAGGCACCCGGCGGGAGCTGAGGAATGGGAGGCTGCAAGCAGAGCAGGGGGTGTGGGACAGCTGCCTGCCGCCTCCCCTCACGTCCCCGGTGCGCCCCCACCGAGTGTGGGGAACAGCCACCGCCAATGTCAGTCCTCCCCAGAGAGGCACCCGGCGGGAGCTGAGGAATGCAAGCAGAGCAGGGGGTGTGGGACGGCTGCCTGCCGCCTCCCCTCGCGTCCCCGGTGCGCCCCCACCGAGTGTGGGGAACAGCCACCGCCAATGTCAGTCCTCCCCAGAGAGGCTCCCGGCAGTGGGGTCGGCGCCTTGCCCATGCCAAGGGGGCCAAGCAGCTGGTGGCTTTGGTCCCTGGCCTTGCAGATTCACAGACTGCATAGGGTTGGAAGGGACCCTCCAAGGGCAACTTGTCCAAACTCCTTGCAGTCAGCCAGGACACCTCCAGCTAGAGCAGGTTGCTCAGGGACACAGCAAGGTTGAGCTTGAATGTCTCCAGGGATGGGGCCCTGAACACATCTCTGGGAACCTGTTCCAGTGTCTCACCACCCTCATTGTGAAGAGCTTCCTCCTGATGTACAACCTAACTCTGCCCTGCTCTGCTTTCAAACCATTGCCCCTCAACTTATCCCCACAAGCCCTTCTGAAGAGTCCCTCCCCAGCCTTCCTGTAGGTCCCCTGCAGGTATTGAAATGCAGCTCTAAGGTCTCCCTGGAGCCTTCTCCAAGCTGAACAGCCCCACAGCAGAGGGGCTTCAGCCCTCTGATCATCTTTGTGGCCTCCTTGGGACCCACTTCAGCAGCTCCATTGCCCTTCCTGTGTTAAAGGCTCCACAGATGGATGGAACACTCCAGGTGAGGTCTCAGCACAGCAGAGTGGCAGGCTGCCCTCCCTCGTCCTGCTGGCCACGCTGCTTTTGGCGCAGCCCAGGGCTGAAGGGGCCTCCGGGGCTGCAGGTGCCCATGGCTGGCTCCCGTCCAGCTTCTCACCCACCAGCACCCCCAAGCCCTTTTCTGCGGGGCTGCTCTCAACCTCCTCATTCCCCCCTCCCCCCCCGCAGCCTGGCTCTCTCTCTCCACACGGACGATGCCTCCAGCGAAGCTAGAGGGAGCCCCATGGCTGCTTCTTCCCCCCCGCTCTGGTCTTCCCCTCTCGCCCTACCGCAGCTCGCAGATTTAACTCCAGCTCCCCCGAGCCCGTCTTGCAGCCCTCACCAGGATTGGGCAAGGGCCCTGCTTGGGGCAAAGATGCCAGGACTCACGTCGAACAGGCACAAACAAGCCCCGCCTGAGCCGAGGCCACCGATTCCCACGGCCCCGGCGGGCGGCGGCGGAGGCGGCAGCTGCGACTCACCTTGTGGTGCTGCCCATGCAGCAAGAAGTGCAGCGTGATGAGATAGTAGTTGCTAGCGGGTGGCTTCATGTGGAAGACAAAGCGATGGATGAGGTACTCGAGCAGGGACCACAGGAACATCCCCAGGAGGAAGATGAAGGGGAAGTAGTATTTGTGGACGGGGATGGAGTACTCTGCACAAGGAGACAGGCAGCCATCAGCGGGGCTTGCAGCGCGCAGGGGCTCTGCTCCATCGGCAGCCGGCTGAAGCGTGGCTCTCCCTCCCTTCCTCCTTCCCTCGCTCCTCCCCTCCCTCCAACTCCTGCCCAGAGCTTCCCCAGGGAGCTACCTTCCCAGCACCACTCCAAACCACATGTCCCTTGGACTCCCATTCCTCTTTATGGACGCAGCTGCCACAAGGAGCTAGCAAGGGGGTGGGGGTCTCTTGCATCCCAGATGCCGAAGGGGGCTTGGATGTACACTGTCCTCACAAAGCCGCCTCACCCAGCAGAAGGAGGCAGGAGGGACCTCATCTGCAGGGGCAGCACGTGTGAGAGTTCAACAGTGCTGCTGGCATTGAGTCTGCTTTATTTGGGGCCGGGGCCGGGGGCGGGGTGGGGGGAGGGAGGAAGGAGAGACTTGTTGGGTGCTTTCCCCTCCCCCGCAGAGCATTTTTCAGCCACCTCCTTTCGGGGCTGGCTGCCAGCCCTCCGTCCTCACTGGGAGAATTCACATCCCCTGCACCCTCACTGGGAGAATTCACATCCCCTGCACCCTCACTGGGAGAATTCACATCCCCTGCACCCTCACTAGAGGATTTCACATCCCCTGCACCCTCAAACCTGCTCGTTTTGAGGGGGAAAAATAACAATTAAATGAAAATCAAACCACCCCTGAAGCAGCAAGGTGCTGAATGCCACAGGGAGTGGAGGGGGGAGGGTGCAGGCGTAGCTGGCACTGGGTGGCACCTTGCAAAAAAAAAGATAGGGAGCCCAGCAAAACAAAAAGAAAAGAAAGACAGAAAGAAAAGCACAACAAAGAAGCCAGGGTGCCCTGGGCTCGCTTGTTATTCCCGGGGGAGCAGACAGTGGGAGATTCAAGGGCAGGGCTTGGGGCAAACAAGCCCTGCTCTGTGCGAGGCTGGCGCTGCTGAGAGCTGGGTTTGTTTGCTGGCCACGCCGGCATGCAGCCCTGGCCAGCGGTGGGTGGCAGCAGGGGGTGGGGAAGGCAGGCACCCGAGTGCCAGCGGGGCTTGGATTTGGGGATGGAGGGAAGGGAGGCAAAGGGCTGTGAGCTGCCAGTGGGCTCCGTGCCTCCAGCGATCCCTCCCGGGGGTGGGGGGCAGAGAATCACCTGGGTGAGAGGAGGGGATGGAGGCGGGCCAGGGGAGGGGATGGAGATTGGTGAGCTCAGACTTGGAAGCGGCTGCGGGCTCCATGCAGGGGACATGCTGGTGGCTGTGGCGTGTGGCGAGCATGCAGGGAAGGAGGGATGGGGGAGGGGTGTAGGGGTCTCCCAGCAACCCCAGACCTGGAGCCCCAAGGCTTTGCTGCTCCCAGTACCTGTGGTGAAGGAGGAGAAGAGCCTGGTGTTGCCCTGGGCGAGGGAGGTGTAGCTGACCCAGCTGAGATAGAGCACCACGGGAGCCCACACTATGAACACCACGTACCTGCGGGGGAGAGGAGACACCAGCGGCAGTGAGGCACCCTCCCCCCACCCCGGTGAGGCACCGGCTAGGGCTGGGTGCTGCCCCCCGGGAGCTCACCATGCCGTCTTGGAGAGGGACTCGAGGATATCCGAGTGGAAGAGGCGGATGGGCCGGTCCACGGGCTGGTGCACCCACTCGTCGTACTTCTCCCCCAGGTAGCCCACCTGCCACAGCAAAGGCTTCTGCCAGTCCACCAGGTCCTGAGGGAGTAGAGAGTGGTTGTACCCTCACCCTGGGACTCACTCACAACCATGGTGTCAGGTCCACCAGGTCCTGAGGGAGCAGAGAGTGGTTGTACCCTCACCCTGGGACTCACTCACAACCCTGGTACCAAGTCCACCCACACCCTGAGGGAGCAGAGTACTTGTACCCCCTTGGGACCCACACACCACCCTGGTACCAGGTCCTGAGTGAGCAGAGAGCACTGGTACCCCCTTGGGACCCACACACCACCCTGGTACCAGGTCCTGAGGGAGCAGAGAGCACTGGTACCCCCTTGGGACCCACACACCACCCTGGTACCAGGTCCTGAGGGAGCAGAGAGCACTGGTACCCCCTTGGGACCCACACACCACCCTGGTACCAGGTCCTGAGGGAGCAGAGAGCACTGGTACCCCCTTGGGACCCACACACCACCCTGGTACCAGGTCCTGAGGGAGCAGAGAGCACTGGTACCCCCTTGGGACCCACACACCACCCTGGTACCAGGTCCTGAGGGAGCAGAGAGCACTGGTACCCCCTTGGGACCCACACACCACCCTGATACCAGGAACAAAGCTGTGCCACAGCTGCAGGATTTGGGGCTGCAAACCCCTTCCCGTGCCCCATGGTCAGCTGCTTCTGACTGCAGGCAACACTGAGCTCCCTGCAAGCACCTGGGCAAGGCAGATGAGTAAAGCTGGGCACATATCAGCCTCACCCACCCACAAACGTGAGGCTGAGCTCATCCTGTGCCACTGGGTACCTGGTGGCAAGTTCAAGGTGAAGGTGGCTGTAGCCAGACCTGGCTCAGCATCAGGCCCTGATAACAAAGGCTCTTTCCCCAGTGGGAGCTGCCAAGATTAGATAGCAAACAGCAGCACTCCCTGCTCACTGGCAGGACATGGAGCCCATCCCTCTGGCACTGCTTGTGCCAAGGGCTTTTCTCCCTCTGGAGAGGATGTGTGGGGCAGTGAGGAGCAGAACAGAAAAGGATGGGGGGCAGGGGTGCAGGATGGGATCACAAACGCCAGTCCCTGGTCTGGTGGCACTCAGATGGCTGCAAGAGCAAGCAGGGGCACGTAGGGGTGTGCATGGGATGGGGACAGACCCAACCAGCAGCACTGCTTCTGCTGCTGCTCAGCATTCCCTAATGCAGCTTCCCCTGGCCTGGCCAGATAAGGTGGTTTCTCAGTCCCACCTGTGCCCTGGGACAGAAACCTTGCTTGCCCAGTTGAGGTCTGGGCCTGGCAGCTCTCCATCAGCTGAGGTGAGGTGGCCACAGGCATTTCTGGGGCTCTGTGACAGGCAGGGATGGATGTGATCACCCAGGAGGGGAAACAAGCCTGGCCTGCAGCAGATGTGTGGGAGAGCCTCTCCACTGGGTGGGTAGGGGAGATGTTTGAGCAAAAAGGTCACTTTGTGATGGGAGACACACTCTTAAAGGTGGCCAGCAGTGAAATCGAGGGGTGGGTGAGAGGCTGCCCAGAGAGGTGGGAGATGCCCCATCCCTGGAATCATTCCAGGTCAGGTCATATGGGGCTGCAAACAACCTGCTCTATTTGCTGGTGTCCCTTCTGGCTGCAGGGGGGTTGGACTAAGCGACCTTTCAAGGTCCTTTCCAACCCAAACTGCTCCATGATTCTATGATCTTGAGATAAAAGCACACTCCCCAAGCCAGGGCCGTGCCAGGCACGGCAGCCAGATGGTGCCAAGGAAGGCAGGGACACCCAAAGGGACAAACTCCCACTCCTGTGATGTGCTGGGAGAGGAGCTGGCAGGGCAGGGAGCACCCTGCACGCATGGGGATGCCCCTGCTCTGGCCAGGGGATCCCTTGGTGCTCAGTCAAGAGGAAAAAATGAACAAAACAATTGGGGGGGGAAGAAAGAAAATACAGCAAGCAGGGTGTGGCTTGGCAGCACTTCCCACTGGAAAGGCACAGTGCTGCCAGAGAAAGCCATCTCCACCCACACTGCTGCTGCAGGGAGCCTCCCAGCGTGGCCACACCTGGGCAATAAAGCACAGACGATGCCTTCCGCACTGGGAGAAGGGGCAGGAGGAGCTGCAGCAGCTCAGCTCCCTCCTGCCATCCTGCCCAGCATCCTGGGGTCCACTGGAAGGCAGCACCTCTGTGGGAAGGAGGTGCCCCAGGGACACTCCAGCAAACAGACTCCCAGCAGGGACCTCTGCAGATCACCCAGTCCAGACCCCCCTGCTAAAGCAGGGCACCCACAGCAGCTTGCCCAGGAGCACAATGGTTTGGAATCTCTCCAGAGCTGGAGACTCCACAACCTTGCTGTGGGCAGCCTGCTCCAGGCCTCCAGCACCCTCACACCAAAGAAGCTTTTCCTCCTGCTCAGATGGAACCTCTTGGGTTCCAGTTTGTGCTTTGGTGTCCCTTGTCCTGTCCCTGAGCACCACTGAGAAGAGCCTGGCCCCCATCCTCTTGCCCCCCACCCTTCAGCTCTTGCTGTGGACTGATCAGATGCCCTCTGGGGCTGCCCTTCTCCAGGTTAACCAGCCCCAGGTTGCCCAGCTGTGCTGGAGCTTCTACCCCCAGCTCTTACCTTCTCCTCATCCACCTTTTTACAGCGGGGATCCATCTGAGTTGGGGGCGGGGCTGCAGCCCCCTCCTCCTCCTCCTCCTCCTCCTTCTCCTCCTCTGCCGGCTCAGGGTCGCTCTGAGAAGAGAAGGAAAAGCCCCAGGGTGAGGGCACCTGTGGGCAGGTGTTGTTGGGGACAGTGATGGCTGGGCCACCCAGGGGCAGGGGCAGAGCAAGCTCAACGCCTGCCTGCTAAATAAATACGGGGGGGGTTGGGGGGGGGGGCGGAAATCTGCTGAATTTCAGTGCCTGAGTTCCTGCAGAGCAGGTTCCTGAGGGACGCAGCTGCCAGCGAGCTGCGCTGCCCTTCGAACCCCGCTCCCGGCATCGCACGCTCGGGGCCTCCTGCAAGCAAAAACAGAAGGGCAACCAAGCTGCTGGGGGGCCTGGAACACCACTTCCCACCAGGGACACCCGAGGGAGCTGGGGTGGCTTAGTCTGGAGGAGAGGAGGCTGAGGAGAGACTTCATTGTCCTCTGCAGCTTCCTGAAAGGAGGTGGGAGCCAGGTGGGGGTCGGTCGCTCCTCACATGCAACAAGTGCCAGGGCAAGAGGACACACAGCCTCCAGTTGTGCCAGGGGAGGTTTGGGGTGGGTATTAGGAAAAATTTCTTCCCAGAAAGGCTTCTCAGGCCCTGGCCCAGGCTGCCCAGGGAGGTGGTAGAGTCTCCATCCCCGGAGGTGTGATTCAAAGCTGCCTGGATGTGGTGCTGAGGGAGGTGGTTAGGTGGTGGTGGTGGCAGCTCAGCAGCAGGGGTGGCACTGTGAGCTCTGGGGGAGTGGTTGGGACTGGATCATCCTGAAGGCCTCTTCCAGCTTCAACAGTTCTGTGAGGCTACAAAACCACCAACCCTCACCCAAGCCTGGTTTGTGGAGCACCCTCCCACTGCACTGCTGGGAGGGCACCAGCTGCCAGTGCTTTGGTGCTGCAGTCCCTTGGGCAGCCTTTCCCTCTGCAAATGGGCAGTGCTGCACCACAGCTCACCCCACTGCAGGCTGGCAGCCTGGCAAGCACCAGAATGAGCCAGCAAGGTGAGTGGCATCACTGGGTTAGTGTTCCCAATGCCTGGCACTGGGCTGGCTCCCTCCTCCCCATCCCACAGCTCTCAAGCCCAGTTTGCTGTCTCAGTCCCAGAAGCTGCTGGGCTAGCAAAAGCCAGGGAGTGTGGCATGGCCACCACCCTGGCTCTGGGCACACAGGACAAAATGCAGGGGAAGGGAGCTGGTTGCAGGGCAAAAGGACAAAGTGCTCTTTGCATGGTGACACTGGGCCAGGCACCTTCAATATGTGCCCTGCAACGTGGGGTGGAGGGCAGGTTTTGGCTAGAGAGGGCATGGCAAGGCCCAGGGCATGGCCAGAGGAAAGTCCAGGCTGCCCTCCTGCTACCAGGGCTGGCTGGGAAACAGGAGAAACCTGCCTTGGCTGATGCTTGGAAGCAACCATGTCACTGGCTGCCAGCACCAGCCTCCTGCCCTCAGCCCTGCCAGCTCCGGCACTGGCAGTGCCACCGGCTGGGGGCTTGGCGAGGCCGCCGCGTGCCCATGCAAGCACCAAGCTGCCCATGGCCCCTGGCAGCCTGCCAGCTCCCTGGGCAGGACATGCCAAACATGCCTTTTCTCCCACTTTGTCACCTTGAGTTACCCATTAACCTGGCAGCAGGGTACGGCATGGCCCTGGCACGGTGATGCCCGATGGCGGTTCCAACCGTGCCACTTGCAGCAAGGAAGGGTTTTCGCCTGGCAGCCCTGGCACAAGCACTGCTCTGAAAGGGATGCTCTGCCTGCTGCTCCAAAAGAGAAGTGGTGCCCATCGTCCCTCAAGGACATTGCATCCCTCTTGGGAATAACTCCAGCCCCTGGCCTGGGCAAGAGGAGCGGGGACGCAGGGGGAGCAGCATCACCTTGCCAGAGCGGCTAGAGTGCCACACTGGTGATGCCAAGGCAGAGTCCTGGTGCTGTTTGCTGGCCACAGATCCTCCTTCCCAGCCAGGCTCCCAATCCCTTTCTGGGCTAGCCGGATTTCACACCCCATCCCACTGGTACAGGAGCTGCACAACCCCACCCCCAGGCAGCCCCTTGCCCCAGGGGAGCCAGAAGAGAAGGGCAGGAGGTATTTGCAGCCAGGCTGGACTTGGGCAGGCATCAGTTTCACTGCTGTGGGCCACCACATCTCCCTCTCTGAGGGTCCCCACTACTAGTTTTGGCTTTGTGCCCTCCGTCCTTCGACCAGACATCCCAAAATCCCAGGGGGATGCTTTGAAAGCCAGCCAGGGATGGTCAGCTTATGGCCTGCCTTCTCCCCGGGGGTGCTTTGGAAGAGCAATGTGGTTTTAAAAGGGAGAGAAATGGCTTCTCCGTGCCCTGAGAGAGGAGCCCGTGTCGGCCACCTCCACGCCTGCACCGCAGCCTCACCAGAGGTAGGAAGGATGCTTAAGAAAGCTCAGCTGAACGCAACGCCCTGGGCACTTCTCCTTCCCTTCCCGCAGTGCCCACACACACCTCCGGCTCCCCCGCTCGGCACCTCGGGGCCAGCTCAGGGAGGGGGACGGTGGGGCCCGGACCTCACCTCACCAGCAGCACCCAAGCTGAGGAGAGCAGGTGCCCCCGGCGTGATGCCATCGCCCTACGTGCCAAGGCGGCTCCCACCCAGCCCCTTCCACGTCACCACCACCTCTTCCTCTTCCTCTTCCTCCTATTCCTTTGCTGGGAAGCAGGAGGAAGGCTCTCCTCTTACTTGCCCTGGGGCTGGCATCGTAAAGACCGGTAACCGTGGCGCAACCAAGGGTGCAGGCCATGCCTGCGTGCCCCAACTTGCTCCCCAGAGTGCTGGCAAGCTCCTGCCTGCCCCCGGCCTGAGACTGCCACACGGAAGCTGAGCCCCACCAGCACCTGGGTCAGCCCTGGGGAAGGGTCGTCTCTGCCCGTCCAAAGGGCGTTTGAAGGAGGCCGAAGGGGTGTGTGCAAGCGCCGGGCTCCGCCTGCCACCCGTGGGTGACACAGGTGCTGTCCCCAGCTGTCCCCAGGCAAACAGGTCCTGCCGGGGAGGCTGTGCAAGCGGCCCTGATGTAACGAAGGGGAAAGTCGACGCCCACGACACTCTGCCTTCCCCCAGCCACCGCCCCGCCGAGCGGCAGCGGTGCCGGCCCTCCTGCCGGGAGCCAACGGGGTCAAGTGACCAGGGCATGGCACGGCGCTGTGACCTGCTAACCCAGCACCTGCCTCCCAGCATCCTGCTTGCCCTGCCTGGGCCAGGCAGGGACGCGGGGAGCTCCGCGCCGGTCCTGCGCCGGCTGCGTGGCCACGGGGGCTGCCCCGCAGCAGCAGGGCTCAGGGTGTTGAGCCCAAAACTCCAGCCGCGATGGGAGCAGCTAAGGGCAGGAGGGACAGTAGGGTGTGGGGTGCCTGGCATGTGGGCAGGAGGAGAGGCTGGAGAGCTCCCCTGGCCCGGGGAAGGTGATGCTGCCTGTGGATGGCTGCAGCAGCAGCAGCAGCAGCAGCCTGGACCCAGTTTTTCCACCCGTGCCTGTTCAACCGGTGAGTCAAACCCTGCAGGAGCCCTGCTGCAGCCTCCAGTGCCTTCACCCAGCTCCTGCACTGCTCCACTTGGTCCTGTCATAGAATCATGGAATGGTTTGGGTCGAAAGGGACCTTTAAAAGTCATCCAGTCCAAAGCCCCTGCAGTCAGCAGGGACATCCCCAACCAGAGCAGGTTGCTCACAGCCCCAAATAACCTGACTTGGAATGGTTCCAGGGATGGGGCATCTCCCACCTCTTTGGTCAACCTGGGCCAGGGTCTCAGCACCCTCAGTGTCAAACATTTCTTCCTCTCTCCACTCTCAACCTTCCTTTTTCAATTCAAACCATCACCCTTTGTCCTGTCACAACAGGCCCTGCTCAAAAGTATGTCCCCAGCTTCCTTAGAGGTCCCTTGAAGCGCTGAAAGGCTACAAGAAGGCTTCCCTGGAGCCTCCTCTTCTCCAGGCTGAACAGCCCCAACTCCCTCAGCCTGGCCTTACGGGAGGGGTGTTCCATTCTTTGGATCATCTCTGTGGCCTCCTCTGGCCCTGCTCCAACAGGTCCCTGACTGTGCTGTGCTGAGGACTCCAGAGCCGGCCCCAGCATTATAGGTGGTCTTAGCAGCGGGGCAGAATCTCCTCCCTCCCCCTGCTGCCCACTCTGCTGGGGATCAACCCAGGAGGCAACTGCCTCTGGGCTGGGAGCACACCTGGGCAAGCCACATCCACTCCTTACAAGCTGCATGGGCAGCGCAGGCTCGGCAACACAGCACGAGGACAACCCCGCGAAGCACGGGGAGCCCAAGTGACATCCCCACCCACGATGGCACTGGGCCAGCATCACCACCCCAGCAGCATCGTGGTCCCCTGGCAGAGCCCAGGAGGCTGTGGCTCAGCCCATTAAACTCTGGGTGCAGCAGGACTGCTTAGAGGAGCTTGCATGGGACCGGTCCTAGCGGTGATCGTAAAGCTGAGCCACCTCTCATCACACCTCCTCCGCAGGACACGCAAGAGGCTGGGGAAGGGGAGCCCAGGCGAGCCCAGCACGCAGGGCTGAGGGTGAGAGGGAAGGGAGGACACCAACCTGGAAAGGGACGAGGGATTTACCGTGAGTCACGGCCACGTCACGCACCTCAGCCGGGCTGTGATGAAAGGCCCTGGTTGCTCCACCTGGAGGGTAATTAGATGATCCAGCTCCCCTCCAGCAAAGCTGTGAAAATCCACTCTCTCGTTTGGGTGATTATCCCTGCTCCCTTTCATCTCCCCTGCACCTTCTCTCTGCACAGACACGAAGTCTGGGGGCTCCTTTGGCCGTGGGCAAGGAGGCTGGGGGATGCAGGAGGGGGACCCCCGCGTGAAGGATGGAGCTGAGCTCCTGAAAGCTGCAGAGGGGCATGGAGAAGGGCATCAGCATCTCTCCTTTGGCCTTTCCTGCACTGACACGTTTTTCCCCTCTTCCAAACCCCTCAGAGTCCTGGGGATGAGCAAGGAGGATAACTGGGTACCCACAGGACCATGCAGCCCTTGGAGTGGGGATGGTTCAACCCTGGAACCACTGCTGGGCAAGGAGAGGCACTGTCAAAGCTACACCAGGACTGCACAATGGCTCCTCTGAGGAGCTGCTCTGAGGAGCAGCTCTGAGGAGCAGGGGGGATGCTGGGTGCCCAAAGGACCACAGGCTCTTGTGTCCCCTCAGAGTGGGGATGCTGCAGCCCTGGGACTGCCCAGCAAAGCTGAGCCGGGGTCCAGAGCTTGACCAGGGCTATGCAAGACCTCCTTCAAGTAGCTGCTTGCTGCTTGGGGCTCACCCACCCAAAAGGAGCCACAGCAAGAACCCAAGTGTCACCCGAGGGCATCATCTCCCCCACTGACCCCACAACAGGGACTTTAGGGGTTGAGAAGCCCGGCAGAGCAGCTCACACACGGGGAGCACGCTGGCTGCAGCAGTGGCCAAGCCTCACCGGGCAGCTCTGCTGTGCCTCCTCCCTGGCATGGCAGTCCGGGAGGGTTTAACCTAGTGCCAGGTAGCGTCTGCTGTGCCCGCGCCCCGCGTTATCGCTCCGTCTGTTTGCGCTGGGACGGTGGCAATCCCCCTCGGCGCGGGCTGCCGCCTCAGAACCCGTTTGGCCGGTACCTTCCTTCGCCCCAACCCGTCGAGCTCGTCACGCCTGCGAGGAGGCGGTGGCAACGAGTGTCCCAACAGAGGAGGTGCCATCCCCGCTGGGAGCCGGGAAAGGGCCGAACAAAGCCCCGTCTGTGGCACGGCCGAGGCGGCACCGCGGGGAGGAGAAGCAGAGAGAGCAAACAAGCAGCGCGGAGGGACCGGCAGGTCACCGACCTCGCCGGCGTGACCGGAGCCAAAAAGTGGCCACCGGGCCGGCTGAGAGGGCTGGGCTGGCCCTGCTGCTAGGGCACGCAGTGTGCCACCGAGGGCCGGTGACCAGAGTGGCAGCGCCCGGTGCCAAGCTGCCTCCTAGAAGTTCACCTGGTAGCGGCGGCATCGCTTCCCTGGGCAGTCTCCCTTCCGGCTGGGCACGGGGCCGGTGTGGGGACAGTGCTGAGTCACAGCCATCCTTGTCCCACGCCCGGACAGCTCGGGAGGTGGCTGGGCGATTCTCACCAGCAGCAACCACTCATCACCAGCAAGCTCCAGTGCCCAGCACCCTGCTCTGTGGCTGAGCACGGGTGGTGCCAACAAGGGTGGCACGCTGAGGAAGGGTGGCCTGCCCCACCACACACCCCGTGCTGCACGGTCCAGCTGAAACCAGCCAAGCTGCAGGTCCCTGTCTCCTAAACCTGCCTGGAGACACCACCTCCGTGCTGTGCTGGCACCCCAGAGTCACCCATCAGCCCTGGCACAGCCAGGCTGGGCTGCTCCCATGGGATGAGACTGCATAGATACCAAGCTCACACATGGTCCATCTCAGGAGCCTGACCCCGTTTAGCCTCTGTTCCTCAGCTCCTACAGACCCCAGCCCTACAGATGCTAACAGTCCCACAGACCTGCCCCATGCATCACCCTCTACACCTTGGGCACCGCTCACGTAGGACACTGAGAGCCTCAAACACTCCCTGCCCTGCACATCCCTCATGCTCCATACACCCCAGATCCTGCACAGCCTGGACCCCCAGCACCCTGTGCAGCTCAGGCCCAACACACACCACCCCCCATACAATGCAGATGAAGACCTGGGAGCTCTACACAGCCTACATGCTACACCCCAAAGACTCCATGCCCTGTGACCTCCACACCCTATACAGCCTCTGTGTGCCTGATATGGCCTGGACCCTGCACAGTTTAGACCTAGGGTCTCCTATAGACCCCCTTAAGCCTGCAGAGTCCAGACCCAGCGTGCCCTATTGATCCTGTATGCCTCAGACCCTGCACAGCCCAGACCTTGTACAGCCCTGACCCTGTGCACCCCATACCTGAGGTGCTCCCCAGACCGCTCTGATCTTGCACAGCCTGGACCTGGGGTGCCCTGTAGTGTCTGAATACCCCGGGTCCCACAGAGCCAGGACATAAATATACATCCAGGGCTCAGGACACCCCGGAGCTGAGGTGCCCTATGGACACAGCACCTCTGTACCCAAGGTATCCTGGAGCTGGGACACCCTATAGACCTGAGGCACTCTGTGGACTCTGTGCCCCTTGTACCCAAGATATCCCAGACCTGGGACACCTTATAGACCCCATAGCCTGGGCCTGAGGCACCTTACAGACTCTGTACACCCCAGACCCGAGATGTCACAGACCTGGGACCCCCTACAGACTGTACGCCCCGGAGCTGGGCCACCCCGGGGCTGGGACGCCCTACAGACCCGGGACGCCCTGTAGCCGGGTCAGCCCCTCGGAGCCCGCACAGCCCAAACCGGAGGCAGCCCCGCGGTACCTGCTCGTCGCCGGGCTCCATCTCCCCCACGTAGTACTGCTCGAGCCAGCGGCGAGCGTTAGCCGAGTGCCGGTGGGGCGGCCCGTCCAGCGCGGCGCTCACGTCGGTGCCGGCCCGGCGCCGCAGGAGCTGCTCCCCGCCCGGGTGCAGCCGCACGAAGCTGCTCAGGTCGTAGAGTCGGCGGCGGCAGCGGACCAGGCAGGAGCCCTGGGCGCAGCGAGCCCGCACCTCGGCCGCGCTGAAGGAGCGCGGGGCCGGTGGGGCCGGTGGGACCGGTGGTGCCGGTGCCGCCGCCGCCGCCATGGCCCCGCCGCTGCCCGTCCCGCTGCCCGTCCCCTGCCGCTGTCCGTCCCGTCCGGTCCCGCTGCCCGGCCCGGCCCTGCCCGCGCTCTGCCGCCACCTGCCCAGCCGCGCTCGGGCATAAGCCGCCCGGACCCGCCCCCGGGAACTCGCCACGGCCTCGGGTAGGCGGGGAGGGGAGGGGCTGCTACGGAGGGTCCGCCCCCGGGCAGGTGTCGGGGGGGGGTACCCATGGCGGGGTGTAAAGGGCATCCACGGGTGGGTGATGGGGGGGGGGACGGGACACTGGGGGCAGACGGGGAGGGAGGGTGATGGAGCGCACCAGAGAGATGTGGGACACCCGTGGGTGGGGAATGAGGGGAGAAGGGGGATCTGGGGGGAATGGAGGAGTATGAGGCACCCGTGGGTAGGTGATGGAAGAGTGAGGGGCACCCATGGCTGGGGAATGGGAAGAATGGGGGCAGCCCTGGGGGTTATGGGACACCCCGAGCAGGAGTGGGGGGTGTGGGGCACCCATGGCTGGCATATGGGGCATCCCAGGGGGAAGTGGGGGTATGGGACCCCCGTGGGTGGGTGATGGAAGGAGTAAGGGGCACCCATAGCTGGGGAATGGGGGGAGTGGGGGCAGACCAGGCATAGTATGGGGTGCCCACGGGTGGGTGATGGAGGAGTAAAGAACGTGAAGGGATGGGGAATGGGGGGAGATGTGGGTGGGGAATGGGGGGAGATGTGGGTAGGGAATGGGGGGAGATGTGGGTGGGGAATGGGGGGAGATGTGGGTAGGGAATGGGGGGAGATGTGGGTAGGGAATGGGGGGAGATGTGGATGGGGAATGGGGGGAGATGTGGGTGGGGGAGTGAGTGGTGCAGAACGCTCATGGCTGGCTGAGGGGGGGCAGACCAGGGAGCTGTGTGGACTAGGGGAAGGACTGGGGGAAGTGGGACACCCATGAATGGGAAATGGGGGTGAAAGGGGCACCCAGGGGTGGGGAATGGGGGCAGACCTGGAGGGTGGAATCCTGGGAGAATGGGAGTAGGGGAGGAATTAGGCTCCCCCAGAGAAGGAATGGGGCACATGGGCACGCTCTGGGCAGGGAAGTGGGAGCCTGGGCAACCCCCAATGCACCCTGGGTGGGGGCAATGGAGTGTGGGCATTCCTGGGAGGGAATGGGGGTGTGTGAGAGCATTGCTGAGGTGGGGGGAGAGATCGAAGGGGTATGGGTGCACCCCAGTGGAGTAGCTCGGGGGGGCACAGGGTGCTGCGTGTGTCTCCCAAAGCTCCACAGTGGCCAAAGCAGAGAGAGCTCCAATCCCTGCTCAGAACCCCGCAGGTGAACAGGAGTCCCTGTCAGGGTCCCTGCTGGGGTCCCTCTTAGGGCCCCCCCCTCACCCCAGGGCTACTCTCCACAAGGTGCTGTGTGCCCCCCAGATTTATTTCCATCTTTAGTTACATTTCCCCCATGGAATTAGTCCAGTGGGGTAGCACCATAGCAGGCGGGGGGGGACGGGACACCCAGGACCAAGCGGTCCTGAACCCCCCCCCCGAGAATTCCAGCCAAATAAATCACAAAGGACCCCAAGAAAGAGCCTTCTCCTCCCCTCTCTCCCCCCTCCCCCGCATTTCTGTGGCAGCCTTCCCCCCAAGCAGCTGGGAAACGCAGGGGTGCTTTGGGGTGACTACCTTTGACCGCCGGGGCACAGGCTACGTGCAGGCAAACGTCGGCGTCGTGGCTGCAGCCAGCGATTAAGGTGGGGGTTGGTGGCTCAAGGAATGAGGACCCCCCCACCCCCTCCCACCCCCGCTGGGGTTGGGGCGCTGTGGGGTGCTGTGGGGCAGGGGAGGGCGGGTGTTAAGCAATGCCTTTAATCAAGACAGATCCCAAACCCGGCGCGGCAGCCGGCGTCGGCTCCACCACCCCATCGGCTCCCGGCATCGCCCTGCCGCCAGCCGGGGGGCAAAAGGCTTTTTGGTTTGGTTGTTTGGGGGGCGGGGGGGGTGGGGGTGGGGAGGAGGGGGGAGTGGGTTGATTTTGCACCCTGAGGGGAGCAGTAGGGCTTGGGGGGATGCATATCCTCATCCAGGGCTGCCTCAGCGGATGGGTACGAGAAGGAGACCCCCTAGAGGGAGGCTTTGGGGTGGGGGGGATCAAACCCACCCTTTGGATGCTGGGTGGGAGGGCTGGAAGGTGGGAAAGCCCCGAGGGGCTGCCCGGAGCCCCCAGAGTCGGTGCTGGCTGCAGGACACCCTTCTTTCTCGGGGGGTTTCCTGGTACCCTGCCTGAGCTCAGCCCGCCGCCACCCTCCGGCACGGCGGGGCAGGGCGGCTCCTGGGTGGGGATGGAGGATTTCGGGCGAGCGTGGGGGCGAGGCCGGAGTGGAGGCGGACCTGGGCGAGCCGCCGTGGTCAGCCGGAGGACGTTTCACTCACGTCCTCAAGCGGGTGGGCACCCCCAAACCCCAAGCATGCCCAGGGTGGGCGTGATGGCCACCACCCTATGGTGGGGTGCCGGGAGGGGCAGAGGGGACCACAGCTGGGACCCCACCGTGCCATCCCCGCCGGCTGTGCCATCTCAGCCGGTCCTGCCGGTGTCTGTGGCAGCCCAGCCCCGCCGGAGTGTCCGTCCCGGGGCCGCGGCGGTGCCGGAAGCAGCGGCCCCAGCGCTCGCCAGGCTGTCCCAGCCTGTCCCCGCAGCCGCGGGGGCCGGTGAAACCAGGGAAAGGTATTTCCTTCCCATCCCTTCCCACCCACGCCCCGGCCTGCACTCGAGGGCAAGGAGGGTGAGGGAGGCCACGGCAGGCACCGCGGTGATGAGCCCAGCAGCTGGGGGGCATCTACCACACCCCGCAGGTTTCGGGGTGTCCAGCTCCCTTGGGTGCCATGCTGGGGGCTCGCTGCCGGTCCCGGCTCCGGCAGGGAGGGGTTCAGCCTTTGCCAGCCCTGGTTTGCCCTGCACAGAAGAGGGTGCCAAAGCTACTGGGTGCACCAGGGTAGCTCCGCCACCATCCTCTCCCCAGCACATGGGGGCTGCTGTCCCCAGCTCTGCCACGGCACCGGTTTGGGGACATCAGTGAGCCCAGTCTGAGCTGACCACCCCTCTGTCCTCATGACGGGGTGCTGCTGGCTCCCAGGCGCTGTGGCGAGGCTCGGTGCCCTATGCAAGGGACAGGGCTGCCCCAAGGCGGGGTGAGCTGACCCCCCAGCTCTGCGGTGAGGACGGCAGAGCAGGGATGCGCTGAGAGCTGGTGGCACGGGGAGAGGGCCGGTGCTGGGGTGGGTGTCTGCGGCAGACGCCGCTGTAGCAGCATCAGCTTTGCCGATGAGCCCTCTGCTGTCCCTGTCACCACACCAAGCAGCGGAGAGGAGTGGAGCCAGCTGCTGATCAGCCTGGCCGAAAGCAAGAGCAGCCAAAGGATTTCGGCTCATCAGTTCCTGAACTGGTTTAACGCCCCAGACAGACAGACAGACAGACGCGAAGGGAGATGGCAGGAATGTGCCGCGGGGCGCGGGGCAGGATCGGGCCCTGCAGCACTGGCACAGGCTGGCGCTGGGACGGTAGGGCTGCGGCCGCGGGGAAGGAAGGGGCCCACGCAGCAGACACCACCAGGAGAAGCACCCACGGGGAAGGAAAGGTTCTCCTTGGAGCCTTCTCTGACCGCATCGGTCCTGGTGCCTCTGCCCGGCTCTGAGCGCCAAGGATTAAGCTTCCTTCTGGAGGGCTTCGGTGGGGATGGGAAGGGCACCGCACCTGTGGCACCCCCCTGCCAGCCCCATGGAGCACAGAAAGGGTTTAAAAGCTGCAGGTGGCCTGGAGGGCACAGCGTGGGCCGGTGTGGGAGCTTTGTCTTCCTACCCTCCTAGGGAAAGGCAGCCTGGATGCCTTGGCAGCAGCTCTGGGGCTGTGCCCAGCAGGCAGCTGAAGCCAGCCCTGCCAACGCAGGGCAGCCCAAAGGCCAGCAGCGATGGGCAGGGGAGGGGGCAAGGGCAGGCATGAAGAGCAGTGGCATCTCCCTGCTGGGCCAGCAGCAGCGTTGGCAGTGGCCTGGGATGGAGCTTCCCTTTCTGGCAGTGCCCAGTTGCTCCAGGAGCCCTGGCAGACCTGTGGCACTGGTGATGCCCCGAGGGCAGCGGGTTCACAGCCGTCTGTCCCATGTGGTGTGTGAGGAGCTGGCTCCTGCCTCACCCAGAGCAGCTCCCATCTGATGCCCCCTCAGTTTATGCACCAGCAGGAGCCATGAAGGGGGCAGCCCCCGCCCAGCACGCAGGTGCCAACGTGGTTTATGGCTCTGTTCAGCCACCTCCCTGGGCAGCCTGCTCCAGTGGTTGAGAACCCTGGCAGGGAAGGAGTTTCTTCAAACATCCAACCTAAAGCTCCCCTGCTGCAACCTGAGGCTGTTTCCTCTTGTCCTAAGGCAGCCAGGGTTGGAAGTTCCACCTGGTGAGCCCCACAGCTGCCACTGAACAGATTTGATTCACCAGGCCTGACCAGGGGGGCATTCCCAAGAGCTGGTTTGGTGCCTGCTGGCATGCTCTGTGCCAAGATTTGCTTTCCAAGCAGCACCTCCTCCTCTCCCTCTCCCTCTCCCACCCCCTCTCCCTCTCCCACCCCCTTCTCTGAAGCCTGAAATTGAGTGGGATTTGGCCACATGTGGCAACTTCCTGCACTTTACCAAAGAGCAAGGTGGGCAAGAATAGAAGCTGCTGGTGGGCAGAGAAGAGAAAGGGACTGGCACGGGTCAGTGGTGCCCCTCTCATCATTGAGGAGTAACAGCAGGCACCAGTACAGCCTAGGGGCAGTCCTGCTGGAGAGCAGCTCCATGGAGGAGGATCTTGGGAGTCCTCATGGCCACACAGTTCTCCATGGGACAGCAATGTGCCCTCATGGCCAAGAGGGCCAATGGTCTTCTGGGGTGCAGCAAGGAACGCGGGGCCAGCAGGGCTGGGGAGGTTCTCCTCTCTGTCTGCTCTGCCCTGGTGAGCCCACACCTGGAATACTGTGGCCAGTTCTGGGCTGCCCAATACAAGAGAGACAGAGACCTGCTGGAGTGTCCTACAGAGGCTATGAGGATGATGAAGGGCCTGGAACAGCTCTGCTCTGGAGAAAGGCTGAGAGCCCTGGGGCTGTTTAGTCTGGAGAAGGCTGAGAGGGGATCTGATCAGTGTCTGTAAGTATCTGAGGGATGGGTGTCAGGAGGAAGGTGCCAGGCTCCTTTGGGTGGTGCCCAGTGATAGAAGAAGGAACAAAAGGGACGAGCTGGAGCCCAGGAGGTTCCACCCTGACATGAGGAGAAGTTTCTTTGGTGTGAGGCTGCTGGAGGCCTGGAGCAGGCTGCCCAGAGAGGTTGTGGAGTCTCCTGCCCTGGAGCCTTTCCAAACCCACCTGGATGTGTCCCTGTGTGCCCTGCCCTGGGTGACCCTGCCATGGCAGGGGGGTTGGACTGGATGATGCCCGGAGGTCCCCTCCCTACCCTGGGATGGGCTCCAGACAGCGCAGGCAGCGCTCGCCGCTGCTGGCTGAGCTCCAGCCCCTGCTGCTTCCTTGCCACAGTCACCTCTGCGTGGAGCAAGGCCACTCCCAAAGCCACCACCACCACCACACGGGCTGCAGGGTGTGAGGCACAGGTCTGCAGCATCCAGGAAGGAATTCCACCCCCCCGCTGCACAAACAGCCCTGCTGAGTGAGGGCTCTTCCGCCGCCGGCCTCCCAAGCGCCTCCTGCCCGGCCGCCCTGCGCCTCCAGGCGTCCCAGATGGGCTCTAATGACAGCCCAGGGGCCACCCTCCCTCGGGTTGACACCTGGAGATGACAGGGCTCCTTTCCCTGCCGACTGACAGCTCCACTCGAGCATGGGGATGAAAACACTTCCCAGCCGAAGGGCTGTCACGTAGGAGGCTGCAGGGAGGGTGGGGTTGGCCTCTTCTCCCTAGTGCCAGGTGATGGAGAGGAAATGGCCTGGAATTGTGCCAGGGGAGGCTTAGGTTGGAGAGGAGGAGAAATTTCTTTGCTGCCAGAGTGGTCAGGGATTGGCATAGGCTGCCCAAGGGAGGTGGTGGAGTCACCATGCCTGGAGGTGGACAAGAAATGCGTGGCCACGGCCCTGTGGGCCATGGTTTGATGGCCACGGTGGGGTTGGGTTGATGTTGGACTGGATGAGCCCAGAGGAATTTTCCAACCCAAACACTTCTATGGGTCTGTGAAGGGTGGAAGGTGGGAGATCTCACCTTGCAGCGTCCTGGCAGCGCTGGGGCCAGCCATGGCACCAGGGAGGGACCCAGATGCTTGCCCAGGGCCTCCCCAAAATGCAGGAGGTGGGGTTTGGCTCACCAAGAGCTCACACACCTCCCAGTGTTGCCTTCCCAGGGTGGTGTGGCATGGTGGCACCACACAGAGAATGACTTCAGTTGGAAAAGGCCCTTTAAGATCATCCAGTCCAACCATCCTCCAACTCTCCCAAGGCTGCTGCTAAACCCTGGCCCTCAGCACCACAGCTCTGCCTCTTTGAGCCAATCCCAGGGATGGGCATTCAACCACCTCCCTGGGCAGCCTCTTCCAGTGTCTGAGAAGCCTTTTGGGGGAGAATCTTCTTCTAATGTCCAACCTAAACCTCCCCCTGGGACAAACTGAGGCTGTTTCAGGGCTGGGAGTCCCACAGCTGCCACAAGTCTCTGCCGTCACAGGGCAGAGGTATGCAGCGTGGGACCTCCTGGCAGCTGGCTGGGGGTGCAATGCTGACCATCATGCTGGGAGGGGGAGAGCTGCTGGGAGCTCCCCACAGTTGGGGAACGTGCAGAGTGACACCAAGAGCCAGCAGAACAGCACTTAAAAAAATAACTTTAATGTTGAAGTTTCCCCAGCAGCTCTTTGTCCCATGGCAGGACCCCACAGACCGAGTCAGAGCAGAGCCGGGCAGCAGCCACGGCTCCTGAGCCTGGCAGCAGCCACGGCTCCTGCCCCTGCTCAGCAGGCAAGTGTGGGACAACGGCATCAGCACTGCTACAGGCTTGGATTACCTCCAGCAGGCTCACCCCTGCTCACATTTTGCCCCAAACCAAAGCCCAGGCTGAAACCTGCTGTAGGGAGGCACAATCTGCGCCTCAGGGTGGGCGCGCAACCACCTGGCAGCATCACCCAGCGGGATCCATCTGGTACAGCCTCCGGTGGAAGCTCCCCAGGGAGAGAAGGCACAAACCTTTTGCCTCTGTGAACCCCTCCACCCTTCCCCCACTCTTTTCCCTCTAGAATTGGCTGCCTCCCTAGCTCAGGAGCCCCCTGCCTCCAGCACACCAGCAGCAAATCTCACGTTCTTCATCCGTTCCCTTCAGAGAGCTTGGAGGGAGGACACCAAAAGGAGCTGCAGGGAGCCAGGGTCAGAACAGGAGCTGAGGCTTTCCAAACCCCCACCAGCCATGGAGACTTTCCCAGTCACCTCCAACTTTCCCAGGCATCAGGGTTGTGTCAAAGGGACAGGCAAGTTAAAGTGCATTACATCACCCAGTCAGAGGAGGAGACACCTTAGGAGTAAAGGTAAGGAAACTGCTGGAAGAAGAGAGCCAATCCCAATGGCCTCAGGGCAGGCAGCAGCCAAGGAGTGGGAAGCTGTTTAGGAAGTCATCCCCAGAAATGCTGTTTCCTTCTGTTGCTTTCTAGGGGAATCTAAAGGATGTAAAGAACACCAAACCCAACCAACCAACCAACCAAGGACCCTGCTGCTTCCAGAAGTAGCTCTGAGCACAGCCCCACAGACTGTCTGCCCTTCAAGTGCAGTCCCCTCCCCCCCGGTGAAAGATTTCTGCTTTCCCTCTGCAGAGACAACTCTTTAGCTCGCTTTGAGCCCTGTCAGCAGACTCCTGTGGAGGCACAAGAGAGCTGGAGGGAGTTAGGCTCTGCCAGGTGAGCTCTTCCCAAAGCCCTCCTCATCCCGAGGCAGAGCAGCCGATGTCCACGCAGGCAGCTGCCGCAGCGGGGGCCGCCTCCGGCCTGCCGTCCATCGCCAGCAATGGGCAGGGGGAGCTTGCCCAGGCCGGGCTGAAAGCAACCTGGGAAGCGTAGCAAATCTGGAAGCACCTCGTGAAGCTCCCTGCGGGCAGGCTGCTCCAGCCCAGCCCCCGGGGAGCCGCGGGGAGGCGCCGGGGAGCTGGGTGGGCGGCCCCGGCCGGCGGGCGGGCGCGCTCAGAAGGTGCTCTCCAGCAGGCAGTGGCAGCCGCAGCCGGTGGGGCACACCTCCTGGGTCCGGAACCACTCCATCATGTGGCTGGTGTGGCCCCCGTGGCCGCAGGTCAGGCAGAAGTTGGAGGAGCCCCGCACTGCCACGTGGCAGATGGCACACTGGAAGGTGAAGCCCTTGCAGATGGCGCACTGGGTGCCCCGCACCTCGCTGCGGCAGTGGCTGCAGTACACCCCGAACTCTGCCCCCGGGAGACACACACAGACAGACAGTCAGAGGGGGCAGGGCCACGGACAAAGAGCTCCCACATAGCCCCCCACCTTCGACAGGTGAGTCCCCAGAACCCACTGCCCAAGAGGTCTGGCTCTCCAGGCTGGGAGCAGAGTGTCTCAGTGTGGGGTGTCCTACAGAGAGGTCAGCTTCGGCGGTGCCCAGGGACAGGAGAAGGGGCAGTGGGCACAAGCTGGAAGCCAGGAGGTTCCCCCTGAGCAGAGGGAGAAGCTTCTTTGGTGTGAGGGTGCTGGAGGCCTGGAGCTGGCTGCCCAGAGAAGTTGTGGAGTCCTCTGCTCTGGAGAGATTCCAACCTCCCCCAGCCGTTGTGCCCCTGGGCAAGCTGCTGTGGGTGCCCTGCTGGAGCAGGGGGGGCAGACTGGGTGATGTGCAGAGGTCCCTTCCAGCCCTCACCATGCTGGGCTTCTAGGATTCTGTCTCCATCTGGGAGCAATGAAATGGGAGATTGCTGGGCTGGGGCACAGGCTGGCCCACCAACTACAAGCTGGGAGCTTCCCACTGGTCTCCTCTGCCTCACCCCTGTGAAGTTTAACCAGGTGCAAACAAGAGCAGCCTTTGCTGCTCACCACAGAGAGAGCAGAGTGGACTCCAGCTGTGCCTGTCAGCCATGGAGGGGCAATAGCCACTGCTGAAGTCACCAACTTTCACTCCAGTTACTCCTCAAGAGGAGTCCCTGGTGCCAAAGTGAGACAACTGCTGCTTCCCTGGCATCTCTCACCTGCCTCTCTCCTCCCAGAGTCTCCTTCTCAGGGGCCTAAGGAAGAAGACTTTTGGGCAGCTGTCCTTAAGCAGCAGCTCTGAGCACCTCTGTTGCTGAAAATACTATCACAGACTCACAGGATGGCTTGGGTTGGAGAGGACCTCTCAAGCTCACCCAGTCCAACCCCTCTGCACTCAGCAGGGACCTCTGCAGCCACAGCAGGCTGCTCACAGCCACAGCCAACCTCACCTGGAATGGTTCCAGGGACAGGACATCTCCCACCTCTCTGGGCATCCTGGGCCAGGCTCTCCCCACCCTCAGGGTCAAAACATTTCTGCCTTCTTTCCAGTTTGAATCTCCCTCCTCCAGTTCAAACCATCACCCCTTGGCCTGGCACAGCAAACCCTGCTGAAGAGTCTGTCCCCAGCTCTCTTAGACCCCCCCTGAAGCACTGCAAGGCCCCCACCATAAGGGCTCTCATTTGGGGGATAAATGTTCCATTTGCCCACTTCTTGGCCAGCTCCCCCCATGGCTGGAAATCTTGCCCAATGCAGCCCAGAGGCAGAGATTAAGGGGCTGCATGTCTGGACTCAGAGGGAATAAAGAATTGCTAGCAGCTGAATATCCCCAGCACAGCTTTTTGTGTCCTTTCAGCCTTGCTGGAGACATGTTGCAGCCTACAAAGCCCTGGAGCCAGCCTCACCTCCACCCAGAGCTGTGAAGAAGCCAAACCCATTTGCTGGCAGAGCTAAGGACACTTTGCAGCCCACCTGGGGAACCTAATTGAGTTTTAACAAGGACAAGTGCAGAGTCCTGCATCTGGCAAGGAAGAATAAACTGCACCAGTCCAGGCTGGGAGGTGACCTGCTGGAGGGCAGCCCTGTGGAGAGGGATCTGGGAGTGCTGGTGGAGAGGAAGTTCTCCATGGGTCAGCAATGTGTCCTTGTGGCCAGGAAGGCCAATGGGATCCTGAGGGGCATTCAGAAGAGTGAGGCCTGCAGATCCAGGGAGCTTCTCCTCTCCCTCTGCTCTGCCTTGGTGAGACCTCACCTGGAATATTGCACCCAGTTCTGGGCTCCCCAGCTCCAGAGGGACAGGGATCTGCTGCAGAGAGCCCAAGGGCAGGCTCCAAGGCTGCTGAAGGGACTGCAGCACTGCCTGGGGAGGAGAGGCTGAGAGCCCTGGGGGTGTGCAGTCTGGAGAAGGCTGAGAGGGGATCTAATCAATGTCTATAAATATCTGAGGGCTGGGGGTCAGGAGGGAGGGGACAGGCTCTGCTCACTTGCACCCTGGGATAGGCCAAGGGGCAATGGATGGAAACTCCAGCACAGGAGGTTCCACCTCAACATGAGGAGCAACTTCTTCACTGGGAGGGTCACAGAGCACTGGAACAGGTTGTCCAGAGAGGATGTAGAGTCTCCTTCTCTGGAGGCTTTCCAGCCCTGTCTGAATGTGTTCCTGTGTGACCTGTGCTGGATTCTATGCTCCTGCTCTGGCAGGGGGCTTGGACTGGAAGATCTCCAAGGTCCCTTCCAACTCCTAACATCCTGTGGGCCTGTGTGATCTGTGATCCTGGTGAGCAGGTGTTGCTAAGCTCCAGAGGCAGAGGCAGGGCTGGGCTGGGGCAGCTGCAGCAGCCCAGAGGCAGATACTCACCAATCCCTTTGTGGGGATCAGGAGGACAAGAGACAAACTTGAGCACCTCAGCTCGCTTCTCTCGCAGGCCCCAGCGGTAGAGGATTTCCCCATAGCACTTCTTAAAGTCATCAAACTGCTGAGTGTTGGCAGGATCCAGGAGCCTACAGAACAAACAGGGGTCACAGATGGCACTGGGTTGGAAGAGACCCTCAAAAGTCACAGTCTCACAGTATCACTATGCTTGGAAGAGACCTCGAGGATCATCGAGTCCAAGCTGGCACCACAGAACTCAGGACCAGACCATGGCACCAAGTGCCACATCCAATCCCCTCCTGAACACCTCCAGGGATGGGGACTCCACCACCTCCCTGGGCAGCACATTCCAATGATGAATGACTCTCTCAGGGAAGAACTTTCTCCTCACCTCCAGCCTAAACTTCCCCTGACACAGCTTGAGACTGTGTCCTCTTGTTCTGGTGCTGGCTGCCTGGGAGAAGAGCCCAACCCCCACCTGGCTCCAACCTCCCTGCAGGGAGTTGGAGAGAGCAAGAAGGTCTCCCCTGAGCCTCCTCTTCTGCAGGCTAAGCAACCCCAGCTCCCTCAGCCTCTCCTCACAGGGCTGTGCTCAAGGCCTCTCCCCAGCCTTGTTGCCCTTCTCTGGACACCTTCAAGTCTCTCAATGTCCTTCCTGAACTGAGGGGCCCAGAACTGGACACAGGACTCAAGGTGTGGCCTAACCAGTGCTGGGTACAGGGGCACAATGACCTCCCTGCTCCTGCTGGCCACACTGTTCCTGCTGCAGGCCAGGATGCCATTGGCCTTCTTGGCCCCCTGGGCACACTGCAGGCTCCTGTTCAGGCAGCTGTCAATCAGCACCCCCAGGTCCCTCTCTCTTTGGCAGCTCTCAGCCACTCTGCCCCCAGCCTGTAGCACTGCCTGGGGTTGCTGTGGCCAAAGTGCAGCCCCTGGCACTTGGATTTGTTCAATGCCATCCTGTTGGCCTCTTGGCCTCTGCCCATCTGCCCAGCCTGGCAAGGTCCCTCTGCAGAGCCCTTCTGCCCTCTCACTGACCAACCTCTGCTCCCAGCTTGCTGTCAGCTGCAAATTTGCTGATGGCTGACTCAATCCCTTCATTCACATCATCAATGAAGATATTGAACAGGCTGGGACCCAGCACTGCTCCCTGGGGCACATCCCTGGTGCCTGGCTGCCAGCTGGCTGTGGCACCATTCACCACCACTCTCTGGGCTCAGCACCCAGCAGGGATGCCTCCACCTAGCTCAGGCTGCCCAGGGCCACATCAAGTCTGATCTTGAATGGCTCCAGAGGCCTCAGCCACATTCCTGGGCACCCTGTTCCAGTATTTCACCACCTCCATTGTGAAAAGCTTCCCTGTGATGCCCAACCTGAATCTGCCCTGGGTTGTCATCCACCTCAGTGATTCTCAAGGGCTGTGGCTGTAATCCTCTTCCCAGTGGCTACACAACCAGCTCACGCTGCTACAAGAGCTGAGGGTTACTTCCCACGTGCTGCTGGAGCATTGCTGAGCACCAGCTGGTCTGGCCTTCACTGCTTCTGCACTCAGTGGGTGGACTGCACTCTGGGGTCCCAACCTTGGCCACCTACAGATGATGCAAGACTTTTGGGGGGGGTGGCTGACACCCCTCAGGCTGTGAGGCCATCCAACGAGAGCTGGCTACCGGCAAAGCTCATGAAGCTCAGTCAGGACAAGTGCAGGGCCCTGCATCTGGGGAGGAACAACAGCAGGCACCAGGACAGGTGAGGAGCTGCACTGCTGGAGAGCAGCTCCATGGAGAAAGACCTTGGAGTGCTGCTGGGCAGCAAGTTCTGCATGGGACAGCAATGTGCCCTGGGGGCCAAGAGAGCCAATGGGATCCTGGGGGCAGCAAGGAAAGTGTGGCCAGCAGGGCTGGGAGGTTCTGCTCCCCCTCTGCCCTGCCCTGCTCAGACCACAGCTGCAATCCTGTGTCCAGTTTTGGGCTCCTCAGATCAAGAGAGACAGAGACCTGCTGGGGAGAGGCCAAGGGAGAGCCCTGAGGATGATTAGGGGACTTGAGCAGCTCCCCTGTGAGGAGAGACTGAGAGCCCTGGGGCTGTTTAGTCTGGAGAGGAGAAGGCTGAGAGGGATCTGATCAATGTCTATCAATAGCTGAGGGGTGGGGGGCAAGTGGAGGGGGCCAAGCTCTGGTGGGTGGTGCACAGCAATAAAGCCAAGGACCAATGGATGCAAACTGGAACAGAGAAGACTTCACCTCAACAGGAGGAGAAACTTTCCAGTGAGGGTGACAGAGCCCTGGAGCAGGCTGCCAGGGGGTTGGGGAGTCTTCTGTGGGGACTTTCCAACCCCACCTGGATGCCTTCCTGTGCAGAACATCCTGGGTGACCCTGCTCTGGCAGGGGGCTTGGACTGGATGATCTCTGGAGGTCCCTTCCAACCTCTCAAGTTCTGTGACACTGTGACACCACATGCAAGCCCAGCTGGGCTCATCTGCAGCCTGCAGCTTGAACCACCTGAATGGAAAGGCCCAGGGGCAGGTGTGGTGCTTCACAGCACCAACAGAGACCTGGCTGCAGAGTTCCAGCTGAGCTGGGCACAGAGGAGAAGGTTCTTCCCAGAAAGAGTAAATGGCCCTTGGGATGTGCTGCCCAGGGAGGTGGTGGAGTCCCCATCCCTGGAGGTGTTCAGGAAAGGCTTGGACGTGGCACTTGGAGCCACGGTTGAGTTGTCAGGAGGTGCTGGGTATTGGGTGATAGGTTGGACTTGATGATCTCTGAGGTCTTTCCCAACCTGGTTGATTGTGGGAGTCCCACAGCCCTGAGCACCCCCAAAGCATGCTGCAACCTACCTCTTGTTCTTCTCGTGCTGGTCCTTCTCCCGCTCCCGGTGGTCAGGGTAGGTCAGGTTGCCGTAGCGGAAGTCATCCGGGGAGGACTCACCCCAGGGCGTGGAGGCCTGCTCTGGGTCTTTGTTTGCTGCAAGCACCAAAGGGGTTGTGAGCATACAGCACCCATGAGCACAGCCTTTCTCAAAAGCAGGATGGGGAGGGAGAGAGGAAGGCCACAGGCAGGCACTGCCAGGGTTTCTCCCTAAGGCACAGGGACGTCGCCTCGAACCTTCCTGCAGACACTGCCCTGCCCTGCCTCAGCAAACCAGGGGCCAAGCTCCACTTGTCAAGATGGAATGGGAATGGGGATCATGAGGGTGCTGCAGCCCTGGAGCAGGCTGCCCAGAGAGGTTGTGGAGTCTCCTTCTCTAAAGAGAGAGATTCCAACCCCAGCTGGATAGTGCATCCTGGGCAAGCTGCTGCGGGTGCCCCTGCTTCCGCAGGGATGTTGGACTAGACCATCCCCAGAGGATCCTTCCAGCCCCCTCCATGCTGGGATTCTGTCATCATCAGACAGAGAAATCTAACGTGGAGCAATCCCTTTTGCCTTCCACTTTAGACAGAAGGCATCCAGAGAACCAATCCCATGGAGCTGGCTTGGGAACATTATCTGCATCAGGCCTGGGTTCCTCTTCCCTAGGCAGGGAAGACTCTCACCACCGGGGCTGGTGTGACCTAGCAGGGGCCTCTGCATGCAAGGCACTTCCTCAGGGGCAGGGAGAAGCCTGCTAATGACCACTACAGGACAACAGCAGCTCCCTTAAACCCCCTTTTCTTCACTCCTCCCCACATCACAGATGCTTTCTTATTGCCCTGAAAAGTCCCAGCTTTGGTGCCAAGGGGGCTGCTGCTGCTCCAGGCCATCCTAGAATCCTAGAACAGAATCATTTTGGCTGAAAAAGACCTTCAGGATGATGGAGTCCAACCATTACCTAACTCTACCAGTCAGGAATTGGCCAACAGCCTTAGCTTGGACACTGGGGCCCTTATCTTTGACACCTTCACAGCTCAGCAGCAAACCTCCTTAGGCCCACAGGTATTCAAGGCACCAAGAACTCAACCTGCCTGCCTGCTGCTGTCTTTCCAGTGGCAGAAGCAAGGAGCACAGCATTGCTTTTCCCCTCTGAACCCTCTGGAATTAGCTGGCTGATGACACTGAGGCCAGCCTTGATAAACACTGAATGATCATGGTGACTGGGAGAGGTGCCTGAGGACTGGAGGGAAGTGAATGTCCCTCCTGCCTTCAAAAAGGGCACGAAAGAGGAGCCAGGAAACTGCAGGCCACTCAGCCTGACCTTAATCCCCAGGAAGGGATTCCCAGTTAATCCTGGCAACCATGGCCAACAAACTCAAAGTGTTTAAAGCACTGGGGGTGTGGCACCACTCAGTGCCAAGGCAGTCACCTTGAGTGCTTGCTCCCTTCTTTTCCCACCCCACAGGAACCATCTAAAACCCAAGCCCAGGAGGGAACCCGGCTTCCCCTCTTTACCAGCCAGGTCTCCATACCTATGCTCCAGCCTCCAGTGCCAAGTCCAGGATCTGACATGCTGGAACAGGAGCCAGAGGAGGTAAAGCTGGGCTGTTGAGAGGCAAAGGAGAGGAAACCAGGTCATCTACAGGAGAGATGCTCCAAAGCACCCAAGAGGAGGGGGCAGGAGACGGCACCCGTACGTATCGGCTGTGGGAGGCCAGGTTGGAGGCGCGCTGAGGGAAGGGCACGGAGGAGTTTGGGCATCCCTGGAGCCTGGACTGGGCTTCAAACACGCTGCAGAGCATGGCCAGGGTCTGCACATCGTGGAGCTGTGAGTAATGAGCCAGCCTGGGGAACAAACAGCACAGAGAGAGGGTGAGGAGCGGGCAGAGCTCAGCGGCACCACCAGAGGAACTAACTGCGAGGGTTCGGAGGCGAGGTGCCTTTAACAACCATGAAGCTACAGACCTCCAGGAGGTCCACAGTGTCCAGGAGGTGGACCACAAAGTGTATTTCATTCCCAGATGTCCTGCATCCCTACAAAACTGGCTGCAGAGTCACTTTGCTTCCCTTTTTTTCCCCCTCCCTCTCTCCTCCTGGGAGGGCACACAAGCCGTTAGCTCTTGCAGGGGAGGCCTGGTGTTGGCCTTGGCAATGCTGCCCATTAGGCCATGCTGCCCATTAGGCCATGCTGCCCATTGGGCCTGGAGCAGCCTAACTGGGGCCTGGAGCTGCCAAGCTGAAATTGTAGCTGTGTCACAGTGGTTTGGTATGGGGGGCAGAGAGGCTTGGTAGAGGTGGGGCATGAAGGCCTGGGTTTGTCAGCCTGGTTTAAAGGGAGGTTTGTGTGAAGCTTTGGCTTGATGGAGCTCTGTGTTGAGCCCAGACTATGGATTTTTGTGTCTTTTATATGCTTGGTACTGGTTTAGGTAGCTATGAACAGCATTTCCATTGGAGCTTTCCAATCCTTTGTCTCAGCCTTCCTCTTTTACCCCTTCTGGAAGAACTAACAGAGCCTCTGCCTGGCTCTGAACTAAGACACCAACTTGGAGCCTGCTGCATACATTGGTGTGGGTCCTGGCCTTGCTCACAGCAGGCACAAGCCTTGCAGGACTGGGTTGTCTTTCCTGTCACACCTTTGAGGAGCCAAGACTTTCTCCTGCAAAGAGCTGTGAGAAAGATGGGAGCTCTGGAGATGCAGCAGTGCTCATGGCCTGATTAGCCCCAGAACAAGGTGCACAGGAGTGCTCTGCACTGGGTGTAAAACTGCAGCCATTACTCATCCCCAGCCACCACATTTTTGTTTGGTTCTTGTTTTTTTGGCCAAAACCTTCTGTGTGGAAGCCTCTTGCATCTAGATGTTGAGGCCCACCACAGGTTTTCTGGCTGGCTGTGAAGTTCCTGGGTTGCTCTGAAGAATCAGAGCAAGGAAGAACCACCTGTCCTCCCCCCACCTTACTGCTGCCACAGGGCAGGCAAGAGCTACATCGAAAGCAAGAGCCTGCAAAACACACCACAGAACTCCAGACAGGGTCTGTCAGTCACTAATTTGTCTTCTCTCCTGAGCAGATTCACAGGCAGGAGGATGTTTGCAGCCAGCACCTGGCTCTCAGAGCAGTGGAATGATTGCCCAGGAATGCCATATGGCAACAGGGAAGGGGAAGGTGAAATCAGCTGCAACCAAGACGCTCATTTAGGAGGTGGGGAGCAGGAAACCAAAATCCTCAAGTCAGGCATTTGTGGGCGTGCTGGAAAGCAGAGCTCCTATGGCACCCTGGCCTGTTGCTCAACTTTAAGCCAAGGAAGATCTGGATGCTGGATGGGAGGCCAAATGCTGCCTCCTGCATGCCATAAACACGCATCCAGCTTCCTGGCTTGATGCACCTTAGGCTAGAGGTGGGGCAGGGGGTGGGGGGGAGGGGAGGAAACAGCTGCTGTGAAACTACTTCAAATCCACCTCCACAGCTTAGTTGTGGTGGGCTCTGCTTCAGCAAGCTCCCCCAAGCCCTCCCCAGCATTCCAGCACCTACAAGGACTCCAGTAATTGACGTCCAAAGGGATGTTGTGCCCAAGGTATCTCCAAATCTGGGTCAGACTTCGGTCCGAGACAGAGATCAGTGGCAACCATGGCCAGTGACCAAACCTGGCAGACAGGAAGGAAAAGGCATGTAAGCTGCAATTAAGAATAACCAGACTCCCAGGGCATAGGTGTGCACCACTGCACTCACAGACAGATAATCAAGCAGCAGGTTCAGCCTCTGTGTCCTCAATAAGATAAACAGTGACACAAACCTGATGCTTTCCCTGCCTCCCTTGCTTGGAGTTTGGGTTTGAAGAGCAGCCCAGAGTCTAACACACCTACCAGGGTAGGAACTGGAGCTGAGCAAAGCCTTCCACACTGCCCTGCACCACAGCCTGCTCTCCAGGCTGGTGACACATGGGTGTGATGGGTGACCACCAGATGGATACAGAACTGGTTTGATGGCTGCACCCAGAGAGGGGCTGTCCATGGCTCCATGGCCCAGGGGAGGCCAGGGACAAGCAGAGTCCCTCAGGGATCAGGCCTGGGCCCAGGCTTGTTCAACATCTCTGTGGGTGCCATGGGCAGTGGCACTGAGTGCACCCTCAGCAGGGTTGCTGATGACACCAAGCTGTGTGGTGCAGCAGACAGCTGGAGGGAAGGGATCCAGCCAGAGGGAGCTGGGCAGGCTGGAGAGGTGGGCACAAGCCAACCTCAGGAGGTTCAACAAGAGCAAGGGCAGGGTCCTGCAGCTGGCTGGAGGCAACCCCAGGCACAAATGCAGGCTGGGCAGGGACTAGTTGGCAAGCAGCCCTGAGGAGAGAGCCTTGGGGGTGCTGGGGGAGGAGAAGCTCAGCAGGAGCTCTCAGTGTGCACTTGCAGCCCAGAAAGCCAACCAGAGCCTGGGCTGCAGCAGGAGAAGTGTGGCCAGCAGGGCAAGGGAGGTGATTCTCCCCCTCTGCTCAGCTCTGGGGAGACCCCAGCTGGAGTCCTGCCTCCAGTTCTGGAGCCCCTATTGCAAGAGGGATGTGGAGGTGCTGGAAGGTGTCCAGAGCAGGGCCAGGAGGATGAGCAGAGGGCTGGAGCTGCTCTCCTGTGAGGACAGACTGAAGGAGTTGGGGCTGTTCAGTCTGGAGAAGAGAAGGCTCCCAGGTGACCTCATTGTGGCCTTCCAGGATCTGCAGGGGGCTGCAAGAAGGCTGGGGAGGGACTGCTCAGGATCTCAGGTAGTGATAGGACTAGGGGGAATGGAATGAAGCTGGAGGTGGGGAGATTGAGGCTGGAGGGGAGGAGGAAGTTCTTCCCCATGAGAGTGGTGAAGGCCTGGAATGTGTTGTCCAGGGAGGTGGTTGGGGCCCTGTCCCTGGAGGTGTTTAAGGCCAGGCTGGCTGAGGCTCTGGCCAGCCTGATGTTGTGTGGGGTGTCCCTGCCCATGGCAGGGGGGTTGGAACTGGCTGAGCCTTGTGGTCCCTTCCAACCCTGACTGATACTAAAAGAGAGTGCATTTTCTAGTCACAAACCTTCCAAGGGTTTAGAGTTGATGCAGGTCTTGGGTTTGGAGGTGTCTGGTGGCAGACAGTTTACTGCTGAGTTACTGTTTGCATGGGAAGGATCTTTAGATCAGCTGTGGGTGTTCCTGAACACCTCCATCACAGGATCACAGAATGGGAGGGGTTGGAAGGGACCTCCCTAGATCACCCAGTCCAACCCCCCTGCCACAGCAGGGACACCCAGGGCAGGTCACACAGGAACCATCCAGATGGGTCTTGAGAGTCTCCAGAGCAGGAGACTCCACAACCTCTTTGGGCAGCCTGCTCCAGGGCTCACTCCAAAAAAGTTTCTCCTTATGCTGAGGCTTCCAGTTTGCATCCACTGCCCCTTCTCCTGTCACAGGACACCACTAAAAAGAGCCTGGACCCTTTCCTCTTGACACCCACTCAGATATTAACAGACAATGATCAGGTCCCCCCTCAGCCTTCTCTTCTCCAGACTAGGCAGCCCCAGGGCTCTCAGCCTTTCCTCCTCAGGCAGATGTTCCAGTCCCTTCCTCATCCCTGTAGCCCTTGTTGGACACTCTCTCCTACATCCCTGTCCCTCTTGATCTGGGGAGCCAAAAACTGGACACAATCCTTCAGATGTTGTCCCACCAGGGCAGAGCAGAGGTGGAGAATAACCTCCCTTGGCCTGCTGGTCGCTCTCTCCTTAATGCTCCCCAGGGCTCCATTGGCCTTCTTGGCCCCAAGGTCACATTGCTGGCTCATGGATAGCTTACTGTTCCCCTGGACTCCAAGGTCCTTCTCCATGGAGCTATTTTCCAGCAGGTCAAGCCCTAATCTGTACTGGTGCCTGGTGTTGCTCCTCCCCAGGTGCAGGACTCCATGCTTACCCTTGTTGCCCTCTTGGCACAGCCTGGTACAGCTCTACTCCAACAGTTTTAACTCTTTCACCTGAAATGTTTTCCTTTATTTACCATTCTCCACTCTAAAATGGTTCCCACTTTTCAGTCTGACCTTGGATTGGGTTTTCTGCTGTGCAGTAAAACACATGGGGGCAGTTAGAGGATTTGAGGGAAAAGCAGAGCTCTGAGTTTGGCATGACACCCCAAAAACCCCAACAAAACAAAGGAGGAGGAAAGGAATGGGAGCAAGATGCTGGAAAGGCAGCAGAGATCAGAGCTGCCAACACAGAAAGGTAAAGGAACACAAAGCACCAGCACAAATAACATCCAGGAAGAGGAGTCCCACAGCTGTGCACAGTGAAACCAGGCAGAAAGAAGCAGGGGAGAAACTGGACCAGGAGGGGAGTGGGGGAGACATCACTTCCTCCACTGCTCTGCAACACATCTAACTTGCAGCTCAAGCCCCACCTAGGAACAAGGCAAGCTGGAGTTCCATGGACAGGGAAAACCAAGCAAGAAACAGAGGTCTGCTGGAGAAACCCTGCTGAAGTCATTCCCCTCAAGCTCTGCTCCAAGGTGGGTGAACCAGGCAGCAAGGTGAAGCACAGCCAAAGGGGAACCAGACCTCCTTTCTCTCTCCTGCTCTAGCAGAACCCACCAAGAATCATAGTATCAGTCAGGGTTGGAAGGGACCACAAGGATCAGCTAGTTCTAACCCCCCTGCTGGCCAGAGCCTCAGCCAGCCTGGCCTTAAACACCTCCAGGAACAGGGCCCCAACCACCTCCCAGGACAACCCATTCCAGGCCTTCACCACTCTCATGGGGAAGAACTTCCTCCTCACCTCCAGCCTCAATCTCCCCACCTCCAGCTTCATTCCATTCCCCCTAGTCCTAGCACTGCCTGAGATCCTGAGCAGTCCCTCCCCAGCCTTCTTGTAGGCCCCCTTCAGATACTGGAAGGTCACAATAAGGTCAGCAGGAGAACAGCTTGAGTTTGCTTCTGCTTAGCTCAGTAAGCTTGCACAAGTGCCTGCCCACGTCTAGGAAGAGCCAAATGCCCAGCAAAGGTTCACAGCTCCTCTGGCAGTGCCAGCTCCATTCTCTTCCAGGCACTCCTGAGTCTTGGCAAAGGTTCTGCCTGCTGCAATGGACTAACCCTATGGAAAAAGTAGGGCCACAACAGCCACTCCTCTCCTGTGACCAGCTGAAGGTCAGCCCCATTCTGAGGGGGCTCAGACACTCCTGGGGAGAAGCTAGCTGCACTCAGCACCCAGGGCCAGCAGAGGTGAACACCCAACAAGGGGAAGGATTTACAGAAGGAAGGAAAATCCTCCAGCACAATGGTGACAGCAGCCAGGCAGCTCTGCACACAGTCACTCCAGCTGCTGACTCAGAAGCAGGCTGCACTCTCTGTTTGCCTGCAGGAGTTCCCTGGAACATGTGCTTCACCCTGCCTGGCAAAGGGCATTCACACTGCCTGCTTGTGGCCCTGGGAAGGAGGTTCTTCATGCCAAGAGTCAGTGAGGTCAGAGAGATCACCTCTGTGACTCTTCCACAGGCCTCAGTTCATACAGCAATCATGGAATGGCTTGTGTTGGAAAGGACCTTCAAGATCATCCAGCTCCAACCTCCCTGCCATGGGCAGGGACACCTCCCACTAGAGCAGGTTGCTCAAGGCCTCACCCAGCCTGGGCTTGAACACTTCCAGGCCTGGAGCCTCCACAACTTCTCTGGACAATCTGTTCCAGTGCCTCACCACCCTCATGGGAAAGAATTCCTCCCTACTGCCCAATCTCAATCCAGCTTCTTGCAAGTCTGAAGCCATGACTCCTCATGTTGTCACTCCAACCCTTTGTAAAAAGTCCCTCCCCAGCCCTCCTGTAGCCCCCTGCACGTCCTGGAAGGCTGCTCTAAGGTCTCCCTAGAGCCTTCTCTTCTCCAGGCTGAACAGCCCCAACTCTCCCAGCCTGTCCCTAGAGGGGAGGTTCTCCATCCCTCTGATCATCTTCATGGTGTCCTCTGGACCCCCTTCTTGCACTGGGGGCCCCAGAGCTGGGTGCAGTGCTGCAGGTGGGGTCTCAGCAGATCAGAGGGGCAGAATCCCCTCCATGTGCTGCTGCTTTGGATGCATTCCAGCACACAGCTGCCTGCTGGGCTGCCAGTGACCATTGCTGGCTCCTGGGGAGTTTCTCACCACCTGACACCCCCAAGTTCACCAACCAGAGCCTCCCCAGAACAACTGCTGAAGCCAGGTGGCTGTTTGCTCTCCAGAGGACAGCACAAGTTGTGTGAGGGTAGCAGAGCATGCTGAGGAAGAGGTCTGATCCCACATACCTGTACCAGATCCCTCCGGCCCACAGCCAAGGCTGAGGCAGCATTCTTCTGGCAGGTCTCCTGGATATTATTGACATTCAGGCTGAAAAGAAAAGGAGAAGGCTCAGCTCTGGTTGCCATGTCACCTAGGAAGGTGAAGAGGGCTGGGGGGAAAGTGGCACTGGCAGCAGTGAGCAGCTCAGACCTTCCTGGTCAACACAAGCCTGCCAGCATGGCCAGGATCCCAGCCCTTCCCTTGCTGTTCAGGGATCACTGCCACCCCTTCTCCCACTGTTCATCTTCACATCAAGCTCCACACTAGCTGGGATTAACCCTAAGAAGCACCATTTCCAAGGAGGTATCAGACTAAACCTGTGCCAGGATATCACCAGGGCCTGTCCCTGGAAGCTGTGTGTGCCATGCCAACGTGATCCTGCTCCAGCTCAGCCTCTTGGGCTGCTCTGAGTCACCTGGAGATCCACCACGGAGCAGCAGGCTGGCCTTCAGCCTGTTCTCCAGCTGGATAACACACAGAGGGTCTCCAAGAGGCTGGGAAGGTGAGCTGAGGAGCCCCACACAGGCTTTCCTGTTTATTGCCAGAAAGCTTCCTCAAACACTTCACACACTTCATAGAATCATAGAATTGTTAGGCTTGGAAGGGACCTCAAGGCTCAGCCAGCTCCAAGCCCCTGCTATGGGCAGGGACACCTCACACCACAGCAGGTTGCTTACAGCCACCTCCAGCCTGGCTGCAAACACCTCCAGGCATGAGGCTTCCACCACCTCCCTGGTCAACCTGTGCCAGGCTGGCTGTTCTTCCTTGGCTGGTGATGCTCCTGCTGTATCATGGTATCTGTCAGGGTTGGAAGGGACCTCAAGGCTCAGCCAGTTCCAAGCCCCCTGTCATGGGCAGGGACACCTCACCCACAGCAGGTTGTTCACAGCCACCTCCAGCCTGGCTTTCAAAGCCTCCAGGGATGAGGCTTCCATCACCTCCCTGGGCAACCTGGGCCAGTGTCTCACCACCCTCATGGGGAACAACTTCTTCCTCACATCCAATCTGAATCTCCCCACTCCTAGTTATGCTCCATCCCCCTCAGTCCTATCCCTCCCTGACACCCTCAAAAGTCCCTCCCCAGCTTTCTGGTAGCCTCCTGCAGATCCTGGAAGGCCACAAGAAGATCTGCTTGAAGCTTTCTCTTCTCCAGCCTGCACCACAGACCTCATGACCAGACCATGGCACCAAGTGCCACATCCAATCTCCTCTGGAACACCTCCAGGGATGGGGACTCCACCCCTGGGCAGCACATTCCAATGATGAATGACTCTCTCAGGGAAGAACTTTCTCCTCACCTCCAGCCTAAACTTCCCCTGGCACAGCTTGAGACTGTGTCCTCTTGTTCTGGTGCTGCTTGCCTGGGAGAAGAGCCCAACCCCCACCTGGCTGCAACCTCCCTGCAGGGAATTGTAGAGGACAATGAGGTCTCCCCTGAGCCTCCTCTTCTCCAGGCTAAGCAACCCCAGCTCCCTCAGCCTCTCCTCACAGGGCTGTGCCCCAGACCCTCCCCAGCTTTGTTGCCCTTCTCTGGACACCTTCAAGTCTCTCAATGTCCTTCTTAAACTGAGGGCCCAGAACTGGACACAGGACTCAAGGGTGGCCTAACCAGCGCTGAGTCCAGGGGCACAATGACCTCCCTGCTCCTGCTGGCCACACTCTTCCTGATGCAGGCGAGGATGCCCTTGGCCTTCTTGGCCCCCTGGGCACACTGCTGGCTCCTGTTCAGGCAGCTGTCAATCAACACCCCCAGCTCCCTCTCTCTTTGGCAGTTCTCAGCCACTCTGCCCCCAGCCTGGAGCTCTGCCTGGGGTTGCTGTGGCCAAAGTGCAGCCCCTGGCACTTGGACTTGTTGAATGCCATCCTGTTGGCCTCTGCCCATCTGCCCAGCCTGGCAAGGTCCCTCTGCAGAGCCCTTCTGCCCTCTCACTGACCAACCTCTGCTCCCAGCTTGCTGTCAGCTGCAAATTTACTGATGATGGACTCCATCCCCTCCTCCAGATCATCAATGAAGATGTTAAAGAGCACAGGGCCCAGTGCTGCTCCCTGGGGCATCACTGGTGCCTGGCTGCCAGCTGGCTGTGGCACCATTCACCACCACTCTCTGGGCTCAGCCTCCAGCCACTTCCTCACCCAGCTCCGAGTGCTGCTGTCCCAGCCAGGGGCTGACAGCTTGGCCAGCAGTTTGCTGTGGGGGTTGGTGTCAAAGGCCTTGCTGAAACCCAGGTAGACCACATCCACAGCCTGCCCCACAGCCAGCAGGCAGAGCTGGACGCCACACAAAAGCAGCGAGGCAAGAACAGAGGAGGAAGGTCAAGAAACACTCCAAGCTTTCAGGCCTGAAGCACAGCAATGCCCAAGACACCTGCCTCACTCAGGCAAGGCTGCCAGCCCACACTCACATGTAGAGCTCTCCCAGCAGCTTGTGGACAGGCAGCAAGCAGGAGATATCTTGGATGATGACCTTCCCAGCAGCTTTGATGGGGCGGTTGTTGGCGTCTGTCCCTTCCCGTTTGCTTTTCCACCTCCTTGATTTCTGCAGAACAAACAGCAGAGTGTTACCCAGCAGCAGGAGGAGGAAGAGGAGGAGAAGGAGGAGGAGGAGAGCAAGGTTTCCTGGGCCAGGGCACAAAGCACTAGGGTCAGGAATAATGCAAGCAGCACCCAAACCTGCCTTTCAGAAGGCCTGTGTGTGTTCCCCTGGAAAACATCCACGACATGCCCAGGAGGAACAAGCATCCCCATCTGTAGGAAGTGAAAAGCAGGTCAAGGCAGCCAGCTCAAGGTCAAACTCACTCAAAAAGTTATTTTGTGAGTTCCCCTCACAAAAGCCAATGTGAGAACAAATCAGCCTGGGCAGGTTTGGCAGGGGGGTGGTTCAATTCTCACTGCAGGTCTGGGGACCTACTGCCCGACAGACCAGCGCTGCCTTTAGCCAACAGCAGCACAGAGATGGGGGGGAGGCAGCTTCTGCTTGCTCTCTGCTTCAAGGCAAGCTGACAGCTCCAGCCTGTCTCTTCTGGGCTCCCTCAGTGTCTGAGTACACCCCTGTTTAATGCCAAGCCAGGGCTCCCACCTCCTGCTTTATCAAAAGCTTCCAACAAACAACTGGCAGCTGATAAAGCAGGGTCCAAGTCTTCCTAGCAAGGATCCTTAGCTACCATGCTCACAGCTGGCTCAGGACATCAGGTGGGGAGGAGGAGAAAGGAAAGGAACCAACACAAGGGAACAAAACCAAGAAGCCAAGATGATTCCCAAATACTCCCAGTAACACACACAGAAGCCACCTCAGTGCCAGAGTGCAGAAAGCTCCCCTGGATGCCTCAACCAGCGCTGAGTATTTGGTGGCATCTTGGCCTCTTCCGGCTCCTGGCTCTGGGAGGGCGAGGAGGAGGCTGAGAGGATGTGCAGCAGCACGACAGGGCAGGCAGAAGGCACTGGAGCTCTACGGAGGGAGGGAGGGAGCTCTCTCTGGCTGCTCTGCAGGAGGCTTGGCAATGCTGCTCCCCTGTGGTGTGCTCCCTCACTGACACCCGCAGCCCATGCTCCTGCACCAGTGTCTGCCGGACCTGCTGAGCTACGGACAGGCTCCCGAGGCACTCCTGCTGGGGCTCCCTACACCCCTGCCAGCAAAGCAGACCTCTGCTGATGGCTCCTCAGGGCACCAGAGCTCACACAGAGCAGACAATGGGGGCTCCTAAAGAGCAGGCTGGGCTCCAGGAAGGGCAGGATGTGGACCTGCAGAAGCAGGGTCACCTCTACTGTGGGTGTCCAGCCAGCTCTGGCGTGGCTGGGTGCCAAACTGCCTTTGACCATGACCATGCAATCCTATGAGAAGCTGGGCAGCCTTATCACAGGCACAAAATGCCCTTAAATAAAAAGCCCTGACTTTTAAGAACTTAATTCCCCCTTCCCTGCCTGCCTGGCCCAAGGTTAGGCCTGTGTGCTGAGGAGCTTTTGCCATGCTGAGCATACCACGGGAAGCAAAAAGAAGCAGAGAGTCAGAGATTGGCTTTGGTTGGACAAGACTTCTAAGATCATCAAGTCCAACCATTATCTAACTCTGTGTCAAAGTCTGGTGCTCCTGACATTGCTCTGGTGACCAAGGCTCAGGCCTTGGAGGAGCTGAAAGGGGATTTTTCCAGGGGTGCCCATGTGGCAGAGCACCAGCAGTTCTTCCATCATGGTTCTTCCACTGCTGCTCAGAGTGAAGAGGAGCAGAGTGTGTGTGCTGCCCAGTGTTCAGGACTATCTAAGGTCAGCTCTGGATCTCTTGCCATAGGGCAGGTTAAACCTCTTCTGACAACACCTTTTAGGTGTAGCTCCCCTTCCCATGCTGAAGGATGTAGGCTGTAAGACAGGGTTCCCAAACAACAGTGGCCCCTGCACCTCATTCCCTGTCAGGGCGACCAAGTGCTGTCCCCTAGGTGCAGTGAGGAGCTGCTGTTGCTGTTAAAATACTCCTTGAGCAAAGCCTGGGAGCCTCAGCACAACAACATGCCATCAGGGCATGAGCTCAGGCACTGTCCTGGCAGGGCTACCAGGCTTCTCTGGACAAAAGCTGTGTCTGAGCAGGTAGCTGAACTCAGGCTTGGAGACGCAGAGCCACGCTCTGCAGGTCTGTCCCCAAGGGATACCTAGAGCTGGGCAGGTAATTTGGAGAGCAACTTGCCACCTCCTGCCCATCTGTAAGCCAGCTGCCCCCAGGACTCACAGGCAACAGAGATTTCCCTCTGACTGAGGCAGCTTCTCTGCCCTGTCGTGGGGAAGAGAGTCAACCTGCTCCTGCCCTCTGCGAGAGCTTCCCGACAAGCATTTCAAAGAGCAGAAACATGGACAACACATCACTTTCCACAGGTCATCCAGCCACTTTTGGAGGAGAATGAGAACAAATGAGGGTGAGAATGGGGGAAAAGAAAAAACCAAACAGAAGGAAAAAAAGATCCCATGGATGGTTTCCACTGCTTGCTGTTAGCATAGCACCAGACACATGAAGATGCTGCATGGATCAGAACCTCCTGAAAACTTGGGGCTCCCAACACAATGATCCTGTTCTCTTCCCCTTAGCCCTGGGACAAAAAAGGGAAGCCCTAATTCTGTGGAGTTCCCAGAGCAGAGGTGATGGCCATGTGCCCTGCCAGCACTACACTTCCATGCCACTGCCCCTTGAGCTGTGACAGAAGAAAACCCCAGAGCCACCTGCAAGAGTCACCATTCAAACTGCCTGGTGTTTGCTGTTCAGGTTTGCCTCAGCTACAGCAACACAGTGCTAGGAAAAAAACCCATCCTCTGATCAGAAACGTGGGAACCAGGGTGGTAAAGCTCATCATCACTGACAGCAGAAGCTCCCTTTTGAACCTAGTAATTGCTGGCATTAATTACAGGGGTAGCTCTCCATCAGGCAGTGCTTGAGCAGAGGGGTTAGTGGAGGCAAGGAGAGCTCTAGCTGGGCTCTGGCTGGCCAAGCTCCACCACAAGGCTCCTCTCTCCCTTCTCCTTCGCCTCTTCTCCCAGGAGAAGCTTCCACTATGGTGTTAGCAGAAGATGTCACTGGGGCAGAACAGAAATGACATCTCTTTCTAGGGGCTGGAGCACAGGGCAGGAGGGGAAGCAGGGAACAGGAGGGTTGGGGCTGAAGCAGAAATCAACATGCGTGCACCAAGCTAACTACTGAGAGCTGAAGGTCAAACATCTTCTGCACTGCCCCCTGCCAGCATGTGTAGCTCTTTCTGCAGCCTACAGCCCTCAGCAAGGAGAACTGCATCTAGCCTGCTGCTGCTGAGAGTTTAAGGAGAGGAAGGACAGAAAGAAAACAGCGACAGCGATGGCAAATTCAGACTCAGCAGCTCCTCGGAGCACCAGAAAGAAACCAGAGGGCTGATGACAATCATGGGGCTGGAGGTGACAGCAGGGGGAACAGCACTGAGTAATGACTAAAAAAAGCCAGCCTGCACCTGCACTACCATAACCCAAGGCTGCAGCGTGCTGCAATCTGAGGTGACAACGATGGCAGTAAAATGGGTTACATGTAGAAACAGATAGCCCAAGAATAAGCCACCAACTGCTTCGTAGCAACCACCATCATCGCTGCATACTCAGCAGAACTTGTTACAAAATGCTGGGTGCCTGCTTGGAAAGGATGCCCACCAGCTGGGGGGGTGTGCCCTTGGATCCTGCTGGGGCAGGCAGAGCTGCCAGGAGCAGCCTGACATCGCTTCAGCCCTTGGTGCAAGCCCTTCGTGTAGGACCTGGTGTTAGTCGGGCAGAGGGGAAGGCTGCGGGTGGAAAGGGAGCAGGCTTGACGTGGAGGTGAGGCTGCAAGGAGGCATTTCCAAAAGCCAAGGCTTAAACCAGCTCAAGGCTGGGTTCAACTTTCAAACCTGCTGCCTCCCTGTGGAAAACAATGCTCCTCTGCTCTGAGCTGCCTGCAGATCAACTCCTCCACGCAGGTCATGCAGCACTGTCTGCATTTGCTCCTCCAAAGAATCAATGTTTCACTACGCTTCCACCATCTTCCACTCTGCCAAGCACCTTCCACAAAGTGGGGGCTACAGAAACAAAACCTGAGGTGCTTTGGAATCAAGTGCCCCCCACCCAGGAGAAATACTTCTTTAGAGCTCCCATGAGCTGGCACCTGCCCTGAAGCAGAGGCATTTCTGAAGTGGAGGCAAGGCATGACCTAGAAAGGAGGAGGAATTCTTTCTTCTGCTAAACTTGCCAAGCTCTTGCTTCCTTCAGCACCATGAGCAATGCTGAGCTCTTCTTCCACAAGGAAAGCACTGGATCTGCACAAACAATCATAGCATCACAGAATGGTCTGGCTTGGAAGGGACCTCCAAAGCTCATCCAGTCCAATCCCCTCTGCAGTCAGCAAGGGCATCCTCCACTAGATCAGGTTGCCCAGAGCCAGTCCAGCCTCACCTTGAATATCTCCAGGCATGGGGCCACAACCACCTCCCTGGGCAACCTGTTCCAGTGCTCCACTACCTTCATGGTGCAGAACTTGTTCCTAACATTCAACCTAAATCTGCTCTGCTCTAGTTTGAAACCATTGCCCCTCGTGCTGTCCCTGCAGGCCTTTGCAAACAGTCTCTCTGCAGCCTTCTTGTAGCCCCCTTCAGGCACTGGAAGGTTGCTATTAGATCTCCTCAGAACCTTCTCTTCTCCAGGCTGAACACCCCCAGCTCCCTCAGCCTGTCCTCGTAGCAGAGGTGCTCCAACCCCCTGATCATTTTCGTGGCCCTCCTCTGGACCCACTCCATCAGGTCCAGGTCCTGGCTGGGTTGAGGGCACCAGACCTGGATGCAGCACTCCAGGTGAGGTCTCACCACAGCAGAGCAAAGTGGCAGAATAATCCATAGGCCTCTCTGTGAATCTTCACCTCAGATACTACTGCCCAGTTCTGAGAGCATCATTAGCCTCTTCCAAAGGCTATCCACAGACACAATCAACCCTCCAAGGCTTTCCCTAATCCAGGTGGCATCTCTAAGTGTAAATCAAACACAGCTATAACTTCATCCCATCACTGCTTGCTCTTCCTTCCAAGCAAGCAGTGAGGGAATTAAAGTGCAACCCTTGGAGCACCACCCCAAAAGCTGGAATGTTCCCTGCTTGGTTTTCTTTCCTTCAGCCTGTTCCTGATCCGAGGGAGAACTTCATTTCTTGCCTCCACTGCTCACATCTCATTATTAGCTCTTTGTGAACAGCCTTGATGGAGTCAAATTAATTGCTTCTGCTTGCTTTCACCTCTTATTTCCTAGTCTAGCCCTAGAGCTTGTGGAGTTAGGAAGGCTTGATCCTATTACACCAAGTTAAACGAGGTGTCAGAGGATCCTGTTTTATTCCCTGCTGCCTTGTGAAGAGATAGCACAAAAGGACAGCAGCTGGGAGAAACCAGCTCCTCACAGAGACACCAGGAAAAACAGACCTGAAAAAAGATCATCTTGAAACTGAAATGGAGTTTGCTAAGCTTTGCCTGTGCTTGGCAGCTGAGTGATGGGAGAGTAACTGCTTGAGCAACGCTGATAGCATCAAGATGCTCACGTGGAGGATGTTCACACTCCGAGGGACGCGTGGACCTGATTAATGGCAACTGGCTGTCAAGGCAGGCTGGGAAAAGCAGGTGCCAGGAGCTGGGAGCACCTGCTTGGGTGGCTGGAAATGCAACCCCTCCAGCTATGGTGCAAGTCTAAGGGCTGGGAGAAGGTCACAAACGAAGGAGAAATTCTACCTATTGCTCCAGGAAATAAAGACTCTCTGGTGCACTGCTCTGAGAAAAGGCAGCTCCTCAGCCAGATGACAGACCAGTGCCAGCAACTCAACCAGTGTGTTTCTTCCACAGCTCTTCAGTGATCCTCCTTCTCCAGCAGGGCTCTACCTTTTGCAGCCCTGAGGTGCTCCACTGTCAGCCTCATCTGGTGGGTGATGGGGCACCACAATCATTCAGCTCCTCTGCAGTCCACCCTCTGTTTGAAGAGGTTGATCTTCCCTTACACTTCAAACTACCCCCTTGGCATCCTTCCCTGATGGCTAGGCCAGGCCAAACAGGCATGTTGTGGGTCAGTATTTGCACCCTTGTTCCTCTCCACCAGTGGCACCCTGCAAACTAGTGTCTGTTCCTGCCCACCTACGCATGCAGGCACTCCTCCTGGAGCCCTTGGCCCTGGGTGGAGTGCGAGTCCCCCACCTCTGTGCAGGTTACTCAAAGGCAGGCAGGTGGCATTTTATTCTTGGGCCCTGGAGCAGAAGACAGGGTTATAGAATCAAGGACAGCATTAGCACAGGGCACAGTACCGGGAAGTCGTTAATTGCTTGTATGGACCAACGCCGCCGGGCAGAGCGAGGAGACATCTGCACGTGAGAACGTTTGAGCCCAGGAAAAGGGAAGAAAGACACCAAGAAAATTAAAGACAAAAGGTCAATCAACTCAAATGAAAAGTGCCCTGAACCAGCAGAGTCAAAGATCCCCTTCCCAGTGGTTCTGTTAAGGCAAACAACAGTTGCAAGCCACCATCCCCGCTGCCATCCGCACGCAGCCGGGCTGCGCGGCATCGCCTCCGGGCCTGGCACAGCAAAGAGCTGCTGGGGCTGAGCCCCACACCAGTCTCTGTGGAAGGTTTTGGCAGCCACAAACCCCAACTGAGTCTTCCCCGTGGACCTGGGTTACTGCAAGAAGCACTGAACTGCTTCATGTGAGCTCGAGCACAGAATGACTTGACAGCAGGGCATGGCAGCAGAGCACTGAATTGCTTCATGTGGCTGTGAATTGATAGCAGAGCAGAGGGCAACACCCTGGTGTTGTCTCCTCATGCCAGGCTCCTGCTCTAACCAGTTTTACTCCTCTTGGCTGAAGAGGAAGGCAAGCAAAGTGCAAATTGCATCATTTCAAACCACACCTGTCCAGCACCATGGCAGAGAAACCTGCAGGAAGTGGAAACATAACCCTCCCTTGAACATCCAGCATCCTCCAGGACTTCATTCACTGGAACCTGCTGTAACTATTCTACTACATTGTAAACAATAAAACCCACTTGTCCAGGGTGTCAGAAGGGATGGTAAAGACCCTGCTGCTTGGCAGGGCCACGTGGAAATTGTGATTATGGCTTGAGGAACTCATACAGGTTGTGTGAGCAATGGAATCCACTGATTGACTATGCAGAAGAGCTCCAAAGCAGGCAAAGAACTTGCAGGCACTTCACTGAGTACTCAACAGCATTATAGCAACACTAAATGGAGTCTCTGAAAGCACTCAGAGGTGCACTCACTTGAACAGAGAGTTTCTGTTAGGGTTCTGTAAGAGCCAGCACAATAAAAATGGTTATTTGTGTCATGTGCAATGTGTTTTATCTCCAGCTGATGATGGGCAGTCAGGATCGTCAGCCATGCCTTCAGCCTCTGCCTTCCCTTGTATCTCACTGCTGGGACAAGCCTGCAGTCAGGGAACCAAGAGGTGAGGCTGGCTGCAGGGCCCCACAGACATAAGACTTTGTGCTACAGGTTGCTCCTCCACCAAGAGAAGGAGGAAAGGGTTAGTTGGAGGCAATTTGGTACAGCAGAGAAGCAAAACTAAGCTCAGTCCCTACACAGAGTCCTGTTCTCCTTGCTGCCAGCCTGCACCCCCATGGGCAGTGGGGTTGAGAGGTCTGCAACCAGGGGAGCACCAGGGGATATCCTGAAAAGCAGCAGTTTAGAGGCTCTGCCAAATTTTCTGATGAGAGGCATGAGGACACTGCTGTCCCCACTCCTATGTACAGCTCAGACAAGGCTGAGCTGCCCCCAGGTTCCCACTGGCTCAACCCTTTCTAACTGGGGGGGTGGGGAGGAAGAACAACACAGTTCTGCCACCTTCCTTAAGACACACCCAGGTTTGAAATGCTGAGCGGGTTACCACAGCATGAATTCAGCTTTTCCTTTCTGCTGGTCACTATTCTTCACTGGGGTGGTTTTGAGGAGTGAAAAAACAGAGGGAGGAAGAAAGGAGGATGTGTGAATTGAAAGTGAGAAAGAGCTACCTCTGTGTGTCTCTATTTAAGTGAGCACAGAGAGGCTTGGGGCCGGCTTTAGGTTCATCTTGGTTTCCTAAGGGGATCTCTGCTGGGTTCAGCAGCTCCTCTGCCTCGATGGGAGCATGACAGATTTCCTGTCTAGCAACAGGCAAATCTATTTCTCAGCTAGCAGGAGCACTGCCAGTGCTTGCCAGATGGGAGTCAAACACCTGGCTGGGGCTGACAAAATGCAGTTGTGAGGCTGGGGGTTATGTAACAGGGAGAGTTTAGCACATACCACTGCAGGTTTTATTTCATGCAAGACCCAAGCTGCAGAGCAAGGAGTTAAGACTCAGAGCCTGGGCTTTTGAAAAGCCTTAATGTGAAATGACAGGGTTGGGGAGGAGTGCAAAAAGCCACTTTGATCTAACAGAGGCCACCACATCAGCTCCTGAAGAACCACCACAAGAAAAACCCTTTGCTGAAGAGAGAGAAATAAAATGTCTGGGGTTTTGCAGAACCATTTCATCTGCAAGAACATTTGAGCTAGCTCCCTGCTAGGGCCCTTCCACTTCTTCCAGCCCAGCCTGTGTGAGGAGACAGCTTGGCAGGGGGAAGGGAACACAGGATTTGCCCCTGGTTTTCAGCAGCCCTGGCTACACACAGGCTTTGTCCTCTTGAGTTTTATTTCCCCACCTCCTGACAGAACTCTTGTTGCCATCAATACACAAGGGCTGGGTGAGACAGGTCACATGAAATTGCACCAGGCTGCTCCCAGGTGTTATTTTTAGCCTTGTCTGTCATCTTAAGAGAGCTGAGTGCGAGAGACAAGCAGGCTGCAGAGGACAGAGGTAGCTCTTTAAATAAACTCTCCTGCAAAGACTAGAACAGGCTGTAATCCTTCTACCAGGCAGCACCAATTTCTCCTCTCATCCAAAAGAAGCAGGTAAGCAGGACACAGTCCCACAGAGGCTGACTGTCGTGGCCAGCACTGCTGGAAGAGCAAGACCTCTTTTTGGAGCACGGGAAGGGTGAGAGCTCAAGGCTCCTGGGACAGGAGATCCCAAACTCCACTGCAGCAGAGTGTAGAAAGCTCTCAGTTTTTCTTAGGGGCCTGGAAGCTCTCAGGATGGACAGTGGGCAAACTACTTGAATGTCCTCAATTCTCCAGGCTCTTGGTGGAAGCTTGCTGTGGATTTTTGCAAGCCATTTCACCTCCCTGCTGGAGCAGGGTTTGTTTCTGAGCAAGCTGCATGGCTGATTACTCCCTCAGCATCTGCTCCAGGCCCTCAGCTCCTTCAGAACTACCCTAGGGCCAACCCTGCAGTTACCAATGGGTCTTTCTCATCCATTATGTCCTGGCAGGAAGCAACCCCATGCTTCTCCACAGTCTTGCTTCTGAACAGCAACGACAGCAAGACCTAAACCAGAAGCAGGTGGACTGGAAGGTCTTTAGAGAATCATGTAGGAAAGGATTTGTGTTTGAAACAGTCCAAAAGGACACACAACCCTGAAAGAGACATCTGGAACAGAAACAACCCAAATACATCTCATAATCCAAGAGAGGTGGTCAGTAAGCTGCAGAGAGTCACAACCCTTTGCAGTTACATCCAGCAGGGAGCACAGAGAAAAGCAGAGTTGTCTGCGTGTACTTAGCTGGAGGCTACAACTTCTGAGGTGTGAGCTTTTTAACCCAATGCAAAATGAGACAGTGGAATGTGCTGGAGGAAGCTGTGATGGTCAGTGCAGAGAGGTATCAAAACAAGCAGGTCAAATGCTAGAGAGGAGCAGTAAAGAAGTTACTCAGAGGAGATAAATCCACGGGGCATTTGTACATCGCTGCCTGGAAACAGATGCAATGCTCACAGCTGTATGAAGGGAATTGAGATCACCAAATAGGAGGTGTCAGCAAAGGTTTTGGGGGGTGGGTTTTGGTTTTGGGCTGGTACTTACCCTCTCTTTGTAGTAGAAGGAGCTAATGGAGACCTGCTCCTTCTCGCTGCGCGTGGGGCTGCCGCTGTACAGACGCAGGTTGCCTGGGGTCTCCGTGCGGATCTTCATCGGGGTGATGAGGCCACTGTGGTAGGCTGACAAAGCTGACAGGGACCTGGCAGCAAGAGAACCAGAGAATCATAGAAGCAACAAGGTTGGGAAAGACCTCAAAGATCATCAAGTCCAACCTGCCACCCAATGCCGCATGACTGCTAAACCATGGCGCCAAGGGCAACGTCCAATCCCCTCCTGAGCACCTTGGTGACTCCACCACCTCCCTGGGCAGCACATTCCAGTGGCCAACAAGTCCCTCTGGGAAGAGCTTTCTCCTCACCTCCAGTCTAAACCTCCCCTGGCACAGCTTGAGACTGTGTCCTCTTGTTCTGCTGCTGGCTGCCTGGGAGAAGAGCCAACCTCTGCCTGGCTACAACCTCCCTTCAGGGAGTTGGAGAGAGCAAGAAGGTCTCCCCTGAGCCTCCTCTTCTCCAGGCTAAGCAACCCCAGCTCCCTCAGCCTCTCCTCCCAGGGCTGTGCTCCAGACCCCTCCCCAGCCTCGCTGCCCTTCTCTGGACACCTTCAAGAGTCTCAATGTCCTTCTTAAACTGAGGAGCCCAGAACTGGACACAGGACTCAAGGTGTGGTCTAACCAATGCAGAGTACAGGGGCACGATGACCTCCCTGCTCCTGCTGGCCACACTATTCCTAATGCAGGCCAGGATGCCATGCACCAAGAGAAGGCACCTTCGAGGAGCTTTCCCCCACCAAACTGCTCTGCTGAGGGCCAGGGAGGTCTGGGAGCAGGCTCTCTGTGCTAACACCAGAGGCTGGTCCTTTCTGAGGGTCAGTAGCTCACCTGGGTGTGGGCTCCGTCGGGGACACCGCACGGTGCATGGTCATGGGTCTTGTGAAGTACACCAGGTACCCTGGAGAGACAGGGCAAGGGCATGAAGATCATCCAGGAGTGCTTCACAAAAGGGCAACCTGGTAGCTAAAGAGCTGGGTGCCTGCCCACTCCCCTGAGTGCTTTCAACCTCCAAGCAGACAGACAAGCTCATTCTCCCCCAATCCCCTCCCTGCAAACCCACAGGCAGAGCACCTCGTGTGGAGGTAACTGCCTCGAAAAGCACCAACTCAAGTGGCTTACAGAGGGCAGAGGAAAGACAGTAAATGAGCAAACACACACTCATGGTTTAAAAGTCTTCCTTAGAACTTGCCAAGTCCAGAGGCAAAGTGAGGTGATGTTTAGCTGTGCACAGAAACCACTGCAGCTTGCACTACTCTTCTCTCCCAAAGGTTAACCCCCAGCCACCCAAGGCCAAGCTCCACAGCACCCTCTCACAAGCCCTACCCTGTTTGTTACAGCATCTCAAGTGTCTTCAGCCACCCACTCCTGGAAAGAGTTTCAGGCCTCAGCAGGTTTGCACTGAGCTATTCAAGGCAGCTTTCTAAACATGCCCAAAGTGGGATGTGGTCAGGTCTGGAGGAGGCATGAGTGCATCTGAAACAGCTCAGTGAAACCTAGCAGCTCTCACTCACAACTTGGCCTGGTTTTTTAATGGTGGTGTTTGCACTGTGCCTTTCCTGGAAACCTGGGCGTGATTGTACCTCAGAGCTCCCAGTTAGGAGAATCACAGGATGGTAGGGGTTGGAAGGGACCTCTGGAGAGCACTGGGGACAAGCTGCCTTGCCCAGGAAGGTTCACCTAAAGAAGGTTGCAGAGGAACAAGTCCAGGCAGGTTTTGAATGCCTCTAGAGATGGAGACTCCACTACCTCTCTGGGAAACCTGCTGCTGTGCTCCATCAGCTTTGAGTTAAAGAAGTTCCTCCTCATGTTGAGAAGGAACTTCTGATGTTCAGGTCTGCCCCCCTCACCCCTTGTCCTTGCCCACTGTTTCCCAACGACCTTGGGGAAGCTATTTTGGACAACAGGAAGGGTGCAGAATGACCAAAGAGCAACTAGAATACGGCTTCAGCAAGGGGGAAGCCCAATCCCAAATCACAGGAACTGTGTCAAGCCTGAGAGCTGGAATCTGCCCAGCAGTTTGGTGATGGCACTAAGCAAGGCAAACAGCTCTTCCCAGTCCTCTGGAAAAGATCTGTCCATGCCTTTGAGATGCCACAAGCCAAAAGGTCACCTCTTCAACCAGCCCTCTATTTCCAAACCCTAACACCCCACTACTTTTATCACCTCTCAGTTTACCACAACCTTTCTGCTTTAACACAATTTGCCACAGCATGGCAGCGACCAAAGCCTTGTGGAGGGGCATGAGCCACCCCCAAGACATGAGAAAGGACCCTTAGAATAGAATAGACTAGACTAGACTAGACTAGATTAGACTAGACTAGACTAGACTAGAATAGAATAGACTAAATCAGACTAGACTAGACTAAATCAGGTTGGAAGGGACCTTCAAGATCATCCAGTCCAACCCATCAACCAATCCAACACCACCTAATCAAGTCAACCATGGCACCAAGCACCCCATCAAGTCTCCTCCTAAACACCTCCCATGATGGTGACTCCACCACCTCCCCAGGCAGCACATTCCAATGGGCAATCACTCTCTCTGTCTAGAACTTCCTCCTAACCTCCAGCCTAAACCTACCCTGGCACAGCTTGAGACTGTGTCCTCTTGTTCTGGTGCTGGCTGCCTGGGAGAAGAGCCAACCCCCACCTGGCTACAACCTCCCTTCAGGGAGTTGGAGAGAGCAAGAAGGTCTCCCCTGAGTCTCCTCCTCTCCAGGCTAAGCAACCCCAGCTCCCTCAGCCTCTCCTCACAGGGCTGTGTTCCAAACCAACTTTGTTGCCTTTCTCTGAACATTCTCCAGCAAGTCAACCTCCTTCCTAACCTGAGGAGCCCAGAGCTGGACACAGGACTCAAGGTGGGGCCTAACCAGTGCAGTGTACAGGGGCACAATGACCTCCCTGCTCCTGCTGGCCACACTCTTCTTGATGCAGGCCAGGATGCCCTTGGCCCTCCTGGCTGCCTGGGCACACTGCAGGCTCATGTTCAGTCTACCATCAACCAGCAGCCCCAGCTCCCTCTCTGCCTGGCTGCTCTCAGCAGCCTATAGCTCTACCTGGGGTTGCTGTGGCCAATGTGCAGCCCTGGCACTTGGATGTGTTCAGTCTTCTGCCCTTGGCCTCTGCCCATCTGCCCAGCCTGGCAAGGTCCCTCTGCAGAGCCTCTCTACCCTCCAGCAGATCAACTCCTGCCCTCAGCTTGCTGTCAGCTGCAAATTTACTGATGATGGACTCAATGCCCTCCTCCAGATCATCAATAAAGATGTTAAAGAGGCTGGGGCCCAGCACTGCTCCCTGGGGCACACCACTGGTGCCTGGCTGCCAGCTGGCTGTGGCACCATTCACCACCACTCTCTGGGCTCAGCCTCCAGCCACTTCCTCACCCAGCTCAGAGTGCTGCTGTCCCAGCCAGGGGCTGACAGCTTGGCCAGGAGCTTGCTGTGGGGGACGGTGCCAAAGGCCTTGCTGAGGTCCAGGCAGACCACATCCACAGCCTGCCCCACAGCCCCCAGGCAGTGCCCTGATCCGAGAAGGAGCTCAGGTTGCTCAGGCAGGACCTGCCCTTCCTGAATCCATGCTGGCTGGGCCTGAGCCCTTGGCCATCCTGTAAGTGCCTTTCCCCAGGCATCTGTTGGAAGAGATCAGTGATGGGGCTCACCTGCACCACAGAACCTGGCTCCTGATGTCCGTGGAAATGGGATGTTGGAGTCCTGGTAGGAGCCATAGGCGTTGGAGACGCGGGCAAAGGTGGGCAGGGGAGGTGTAACGGAGTTGGACAGAGCGTAGGGGTTGCTGGATGAGCTGTCCTCTTGGTTCTGCAACAGAAGTTACCTGAGGTCACACTCCTGCTGCTGCAGGAAGGAAAGCAAGCTGCAGCACTGGGCAGCCTCGTGGGGGATGCTCATCCTTGAGGCATGGATCCCTGCTGTGGCTGGGAAGGCACTTCCAAGCACGTTCACCTCTGAGGAAAGGCCTCCTCTGGTTGCTTGTCCAGAGATTTCTCTCCCACCACAGCTGTGCTGAAACACAGAGCTTAACTTGGGGTGAAAGGGGAGAAAAACAACAGAAAACCTGCCCTGCAGAGTCTGGATGGGACTCTCAAGACAAGGAGCTGGGCTATAACTGTGTCCTGAATGATGCAAGTGAGACAAAGGCTCCTTAAACAGAAACATCACACAGCTGGGACTGGGGGGAGGCAAAGGCAGGTGGGAAGTCTTGGAGTGATATGGTGTGAAATACTGGGGGAGCTCAGGCCTATCCAGCTGGAACTCCCAACCTTGGAACTGCCTTAGGACAAGAGGAAACAGCCTCAGGTTGCAGCAGGGGAGCTTTAGGTTGGACATTAAAAGGAACTTCCTCACTGGGAGGGTTGTCAAGGCCTGGAACAAGCTCCCCAGGGAGGTGGTTGAATGCTCATCCCCGGAGGTGTTCCAAAGAGGCAGAGATGTGGTGCTAAGGGCCAGGGTTTTATCAGCAGCCTTGGTAGAGTTGGAGAATGGTTGGGCTGGATGATCTCTTCCAACTGCAACAACTTCCTAATTCTCTGCATTTTGGCAGAAATCTGCATTCATTTGGATAAAGACTGCTGCAGCTCATGTCTGAAGGGATTCTTCCCAGTCAGCAGCACTTGGCTTGAGTCAGCAAACTTCCACCCCATGGAGCAAGTTCCCCCTCTTACAACACCACTGCTGAAACCAAACAGAATGAAGCCCTTCCATGTGAAGACAAACAACAAAAAAAAGGCCTTTTTATTCACGATGGCTTGATGGCTGCACCCAGAGAGTGGCTGTCCATGGCTCCATGGCCCAGGGGAGGCCAGGGACAAGCAGAGTCCCTCAGGGATCAGTCCTGGGACCAGGCTTGCTCAACTCAGTGGCACTGAGTGCACCCTCAGCAGGGTTGCTGATGACACCAAGCTGTGTGGTGCAGCAGACAGGCTGGAGGGAAGGGATCCATCCAGAGGGAGCTGGGCAGGCTGGAGAGGTGGGCACAAGCCAACCTCAGGAGGTTCAATAAGAGCAAGGGCAGGGTCCTGCAGCTGGCTGGAGGCAATCCCAGGCACAAATGCAGGCTGGCCAGGGACTGGCTGGCAAGCAGCCCTGAGGAGAGAGCCTTGGGGGTGCTGGGGGAGGAGAAGCTCAGCAGGAGCAATCAGTGTGCACTTGCAGCCCACAAAGCCAACCAGATCCTGGGCTGCAGCAGGAGAAGTGTGGCTAGCAGGTCGAGGGAGGTGATCCTCCCCCTCTACTCAGCTCTGGGGAGACCCCAGCTGGAGTACTGTGTCCAGTTCTGGAGCCCCTATTACAAGAGGGATGTGGAGGTGCTGGAAGGTGTCCAGAGCAGGGCCAGGAGGATGAGCAGAGGGCTGGAGCACCTCTCCTGTGAGGACAGACTGAAGGAGTTGGGGCTGTTCAGTCTGGAGAAGAGAAGGCTCCCAGGTGACCTCATTGTGGCCTTCCAGGATCTGAAGAGGGCCTACAGGAAGGCTGGGGAAGGACTTCTCAGGATCTCAGGCAGTGATAGGACTAGGGGGAATGGAATGAAGCTGGAGGTGGGGAGATTCAGGCTAGATGTGAGGAGGAGGTTCTTCCCCATGAGAGTGGTGAAACCCTGCAATGTGTTGTCCAGGGAGGTGGTCGAGGTCCCGTCCCTGGGGGTGTTTAAGAGCAGGCTGGCTGAGGCTCTGGGCAGCCTGATGTAGTGTGGGGTGTCCCTGCCCATGGCAGGGGGGTTGGAACTGCTGATCCCTTGTGGTCCCTTCCAACCCTGAATCAAACTATGAAACTATGAAACTATGATGAATAAACAAAAATCTCCCAGAAAGGAAATCTGAAGAGGCCTCTCCAACCCTCTCCTGCATGCTAAAAACAGTTGCTCTGGGATGCTTCACCCACACATAGCCCCAATACCTGACACTGGGATGCTGAGTAGGCATCACAGATCTCTTAAACTAAGGGCACAGTGTGACTTGGATGTATCTGCAGCATCATCCCTGGGAAAAAAACCAAACCATGACCCTAGAATAGGATCTTTGAGTAGAACTAAGGAGGTTAAGTCATCTGCCATTGCCTTTCAGAGAGGAATGAATGCATCCTCTTCTCTTCTCTTCTCTTCTCTTCTCTTCTCTTCTCTTCTCTTCTCTTCTCTTCTCTTCTCTTCTCTTCTCTTCTCTTCTCTTCTCTTTTCTCTTCTCTTCTCTTTTCTCTTCTCTCTTCTCTCTTCTCTTCTCTTCTCTTCTCTTCTCTTCTCTTCTCTTCTCTTCTCTTCTCTTCTCTTCTCTTCTCTTCTCTTCTCTTCTTCTCTTCTCTCTTCTCTCTTCTCTTCTCTTCTCTCTTCTCTTCTCTTCTCTTCTCTTCTCTTCTCTTCTCTTCTTCTTTTCTCTTCTCTTCTCTTTTCTTCTCTTCTCTCTTCTCTCTTCTCTCTTCTCTTCTCTTCTCTTCTCTTCTCTTCTCTTCTCTTCTCTTCTCTTCTCTTCTCTTCTCTTCTCTTCTCTTCTCTTCTCTTCTCTTCTCTTCTCTTCTCTTCTCTTCTCTTCTCTTCTCTTCTCTTCTCTTCTCTTCTCTTCTCTTCTCTTCTCTTCCAGATGACAACCTTGCCCTGGCACTGAGATACACACAGTGCTGGGAAGCCAGCATGCACCCCCACTAAGGTGCTCCAGCCCCCAAGCCACTGCTGCTAACTAACCCAAGTATCAGTGAGTTAAGAGTTCCCCAAAGCAGCAAACCTTCAGGCAGGACCAAACCCACATCTAATCATCTGCTCCTTTCTTCATCATTAACCAGAGGTGCTTAATGGCCAGGCACAGGGAGGGGGTGTCTATTTACACATCTAATGAGCCTGGACTCTCACTGCAGGCTCAGGAGTGTGGGAGGTGGGAGAAGAGAACAAAGTAGGGCAGAAAGCTCATGGAGTTCTCCATACCACAACAGACTCCAGCCAAGAGACCAACTGACGCAGGCAGGGCTCCAGGCAGCTCTGGTTCCGCTTCACTTTCTGCAGGGAAGTGTCCTTCAGGATCTGCAAGAGGTATAAGATGCAGCTGCAGTCCTGGATGCATCCACACTTGATTCACAGATTGGATTGGCTTGGAAGGGAGCATCAAAGGGCAACTGAGAGGGTTGGGGCTGTTCAGTCTGGAGAAGAGAAGGCTCCGAGGAGACCTTCTTGTGGCCTTCCAAGATCTGCAGGGGGCTGCAAGAAAAGCTGGGGAGGGACTTTGGAGGGTGTCAGGGAGGGACAGGACTGGGGAGGATGGAGCAAAAGGAGAAGTGGGGAGATTCAGATTGGATGTGAGGAAGAAGTTCTTCCTGAGGAGGGTGGTGAGACACTGGCACAGGTTGCCCAGGGAGGTGGTAGAAGCCTCATCTCTGGAGGTTTTGAAGGCTAGGCTGGAGGTGGCTGTGAGCAACCTGCTGTGGTGTGAGGTGTCCCTGCCCATGGCAGGGGGGTTGGAACTGGCTGAGCCTCGAGGTCCCTTCCAACCTGACAATTCTATGACCTTGTCCAAGCCTCCTGCAGTCAGCAGGGACACCTCACACTAGAGCAGGCTGGCCATGGCACTGTGGGACATGGTTTGATGGCCATGGTGGGGTTGGGTTGACTCAATGATCTCAGAGGGCTTTTCCAACCAAACCGATCCTATGATCCTGTGATACACATCACACTGGAGCTAAGCAGCAGTGAAGAACACATTTAACAAGCACCAGTGGAGAAAGGCAACTTCTGGGCAGCAAAGCCAACCAAAGCCTCACCCTAGAGCTCCACAGCATGGATCTGTTGTATGTCTCCAGCAGGGTCAGGTGTTTTATTGTGTCCCTCATCTACCCACCAAGTGCCCAGGTTTATAAAGCCACTGTAGGCTCCCCACACACACCTTCAGCAGCTTTGCCTTCATGGAAGCAGTGATTGAGGTGGGGTTGATGAACTGGAAGGAAGGTGCAGCATTGTTGGGATACTGGACTGGGAACATCACCAGCATCCTGACTCTGTGGTTGCCGCAGTGCACCGACACCGTACAGCTCCGACTCACCGCATCCATCTGTGTGAGGAAAAGGAATTGCTCTGCAGTTACAGCTCCAAGGCCCTTCAAAACCCAAGAAGGGATTGAATTCATGCTGAAGGGCTGATTCCTCTGCACACCCCTAAGACAAAATCATGCTGTTTGTGGGGGCAGTGAGCTTGGGGAACAAGCAAACCGCCCCAGGTGGATGGGGACAGGCTGGGCTCCACCAGCAGAGTGCTGTGGGGAGCTCTAGGCCCAGCACAGCAGTAACAGGCAGCATCTAAGATCTCAGAAAACTACATCAGGATCATGCCATGAGCTGTGAAACTACAGGGGTGGGAAAAGGAGACAAGCAGCAGCCCCAAGCCTCCCATTCCAGTCCAGTGCTCTGCCTCCTGCCAGCTCGGTCACGCTGTTTGGAGTGCAAGGGAGATGCCAGAACTGAGAGAGAAAGTGCAGGACAGGGAGGGCTCAGCAGATGGGGATCAGAAACAGCTGAAATGAGATCAGCTGCATGTAGTGGAACAAGTCACTTTGCACTCTGCAGTCCAGGCAGGGAGGAAAACGCTGTCCAGCCTCCTTAGGCCCAGTGCCAGTGTGCTTACTGTGCTGAAATACTTCCCTTACTCCCAAGCGTCAGGGATTATCCTCTTTCCTGCTACCCCTGGCCAAGAGGATCTTTCCAGCTCAAAATAACCTTGTTTACAGACAGCAGCCACTGCAGCAAAGAAGGCTCCCCCCACCAAGCTCTGGTGGGCCACAGCCAGCCCACACCCCCCCTCCTAACAAGCCAGGCCAAAGGCAGCTCCTTACCTCCACGTTGACGTTTCGGATCTGCACGTTGATCAGGGAAAACTCCTGCTGCAGCGTTTGAGGCAGCCCCAGCTGGTCACTTTTCTTTCCCACCAGGGGGTCATTCAGGAAATCTTCTTTTAAGGCTGACAGCAAAGATGGAGAAGAGGATGGGACAAGCTGTAATGGACAGACTCTTTGGCACATGATGCCAGGAGGCAGCCGAGCCAGCTGGCTTCCCTCTGCTCTTCTGTGGCCTTTACCTGGCAAAGACCTTAGAGCTGGAGGGTCTCAGCTGGTGTTTGGAGGCAGGGTTCTGAGCCTTGCTCTTCAAAAACTCACACCTGTCTGCACACAGGTTTCCTAGGAAGGTTACAGAAGCTGCCTGTCCCCTGTACAGCCCTAAATAGGCTGTCTTTACTCAGCTGAGAGCTCTTCTCCAAAGGCACAAACAGCTGAACTGGAGCCCCCTAGGTTCGATGGGAAAGGACTCCTGGTGGACTTCTGCTCTTGGGGACTCACCTCCTAGCACTCTTGGCTTCCATGGAATGCTTCCAAAGCACAGGAAGGCTTTGGGAGACAGAAGGTGGTCCCCAGCAGAAGCTTCATTCATTTGTAGCAGCATTTAATGTTGCAAAGCACTCCAGTGCTTTCATGGTCTCATCTAAATGCTGGGTCTAGCATTCCAGTTCCACCACCAACTGTCTTCAGGAAGACAGTAAGCCCTGAAAGCCAGAACTCCTCCAAACAGCCAGGCAAACACTGCAGGATATGGTTAGATAGCAAACTTGAGTGGGTTTCAGAAGAGCTGGTCACTGACTATGGCTGTGCCTGGCTTCTGCTTTGACTCTCGCTATGAAGTTCCAACCTGAAGAGAAGGCTCCAAGGAGACCTTCTTGTGGCCTTCCAGTACCTGAAGTGGGCTACAAGAAAGCTGGGGAGGGACTTTGCAGGGTGTTGGGTAGTGATAAGACTGGGGGGGAATGGATCCAAGCTAGAGGAGGGTAGGTTTAGATTAGACATTAGGAAGAAGTTCTTCCCCATGAGGGTGGTGAGAGCCTGGCACAGGTTGCCCAGGGAGGTGGTGGAAGCCTCATCCCTGGAGGTTTCTAAGCCCAGGCTGGATGAGGCTCTGGGCAGCCTGCTCTAGTGAGAGGTGTCCCTGCCCATGGCAGGAGGTTTGGAACTAAATGATCCTCAGGGTCCCTTCCAACCCTGACAATTCAGTGATTCCATTAGGGCAGGGGCAGCTCCTGCTGAAGGGGATTTTGCTGGGGCATCACTTCCTGAAAAGGACTAAATGTGTCTTCTGATGATGGCTCCAAGGACACCAGCCAAGTCCTAATTATCCAGCTGCCATCCTCATGCTCACAGTATGACAGAATCCCAGCACAATGGGGGATGGAAGGGACCTCAGGCAATCACCCACTCCACCCCCTGCTAAAGCAGGGCACCCACAGCAGCTTGCCCAGGATCACAATGGCCAGGGGGGGTTGGAATCTCTCCAGAGGAGACTCCACCACCTCTCTGGGCAGCCTGCTCCAGGCCTCCAGCAGCCTCACACCGAAGTTTTTTCCTCCTGTTCAGGTGGAACCTCCTGGGTTCCAGTTTGTGCCCACTGCCCCTTGTCTTGTCCCTGGGCACCACTGACGAGAGTCTGGCCCCATCCTCTTGCTCCCCTGCCCTTCAGCTACTGCTCAGCAGTGCTGTGTTGATTTTTGCAGACTATTCCTAGCAGAAACACAAACCCCTGTCCTTTTTTGATGAGAGTTTTCCTACAAGCTCCTGGCTTTGCTGCTGGGCCAAACCCCTCTGGCCTTAGTGCTGCCCAGTGGGGTTGCTGGACCTGGAGAGGTAGGATGCTTCACAACCCATTCCTGTTTGTCATTTCCTTGGAGTGCTCAGATACACACCACAAAAAGAGGCTGAACAAGGGATTAAAGGAAGATCAGTGGCTGTCAGGGAAGATAATTATTTCTAGCTTAAGACTTAGTGAAAAGCAACCTCTGGGCTTTCCAATAGGAGCAGCCTTCTCCTTTTGTCTTGTCCTCCCATTCCCTTCCAATTAGTTTCTAATCTCCCCCAATCCCACATGTGTGTCTGGGTTCCTCAAGCTCCTTTCTAGGCAGCAGCCAGAGAGGACAGCTGTGAGCTGAAGCAGCAGCTGGTGGGCTTGCTGATTTATCTGCTCTTCAAAGATTCCCCCCAAAGGGCTTGACTAATACAACACAGAGCCTTGGTCTGCAGCTGAAAAGCAGCCACCTCCAGGGTGAAACAGCAGCAGGCCACAATAGCTTTGAGGCTGGAAAGAGCTCAGATTCCTACCTATGGACTTCCTCATGCATTGATCCTGCACTGGTGGCAAAACCTGCCCTGCTACAGAAAAGCCATTTTCATTCCCTTGGGCCACAAAGGAAACCTTCACCAAAGCCAGATTTGCTTCTGCTCCCCCCACCCCAGAAACCACACAGGACATACTACAGGGGGTGGCCTCATCAGGGACAGTGAAAGAGAACTCTCCCCTGCTCTGAGGTGGAGCAGGAGAGGCTGTGCTGCTCATGGGGAGCACAGGTAAGCAGGGCTTGTTCCATCATAAAGTGAAAACTTCAGGCAGTCAGAGGTGCTGGCAACTTCTAGGAGCTTGTTCTGCTGCCAGATAGGACAAGTGGCACAGAGGAACTTCACTGGGCAGCAGAGCTCCAGTGAGGAAGAGATGCCTTCCCTAAGGGACATCACAGCTGGCTTCTCTGTTCCAAGCACAGATCTTAGACCTCTTCCTCCCCTCCTCTCCTGTTTGTTTGCAAGTCAAAGGGAGAATCCAAGCACTTTCCTGCAAAGCCCTCCTCACATGGGGATCCACTGCAGCCCTCTGCTCCAAAACCCAGAAGGGAAGTGTGAACTTTGACACAAAGGCAAGGGAGCAGCCAAGTCTTCTTCCCTAGCTTCTCTCACATGCACATCACCACTAGCAGTCAATTCTTCTTCCCTAGCTTCTCTCACATGCACATCACCACCATCTTCTGTTCACTGACACTCTTCAAACACTAACACTCTGAATGTTTAACCTGCCCAGAGCCTTAACCACACAAACCTTCTTTCCCATCCCTCCCTTGTATGCCTCCTGTTCCACAAGGCAAAACAAATCTCTGTCTTAAAGCCCATCCACCCATCTGGGGCTCAGAAGTTGGAGATACCATCCCTCCCCCTTCTGCTCTGCCAGCATTCAGCCACCTCTCATTTATACAGGAAGAACTCACAAGCTCTGTCCAGGAGACAAGACACAGAGTCACAGTATGTTAGGGGCTGGAAGGGAGCTTGAAGGATCATCCAGTCCAACCCCCCTGCCAGAGCAGGAGCACCTAGAGCAGGGCACACAGCAACACAGCCAGCTGGGTCTTGAATATCTCCACACAGGGAGACTCCACAGCCCCCCTGGGCAGCCTGGTCCAATGTTCTGTCACCCACACAGGGGGATAAAAGTTCTCCTCCTGTTTCCATGGAACTCCCTCTGCCTCAGCTTTCACCACTGCCCCTTCTGCTGGCACTAGGCATCACCCAGCAGAGCCTGGCTCCAGCCTCTGGGCATCACCCTGCACAGCTTTAGCAACAGCAATGAGGTCACCCTCAGGCTCCTCTGCTCCGAGCTAAAGAGCCCTCAGCTCCCTCAGGCTCTCCTCAGCAGGGAGATGTTTCACTGCCTTCAGTAGCTTTGTAGCTCTGTGCTGGACTCTGTCAAGCAGTTCCCTGAGTTCCTTCTTGAACTGAGGGGCCCAGAACTGGACACAATATTCCAGATGCAGCTTCAACATGGCAGAGTAGAGGGGGAGGAGAACCTCTCTCAACCTCCTCCCCACAGCCCTTCTAATCCACCCCGGGTTGCCCTTAGCCTTCCTGGCCACAAGAGCACATTGCTGGCTCATGATCAACCTCCCATCCACCAGGACCCCCAGGTCCTTTTCCCCTTCACTGCTCTCCAACAGCTCAGTCTCCAACAGAGGCTCCACGGGGTTGTTCTTTCCCAGGTGCCAGCCTCTCCCCTTGCCCTTGCTGAACTTCTTTCCATTTCTCCCTGCCCAGCTCTCCAGGCTCAGTCTGGTTGAATGGCAGCACAACCCTCCTGTGTCAGCCACTGCTTCCAGTTTGGTGTTCTCAGCAAACTTGCTGGCAGTGCTCTCTGTGCCTTCATCCAGGCCACTGATGAACATACTGAATGATCCCGGTGCCAGGACTGACCCCTTCAGCATCTCCACGTTAGACCAATTCACACAGTGACCCCAGCAGAGAAGTGCTTAGGTACCAGGTGTGAGGTAAGCTGCTTGTGCCAGAGTGCCCTACCCACAGGCTCCCCTCTTCTGCCGGCTCCTCTCTCAGCTTGACCTGGAATTCTCTTCCTCAGAGCCAGAACTGACTTTCCAATTACCTTCTTTTTGGCAGGAAGCCACAACTATGACCTGAAGATGATGCAGTTAGCATACCACTAGTGACAGGGAAGAGCTCTGGTTTACAGGCGGAATGGAATGGAATGGAATGGAATGGAATGGAATGGAATGGAATGGAATGGAATGGAATGGAATGGAATGGAATAGAACTAAACCAGGTTGGCAAAGACCCTCAAGATCATGGAGTCCAACCTACCATCCAACACCATCTAATCAACTCAACCATGGCACCAAGCACCCCATCAAGTCTCCTCCTGAACACCTCCAGGGATGGGGACTCCACCACCTCCCCAGGCAGCACATCCCAATGGGCAATCACTCTCTCTGTGTAGAACTTCATCCTAACCTCCAGCCTAAACCTCCCCTGGCACAGCTTGAGACGGTGTCCTCTTGTTCTGGTGCTGGGTGCCTGGGAGAAGAGACCAACCTCTGCCTGTTTGCAACCTCCCTTAAGGTAGTTGGAGAGAGCAATAAGGTCACCCCTGAGCCTCCTCTTCTCCAGGCTGAGCAACCCCAGCTCCCTCACAGGGCTGTGTTCACCAACTTCATTGCCCTTCTCTGGACTCATTCCAGCAGCTCAACCTGCTTCCTAAACTGAGGGGCCCAGAGCCTACCATCAACCAGCACTCCCAGGTCCCTCTCTGCCTGGCTGCTCTCAGCCACTCTGCCCCCAGCCTGTGGCACTGCCTGGGGTTGCTGTGGCCAATGTGCAGCCCCTGGCACTTGGATGTGTTCAATCTCCTGCCCTTGGCCTCTGCCCATCTGCCCAGCCTGGCAAGGTCCCTCTGCAGAGCCCTTCTGCCCTCTCACTGACCAACATCTGCTCCCAGCTTGCTGTCAGCTGCAAACTTGCTGATGACTGACTCCATCCCCTCATCCAGATCATCAATGAAGATGTCAAAGAGCACAGGGCCCAGCACTGCTCCCTGGGGCACAGCACTGGTGCCTGGCTGCCAGCTGGCTGTGGCACCATTCACCACCACTCTCTGGGCTCAGCCTCCAGCCAGTTCCTCACCCACTGATCTTTGAAACAGCACTAGTCTGTGCTGGGCCTACAGCACTCTCTGGGCATAAACTTGAATGTCAGCAGTTCCATCTAAACAGGAGGAGGAACTTCTTCCACCTAAGGGTGACGGAGCACTGGAGCAGGCTGCCCAGAGAGGTGGTGGAGTCTCCAGCTCTAGAGACAGTCCACATCTGCCTAGACTTGGTCCTGTGTTACCTTCTCTAAGTGAACTCACCATGGCAGGGGGGGTTGGGCTGGATGATCTCCTGAGGTCCCTTCCAGCCCCTACCACTCTGTGGCACTGTGATTTTTTTTCCCCCCTTATACCAAGATGCATCCTCTCCCCAACACAAGCTGAGCTGCTGTCTGAAGTTCCACAACCCATCACTTGTCTCACCTTCCTCATCCCCATGCCCAGAGCTCTGCTGGGGCTCTGAGTCCTGGGGGTGAAGGGTCTTGTCTGGCTCTGGCAGATGAGAAATGCCATCGATGAGGTCCTCGACTCCATCCAGGATATCATTGGCGCAGAGCTGGAGGAACAAACACATCCACGTGCTAGGAACAAGTTCTGCACCAGGAGGGGGGTGAAGCACTGCAAGAGGGGGCCCAGGGAAGGAGTTGAGGCCCTGTCTGAGGAGATATTCAAAACAAGACTCTGGGACAGCCTGGTCTAGTTAAGGAGAAGAGAAGGCTCCCAGGTGACCTCATTGTGGCCTTCCAGGATCTGCAGGGGGCTCCAAGAAGGCTGGGGAGGGACTGCTCAGGATCTCAGGCAGTGCTAGGACTAGGGGGAATGGAATGAAGCTGGAGGTGGGGAGATTGAGGCTAGATGTGAGGAGGAAGTTCTTCCCCATGAGAGTGGTGAAGGCCTGGAATGGGTTGTGCAGGGAGGTGGTTGGGGCCCTGTCCCTGGAGGTGTTTAAGGCCAGGCTGGCTGAGGCTCTGGGCAGCCTGATGTAGTGTGGGGTGTCCCTGCCCATGGCAGGGGGGGTTGGAACTGGCTGATCCTTGTGGTCCCTTCCCACCCTGACTGATACTACGATACTATGACTGGATGACCTTTGGAGGTCCCTTCCAACCCAAACTGTTCAATGATTCTATGTTGCATAACAGGAATGAATCATTACACAGCTCCTTCCTCCAGGGAGCTGGATTTGGAAGGCAGGTCTGTCCACACAAGTCATGACTTAGATCTTAGTATTGCTTCTGTGACCAAGGTAGGTGGGAATAGGTTGCCCTGGGAGGTTGTGGATGCTCCCTCCCTAGAGGTGTTCAAGGCCAGGCTGGATGAAGCCTTGAGCAACCTGGGCTGGTGGGAGGTGTCCCTGCTAGTGGGGTTGGAACTGGATGATCTTTAAGGTCCCTTCCAATGCAAACTATGATTCTATGAATCTTCCACTTTCCAGCACCCTCAAGCTCTGTTCCCTCAGGCAGCCTGGCTACATCTCCTGCTCCCTTACAAAGCCATTAGAGCTGAGAGGGTCAGTCTAAGACACAGAGTGCTGACTTTAATCAAAACTAAAGCTGTTCTGACTTCAATTCCCTGAATGAGTTTGTTCAAGGTGGTTTCATTTTTTCAGATCAGATCTGAGAGCAGCACACTTTCTGCTTTGGATATTCCCCTTCCAGGCACCCAGGTACATATTAGAGGCTCCAATGCTCCATGAAGAGCATGAAGACTTTAATTTTAGCTTCAGCACAAGGAAACAGGGAAGATGAAGAGAAGAAACAAGAAGGGAGGAGAAAGCATAGGGGTAGGATGTAGCAAATCTCAGCACTGGTCAGCAGCAAGATGCCAGCATGTTGCAGCTTGATCCAAAGAGAAGGCCAACAGAGGGAGAGGAAAGGCTCTGACATGGCTGAACAACTGATTTAAAGACAGGTAAGAAATCAAAAGTTCACAGATCTCTCAGGAGGGAGCCAAGGGCATGGTACAGACCTGCAGGACCTGTGCTGGGACACATGCTTCTCAACACACTCATTAAAAACCTGGAACAGGAGGTGAATAGTGGCATGACCAGGTTTGCTGGGGCCAACCAAGCCTTTTTTCAGGGTAGTACCAAGAGCAGCTGACTGCAAACAAGCACAGAAGGACCTTACAGGAGGAACTGTATTAAAATGAAAGAGGAACACAGGTAGGGGAGATACAGAGCAACACAGGTAGGGGGAAAGGACAGTGAGTTCAGGATGACTTAGGGAACAAGATGCAGAGCAGCACATCTGCCAGCTTGAAAGAGTTGGGGTTGTGCAGGCTGGAGAGGAGAAGGCTCCAGGGAGACCTTCTGGTGGCCTTCTGTACTTCAAGGGGCTTCTAAGAAAGCTGAGGACAGACTTTTGAGCAGGGCCTGTTGTGACAGGACAAGGGGTGATGGTTTGAACTGAAAGAGGGAGATTCAGACTGGAAAGAAGGGAGAAATGTTTTGACACTGAGGGTGAAGAGAGCCTGGCCCAGGCTGCCCAGAGAGGTGGGAGATGCCCCAGGGCTTGAACCATTGCAGGTCAGGTTGTTTGGGGCTGTAAGTAACCTGCTACAGTTGCAGGTGTCCCTGCTGAGTGCAGAGGGGTTGGACTGGATGAGCTTTAAAGGTCTCTTCCAACACAAACTGTCCATTCTATGCTTCTAAGTGAACCAAGCCCTTTTGACTTGGAGGCAGCTGAGGAGGGATACAATGGAGGTCTCCAGCAGCACAGACAAGGTGGCTGCTTGTTTCAGCTTCAGTGTGAAGGAGCAGGTTGCAAGATAAACATGTGGAAAGAGCTGGGTTTCCACACATTGTGCAGAAAAGGCATCAAACTCCTTGTTGATGTTTCAGGGGACCAAAATCTAGAGGTCCAAGGAAAGGCAGAACCCCTCTGAAGCTCATCAAGCTCTGTCAAAGATACTCACTAAGCTTCCAAGCTTCAAACTGCAGGAGGCTGGCAGGGCATTGGAGAGTAACATCACTGCAAACCTGCCTTGTTCTCCTCCCCTTCCAAGCCATCCACAGCTGAAGATGAGACAGGGCAGTGTGAGCCATCATGGCCATATGAACCTCAACTCTGACCCAGCACAGGGGGGCTAGTACCTGTGCCAGCAATTTGGAACTGCTGCCAGACAGCACAGCAGGATTCACACTGCCTGCACCAGCCTAAGAGGAAAAGGGAACAAGGGAGGGAGCAGAGGGCACAATTCCTACATTTGCCTGATGCCTGGAATGCCAAGGGAAGGGTCATACAGTCTTGCAGCCAAGGAGTTGGCAAGGCCAGCAGTAACTGATCTCCACCCTCCCTAAAGGACTTCTAACAAAGGAACCCCAAAGGTTTTGGGGCACAAACACAGAGAGGTCTCATCACAGGTCTCTGTGCCAGAGCTGAAGAAGGAAGTGCAGTGGCAGCTGGCAGCTCTAGTATACCAGAGGAGGGAGTGGGAGAAGGGAAAGGAGGTGAAGGCAGCCTGGCAGAAGACTGTGAGAGCCCAAGAGGAGGAGGCTTACATACCCTCTGCAGCTGAGAGTCGATCCTCCACATCCGCAGGGTCTGGTCGCGGGACCAGGTCACCAGCTGGTAGTCTTTGGAACCTAAGAAGGACAAGAGACAACTTTACAAACCCCCCTGAAAGCAAGAGAGCCCCAAGCTGAGTGCAAACATTCAAGCAAGCCAGCAGGAACAGCCAGTGGACAAAGGCTGAGTTGAGTCTCTTTTCTCTGCTTGGTGCTGAGCTGGCTGCAGCAGCCTCGACGCCTCCCTGCGCCGCGGTGACCACAGCTCTAACTGGGGGGGGCAGCTTGCAGTAAAACAGCACCAAATGGGCTGCAAGGTCACCAAAGAGGAATCAACAGGAGCTACTGCAACACTTCTTTGAATCACAGAGCCAGACCAAGGTGGGGGTTGGAAGGGATCTCTGGAGATCATCCAGCCCAACCCTCCTCCTAAAGCAGGGCACCCCCAGCAGCTTGCCCAGGAGCGCAATGGCCGAGGGGGGTGTGGGGTGGTGTTGGAATCTCTCCAGAGAAGGAGACTCCACAACCTCTCTGAGCAGCCTGCTCCAGGCCTCCAAAACCCTCACACCAAACAAATTTCTCCTCATGCTCAAGCAGAGCTTCCTGGGTTGCAGTTGGTGCTCACTGCCCCTTGTTCTGTCCCTGGGCACCACTGACAGGAGTCTGGCCGAATCCTCTTGCCCCTCACAGCTCCTTTAGCTCCTGCTGAGCATTGCTCAGCTCCCCTCTGGGGCTGCTCTTCAGCAGGCTCTCAGCCCCAGGGCTCTCAGCCTTTCCTGCTCACAGAGCTGCTCCAGGCCCCTCAGCATCTTTGTAGCCTCTGCTGGATCCTCTGCAGTAGTTGCCTGTCTCTCTTGAACTGGGAAGCCCAGAAGTGGACCCAATACTCCAAATGTGCTCTCACCAGGGCAGAGCAGAGGGGGAGGAAAACTTCCCTCATCCTCCTTCACAGGCCACAGGAGACCATTTGCCTTCTTGGCCACAAGGGCACACTGCTGGCTCATGGACAACTTGTCCACCAAGCACTCCCAAGTCCTCCTCTGAAGAGCTGCTTTCCAGCAGGTCACCCCTCACCAGCACTGCTGCAGGGGGGGGCTTCCTCCCCAGGTGCAGGACCCTGCACTTGCCTTTGCTGAGCTTCCTGAGGTTCCCCTCTGCTCAGCTCTCCAGCCTGGCCAGGCCAGGCTGACTGGCAGCACAGCCTCATGGGGTGTCAGCCACTCCTCCCAGCTCTGCATCACCAGCAATCTGGCTGAGAGTCCACTCTGGTCCCTCCCTGCAGGTCACTGATGGAGATAGTGAACAAGAGTGGAGCCAGCCCTGACCCCTGGGGAACACCACGAGCTACAGGCCTTCAACTAGGTGGTTCTTATTATTTCTGCTAAGTATTTCAGTTCAAACATGGATGCTGCACAGTAGTTCCCCTGAAGTACTCCCTGTTGATCTGGGATGGTGTCTAACATTCATGCCAGTTGTTTCTACCTCTAAACAGAAGCAGGGACACAGCTGAGACCCTGATTGCTTTGTATGCTAACTGCCAGGTCAAGAACTGTCTTTCAGCTCATCCTATCTGTTTCATGATGCAGAGGATCTAAGCCATCTAAGCCATGACCTAAGAGAAGCTGGTTCCACTCTTCCTCTTTCTTTTTCCTTCTGAAAGATGTGGGTGATGCCAAGACAAGTCCAGGCTGTAATGAAAGACACCCAGCCACATGCTCTCTCCCACCAGATAAAGGGACACAGACCTATTTATGCCCCTGTTTAAGCCTTGGGATGCAGTTAAAGTTTCCCTTGTCCAGCAGCTGCTCCACTTAAGCATTTGCTGCTGCACAGCTGCTGCCTCCACCCCTCTGCTGAGGCACAGGGCCTGTGTCAATACAGCATGGCAGACTCTGCACAAGGAGACTTGTGCTGTCTTGGTGATCTCTGCATTGAAGCAGGCAGGAAATGCTTCACAGAACCATAGAACTGGTGAGGCTGGAAGAGATCTTTTGAGGTCACTCAGTCCAACCATGCACACAGAGCTCACAATCTTACCCCTGCTACTAAGCTGATGCCATTAAACCAAATCCCTCAGCACCACATCCAGGCAGCTTTTAAACGCCTCCAGGGATGGTGACTCCAGCACCACCCTGAGCAGCCTGGGCCAGGGCCTGAGAACCCTTTCTGGGGAGAAATTTCTCCTAATGATTAAGCTCCCAGCCTGAGGGAGCTGAGGGCTCTTTAGCTTGGAGTAGAGGAGCCTGAGGGTGACTTCATTGCTGTTGCTAAAGCTGTGCAGGGTGAGTGCCCAGAGGCTGGAGCCAGGCTCTGCTGGGTGCTGCCCAATGCCAGCTCAAGGGGCAGTGGTGGAAGTTGAGGCAGAGGGAGTTCCATGGAAACAGGAGAGCTTTTTTCCCCTGTGTGGGTGACAGAACATTGGACCAGGCTGCCCAGGGGGGTTGTGGAGTCTCCCTGTGTGGAGATATTCAAGACCCAGCTGGCTGTGTTGCTGTGTGCCCTGCTCTAGGTGTTCAAGCTCTGGCAGGGGGGTTGGACTGGATGATCCTTCAAGCTCCCTTCCAGCCCCTGACATTCTGTGACTCTGTGTAATACCCAACCTGAACCTCCCCTGGCACAACTTGAGGCTGTTTCCTACTTGCTGCATGTAACCTTGTGTGCTTGATCTCTGCTGCTTGAGATGAGCATGACTTCCAGCCTCAGATACACAGCCATTAACTCAGCTAAGACCACACAGCTGTGGTCTTCAGCTGCTTCAGTGGTCATTCACAAGCTGTCTCAGACTGCAACTCCAGATCCTCACCTGGCTCTGCATCACTCTCCTCTTTCTGAAAGAGCAAAAGCAAGGTAGAGGTGAGTTCATGCTGGGGGGGGAAACTTCAACCCACCACACCTAAGTGAGTTGCCCCAGCAGAGGGCTTGGTGGCAGAGGGCTGGAGCAGAACTTTGACATGGCACTGCAAAGCCATACCAAGAGTGGCATCAAAGCCAGACATGTGTGTTCTGTGGCTGGCAGCTAAGGGGCTGGAAGCAAAGCTGTGCTCTGTGTGGTTACCCAACCTCTGAGATGGAATTTCCTATATTTAGCTGCCTAGGCTGGAACATGTAGCCAGGCCTGACCTCTAAGAGCAGCCTCTCTTATCCCACGCTCTTCCACCCCTGCCTGTGCTAGCAGACAGATGAGGTGAGCCCCCTAGGTCTGGGGTCTGCTGGGTGCCTCTGCTCCAGGCAGTGATGTGAGGGGTTGAGTGGTCAGCCCAAAGCTCTGAGCACCTGCACTCTGCACCCCTCTAATCCCTTGTGCTACTCATTCTGAAAGAGCCATTTCAAAAGAGACTCACAGGAGCATGGGAGCAATGAAGAGTGGCCACTGACCCACTGGGCTTTGTTAGCATGGCAACCACTTAGTATCATCATAGTATCATAGTATCAGTCAGGGTGGGAAGGGACCACAAGGATCAGCCAGTTCCAACCCCCCTGCCATGGGCAGGGACACCCCACACTACATCAGGCTGCCCAGAGCCTCAGCCAGCCTGGCCTTAAACACCTCCAGGGACAGGGCCCCAACCACCTCCCTGGACAACCCATTCCAGGCCTTCACCACTCTCCTGGGGAAGAACTTCCTCCTCCCCTCCAGCCTCAATCTCCCCACCTCCAGCTTCATTCCATTCCCCCTACTCCTATCACTGCCTGAGATCCTGAGCAGTCCCTCCCCAGCCTTCCTGTAGGCCCCTTCAGATCCTGGAAGGCCACAATGAGGTCACCTGGGAGCCTTCTCTTCTCCAGACTGAACAGCCCCAACTCCTTCAGTCTGTCCTCACAGGAGAGGTGCTCCAGCCCTCTGCTCATCCTCCTGGCCCTGCTCTGGACACCTTCCAGCACCTCCACATCCCTCTTGCAATAGGGGCTCCAGAACTGGACACAGTACTCCAGCTGGGGTCTCCCCAGAGCTGAGCAGAGGGGGAGAATCACCTCCCTTGCCCTGCTGGCCACACTTCTCCTGCTGCAGCCCAGGATCTGGTTGGCTTTGTGGGCTGCAAGTGCACACTGAGAGCTCCTGCTGAGCTTCTCCTCCCCCAGCACCCCCAAGGCTCTCTCCTCAGGGCTGCTTGCCAGCCAGCCCCTGCCCAGCCTGGATTTGTGCCTGGCATTGCCTCCAGCCAGCTGCAGGACCCTGCCCTTGCTCTTGTTGAACCTCCTGAGGCTGGCTTGTGCCCACCTCTCCAGCCTGCCCAGCTCCCTCTGGATGGATCCCTTCCCTCCAGCCTGTCTGCTGCACCACACAGCTTGGTGTCATCAGCAACCCTGCTGAGGGTGCACTCAGTGCCACTGTCCATGGCACCCACAGAGATGTTGAACAAGCCTGGTCCCAGGACTGATCCCTGAGGGACTCTGCTTGTCCCTGGCCTCCCCTGGGACATGGAGCCATGGACAGCCACTCTCTGGGTGCAGCCATAAAGCCAGTGGTCACCCATCAAACCCATGTGTCACCAGCCTGGAGACCAGGCCATCAAGCTAGTGGTCACCCATCAAACCCATGTGTCACCAGCCTGGAGAGCAGGCTGTGGTGCAGGGCAGTGTGGAAGGCTTTGCTCAGGTCCAGGTAGACAACATCAGTTGCTTGCCCCTCATCTGTGGGGCATCTACTTCTGTGGGCAGTGCCATAAAGCAAGCATAAAGCAGCTGCAGCCTGTGGGGTGGGGAGGGGCTGGAAAGGGGGTGGGAGCTCCTCCAAGGAAAGACAAGAGTCAAATGGGGAGAGCACAAGCGGTGGAGCCAGGAACCAAGCTTCCACAGCTCTGCTTAGCTGAGGGCCACAGTGGAGGGGAAAGAGCACATCCAGCCCTGGACTCACCTTCCTTCTGCTTCCTCCACTGGAACTCCAGCACCACATCATCATGTCCCACAAAAGTGTGGACAGGGGTGTTCAAGTCAAAGACATTCCAGAGGAGGAGACTGTTCTCCCGACGCAGCTGGGGGACCATCACTGTCACCAGCCCGTTGCTGAAAGGCTTGAGAGAGACAAACACCCTTCCAGTTAGCCTTGGGGAGCTCTGCTCCCAGCCTGCTCTTACCATGCCCTCATCCCTTCCTTGTCCTACCAGCAATGTGTGGGCTTTAAAGGAGCTCAGCACAAAACAGAAGCAGGCCTGGAACTGCAGGGGGAGACCAAAGCAGCTGGACCAGTGTTTCCCAACAGAAAAGATGTAATGACTTGGGGACAGTCAATGCAGAGCTCTTGTCTCCACTGCTTCCCTCTGCTGCTTCCTCCCTTCTCAGCTCTCAGGCTGCAGGGATTTCACCCTTGGCTTTTCCCATATCACAGGTTGAGAACTGCTGCCTGGGGACTGAGCCCCAGCAGCTGCTCAGGGTCACAATGCTCAGAGGAACACTGGAAGCCAGTCTTCCCATCATGGGACAGGGGGTCAAAGAGTCAAGGCACAGCGCTGGTTTCAGGCCACATTCAGCTGTCTGGAGAGCCAAGAATGGATGTGACTGATGGTAAGAGCCTTAGCTTCACGTGGCTGGATGCTTGCTCTCTGAAAGGCAACAGCTCTTGGGTTTGATTATGCTGCAAGAGGCCACTGTGGCACACTTGGAAGCTTTGGGAGTAAAGGAGGCACTCAGAGAGGGAACAGCTGCTGCATTGCTCTGTGCAACAGGCACCAGTACTGGAACTGAGAGCTAAAACAGGACAGTGAGAGCAGCAGCCACCTTCTGAGCCTCCTGCTCCCAGAGTCAACCACCTGCCAGGAGGATGATGCCCAAGGCTGGCATGGGTTGGAAGGGACAATAAAGATCAACTAGTTCCAACCCCCTGCCAAGGGCAGGGACAGTTCCTACTAGCCTATGTTGCTCAAGGCTCCATCCAACCTAGCTTTGAACATGTAAAGGCTTGGAACCTCCACACCTTCTCTGGACAACCTGTTCCAGGGCCTCACCAGCCTCACAGGGAAGAATTTCTTCCAAATGCCTACTCTAAATCCAGCTTCTTCCAGTTTGAAGACACTGTCTCCCATCCTGTCACTACAAGCCCCTGTCAAAAGTCCCTCCCCAGCTCTCCTGTAGCCCCTTTCCCTGAAGGTCTCCCTGAAGCCTTCTCTTCTCCAGGCTGAACCACCCCAGCCTGTCCCCACAGGGAAGGTGCTGCAGCCCTCTGATCATTTTTGGGTCCTCCTCTGGACCCACTCTAACATTTCCACGTTAGATCTCACACTGCCAGCCCTCCCTTCTGCCTCCTCCTCACACTGCCAGCCCTCCCTTCTCCTCCTCCTCACACTGCCAGCCCTCCCTTCTCCCCCTCCTCACACTGCCAGCCCTCCCTTCTCCTCCTCCTCACTGCCAGCCCTCCCTTCTCCCCCTCCTCACACTGCCAGCCCTCCCTCCTCTGCCAGCCCTCCCCCTCTGCCAGCCCTCCTCCCTCACTGCCAGCCCTCCCTTCTGCCCCTCCTCCTCACTGCTCCCTTCTCCCCTCCTCACACTGCCAGCCAGCCCTCCCTTCTCCCCTCCTCTCCAGCCCCTCCCTTCTGCCCCTCCTCACACTGCCCCTTCTGCCCCTCCTCACACTGCCAGCCCTCCCTTCTGCCCCTCCTCCACTGCCAGCCCTCCCTTCTGCCCCTCCTCTGCCAGCCCTCCCTCTGCCCCTCCTCACACTGCCAGCCCTCCCTTCTGCCCCTCCTCACACTGCCAGCCCTCCCTTCTGCCCCCCTCCTCCACACTGCCAGCCCTCCCTTCTGCCCCTCCTCACACTGCCAGCCCTCCCTTCTGCCCCTCCTCACACTGCCAGCCCTCCCTTCTGCCCCTCCTCACACTGCCAGCCCTCCCTTCTGCCCCTCCTCACACTGCCAGCCCTCCCTTCTGCCCCTCCTCGCACTGCCAGCCCTCCTTCTGCCCCTCCTCACACTGCCCCCTCCCTCCTCACTGCCAGCCCTCCCTTCTGCCCCTCCTCACACTGCCAGCCCTCCCTTCTGCCCCTCCCTCCCCTTCTCCTCCTCCTCACACTGCCAGCCCTCCCTTCTGCCCCTCCTCACACTGCCAGCCCTCCCTTCTCCTCCTCCCTCACACTGCCAGCCTCCCTTCTCCCCTCCTCACACTGCCAGCCCTCCCTTCTGCCCCTCCTCTGCCAGCCCTCCCTCCCCCTCCTCACTGCCAGCCCTCCCTTCTCCCCTCCTCACACTGCCAGCCCTCCCTTCTCCTCCTCCTCTGCCAGCCCTCCCTTCTCCCCCTCCTCACACTGCCAGCCCTCCCTTCTCCCCTCCTCACACTGCCAGCCTTCCCTTCTTCCCTCCTCACACTGCCAGCCCTCCCTTCTCCCCTCCTCACACTGCCAGCCCTCCTTCTCCCCTCCTCACTGCCAGCCCTCCCTTCTCCCCCTCCTCACACTGCCAGCCCTCCCTTCCCTTCTCTCTCCCCCTCCTCACACTGCCAGCCTCCCTTCTCCCCCTCCTTCTCTTCTCCTTCTCCCCTGCCAGCCCTCCCTTCTCCCCCTCCTCACACTGCCAGCCCTCGCTTCTCCCCCTCCTCACACTGCCAGCCCTCCCTTCTCCTCCTCCTCACACTGCCAGCCCTCCCTTCTGCCCCTCCTCACACTGCCAGCCCTCCCTCCCTTCTCCTCCTCCTCCCTCACACTGCCAGCCCTCCTTCTCCTCTCCCTCACTGCCAGCCCTCCCTTCTCCTCCTCCTCACACTGCCAGCCCTCCCTTCTCTTCTCCTCACACTGCCAGCCCTCCCTTCTCCTCTCTCCTCACACTGCCAGCCCTCCCTTCTCCTTCTCCTCACACTGCCAGCCCTCCCTTCTCCTCTCCTCACACTGCCAGCCCTCCCTTCTCCTCCTCCTCGCACTGCCAGCCCTCCCTTCTCCCCCTCCTCACACTGCCAGCCCTCCCTTCTCTTCTCCTCACACTGCCAGCCCTCCCTCTCCTCTCCTCACACTCTCCTCTCCTCCTCCTCACACTGCCAGCCCTCCCTTCTCCTCCTCCTCACACTGCCAGCCCTCCCTTCTCTTCTCCTCACACTGCCAGCCCTCCCTTCTCTTCCTCCTCACCCTGCCAGCCCTCCCTTCTCCTGAGGACACCCCACTGCACATTTGGTTCCCCTGGGGCCTTTCCAGCCCCAGGCCGGATTTTCAACGTCAAGTTCACAACTGATGGTAAACATCCACTTAATGATGTCCTGCAGTAGAACAGGTGAGAAGCCCTTCAGCCCTTCTTTCTTGTGGACACCTCCTTTGGCCAGCAGGGCTGGTGGGAGCCCCTCACTCACCGTGTATCTTGCCTTCCAGACAGGCACCTGGCAGGGAAGGATGCTGAGGTATTTCCGAGGCTGACGGTAATCCCAGAACTTGAATAAAGAAACAACAAGCAGGAAGACAAAGCAAAGGCAGGAGGAGTCAGCTGGCTGTGCTTCCCAGGCTGCAGTTTGCCCCATGGCTTGCAGAGGTTAAGAAACCAGAGCCAAAGGCGTGCCAGGGTGCCCACAGCACGATTAGCAATCCCGTTTGTTAGCGGCAGGGATGGCCCCAAAGGAGGAACGGCAAACTAGCAGCATCTGGCAGCACCTCCCCAACAATGAGTGGCTTGGGGGGGGGGGTGGAGATTCACAGTGATCATGGCTTGAGCAGGGAGACAAGGCAGCCTGCTTGAGCTTTCAGAGCTCCAAGGTATCCCTGCAGGCTGCCAGCCAACGTGCCAGCCCAGGCTGGAGGCAGGCCCACCCCGCGGCCGCTGCTCATTTGGGAACGAAGGATCTAACCTTTTGCTTTGCTGGAACAGGCATCCACTGCACTTGCCTCAGAGCTCAGCTCAATGGGAATGAGCTCCATTTGGCTGACATACAAAGCAGGCTGCTTCCCTCCCCCCCTCCCCAAGGAAAAGGCCCTGCCTGGCAGTACTTGAAGGCAGCCTCTTATTGATAACCTGATTTGACATGACGCTGGGAGCACCAGAAGCTCAAGCGTGTCTCCCCCCCACCCCCTCCAGAGTTGTTGTAATCAGCCTGAGGCTGGCAATGCTGCCTTTTGGGAGGAGGCTCTTCTGGCCACCTGTGGCCAGCTGCCCTCTGGCAAGCAGCAGGCAGGAGTGGCTGTTTTCAGCTTCAGTGCTGCCCAAACCACCACAGGGAGGTGGCAAACAGATGTCTGCCCACCCCACGATGACTTCTCTGCCGCTCCTGCACGCCCCTGGCTCAAACACACACAACAAACCCAAGGATCCAGCACCTGCCAATGGCAAGCACTCCTCAAATCTTCAGCAGTGATAGAAGGGGATCTGCTCCACCATCCTGACCTCTCCCAAGCAGGAGTCCCAGAAGCAACACTCACCCTGACAGAGTTGTCCTGGCTGGAAGTGGCCAGCGTGTACTCATTGTCTGGATGCCAATCCAGACCATGGATTTTGGAGAGGTGAGCTGCCAAGTACTCCACTGCAGTGCTGGGTTTCTGCAAGGAGAGACATTTTCCTTCTCAGAACAGGACTTCTGATACTTGGTTTAGGTCTTTAGCATCAAAGAAGACACTTCAGCAAGGGCAAGAGGGGTAGAATGCCCTCCTGGAGGCACTTCAGGGAGGGCAGCAGAGGCAGAATGCCCTCCTGAAGACACTTCAGTGAGGGCAGCAGAGGCAGAATGCCCTCCTGGAGACACTTCAGGGAGAGCAGCAGAGGCAGAATGCCCTCCTGAAGACACTTCAGTGAGGGCAGCAGAGGCAGAATGCCCTCCTGGAGGCACTTCAAGGGCAGCAGAGGGAGAATGCCCTCCTGGAGGCACATCAGTGAGGGCAGCAGAGGCAGAATGCCCTCCTGGAGGCACTTCAAGGGCAGCAGAGGGAGAATGCCCTCCTGAAGGCACATCAGTGAGGGCAGCAGAGGCAGAATGCCCTCCTGGAAACACTTCAGTGAGGGCAGCAGAGGCAGAATGCCCTCTTGGAGGCAGTTCAGTGAGGGCAGCAGAGGGAGAATACCCTCCTGAAGACACTTCAGGGAGGGCAGCAGAGGCAGAATGCCCTCCTGGAGACACTTCAAGGGCAGCAGAGGGAGAATACCCTCCTGAAGGCACTTTAGTGAGGGCAGCAGAGGGAGAATACCCTCCTGAAGACACTTCAAGGGCAGCAGAGGCAGAATGTCCTCCTGGAGACATTTCAGTGAGGGCAGCAGAGGCAGAATGCCCTCCTGGAGACACTTCAGTGAGGGCAGCAGAGGCAGAATGCCCTCCTGGAGTCACTTCAGTGAGGGCAGCAGAGGCAGAATGCCCTCCTCGAGACACTTCAGTGAGGGCAGCAGAGGCAGAATGCCCTCCTGGAGACACTTCAGTGAGGGCAGCAGAGGCAGAATGCCCTCCTGGAGACACTTCAGTGAGGGCAGCAAAGGCAAAATGCCCTCCTGAAGACACTTCAAGGGCAGGAGAGGCAGAATGCCCTCCTGGAGACACTTCAGTGAGGGCAGCAGAGGCAGAATGCCCTCCTGGAAACACTTCAGTGAGGGCAGCAGAGGCAGAATGCCCTCCTGGAGACACTTCAGTGAGGGCAGCAGAGGCAGAATGCCCTCCTGGAGACACTTCAGTGAGGGCAGCAGAGGCAGAATGTCCTCCTGGAGACACTTCAGTGAGGGCAGCAGAGGCAGAATGCCCTCCTGGAGGCACTTCAGTGAGGGCAGCAGAGGCAGAATGCCCTCCTGGAGACACTTCAGTGAGGGCAGCAGAGGCAGAATGCCCTCCTGGAGACACTTCAAGGGCAGCAGAGGCAGAATGCCCTCCTGAAGACACTTCAAGGGCAGGAGAGGCAGAATGCCCTCCTGGAGACACTTCAGTGAGGGCAGCAGAGGCAGAATGCCCTCCTGGAAACACTTCAGTGAGGGCAGCAGAGGCAGAATGCCCTCCTGGAGACACTTCAGTGAGGGCAGCAGAGGCAGAATGCCCTCCTGGAGACACTTCAAGGGCAGCAGAGGCAGAATGCCCTCCTGAAGACACTTCAAGGGCAGGAGAGGCAGAATGCCCTCCTGGAGACACTTCAGTGAGGGCAGCAGAGGCAGAATGCCCTCCTGGAAACACTTCAGTGAGGGCAGCAGAGGCAGAATGCCCTCCTGGAGACACTTCAGTGAGGGCAGCAGAGGCAGAATGCCCTCCTGGAGACACTTCAGTGAGGGCAGCAGAGGCAGAATGTCCTCCTGGAGACACTTCAGTGAGGGCAGCAGAGGCAGAATGCCCTCCTGGAGGCACTTCAGTGAGGGCAGCAGAGGCAGAATGCCCTCCTGGAGACACTTCAGTGAGGGCAGCAGAGGCAGAATGCCCTCCTGGAGACACTTCAGTGAGGGCAGCAGAGACAGAATGTCCTCCTGGAGGCACTTCAAGGGCAGCAGAGGCAGAATGCCCTCCTGGAGGCACTTCAAGGGCAGCAGAGGCAGAATGTCCTCCTGGAGGCACTTCAAGGGCAGCAGAGGCAGAATGCCCTCCTGGAGGCACTTCAGTGAGGGCAGCAGAGGCAGAATGCCCTCCTGGAGTCACTTCAGTGAGGGCAGCAGAGGCAGAATGTCCTCCTGGAGACACTTCAGGGAGGGCACCAGAGGCAGAATGCCCTCCTGGAGGCACTTCAGGGAGGGCACCAGAGACAGAATGCCCTCCTGGAGGCACTTCAGGGAGGGCAGCAGAGGCAGAATGCCCTCCTGGAGACACTTCAGTGAGGGCAGCAGAGGCAGAATGCCCTCCTGGAGGCACTTCAGGGAGGGCAGCAGAGGCAGAATGCCCTCTTGGAGGCACTTCAGTGAGGGCAGCAGAGGGAGAATACCCTCCTGGAGACACTTCAAGGGCAGCAGAGGGAGAATACCCTCCTGAAGGCACTTCAGTGAGGGCAGCAGAGGGAGAATACCCTCCTGAAGACACTTCAAGGGCAGCAGAGGCAGAATGTCCTCCTGGAGACATTTCAGGGAGGGCAGCAGAGGCAGAATGCCCTCCTGAAGACACTTCAGTGAGGGCAGCAGAGGCAGAATGCCCTCCTGAAGACACTTCAGTGAGGGCAGGAGAGGCAGAATGCCCTCCTGGAGACACTTCAGTGAGGGCAGCAGAGGCAGAATGCCCTCCTGGAGACACTTCAAGGGCAGCAGAGGCAGAATGCCCTCCTGAAGACACTTCAAGGGCAGGAGAGGCAGAATGCCCTCCTGAAGACACTTCAGCAAGGGCAAGAGGGCAGTGAGGGCAGCAGAGGCAGAATGCCCTCCTGGAGGCACTTCAGGGAGGGCAGCAGAGGCAGAATGCCCTCCTTAAGACACTTCAGGGAGGGCAGCAAAGGCAAAATGCCCTCCTGGAGACACTTCAGTGAGGGCAGCAGAGGCAGAATGTCCTCCTGGAGGCACTTCAGTGAGGGCAGCAGAGGCAGAATGCCCTCCTGGAGGCACTTCAGTGAGGGCAGCAGAGGCAGAATGCCCTCCTGGAGACACTTCAGTGAGGGCAGCAGAGGCAGAATGTCCTCCTGGAGGCACTTCAGTGAGGGCAGCAGAGGCAGAATGCCCTCCTGAAGGCACTTCAAGGGCAGCAGAGGCAGAATGCCCTCCTGGAGTCACTTCAGTGAGGGCAGCAGAGGCAGAATGTCCTCCTGGAGACACTTCACGAGGGCACCAGAGGCAGAATGCCCTCCTGGAGGCACTTCAGTGAGGGCAGCAGAGGCAGAATGCCCTCCTGGAGACACTTCAGTGAGGGCAGCAGAGGCAGAATGTCCTCCTGGAGGCACTTCAGTGAGGGCAGCAGAGGCAGAATGCCCTCCTGAAGGCACTTCAAGGGCAGCAGAGGCAGAATGCCCTCCTGGAGGCACTTCAGTGAGGGCAGCAGAGGCAGAATGCCCTCTTGGAGGCACTTCAGTGAGGGCAGCAGAGGCAGAATGTCCTCCTGGAGACACTTCACGAGGGCACCAGAGGCAGAATGCCCTCCTGGAGGCACTTCAGTGAGGGCACCAGAGGCAGAATGCCCTCCTTAAGATACTTCAGTGAGGGCAGCAGAGGTAGAATGCCCTCCTGGAGACACTTCAGTGAGGGCAGCAGAGGGAGAATGCCCTCCTGAAGACACTTCAGGGAGGGCACCAGAGACAGAATGCCCTCCTGGAGTCACTTCAGTGAGGGCAGCAGAGGGAGAATGCCCTCCTGAAGACACTTCAGTGAGGGCAGCAGAGGCAGAATGCCCTCCTGGAGTCACTTCAGTGAGGGCAGCAGAGGCAGAATGTCCTCCTGGAGACACTTCACGAGGGCACCAGAGGCAGAATGCCCTCCTGGAGGCACTTCAAGCCCTCTTGGACACTTCAGTGAGGGCAGCAGGCAGAATGCCCTCCTGGAGACACTTCACGAGGGCACCAGAGGCAGAATGCCCTCCTGAAGACACTTCAGGGAGGACACCAGAGGCAGAATGTCCTCCTGGAGACACTTCAGTGAGGGCAGCAGAGGCAGAATGCCCTCCTGGAGACACTTCAAGGGCAGCAGAGGCAGAATGCCCTCCTGGAGACACTTCAGTGAGGGCAGCAGAGGCAGAATGCCCTCCTTAAGACACTTCAGGGAGGGCAGCAAGGCAGAATGCCCTCCTGGAGACACTTCAGTGAGGGCAGCAGAGGCAGAATGCCCTTCTGCTGGGAAAAGGCAAACAGCTCAGCAAAAGGAGCTGCAGGTCCCCTGAAGGTGTGCCAAATTCCAGCCCTGAACCACACTTCTCATTTAGTGGAAGAGTGAAGTACCATGAGATTGCAAGCAGAAGGAGGCCATCTACCTTCTCTCTTCAGCCCTGTGGACTCCCAATTCTCTCTAGTTTATATCAACTCCCAAGAGAGATTTGAGATCAAGCAGTGGATGTATTTCTCCCCCCCCCTCAGCACTTCTGTGTGAGCAGAGGGCTGTCTGCCTGCCTGCCCTGGGTGGGAGGGAATGCCCACAAGCTGCTCAGACCCCTCTCAGCTCACCCTTTTGTCCCAGATTCGGACGTCCCCGTCGTGGCTCGTGGCTAAACAGTTGGCATTTTTCTTGTTCCATTTGACCTGGGAGGCTCCAGCTGCAGGACAAACAGAGCAGGTCCACACAAGCAGTTAAACATCAGGTAAGTGGCACAGCAGATCCCTGTGACCTGTGCTTAGAGCTGCTCTGCTTAGCACAGGAAAAGGCAGCTCCGAGGAAGAAGAGCCTAGGAGCCAGCGTGAAGGGTGGCAGGATGGCCCTGCTCACTGCAGAGGGGTTGGACTAGGTGACCTCTGCAGGCCCTTTCCCACCCAAACCAGTCCCTGATTTGCCAGCAGATGCAGAGAGGGGATTCTGCCACTTTGCTCTGGTGAGACCTCACCCGGAGTGCTGCATCCAGCTCTGGAGCCCTCAATATAGGAAGGACCTGGACCTGATGGAGAGGGTCCAGAGGAAGGCCACAAAAATGCTCAGGGGGTTGGAGCTGGGAGTGGTCAGCCTGGAGAAGAGAAGGCTCTGGGGAGACCTAATAAACAACCTTCTAGCACCTGAAGTGGGCTACAAGAAGGCTGCAAAAAGACTGTTGCCAAAGGCATGCAGGGCCAGGCCCAGGGGCAATGGCTTCAGACTAGAGCAGAGCAGGTTGAGATTGGATGTGAGGAGCAAGTTCTTTACTCTGAGGGTGGTGGAACACTGGATCAGGTTGCCCAGGGAGGTGGTTGAGGCCCCAGCCCTGGAAATATTCAAGGTGAGGTTCAACAAGGCCCTGGGCAACCTGATCTAGTTGGGGATGTCCCTGCTGAGTGCAAGGGGGTTGGACTGGAGGAGCTTTGGAGGTCCCTCCCAAGCCAGACCAGTCTATGATTCTATGATTTGACAAACATCATCAACTCCTGAGTCCTCAGCAAGGTGTTTGTGTCCTGAAAACCTCACAGGCAAGAATTGTTCCACTGACATGCTTGAGAGATCCTCAGCACCATTTGTTGCACTCAATTCAAATCCTCATGCCTGTCAGCTCAGGTGCAGCAGCTTCCTCCAGGCAAGAGCTGCAGGTTCATCATCTCCTCCCAGACTGGAAACAGGCAATAGGTGGCCCAGGGGAGGTGGTGGAGTCACAACCCCTGGAGATGGTCAGAAACTTGTGGCCATGGCACTTTGGGCCATGGTTTGATGGTGATGTTGGGTTGATGGTTGGACTGGATGACCTCAGAGGGCTTTACCAGCTTCTATGGACTCCCACCTGGCTCTGTGCAAGCTGCTTCCAGGTGCTCATGGATGGCTACATTTGTCTCCTTAACACCCTCTCTAAGTGGCTGATGCTGTACAAGGATCTCTTACTCAAATACAAGTGTAGGAGAAGGTTGAAGTGCAGGTGGACCTTGTGTCTGGTCAGCTGAAAACAGGTGGCCAGAAGGTGGGCCAGAAGGCCCAGTGGTCAAAATACACCACAGAAGTCAAAAGACATCAAGGGCACTGTAAAGACACTGGATGATGGCCTAGATAATGATTAAAATGATACCAGGAGGGTCTCAGTCAAAGGTCTGAAAGCAGAAGCTGGTTGGTTACTTCCCCTAAGCAGCTTCAGGTGATGTGGATTGGTCAGGTACTGCCAGAGGAATGCATGCTCTGCTCAGCCTTCCCCTGCCACTGCTCTCAAAACATTTTAAACTCATCAGGAAGGTGAAAGCCCAGGAGAAAGCTGACCAGCTCTCAGCCTGCTGCTGCTCCTCACCTCCACTACCCACCGCCTGCTGCACAGTGAGCAGATTCATCCTGACAACCTGGCAAAAAGCTCATCCAGGGGGAAAAAAAAACCACCACCCTGCAAATAGGCTGCCAGTTAATTGAGTTGATTCACTCCCTGAAGGGTACCCAAATGTCTAGACCAGTGCTAAACAGAGCTAGGCAGGGGAGGCAGGAAGCTTCCTGGGGAGCTGAGCGCTGCGCTGGCTCTGTTGACCCACGAACCCTCCCCGCTGGCAGCAGAGCCCAGGGCTGCTCCTCTCTGGCTCAGGAAGGGTTTTGCAGCACAGAGATGAGAGGTTTGCTGGCTGGGAGGGGAGAAAGGGAGCCACTGCAGATGTGTGGCCTAAGGAGACTGAAGCAGCAGAACATAAGAGATCTATGCCATGAGGATTGCTGAGTTACTGGGGCCAGTAGCTGAGGCAAAGGCCTGCCGTGCAGCACCTGCCAGCTGGTGGCTTTACAGGCCACTCACACTGCCACCAGCTGTGGCTAGCACCTTTCCAGAGCAAGCACAGCACCTTGGTGTCACTGCTGAAGGTGCCCTGGGAAGGGCCAGCTGGTGTCCCCAGCCCCTCAGGGGGCAGGCTGGCACTCAGCAGTGTTCAACACCACTGCTCGGGGGCTGATGTGGTTTCTTTTGGTTGATTTAAAGCAGACACAAAGGGACAGGGACAAATCACAGGCAGGCAACACAGGGCAGCAGCAGGGAAGGAGCTTATGTCCAGAAGGCACAAACACCACAGGCTGTCCACCAATTTTAGGACCCCCACTGGCCTCCACGGCTGGGAGCCTCCCAGGGCTCCACATGCCCCTTGAATTCTGCCCTGTAAAAGAAGCCAGGAAGTGGAAGCTCTCAGGCTGCTCCTGCATGGGGCAATCACAGGTGGTGGCACTCCTGTGTTCTGTCAAGTCTCAAAGCATGAAGGGAGGGAGGACTACCAGCAGGGGCACCTAACACTCAGTGGAGGCATGACACAAGCCTCTGCCACACGCATGCCATACTTACCTACTGCTGAGAGGGAGACTGTAGGCTTCCTGGTGTCTCTGAAACACAACATGGCTCATGTGAGCACCCACAGCACAGCACAGCACAGCCCAGCAGGCCCAGCCCCCCCAGGTTGCTCCTTCCTATTGCCAGGATCCATTTGCTGGCTGCCTCTTGGCAACTCATGTGCCTGCTGCTTACCAGAACACACCACGGGAAATGCAAGAAAGCAAGAGGTGAGCAGCTGGAGGACAGCAGCCCCCCTGCCTTGCCAGGACAAGGTCAGGACACAGGATGGACTTGGAGGGGACTGGAAGGAGGAGAAATGTGCAAAGTGTGGCATGTGGCAAGCCACCAATGTGCACTCCCAGCCCGTGGCCTGGGCTGATCCCCAGCAGCGAGGGCAGCAGGGGCAGGGAGGGAGGGGATTCTGCCCCCCCTGCTCTGCTTGAGAGCCCACCTGCCATGCTGGGGCCAGCTCTGGAATCCTCAGCACACAGAGACACAGACCTGCTGGAATGGGGCCAAAGGAGGCCACAGCAATGATGGGAGGGCTGGAAGCTGCCTGCTGTGAGGCCAGGCTGAGAGAGCTGGGGTTGCTGAGCCCAAAGAGGAGAAGGCTCCAGGGAGACCTTAGAGCAGCCTTCAGGTATTTGAAAGGGGCTACAGGAGAGAGGGAGAGGGGAATTTGACAAAGGCATGGAGTGGCAGGATGACAGTGACCTGGAGTGAAAGGCTTCTTCAAACTGGAAGACTAATTGGTCTAAACATTAGGAAGAAATTCTTGCCCATGAGGGTGGTGAGGCACTGGAATAGGTTGCCTGTGGAGGCTCCAAGCCTGGAAGCATTCCAAGCCAAGCTGGATACCTGCTAAGGTCCCTTCCAACCCAGAGCAGGTGAGGAAACTGGGCTCACAAAGTCTTGCTGCAGGAAGCAACAGAACTGCCTTTCCCAGGAGGACTGAAAGGCAGGAGTTGATCTGCTGGAGGGTAGAGAGGCTCTGCAGAGGGACCTGGACAGGCTGGGCAGATGGGCAGAGGCCAAGGGCAGGAGATTGAACACATCCAAGTGCCAGGGGCTGCACTTTGGCCACAGCAACCCCAGGCAGTGCTACAGGCTGGGGGCAGAGTGGCTGAGAGCAGCCAGGCAGAGAGGGACCTGGGGGTGCTGGTTGATGGTAGGCTGAACATGAGCCTGCAGTGTGCCCAGGCAGCCAGGAGGGCCAAGGGCATCCTGGCCTGCAGCAGGAGCAGTGTGGCCAGCAGGAGCAGGGAGGTCATTGTGCCCCTGTACTCTGCACTGGTTAGGCCACACCTTGAGTCCTGTGTCCAGCTCTGGGCCCCCTGTTTAAGAAGGACATTGAGAGACTTGAAGGTGTCCAGGGAAGGGCAGCAAGGCTGGGGAGAGGCCTTGAGCACAGCCCTGTGAGGAGAGGCTGAGGGAGCTGGGGTTGCTTAGCCTGCAGAAGAGGAGGCTCAGGGGAGACCTCATTGCCCTCTCCAATTCCCTGAAGGGAGGTTGGAGCCAGGTGGGGGTTGGGCTCTTCTCCCAGGCAGCCAGCACCAGAACAAGAGGCACAGTCTCAAGCTGTGCCAGGGGAGGTTTAGGCTGGAGGTTAGGAGGAAGTTCTTCCCAGAAAGAGAGGTTGGCCACTGGGATGTGCTGCCTGGGGAGGTGGTGGAGTCCCCATCCCTGGAAGTGTTCAAGAGGGGATTGGATGTGGCACTTGGAGCCATGGTCTGGTCATGAGGTCTGTGGTGCCAGCTTGGACTTGATGATGTTTGAGGCCTCTTCCAACCTTAGTGATACTGTGAATAAAGTGGGGCACTTCCAGGTGTCCCTCACTGCAGGGCTGCCTCCCAAGGCTGTCATCAGACAGCTGCTTCAGCAGGATGATTGACTGCTGGAGGCCAGCAGCCCCCTGACCATGCTGCCCCAGCAAGCTCACAGACCTTACTAGCACAGGTGGGAGGTGGAGGTCGTTCAGGGGCTGCCTGAGCAAGCATTTCTGGGACAAGGGAATATAGGCAGAGAAAATTATGCAGGGCACAGCAGAGTTAAAGCAGGGTTCATGATAACAACCTTCAGGAGCTCTGGTTTTCACTTGGCACTGAGATAGCATCGAAGGAAAAGACAAGCAGCAGTCCCTGGCCTTTCATTACACATTAGTAATACATTGTCACTCTCAAGCACCGTTTAAGGAAGGATCTAAAGAGCTTCAGAGGAGCTCAACAAGCCTGAGGGCAGCCTGGTGCAGTAGGGTTGTGTTGCTATCCTCTGATTCTAACTGAGCAAAGGAGGCAGAGAGGAACAAAGTGACTTGCCAGGGGTCATGGAGAGCTGCTGCACAGCCAGGAAGAGAACCCAGCAGCCCCAGTGCCAGCTCCTTGCTTTTCAGGTGGGACACATGGGGTGTGGGGAGATCTGTGACCCTGCAAAAGCACCAGGGACCACGGGAAGGCACAAGCAGGAAAAGGTTGGCTTGGCTCAGCAAGTGTGGCCAGCAGCACCAAGGAAGTGATTGTCCCCCTGGACTGGCCACTGGTGAGGCCACACCTCAAATCCTGGCTTCAATTTTGGGGCCCTCAATACAAGAAGGACATTGAGGGGCTGGAGCATGTCCAGAGAAGGGCAAAGTAGCTGGTGAAGGGTCTGGAGAACAGGGCTGGGGAGCAGCACCTGAGGGACCTGGGGTTGTTTAGTCTGGAGAAGGAGAGACCTCTGGCTGGCTGAGGTCTTGCTCTCTACAGCTCCCTGAAAGGAAGAGGGAGTGAGGTGGGGTTTGGTCTCCTGTCCCAAGGAACAAGAAACAGGACAAGATGAAAGGGCCTCAACTTGCTGCAAGATAGGTTTAGAATGGACAAAAGGAAAATTTTCTTCCCTGAAAAAGCTGTCAAGGCCTGGGACAGGCTGCCCAGGGCTGGGTTTGAGGCCACATCCCTGAAGGGCTTGAAAAGCCATGGAGATGTGGTGCTGAGGGACAGGGTTTAGTGGTGACCTGGCTAGTGTTCTACTTGATGACCCTTAAAGGGCTATTCCAACCAAAAGGATTCTGTGATACCACTTTTGGCAGCCAGGAGCACGACCATGGCTCACCTGCAACTCTCTGTTGTCCTTCCTTGACTCCCAAGTGGCTTGAAAAGAGGGCAACAGGAGCCCTCTTTGAGATTAAGACTGGGAGCTGGCCAACGTGGTGCCCATCCACAAGCAGGGCTGCTTGGATGAGCCAGGGAATTCCAGTCCTGGCAGCCTGACCTCAGTGCCAGGGAAGGTTATGGAACAGAGCATCTTGAGTGCAATCACACAGCACTTACAGGATGGCCAAGGGCTCAGGCCCAGCCAGCAAGGAGTTAGGAAGGGCAGGTCCTGCCTGAGCAACCTGAGCTCCTTCCATGCCCAGGGCACTGCCTGGGGGCTGTGGGGCAGGCTGTGGATGTGGTCTGCCTGGACCTCAGCAAGGCCTTTGCCACCATCCCCCCCAGCAAGCTCCTGGCCAAGCTGTCAGCCCCTGGCTGGGACAGCAGCACTCTGAGCTGGGTGAGGAAGTGGCTGGAGGCTGAGCCCAGAGAGTGGTGGTGAATGGTGCCACAGCCAGCTGGCAGCCAGGCCCCAGTGCTGTGCCCCAGGGAGCAGTGCTGGGCCCTGTGCTCTTTAACATCTTCATTGATGAGCTGGAGGAGGGCATTGAGTCCATCAGCAGTAAGTTTGCAGCTGACAGCAAGCTGGGGGCAGGAGTTGATCTGCTGGAGGGTAGGAGAGCTCTGCAGAGGGACCTTGCCAGGCTGGGCAGATGGGCAGAGGCCAAGGGCAGGAGATTGAACACATCCAAGTGCCAGGGGCTGCACATTGGCCACAGCAACCCCAGGCAGTGCCACAGGCTGGGGTCAGAGTGGCTGAGAGCTGCCAGAGAGGGTTGATGGTAGGCTGAACAGGAGCCAGCAGTGTGCCCAGGCAGCCAGGAGGGCCAAGGGCATCCTGGCCTGCAGCAGGAAGAGTGTGGCCAGCAGGAGCAGGGAGGTCATTGTGCCCCTGTACACTGCTTTGCTTAGGCCACCCCTTGAGTCCTGTGTCCAGCTCTGGGCTCCTGAGGTTAGGAAAGAGGTTGAGCTGCTGGAAGGTGTCCAGAGAAGGGCAAGAAAGCTGGGGAGGGGTCTGGGGCACAGCCCTGTGAGGAGAGGCTGAGGGAGCTGGGGTTGCTTAGCCTGGAGAAGAGGAGGCTCAGGGGAGTCCTTATTACTCTCTCCAACTCCCTGAAGGGAAGTTGTAGACAGGTAGAGGTTGGTCTCTTCTCCCAGGCAGCCAGCAGCAGAACAAGAGGACACAGTCTCAAGCTGCACCAGGGGAGGTTAAGGCTGGAGGTTAGGAAGAAGTTCTACACAGAGAGAGTGATTGCCCATTGGGATGTGCTGCCTGGGGAGGTGGTGGAGTCCCCATCCCTGGAGGTGTTCAGGAGGAGACTTGCTGGGGTGCTTGGTGCCATGGTTGAGTTGTTTAGGTGGTGTTGGATTGGTTGATGGGTTGGACTGGATGATCTTGAAGGTCTCTTCCAACCTGGTTTATTCCATTCCATTCCATTCCATCCCATCCCATCCTGGGAAGCAGAAGGCAGCCCTGCAAGCAGAGCCCCCACCACCCATGCCTGCTTTGCTGCAAAGGAGCCCAGCAATTCCCCTGCAGCGCTGAACCATGACTGAGCCTTACTTGATGTCCCAGATGTAGATGTAGGTGTCCACAGAGCTGGTGACCAGCAGGTCTGGCTCAAACACAGCCCAGTCCAAGTCACTGCAAAGGCAACAGCACAGGAGGTGAGCAAGAACAAGAGCACACCTGGCTTGCACCGACTTCCCACAGCCTCCCAGGCCAACCTCTCTGATGAGTTCAGGGCCACTCCACACCACCTCCTGCAGCTCCCCAAGTACAAAGCAAGGTCTTCATCATTTTTTTCCCCCCCTAAGTAAATTCCAAGAGGCAATGAAATGCCTCTAAGTAAATTCCAGGGAAGCATGTTCCCAGCCCTGAACTTTACAGCTGTTGTCTGTCTGCTCCTTCCACCACAGGCAAAGGGACACTGTCTCAGTGAGTCCTCAGCTACCCCACACTCTTGGCACCAACCCCTGTGCCTTCCTCTTGGGCTCCCCAGGGAGGGGCACCCAGGATGTCACCAACCCCTGTGCCTTCCTCTTGGGCTCCCCAGGGAGGGGCACCCAGGATGGCACCAACCCCTGTGCCTTCCTCTTGGGCTCCCCAGGGGCACCCAGGATGGCACCAACCCCTGTGCCTTCCTCTTGGGCTCCCCAGGGGCACCCAGGATGGCACCAACCCCTGTGCCTTCCTCTTGGGCTCCCCAGGGGCACCCAGGATGGCACCAACCCCTGTGCCTTCCTCTTGGGCTCCCCAGGGGCACCCAGAACACAAACAGCCTCCAGTCAGTATTGTTAAGGGCTGCCATTAATTCCCACAGCGAGGTGCTGGGCTGGAAAGAGTTCTTCACCTGCATTTCCAGCCCATCCCTAAAATGCAGCCCTCAAAGCAGAGGCAGAGAGCTCCCCTGCACCACCAGAACAGGCTGGGAGCCTGGAACTTGGGGATTACCTGCTTTAATTCAGCTGCCATCACACAGAAACACAGCTGGGATGCCATTTAACAAGCCTGCTGCTGTTTCCCAGGTGATGGCTGCTGTTTCTCACAAGGACAGCAGCCCATGCCAGTGACACCTGAACCATCAAAGGCTTAGTAGATACACTGAGGGGAGCCATGAGAAGGTGAGTTGCTTCCCATGGGACATCTGTCTCTAGTAGAGGCCAGAAAAGTGAGTAAAACCAGGCTAAGGCAGAGCCTAAGAGGGGTCAGCACTGCAACTTTCACCTTCTATGAAGCCACCCATCCTGGAACCTCCTGTCCATAGAACCTCAGGAGGTTCAGCAAGGCCATGTGCAAGGTCCTGCACCTGGTCAGGGCAGCTCCTGCTATCAACCCAGGCTGGAAAGCAGCCCTGTGGAGAAGGACTGGGGGTGCTGGAGGGTGAAAAGCTGGAGATGAGCCAGCACTGAGTGCTGCCAACCCAGAGGCAGCTGTGTTGATCCCCAGCAGTGTGGGGAGCAGAGGCAGGGAGGGGATTCTGTCCCTCTGGTGCGCTCCTGCTGAGACCCCTTGTCCACAGTGCTGGAGCCAGCTCTGGAGGCCTCAGCACAGGAGAAACATGGACTGCTGGAGGGGGACCAGAGTAAGCCACAAAGGTGATCCAAGGGGTGGAGCACCTCTCCTACAAGGCCAGGCTGAGAGAGTTGGGGTTGGTCAGTACGGAGAAGAGAAGGCTCCAGGGAGACCTTCTGGTGGCCTTGCAGGACTTAAAGGGGCTGAGAAGAAAGCTGGGGACAGTCTTTTGAGCAGGGCCTGCTGTGACAGGACAAGAGATGATGGTTTAAAGTAAAAGAGGGAGATTCAGACTGGAGAAAAGGAAGAAATGTTTGACACTGAGGGTGGCAAGAGCCTGGCCCAGGCTGCCTGGAGCGGCAGGAGCTGCCCTGTCGCAGGTCAGGCTGTTTGGGGCTGTGAGCAACCTGCTCTAGTTGTCCCAGCTGGCAGCCAGGCACCAGTGGAGTGCCCCAAGGAACAGTGCTGGGCCCTGTGCTCTTTAACATCTTCATTGATGATCTGGAGGAGGGCATTGAGTCCATCAGCAGTGAGTTTGCAGCTGACAGCAAGCTGGGGGCAGGAGTTGATCTGCTGGAGGGTAGAGAGGCTCTGCAGAGGGACCTGGCCAGGCTGGGCAGATGGGCAGAGGCCAAGGGCAGGAGATTGAACACATCCAAGTGCCAGGGGCTGCACATTGGCCACAGCAACCCCAGGCAGTGCTACAGGCTGGGGGCAGAGTGGCTGAGAGCAGCCAGGCAGAGGGGACTTGGGGTGCTGGTTGATGGTAGGTTGAACATGAGCCTGCAGTGTGCCCAGGCAGCCAGGAGGGCCAATGGCATCCTGGCCTGCACCAAGAAGTGTGGCCAGCAGGAGCAGGGAGGTCATTGTGCCCTGTACACTGCACTGGTTAGGCCACAGCTTGAGTCCTGTGTCCAGATCTGGGCCCCCCTGTTTAGGAAGGAGGTTGACTTGCTGGAAGGTGTCCACAGAAGGGCAATGAAGTTGGTGAGGGGTTTGGAACACAGCCCTGGGAGGAGAGGCTGAGGGAGCTGGGGTTGCTTAGCCTGGAGAAGAGGAGGCTCAGGGGTGACCTCATTGCCCTCTACAACTCCCTGAAGGGAGGTTGTAGCCAGGCAGAGGTTGGTCTCTTCTCCCAGGCAGCCAGCACCAGAACAAGAGGACACAGTCTCAGGCTGTGCCAGGGGAGGTTCAGGCTGGATGTTAGGAAGAAGTCTCTGTCCAGCCTGATCTAGTGTGGGTGTCCCTGCCCATGGCAGGGGGGTTGGAACTAGATGATCCTTGTGGTCCCTTCCAGCCCTGAATGAAACTATGAAACTATGAAACTATGAAGTTCTATACAGAGTGATTGCCCATTGGGATGTGCTGCCCAGGGAGGTGGTGGAGTCCCCATCCCTGGAGGTGTTCAGGAGGAGACCTGATGGGGTGCTTCGTGCCATGGTTGAGTTGTTTAGGTGGCTTGGATAGGTTGATGGGTTGGACTGGATGATCTGGAAGGTCTTTTCCAACCTGATTTATTCTATGTATTCCTTGTTGAGTGCAGGGGGTGGGGTTGGACTGGTTGACCTTTAATGGTCCCTTCCAACCTAAGACTCTGTGCCTCCCACCCCTCTTGTTCCTCACCTGATGACACGTGTGTGTCCTTGCAGGGCCGTGCACACCTCCCCGTTGCCTTCCTTCCACTTGTACAGGTCCACTCGCTGATTGCTCTGCAGTCAGAAGGGAGAAAGGAGATAACCTCAGCAAACAACAGGGGGACAGCAATCCTTATCTCAGCATCAGCTTCCCTTCATTTCAACAGTCCCTGCTACCAATGAGTCATGCTGGGATTAGCCAAGTCCTTGCCCAAAGCAGGAGAGCAGAGATGAACCCTCGGGGCTGCAAGGACTCTCACAAGCCTGCCCTTTAATTACACCCACTTAAAACTGCAGATAAACCAGACAGGAAGAGGGGGGGGGGAAACAGTCCCCTTGCAAAATGTTTCCATGAAATGATGTTCTCAGGGCTTTTCTGTCCTCACAACATGCTGCAACTGCAGGCCAGAGGCAGCCAAGTTCTCTCTGCAGGAAGACTCTGCCAGCCTGCTCAGACTCACAACTGGAGCTGGCAGAGAGGGAGAGGGGGGAGGTGATGGATCACCACTGGCTCTCCTCAACTCTCCCTCCATTATCCCTGTGGGATAATCAAGGCCACTGTCAAAACACAAACACCACAGCCTAATGGCTTCAAGGTCACTTCCTCAAGGGTACTTCCAGCCCTGCCAGCCCAGGAGAAAAAGCCTTAAGTGCTTATCACTAAGTGTAAGCCACAGGAGCGAAGCAGTTCAATCAATGACAACATTATTTAGGGCTCCTTCACTCCTTCCAGGAACAAACCCTCCCCTCCAAGGCAGCCACACACAGAGCCACTTGCAGCTAGTTACTGCTTGAAGTTCATTGTTCTGCTTCAGTTAAGGGTCCCTTCAGCCCAGGCTGACTGATCTTTCTGGGGAGAAAGACTGCCTTTTGGGGTGCACCTGGAGCAACAAGGACAGTGGGTCTTGGGCCAAGCCTGGGGGAAATTGGTGGTGGTCTTTGGTGACTTCAAAACTGGGTCTCTGTTAGCCTCTTGCTTTCAAACTCCCCCAGAGAGGAAGGTAAAGGGAATAAAGGAAAGGCTTAACTACATTTTTTGTTGGTCACAGGTTTCCTGGGAGTTTGAATGTGCAGATGGACAAACCCTTCATCCTCCCTGAAATGAAGAAGTCTTCTCCCAGCTCAGCAAGAAGAGAGGGCATTGCTCTAACAGCTCACAGCAGGGCTGCACAACAGCTCAGGGCAAGGAAGACTCCTTGTGTGTTTCTCCTTGGCAGAAGGATTGGGGGTGGGGGGGAGGGGGGGAGAGTGAAATGACTCAACTGGATTTATGCAGGACTCCAGAGTTGATGCTACAAGATGGAGCTCACCAGAACTTTCTCAGGCTCTTAGGAGGCCATCTCAGGTGGAAAGTGTTGCCTGTAGGACACCAGTGGTGTTCCCCAGGGATCAGTGCTGGGCCCCATGCCTCTTTAACATCTTCATTGATGATCTGGAGGAGGGCACTGAGTCAGTCATCAGCAAGTTTGCAGATGACACCAAGTTAGGGGCAGATGTTGGTCAGTGAGAGGGCAGAAGGGCTCTGCAGAGGGACCTTGCCAGGCTGGGCAGATGGGCAGAGGCCAACAGGATGGCATTCAACAAGTCCAAGTGCCAGGGGCTGCACTTTGGCCACACCAACCCCATGCAGAGCTACAGGCTGGGGGCAGAGTGGCTGAGAGCTGCCAAACAGAGAGGGACCTGGGGGTGCTGATTGACAGCTGCCTGAACAGGAGCCAGCAGTGTGCCCAGGGGGCCAAGAAGGCCAAGGGCATCCTGGCCTGCATCAGGAACAGTGTGATCAGCAGGAGCAGGGAGGTCATTGTTCCCCTGTGCTCTGCATTGGTTAGGCCACACCTTGAGTCCTGTGTCCAGTTCTGGGCCCCTCAGGTTAGGAAGGACACTGAGACATTTGAAGGTGTCCAGAGAAGGGCAACAAGGTTGGGGAGAGGCCTTGAGCACAGCCCTGTGAGGAGAGGCTGAGGGAGCTGGGGTTGCTTAGCCTGGAGAAGAGGAGGCTCAGGGGAGACCTCATTGCCCTCTACAACTCCCTGCAGGGAGGTTGGAGCCAGGTGGGGGTTGGGCTCTTCTCCCAGGCAGCCAGCACCAGAACAAGAGGACACAGTCTCAAGCTGTGCCAGGGGAAGTTTAAGCTTGAGGTGAGGAGAAAGTTCTTCCCAGAGAGAGTTTTTGGCTACTGGGATGTGCTGCCCAGGGAGGTGGTGGAGTCCCCATCCCTGGAGGTGTTCAGAGGGGATTGGATGTGGCACTTGGTGCCATGGTCTGGTCATGAGGTCTGTGGTGCCAGGTTGGACTCGATGATCCTCGAGGTCTCTTCCAGCCTTGGTGATTCTGTGAGACTGTGAAGTGTGTGGGAAAATGACAGCAGCATTCTCTAACAAGTGTGATGGGCAGCAGAACACACCTCTAAAAATGCCACCACCCCCTTGGACAAGCATTTGGGACCACACAGAAGGAGTAAGCAGGATCTAGGATGGAGAACAATGGCATGTCTGAAGAAGCACCTTAGGAGGGCTCAGAAGTGTGCTTAAGGCAGAGGGCAGAGGCAGCAAAGCACAGCAGAAGAGCATGTTTCAGTGCTTCTGGAAAGAAGCTGAATAAATAAGAAACCCTTGTCCAGACACAAGGAGAGATTTGCCCTCTGCCTGGCAGGGGTTTGGATTATCCAGCCCAACCTCCTGCTAAAGCAGTGGCACCCCCAGCAGCTTGCTCAGAGTCACAATGGCCGGGGGGCGTTGGAAGCTCTCCAGAGGAGACTCCACAACCCCTCTGGGCAGCCTGCTCCAGTGACCTGCTCTGTGACCCCTACAGTAAAGAAGTTCTTCCTCATGTTGAGGTGGAAACTCCTGTGCTGTAGTTTCCATCCATTGCTCCTTGTCCTATCGCAGGGCACAAGTGAGCAGAGGCTGTCCCTGTCCCTTCCTTCCTGATCTCCTGCCCTCAGATACTTATAGACAATGTTAGATTCCCCTCTCAGTCTTCTCTCCAGATTAAACATCCCCAGGGCTCTCAGCCTCTCCTCAACAGGGAGTGCTCCACACACTTCAGTATCCTAGCAGCCCTCCTTTGGCCTCTCTCCAGCAGATCCCTGTCCCTCCTGAACTGGGGAGCCCAGAACTGAATCCAGGCAAGATGATGGAACAGGTCATCCTGAGTGCAATCACACAGCACTTACAGGATGGCCAAGGGCTCAGGCCCAGCCAGCATGGAGTTAGGAAGGGCAGGTCCTGCCTGACCAACCTGATCTCCTTCTATGATCAGGTGACTGCCTGGTGGATATGGGGCAGGCTGTGGATGTAGTCTACCTGGACCTCAGCAAGGCCTTTGCCACCATCCCCCACAGCAAACTCCTGGCCAAGCTGTCAGCCCCTGGCTTGGATGGGAGCACACTGAGCTGGGTTAGGAACTGGCTGGAGGCTGAGCCCAGAGAGTGGTGGTGAATGGTGCCACAGCCAGCTGGCAGCCAGGCCCCAGTGCTGTGCCCCAGGGAGCAGTGCTGGGCCCTGTGCTCTTTAACATCTTCATTGATGAGCTGGAGGAGGGCATGGAGTCCATCAGCAGAAAATTTGCTGACGACACCAAGCTGGGGGCAGGAGTTGATCTGCTGGAGGGCAGAGAGGCTCTGCAGAGGGACCTCAACAGGCTGGACAGATGGGCAGAGGCCAAGGACAGGAGATTGAACACATCCAAGTGCCAGGTTCTGCACATTGGTCACAGCAACCCCAGGCAGTGCTACAGGCTGGGGACAGAGTGGCTGAGAGCAGCCAGGCAGAGAGGGAGCTGGGGGTGCTGGTTGATGGTAGGCTGAACATGAGCCTGCAGTGTGCCCAGGGGGCCAAGAGGGCCAATGGCATCCTGGCCTGCATCAGGAACAGTGTGGCCAGCAGGAGCAGGGAGGTCATTGTGCCCCTGTACAATGCACTGGTTAGGCCACCCCTTGAGTCCTGTGTCCAGTTCTGGGCTCCTCAGTTTAGGAAGGAGGTTGAGCTGCTGGAAGGTGTCCAGAGAAGAGCAACAAAGTTGGTGAGGGGTTTGGAACACAGCCCTGTGAGGAGAGGCTGAGGGAGCTGGGGTTGCTTAGCCTGGAGAAGAGGAGACTCAGGGGTGACCTTATCACTCTGTACAACTCCCTGAAGGGAGGTTGTAGACAGGCAGAGGTTGGTCTCTTCTCCCAGGCAGCCAGTACCAGAACAAGAGGACACAGTCTCAGGCTGTGCCAGGGGAGGTTCAGGTTGGATATTAGGAGGAAGTTCTAGACAGAGAGAGTGATTGCCCATTGGAATGGGCTGCCCAAGGAGGTGGTGGAGTCGCCGTCATTGGAGGTGTTCAGGAGGAGACTTGATGGGGTGCTTGGTGCCATGGGTTAGGTGTTTGGGTGGGTTGGATTGGTTGATGGGTTGGACACGATCATCTTGAAGGTCTCTTCCAACCTGGTCTGGTTTATTCTAAATAAAGGTTTTTTTATTCTAAATATTCCAGGTGAGGTCTCACTAAGGCAGAGCACAGGGAGAGGAGAACCTCCCTTGATCTGCTGGACACACTCTTCTTAATGCACCCCAGCATCCCATTGGCCTTCCTGGCCACAAGGGCACATTGCTGACCCATGGAGAACTTCTTGCCCACCAGCACTCCCAGGTCCTTCTCCAGAGGGCTGCCCTCCAGCAGATCACCTCCCAACACCTACGGGTGCAGTTTATTCCTCCTTGCCAGGTGCAGGACTCTGCACTTACCCTTAGAGGGGATGAGTTACAGCTTTTAAAAGGGGTGAACTCACCGAGGCTGCAAAGTAGTAGGCATAGCTGTCGTGTGGGTTCCACTGCACTGCCCCAATGTCCCACTTGCTCTGCCGGGAGATCTTCCGGTGGCCCTCGTTGGGGGCATCCAGGTTGACGATGTAGAGGAAGCGCCGGCTGCAAGAGACACAGACAAAGGCTCTGCAGCACCCAGGGGACAGCTCAAACCCCCACATCCATCTCCAGAGAAGGGCAACAAAGCTGGGGAGGGGTCTGGAGCACAAGCCCTGTGAGGAGGGGCTGAGGGAGCTGGGGTTGCTTAGCCTGGAGAAGAGGAGGCTCAGGGGAGACCTTCTTGCTCTCTGCAACTCCCTGCAGGGAGGTTGGAGCCAGGTAGGGGTTGGGCTCTTCTCACAAGCACCCAGCACCAGAACAAGAGGACACAGTCTCAAGCTGCACCAGGGGAGGTTTAGGCTGGAGGTTAGGAGCAAGTTAGTCCCAGCAAGAGAGATTTGCTATTGAGATGTGCTGCCCAGGGAGGTGGTGGAGTCCCCATCCCTGGAGGTGTTTAGGAAGAGCCTGGCTGGGGTGCTTGGTGCCATGGTTTGGTTGATTAGATGGTCTTGGGTGATAGGTTGGACTCCATGATCTCAAAGGTCTCTTCCAACCTGGTTAAATCTATTCTGTTCTATCCTATCCATGTGGAGCTTGCAGCTTTGTGCCTCCAGCAAATGTGACCCAGCATTCTTGTCCCTGAGCCTCGAAGAGAATTCAGCTGCACCTTTCTGAAATGATACAGCAGCCCTTCTTCCACTGAGGTCAGCTTGAAGGCTGCTGCTTTGGCTGGTGGAAATGACTGTCACAGGTGTCCCAACTGGGACTGGCAGGGGTGCCCAAACTGGGACTGCTCTGGTGAGAGACCTCTTCTCCCAGGCACCCAGCACCAGAACGAGAGGACACAGTCTCAAACTGTGCCAGGGGAAGGTTAGGCTGGGGGTGAGGAGAAAGTTCTTCACAGAGTTGTTAGCTGTTGGGATGTGCTGCCCAGGGAGGTGGTGGAGTCACCATCACTGGAGGTGTTCAAGAAGGGATTGGAGGTGGCACTTGGTGCCATGGTTTAGTGGTCATGAGGTGTTGGGAGACAGGTTGGACTTGATGATCTTTGAGGTCTTTTCCAGCCTTGTTGATTCTATGACCTCACCTGGAGTACTGCCTTCAGGTCTGGAGCCCTCAATATAAGACAGACATGGACCTGATGGAGAGGGTCCAGAGGAGGGACACAAAAATGATCAAGGGGTTGGAGCACCTCTGCTGCCAGGACAGGCTGAGGGAGTTCAGCCTGGAGGAGGCTCCAGGGAGACCTGATAGCAGCCTTCCAGTACCTGAAGGGGGCCCCAGGAAGAATGGAGAGAGACTGTTCCCAAAGGCCTGCAGTGACAGGACCAGGGGCAATGGCTTCAAACTAGAGAAGAGCAGATTTAGGTTGGACATCAGGAAAAAGCTCTTCACTCTTGAGGGTGGTGGAACAGGTTGCCCAGGGAAGTGGTTGATGCCTCATCCCTGGAGTTAAAGGTGAAGCTCGACAAGGCCTTGGGCAACCTGATCCAGGTGGGGATGTCCCTGTTGACTGTGGGGAGGCCGGACTGGATGACCTTTGGGGGTCCCTCCCTGCCTGGACATAGAATCTGTGATTCTGGGACTGGCAGGGGTGCCCAACCTGGGACTGGCAGACTCACCCTGAGAGGACTGCGCGCTGTCCCAGGCAATCCACTGACATCGCCGTCGCCTGTTGGAGAGAAACACAACAAGACTGAGCAAGACCTGTGGGGTCAGCACCTCAGTCACACACAGGAGAGCTCCAGAGAAACCCACCAGCTCAGCTTCCAAGTATCAACTGCCACAGAGAGAGTCAAGGCTGAGAAAGAATCATAGGAGTGCTGTGGCTGGAAAAGCCCTCTGAGATCAGGGAGTCCAACCCAACCCCACCATGGCCATCAAACCCTGTCCCCAAGTGCCCTGGCCACAGCTTTCTTGAATACCTCCAGGGGTGGTGACTCCACCACCTCCCTGGGCTGCCTGTTCCAATACCTGACCACTCTTTCAGTACAGAATTCTTTCCTCATCTCCAACCTAACCCTCCTCTGGCACAATGTCAGGCCGTTTCCTCTGCTCTGGCACTTGATACTGGGGAGAAGAGACCAACCCCGCCTCCCTGCAACCTCATTCCAGGGACCTGAGCAATGAGGTCTCCCCTCAGCCTCCTCCTCTCCAAACTAAGCAACCCCAGTTCCCTCAGTCACTCCTCACAAGACATGTGCTCTAGACCCTTCACCACCTTCACTGGGCAGGACTCCAGCAGGGACGGCAGAAGCAGCATCCCCTTAGAGCAGCACAGATGGGTGAGAGGGTTGCAGCAGCTGGTCTGGGGATGCAGGAAACATCTTTGTTGGGATAAACTGAAGAGAAGGCCTGGCAGACACCAGTCCAAGCACCAAGACCTTGTTCCCTTTCTCTTTGCTGGGGCAATAGCAGCTGCAGCCTTTCAATCAGCAGTCTCTAATAATCCCTATTAATCAGCCTCTGCTCCTGCTCAGGAGCTTGCTCAGGCTCTCTCTTTGCCATCACAGGGGCAGATTTAATTATGCATGTCCTGGGAGAGAGAAGTGCAACTCTGCTCTCCAAAAGGGAGAGATGGCTAAGAAGAATCAGGAATTGCTTTGGCACTCCTTGAAAAGAAGGCTACAAAAAGAATAACTGAACTGCCACGAGAAGAACAAACCCAAGCAGGCTTTGAACACTGAGCACTGTCTCCCCCTCTTCTCATTCAGAATGGAACTGCTCCATCCTCTCCTTCAACTGCCAAGAGACTGAAGGCAAGTTTGACTTGGAAAGCTGCAGAGCTCAGCCCATAAACATAGATCTAACTTCAATGCAGCTTTCAGCATGCCCAGTGCAGAATCAGCACATGCCCCATATTCTTCAAGCTCACTGCTGTCATCTTCAAAGCAGCCTCCCTTGAAAGCTCAGGATGTCTCTGCTGCTGTTCAGAACCTGCTAAGTACTCTCAGTGTGGCTGTGACAAGACTTCAGCATGGCCCACACCTCCTCCAGGTAAGCATCACTCAAAAGCAAAGACAGGCAATTTGGCAATCCCACTGCAGCTCAGTCAGAGCTGACAGGACAGCCATCACAGGAATTCAGTTTTTCCCAACCAGGGCTCCATCCCCTGCTTACAATTACCCCAGTTGCAGGAAAAAACATGGGACCACAGGCTTGTTCTGCACCAAGAGTCCACGACACTGTCCTGCACCACAGCCTGCTCTCCAGGCTGGTGACACAGGGGTGTGATGGGTGACCACTAGATGGATACAGAACTGGCTTGATGGCTGCACCCAGAGAGGGGCTGTCCATGGCTCCATGGCCCAGGGGAGGCCAGGGACAAGCAGAGTCCCTCAGGGATCAGTCCTGGGCCCAGGCTTGTTCAACATCTCTGTGGGTGCCATGGACAGTGGCACTGAGTGCACCCTCAGCAGGGTTGCTGATGACACCAAGCTGTGTGGTGCAGCAGACAGCTGGAGGGAAGGGATCCATCCAGAGGGAGCTGGGCAGGCTGGAGAGGTGGGCACAAGCCAACCTCAGGAGGTTCAACAAGAGCAAGGGCAGGGTCCTGCAGCTAGCTGGAGGCAACCCCAGGCACAAATGCAGGCTGGGCAGGGACTGGCTGGCAAGCAGCCCTGAGGAGAGAGCCTTGGGGGTGCTGGTGGACAAAAAGCTCAGCAGGAGCTCTCAGTGTGCACTTGCAGCCCAGAAAGCCAACCAGATCCTGGGCTGCAGCAGGAGAAGTGTGGCCAGCAGGGCAAGGGAGGTGATTCTCCCCCTCTGCTCAGCTCTGGGGAGACCCCAGCTGGAGTCCTGCCTCCAGTTCTGGAGCCCCTATTGCAAGAGGGATGTGGAGGTGCTGGAAGGTGTCCAGAGCAGGGCCAGGAGGATGAGCAGAGGGCTGGAGCTGCTCTGCTGTGAGGACAGACTGAAGGAGTTGGGGCTGTTCAGTCTGGAGAAGAGAAGGCTCCCAGGTGACCTCATTGTGGCCTTCCAGTATCTGAAGAGGGCTCCAAGGAGGCTGGGGAGGGACTGCTCAGGATCTCAGGCAGTGCTAGGACTAGGGGGAATGGAATGAAGCTGGAGGTGGGGAGATTGAGGCTGGAGGTGAGGAGGAAGTTCTTCCCCATGAGAGTGGTGAAGGCCTGGAATGGGTTGTGCAGGGAGGTGGTTGGGGCCCTGTCCCTGGAGGTGTTTAAGGCCAGGCTGGCTGAGGCTCTGGGCAGCCTGCTGTAGTGTGGGGTGTCCCTGCCCATGGCAGGGGGGTTGGAACTGGCTGATCCTTGTGGTGCCTTCCCACCCTGACTGATACTATGATAGAATGTCGGGGGCTGGAATGGAGCTTGAAGGATCATCCAGTCCAACCCCCCTGCCAGAGCAGGAGCACCTAGAGCAGATCACACAGGAACACAGCCAGCTGGGTCTTGAGTACCTCCACAGCAGGAGACTCCACAGCACCCCTGCTCCAGTGTCACCTCCACAGGGAAAAACTTTTTCCTCCTGTTTCTATGGAACTTCCTATGTCTCAGCTTCCCCCCACTGCCCCTTGTGCAGGCACTGGGGAGCACCCAGCAGAGCCTGGCTCCATCCTCTGAGCACACACCCTGCACAGCTTTACAAGTATTAATGAGGTCTCCCTCAGGCTCTTCCTCTCCAAGCTAAAGAGCCCTCAGCTCCCTCAGGCTCTCCTCATGAGGAAGATGTTCCTCTCCCTCCATTATTTTTGTGGCTCTGTGCTGGACTCTTTCAAGCAGTTCCCTGAGGCCCTTCTTGAACTGCCCAGAACAGGACACAATACTCCAGATGCAGCCTCACCATGGTGTGAAAATGCTACAAATGCCCCCAAAGCTTCAGAAGGAGCCCACAATAAACTCCAAGCCTACATTCTACACCTTAACCCAACCAAGCATCACTGCTTTCTGCTGTTCCAGGTATGACCCACTTGCTTCTTCCTAGGTAGCAAATCCAGTCAAAGAATGGCAGAAAGATTACTGCTGAATTATTACTTGCCTGAGAAAGCTCTTTTCAGATTAGCTGTGGGTGTTACTGAACACCTCTGGGGTCGGGAACAGTGTGGTGCCCTGGTAATCCATAGGTTAGTTCGGGACCTGCTGAGCCACTTGGACACTCACAAGTCCATGGGATGGGATGGGATCCACCCTAGGGTGCTGAGAGAGCTGGCAGATGAGCTGCCAAGCCACTCTCCATCATTTTCCTCCAGGCCTGGCTCACTGGAGAGGTCCCAGAGGAGTGGCAGCTGCCAGTGTGGTCCCCATCCACAAGAAGGGTCAGATGGAGGAACCTGGAAACTCCAGGCCTGGCAGCCTGAGCTCAGTGCCAGGGAAAGTGATGGAGCAGATTATCCTGGGGGCAATGACTGCACACCTGGAGGATGGCCAAGGGCTCAGGTCCAGCCAGCATGGGGTTAGGAAGGGCAGGTCCTGCCTGACCAACCTGAGCTCCTTCTATGATCAGGGGACTGCCTGGTGGCTGTGGGGCAGGCTGTGGATGTGGTCTGCCTGGACCTCAGCAAGGCCTTTGACACTGTTCCCCACAGCAAACTCCTGGCCAACCTGTCAGCTCGTGGCTTGGACCACTACACTCTGTGCTGGGTGAAGAACTGGCTGGAGGCTGAGCCCAGAGAGTGGTGGTGAATGGTGCCACAGCCAGCTGGCAGCCAGGCACCAGTGGTGTGCCCCAGGGAGCAGTGCTGGGCCCTGTGCTCTTTAACATCTTCATTGATGATCTGGAGGAGGGGATGGAGTCCATCAGCAGAAAATTTGCTGACGGCACCAAGCTGGGGGCAGGAGTTGATCTGCTGGAGGGCAGAGAGGCTCTGCAGAGGGACCTTGCCAGGCTGGGCAGATGGGCAGAATCCAATGGAATGTCATTCAACAAGTCCAAGTGCCAAGTGATGCACTTTGGCCACAGCAACCCCAGGCAGAGCTACAGGCTGGGGTCAGAGTGGCTGAGAGCTGCCAAACAGAGAGGGACCTGGGGGTGCTGATTAATAGCTGCCTGAACATGAGCCAGCAGTGTGCCCAGGGGGCCAAGAAGGCCAATGGCATCCTGGCCTGCATCAGGAACAGTGTGGCCAGCAGGAGCAGGCAAGTCATTGTGCCCCTGTACTCTGCACTGGTTAGGCCACACCTTGAGTCCTGTGTCCAGCTCTGGGCCCCCCAGTTTAAGAAAGACATCGAAACACTTGAAGGTGTCCAGAGAAGGGCAACAAGGCTGGGGAGAGGCCTTGAGCACAGCCCTGTGAGGAGAGGCTGAGGGAGCTGGGGTTGCTTAGCCTGGAGGAGGCTCAGGGGAGACCTCATTGCTCTCTCCAGCTCCCTGAAGGGAGGTTGTAGCTGGGAAGGGGTTGGTCTCTTCTCCCAGGCAGCCAGCAGCAGAACAAGAGGACACAGTCTCAGGCTGTGCCAGGGGAGGTTTAGGCTGGAGGTGAGGAGGAAGTTCTACACAGAGAGAGTGATTGCCCATTGGGATGGGCTGCCTGGGGAGGTGGTGGAATCACCATTGCTGGAGGTGTTCAGGAGGAGACTTGACAGGGTGCTTGGTGCCATGGTTGAATTGATTAGGTAGTGTTGGATGATAGTTGGACTGGATGATCTTGAAAGGTCTCTTCCAACCTGGTCTGGTCTATTCTATTCTATTCTATTCTATTCTGGGATGAAGAGCTGGGCAGCCAATACATTGTGATGAGGCCTGTGGTGACAGGTTGGACTCAATGACCCTTGAGGTCTCTTCCAACCTTGGTGATACTGTGATTTCACCCAGCTGCAGCCATCCTTTCCTCAAGACAGAAACAAAACCATCAGCTTAAAGTGACTGATCATTTCACAGCTGAGTTCCTTCTTGCTGGTGTTGGCACCAGGACCTCACCAACCCTTCCGAGCTGGTTTCAATGGTGACCACTTGTAACCTGGGTTTCCCAGGCACCAAGCATTACAAGGCATAACAAAGGAAGTAAAGGTCCACTGCCACGTTGGAGAGTCACAAATGAAAGCCACTTGAGGGCCACAAACAGTTCCCTACAGTGCTAGGAGCCTCATGCAGGCAACAGGAACATAGCCCAAGAGCTGTCACCGAGCGTGCTCGGCGTAGCCAGCCGGCAGCCTTCAGAGCACGGCGTTCCAGCAGGCAGGAGCTGAGAGAGAACAAACCGACCTGCAAGCAGGTTTTTATCCTAACCCAACAATCAGAACAGCCAGAGCTGCTGTTCATGAGTCATAATTATGTGAACAAGCACGGCAGGAGCACGGCACATTGAAAAACCAGCTCCGAGCCCGCCGCAGCAGCAGCAGCAGCAGCAGCAGCAGCAGCTCAGACTTCAAAGGCCTGCTTTGGCACTTCCCTTGATTTCTGCTAGGCAAGCCAAGGAAAACACCTTTTCATGTCTAAACCTACAAGCATTTTGAATCCAGCTTCACTCTCTGCACTTGAAAGGCTGGAACAGATCAGCTGGATTGACCAAGGCTATGCTGCTGCAAACCCCTAGCAAGAAAGAAGAGGAGGCTCAGGGGAGACCTCATTGCTCTCTACAACTACCTGCAGGGTGGTTGGAGCCAGGAAGAGGTTGGTCTCTTCTGTCTAGTAACCAGCACCAGAACAAGAGGACACAGTCTCAAGCTGTGCCAGGGGAGGTTTAGGCTGGAGGGGAGGAGAAAGTTCTTCACTGAGAGAGTCGTTGGCCCTTGGGATGTGCTGCCCAGGGAGGTGGTGGAGTCCCCATCCCTGGAGGTGTTCAAGGGGGGATTGGATGTGGCACTTGGTGCCATGGTCTGGTCATGAGGTCTGTGGTGCCAGGTTGGACTTGATGATCTTTGAGGTCTCTTCCAACCTTGGTGATACTGTGAGACTGTGGAACTACCCCAACAGCTCACCCAGTGCCCTCCCAAATCTCTCTGCCACCTGAGCCAGCAGTGAGGCACTCATTGCTGTGGTTCTGAGTGCCTTGACTGGCCAGGCAGAAAGGGACCCGGGGGTACTGGCTGACAGCTGGCTGAACAGGAGCCAGCAGTGTGCCCAGGTCGCCAAGATGATCTTTGAGGTCTCTTCCAACCTTGGTGATACTGTGAGAGACCAGATCCCTACAGAGCCAACTTCCCATCCTCAAATGCTCCTAACTTCACCGCTGGACCTGGTGAGCTTTGCTCTCCTTTGATAGCCCAAGCAGCCTGGTGAGAACCTGTGGCTCATGCTGAAATCAGAAGAGTATAGAGACTGCCACCTCTGTCAGCCTGTAGGGAAAACAAATGCTGCCTGCAGGCAGTACTGCCCAAAGCACCTAGAGATTCTCTGAAGTGCTGAGGGGGAAGGTGAGGGGGAGGGGGGGAGGGGAGGGGAGGGGGGAGGGGAGGGGAGGGGAGGGGGGGGGAGGGGAGGGAGGGGAGGGAGGGGGGAGGGGGGGGAGGGAGGGGGGGGGAGGGAGGGGAGGGAGGGAGGGGGGAGGGGAGGGGAGGGAGGGAGGGGAGGGAGGGAGGGGAGGGGAGGGAGGGGAGGGAGGGGGGAGGAGGGAGGGGAGGGAGGGAGGACTAACCAGGCTGGAAAAGACCTTTGAGATCATTGTGTCCAACCCATCATCCAACACCATCTGATCAACTCAACCATGGCACCAAGCACACCATCCAGGCTCTTCCTAAACAGCTCCAGGGATGGGGGCTCCACCACCTCCCTGGGCAGCACATCCCAAGGGCCAGTCACTCCTTCTATGAAGAACTTCTTCCTAACATCCAGCCTAAACCTCCCCTGGCACAGCTTGAGACTGTGTCCTCTTGTTCTGGTGCTGGCTGCCTGGGAGAAGAGACCAACCCCCACCTGGCTCCAACCTCCCTGCAGGGAGTTGCAGAGAGCAATGAGGTCTCCCCTGAGCCTCCTCTTCTCCAGGCTAAGCAACCCCAGCTCCCTCAGCCTCTCCTCACAGGGCTGTGCCCCAGACCCCTCCCCAGCTTTCTTGCCCTTCTCTGGACACCTTCAAGTCTCTCAATGTCCTTCCTGAACTGAGGAGCCCAAAACTGGACACAGGACTCAAGGGGTGGCCTGAGCAGTGCTGAGCACAGGGCAGGATGAGCTCCCTGCTCCTGCTGGCTACACTGCTCCTGCTGCAGGCCAGGATGCCCTTGGCCTTCTTGGCCCCCTGGGCACACTGCTGGCTCCTGTTCAGCCAGCTGTCAGCCAGTACCCCCAGGTCCCTCTCTGCCTGGCCAGTCAAGGCACTCAGAACCACAGCAATGAGTGCCTCACTGCTGACTGAGGTGGCAGAGAGATTTGGGAGGGCACTGGGTGAGCTGTTGGGGTAGCTTCACAGTATCACCACGATTGGAAGAGATCTCAAAGATCACGGAGTCCAACCTGGCACCACAGACCTCATGACCAAGTGCCACATCCAATCCCCTGTTGAACACCTCCAGGAGTGGGGACTCCACCACCTCCCTGGGCAGCACATCCCAAGGGCCAACAACTCTCTCTGGGAAGAACTTTCTCCTCCCCTCCAGCCTGAACCTCCCCTGGCACAGCTTGAGACTGTGTCCTCTTGTTCTGGTGCTGGCTGCCTGGGAGAAGAGCCCAACCCCCACCTGGCTCCAACCTCCCTGCAGGGAGTTGGAGAGAGCAATGAGGTCTCCCCTGAGCCTCCTCTTCTGCAGGCTAAGCAACCCCAGCTCCCTCAGCCTCTCCTCACAGGGCTGTGCCCCAGACCCCTCCCCAGCTCTGTTGCCCTTCTCTGGCAGCAGATAAACAAACCCTGAAGGGACTTCAACTGCAACCAGCGGCTTGAGAAAGAGCAGCTGCCCTTTTTGACAGCCATCTAACCTGCTCTTGCCGCTAACCGAGCAAAACCACTCAACAATTTTTTAGTCACGGGAGAGAACGGAGCCAGAACGGCCTCTGAGGAAAAAAAAAACACAACGAGGAAAGGCAGGTTGGAAGCGGCAGCGCTTTCTGTCACGCCTGACGACACACTCCTACCAACACACCCGAGATCTCATGAAGATGAAAGCGCCTGCGGAACTCGGGCGTTATCTGCGCGCAACCGCCTCCGAGCTGGGCTCAGCCCCGGCCACAACCAGGCAAAAGGCCCTACGGGGCCTCCCGGGCCGGGTCCCCACCTCCCGCTCCAGCCCTGCCGGCCCTGCGAGGCTGCCCGCGGAGCCCGGTGAGCGCGGCAGCCCGCCGGCGGCGGCGGCGGCCCCGGCCCTGCCGACCTGTGCGTCGCGGAACTCCACCACCACATTCTCGCTGCTCCAGCGCGCCGCCATCTTGGGCCGCCCCAGCAACCTCCGACGCCGCTGGGGCAGGGGCGGGCCGGCGGCAGCGCGCATGCGGGCGGCGGCGGCGCGCCGCGCAGGGGCCGCTGGGAAACGTAGTCTCGCCTCGCTACACGCAAGGGAGCCGCACGGCCCCTCCCGCACCTCCCCGTTCTCCCTGCCGAACCCGCACTGGGGGTCCCGCAGAGCCGGGAGGGACTCATGGCTTAGCAGGCCCCGCACGGCCCCCCGGCCTCCCCGTGAGGGGCTCGCCGCGGCGGGCTCCCCGTGGGTCGGTACGGCCGCGCTGCAGGCTCGGGGTGTGTGGAAAGGGGGAGGTCCGAGGCTTGTGCTCCGCGGGGCAGCGCCTGCCCTGCCCCCTGCCCAGGCCCTGCCCTGCCCAGGGTCTTGGCGCCCGGCAGGCCGCCTCGGGAAGCGCAGGCCTCAGCAGCGGCGCCCCGCAGCAGCGCAGGGGTTAAGGGCGGCGGGCCGGGGGGGGCCGGGGGCGGGAGCATGCGTGCTGCCGGCCTCTATTGTCTCCGGCGCGGCGCCGAGCACCCAGGCGGCTGGCGGCGGCCGGCAGCGAGGCCGTGCCCGGCGCAGCGCAGCGGAGCGGGGCCTGCCGCCCCCGCCGCCCCCCGCCGCCTCATGGGCCGCAGCTGATCGTCGCCCGGCTGCCGGCCGCGCCCCGGGCAGGAGCGAGGCGGGCGGAGCGACCCGGCCGGCCTCCATCCCCCCTCCCTCCCTCCCTCCCCCGCCGGTCCCGTTCCACTCCCCCCGCTCCGCGGCCCCGGAGCCCTCGGCGGCCCCCGCCGGGGGTGACGACGGCGGCGGCGGACTCGGGGCTCCCTCGCCCCTGCGGGCCCGGCGGGGGGAGGATGCCTGGGGCGGGGATGGGTTTTCGCCCGTAGCTTCCCCGCGCCCCCCCGCTTCCTTCCGCCCCCTCTCGCCTCCCGGGGGCGGCGCGGCCCCGTTCCCCGCCGGGGGCTGTCGCTCGGCTCCCTCCGGCCCGGCGGAGCCTATATGGGGGGCAAGCAGAGCACGGCGACCCGTTCGCGGGGCCCCTTCCCGGGGGTGTCGACGGATGACAGCGCCGTGCCGCCGCCGGGAGGAGGGGGGGGGCCGCCCCCCTTCGGCCATTACCGAGCGGGTGGCGGCGGCGGCGGCGCCATGGGGCTGCGCAGCCGCTCCGTCAGCTCGGTGGCCGGCATGGGCATGGACCCGGCGGCGGCCGGCGCCGTCCCCTTCGGGCTGTACGCGGCGGCGGCGCGGGCGGCGGGGGAGGCCGAGCGGGCCCCGGGCGGCGGCGGCGGCGGTCCGGGTTCCGACTCCACGTACGCCCATGGCAACGGTTACCAGGAGACGGGAGGCGGTCACCATAGAGACGGGATGCTGTACCTGGGTGCCCGGGCCTCGCTGGCCGACGCGTTGCCCCTCCACATCGCGCCGCGGTGGTTCAGCTCGCACAGCGGTGAGTAACCGGCTCCCCGGAGCCTTTCCCCCGGCCTCTCCTCCCTCGCTGGGTGCCCGGACCCGGGGGCGGTAGTAGACGTGGTTCACCTGGCGAACGTTGGTGGAGCTGCCCCTGACTTGCCCGGCTGGTCCAGCCCCGTTGTGCCAAGCCTGAAGGAAGGAACCCCCTCCCCCCAAGCCATCCCTTTCCGTGGCGCTGGGGCTGGCATCTGTGTCAAGGTCAAGGCAGGAAGGGGCTGTGGAAGGAGGAGGCTTTCTGCAAGGAAGGTGTTTAGGCTCTGGGTTGTGAAGCAGGGAACGTGGCAACCCTGTCTCGACTTGGGGGAGAGCGGTCTGAGCGGGCTGGAGTTTGAGCCCTGGGTTCTGAAGACCGTACTGAGCTCCTCATGTGAAGGTGTTTGGGCTGTGCCGGTCAGGTAGGGTGGTTCCTTGTGCCTCAGGAGCTGGGAGAGAGGCAAAGGAAGCCTTTGGAAGCGAGGTATGGGATTTTTTTTGCCCCCCTTCGGGCTCATCAAAGGCCAGGGAGAGGCCAAAGCGGGTTTTCTCACTCAAGCCAGCTGGCATTGTTGTGGCGCTGGGGAGGAAGCAGAGGAGGAACTGCCTGCCTCTATAACAGGGCCGGGGAGCCAGCTGTGCTCTCTCTCACAGGAAACAGGTCAGGCTACAGGAGCGGGCCAGGTTGCCCTTCTCCTCCCCCTCCTGCGCGGACCCTTCCCTGCGTGCGGGTGCCTGGAGAGAGGCCCCGGCCGCGCCGGCAGGGCTGTCTCACTGACCCAGTTTTTGGCTGGGCGCGGGGAGCGAGGTGGGAGGTCCTCCCTCTTCCCTCCTGGCTAGAGGGGAAGTCATTTCAGGGATGTCTCCGTTGCATTTCCTGGAATAGTCTGGGATTTCTTCCCCCCTCAGCCCCCTCTCAGGCGCCCTCGGTGTCCTCCTGGCATGACGTGGTCTGGGAATTTCATAACCCGCCTCCGGACAATGCCTCGTTTGCAGGAAGGCTTCAGACTGAACCCATGGACAAGAACAAAGTGCAGAGCGAGGCCCATGGGGGCCCCCTTTTCCTCCCTCCCCCTTGGGATTTTTTTCTCCCTTTAACCCCAGTCTCTGTGGGCTGCTCTTCTGTCACAGTGTCACTAAGGTTGGAAGAGACCTCAAAGATCATCGAGTCCAACCTGGCACCACAGACCTCATGACCAGACCATGGCACCAAGGGCCACATCCAATCCCCTCTTGAACACCTCCAGGGATGGGGACTCCACCACCTCCCTGGGCAGCACATCCCAAGGGTCAACAACTCTCTCTGGGAAGAACTTTATCTTCCCCTCCAGCCTAAACCTCCCCTGGCACAGCTTGAGACTGTGTCCTCTTGTTCTGGTGCTGGTTGCCTGGGAGAAGAGCCCAACCCCCACCTGGCTCCAACCTCCCTGCAGGGAGTTATAGAGAGCAATGAGGTCTCCCCTGAGCCTCCTCCAGGCTAAGCAACCCCAGCTCCCTCAGCCTCTCCTCACAGGGCTGTGCTCAAGGCCTCTCCCCAGCTTTGTTGCCCTTCTCTGGACACCTTCCAGCATCTCAATGTCCTTCCTAACCTGAGTAGCCCAGAACTGGACACAGGACTCAAGGTGTGGCCTGAGCAGTGCTGAGCACAGGGCACAATGACCTCCCTGCTGGATGAGGTCAAAGCATCCCATCCTTGGTGGCAGGATGCTCTGGGCCTGCTTCCTATCGATCCGGATGAGCTGGGTGCTTCCAGTCCTTCCTGGCAGGTGGAGAGAGCTCTCCTGTGGTGCCTGAGTTGCAACCAAGTGCTTCTGCAAACTTCCTTGCTCCGTGGCCTGCCGTGGGGTGTGCCACTGCTGTGGCTTTTTGAAAGGCAGGGAGGAAGAAAGCTGCAGCATCCTGCCAGGTGTTCCACCAGAAAGGGAGTGCCAGGGGCCTTCTGCTGCGCTTGGTGCTGGAGTCAGGAGGGGGTTTGTTACAGAAACACCCTCTAGCTAACCTCTCCCTGGAGGAGGTCGGTCAGAGGGCATCAGTTACGTTCAGTGGTGGTTCTCAAACTGCAAGGCCGAGGTTAACAACCTGGTTGTGAAGCTAAACCAGCTGCAAGATGGAGTAAGCTATTGGTGGCTGCTCGAGTGAGCTGGTGTGGTGCTGTCGAGTTCAGTGGGGTGCCTTCAGAAGAGGGCAGCACTGGGGGAAGGACTGCAAAAACTGGGGGGGGGGGTCTCTGGTGCCTCTCTGGGGGCCTTCTGAGGGCGCCTGAGCTGTGCTAAAGCACAGGGACTGAGCAGCTCTTGCTGAAGCCTCTCCTGGTGGTGGTTCTCCCTCGTCGTCAATTGACAGCAGAAGGAGCAGAGGGCGCTTGGAAACTGCTCTGAAAACTTGTTGGAGCTCACCTAACTTCGGTGTGCTTCCTCTCAGCCTAAGAGGTTAAGGGAGGGTTGGGAGGCTGAAGGGGGAGGGAAAACACAGCACCTGGAGGTGGATGAAATTCCCCTGCTCTCCTGTGAACTGCCAGCAGGGCAGTCTGGAGCTGCTGGCTTCTTCCTCCCCTTCCTCTTCATCGACCTGCTGCTCTTGCAGCACTCCATTAGCCACTGGAACGTGCTGAAGCAGCAGAGCTTGGGTAAATAGAGAGGAGCTTTGACATTGCTGTGCATGACTGTCCCTGCTCCTCCTGGAGGATGAGGGTGGGGATGAGGGGACCCCACCACCCCCTCCCAGCCCCGTGGGGGGGATGTGTGCTTGGAGGTCTCGGGGATCTGCCTGAGTTGCTGTGCTGCTGTGAGGAGAGGAGTCCTCAGACTCTGTGGCTAACAGCTCTGGAGAGTGGCTTCTTGCCCTGCCTGTCCTTCCCTCCTGCCTCAGCACAGGCTGGAAGCCTGAGTGGTGCTGATCTCTGCATGTGGAGAAGGTTGTGTTCATGTGCTTGCTTTTCTAGGGGCACTTGAGTTTGGAGAGTGGCTCCTTGCCATGCCTGCCCCTTTCCTCCTGCCTTTGCACTGGCTGCAGACCTGGATGGTGCTGATCTCAGCTTGTAGGGAAGGTCATGTTCCTGCACTTGCTCTTTGAGGAGCATTTGGGCTTGGAGAATGCCTCCTGGCCCTGCCTACTCCTTTCCTTCTGCTTCAGTGCAGGCTGAAGACCTCACTGTGGGCATGTGGGGAGGCTCATGTTCATGAGCTTGTTCTTCTTAGGAGCACTTGGGTTTGGCTGAAGAGCCCTTAAAGTGCACCCTGGGCTCTGTGGGATCCTCACTGGGAGAGTGAGGAGTCTGGCCTTCATGCTGGTGCTCTAGGGGTATGGGGAGCACATGGGCAGGCTCAGTGCTCCCTTTGTCTGCAACCCCAGTTTTGTGCACCTCTCCCACTGCTCCATGGCCCATCTGGCTCATCAGCAGGGACCCCAAGGGGTGGGCTGAGCTCTTCTCCCTACCTGGTATCACTCCTTCCCCTTTCAGCCATCAGAGGCTTGCAGAAGAGTCAGGCGTGAGTGGGGAGTGAGAGAGGAGGGCTGCCCGGGGAAGCCTGGGCAGAGGGAGGCTGTGGAGTGGCCCCCAGGGCCAGCCTGTGCTGCAGCATCCCTCTAGGGTGCTGGGCATGGTGACAGCCTGCTGCTGAACCCTCCTGGGGTCAGGCAGAGGGGTGGTAGGAACCCTTATGTACTGAGGGCCTCTAGCCCTTCCAGGGCCAGGGGAGCAGAGCTGCTGCTTTCATGAATAGCACAGCTTAAATGCATCCCTCAGAGAGGATGGGTGAGGAGGCCCTGACCTTGGTGGTGGAGTTGGCCCCTCCCTGTGAAGGCCCAGCACCTCCCTGGGGGAGTGAATCCTGTCTCCTGATGAGGATTTTTCCCTAGCAAGGTAGCTGCTGCTCCATCTGGAGCTGCTCTGGGATTCCCCTGTCTGCCCAGGGTTTCTAAGGGCTGCTTCCTGGCCTGTGGGAGTGGAAGATGACTAACCACCTTTTGCAGCTTCAGAGCTTGCTTCTAGCACTTGACCTTGGTGACAACATCAATAGCTGAGGGGAGAGCAACTGATGTTGTTTACTGGGACCTGAGCAAAGCCTTCCACACTGTCCTGCACCACAGCCTGCTCTCCAGGCTGGTGACACAGGGGTGTGATGGGTGACCACTAGATGGATACAGAACTGGCTTGATGGCTGCACCCAGAGAGGGGCTGTCCATGGCTCCATGTCCCAGGGGAGGCCAGGGACAAGCAGAGTCCCTCAGGGATCAGTCCTGGGCCCAGGCTTGTTCAACATCCCTGTGGGTGCCATGGGCAGTGGCACTGAGTGCACCCTCAGCAGGGTTGCTGATGACACCAAGCTGTGTGGTGCAGCAGACAGCTGGAGGGAAGGGATCCATCCAGAGGGAGCTGGGCAGGCTGGAGAGGTGGGCACAAGCCAACCTCAGGAGGTTCAACAAGAGCAAGGGCAGGGTCCTGCAGCTGGCTGGAGGCAACCCCAGGCACAAATGCAGGCTGGGCAGGGACTGGATGGCAAGCAGCCCTGAGGAGAGAGCCTTGGGGTGCTGGGGAGGAGAAGCTCAGCAGGAGCTCTCAGTGTGCACTTGCAGCCCAGAAAGCCAACCAGAGCCTGGGCTGCAGCAGGAGAAGTGTGGCCAGCAGGGCAAGGGAGGTGATTCTCCCCTCTGCTCAGCTCTGGGAGACCCCAGCTGGAGTCCTGCCTCAGTTCTGGAGCCCCTATTGCAAGAGGGATGTGGAGGTGCTGGAAGGTGTCCAGAGCAGGGCCAGGAGGATGAGCAGAGGGCTGGAGCACCTCTCCTGTGAGGACAGACTGAAGGAGTTGGGGCTGTGCAGTCTGGAGAAGAGAAGGCTCCCAGGTGACCTCATTGTGGCCTTCCAGGATCTGCAGGGGGCTCCAAGGAGGCTGGGGAGAGACTGCTCAGGATCTCAGGCAGTGATAGGACTAGGGGGAATGGAATGAAGCTGGAGGTGGGGAGATTGAGACTGGAGGTGAGGAGGAAGTTCTTCCCCATGAGAGTGGTGAAGGCCTGGAATGGGTTGTGCAGGGAGGTGGTTGGAGCCCTGTCCCTGGAGGTGTTTAAGGCCAGGCTGGCTGAGGCTCTGGGCAGCCTGCTGTAGTGTGGGGTGTCCCTGCCCATGGCAGGGGGGTTGGAACTGGCTGATCCTTGTGGTCCCTTCCCACCCTGACTGATACTATGATACCTTGTCCCTGGAGCTTTGTGGCCCTGGGTTCTTCTGGGTCAAAGTCCCTAGGGTCAGCAGGAGGAAGGGAGGAAGGAGGAGGGCTGTGGTTTAGTGCTGTGTGTCTCCAGCTCTCCAGCTCTGTGTGATTCCCTTCCTGTCACTCGTGGTTTTCATCTCCATCAGAGGATCTTGGGGAGTTTGCAGAGGGCTGTTAAGTAGCTTAAAGTTTATCTGGAAATCCTGCTCATCACCCAAAGCCCTTGAGTGGTTGAGGCTCTGATAAATCCATAGCTGCTGGCTGGCCCAAGGAAAGGCCTCCCCCTTCTGCACAGTGCCATGAGGGATGTCACAGGCTTGCCATGCTCCTACAGGACAAGCTCTTTGTCCTGGCTGCTGGCAGCAGCGAGGCTGGGGGTGGTGGTGGGGAGGTCTCTTCTGCTGAGCAAGCCTCTTCCTTCTCAGCAGCACCTTGCCCTGAGCCAGGAGGGTCCAGCCTGGGGGAGCGGGAAAGGGTGTCTGGTGCAGAGATGGCAGTCAGGATACTGGGCTGGGTCCTTCTCCAGGCAGGGTGAGAGAGCAAAGCAAGCTGGAAATGTGCTTCGACCCAGCTCTGGAGTAGGGGATGAGACATGGGGGTTGCTTGGAGGATGAGGTGAAGGGGTGTGTGTGGACACCTGCCCTGGGCAGCTCTGGTCTCTCTCTGGCTGGGAAGGGGCATGTCTGAGGTGTAGCCTTGGTGTGCTCAGCCAGCTCCAGGTCCTGAGCCTTTTCTTGCTGCTGCTTGGTGATCCTCCCTCGTGAGCTAACCCTGCCAGTGCCCTCCCTCCCTTCCTCCAAGCCAGGAAGGCTCATTCTGGCTGACCACAGTCAGTGAGCTGCTGGTGGGAATCTGCTTTCAGGCCTGACTCCTCTGCCATCAGCTTCTCAGTATGTAGGCTTCATGTTGAGTCCCTTTACAGGGGCTAGGCCTGGGCAAGGGCCCCCCAAGGTCTGTAGGAACTTGCTCTGCTGAATCACTTTTTTGCCAGGGGGAATTCCAAAGGGTGCTGTCCTCCAAGCATTGTGTTGGGGGTTTGGTGCTGGTGACTGCCTGGCAGCTGAGGTTGGCTGAGCATCCACCCTGTCTCCAGGCCTCCACATCATCTGGGAAGCAGTGCAAGGTCAGTCCTGATGACTCCCCAGGCTGGTGATAGTCACCTGCTGGACTCTTCATGTCTGGAGGTGTTGCTCTTCCACTCCTGCCTTCTCCAAGCTGGCATCCAATTGTACTCCAGAAGAAAGGTTTTACCCATGTGAACACTCAGGCCCTGGAATCCTCTCCCAGGGGAGGCAGTGGAATCCACTTCATTGGACAGTTTTAATACTCGGCTTGACAGCATGCTGGCCCAGCTCAATTCAGCTCCACCAGCACTTAGCTTGGACCAGATGATCCTCAGACTCCCTTCCAACCTGGCATTGTGTGCAAGCCAACAGCTACCTGCCTGCTGGATGTGGGGCAGGCTGTGGATGTGGTCTACCTGGACTGCAGCAGGGCCTTTGACACTGTTCCCCACATCAAACTGCTGGCCAAGCTGTCAGCCCCTGGCTGGGACAGCAGCACTCTGAGCTGGGTGAGGAAGTGGCTGGAGGCTGAGCCCAGAGAGTGGTGGTGAATGGTGCCACAGCCAGCTGGCAGCCAGGCACCAGTGCTGTGCCCCAGGGAGCAGTGCTGGGCCCTGTGCTCTTTAACATCTTCATTGATGATCTGGAGGAGGGCATTGAGTCCATCATCAGTAAATTTGCAGCTGACAGCAAGCTGGGGGCAGGAGTTGATCTGCTGGAGTGCAGAGAGGCTCTGCAGAGGGACCTGGACAGGCTGGACAGATGGGCAGAGGCCAAGGGCAGGAGATTGAACACATCCAAGTGCCAGGGGCTGCACTTTGGCCACAGCAACCCCAGGCAGTGCTACAGGCTGGGGGCAGAGTGGCTGAGAGCAGCCAGGCAGAGAGGGACCTGGGGGTGCTGGTTGATGGTAGGCTGAACATGAGGCTGCAGTGTGCCCAGGCAGCCAGGAGGTCCAGTGGCATCCTGGCCTGCATCAGGAAGTGTGGCCAGCAGGAGCAGGGAGCTCATCCTGCCCTGTGCTCAGCACTGCTCAGGCCACCCCTTGAGTCCTGTGTCCAGCTCTGGGCTCCTGAGGTTAGGAAAGAGGTTGAGCTGCTGGAAGGTGTCCAGAGAAGGGCAAGAAAGCTGGGGAGGGGTCTGGGGCACAGCCCTGTGAGGAGAGGCTGAGGGAGCTGGGGTTGCTTAGCCTGGAGAAGAGGAGGCTCAGGGGAGACCTCATTGCTCTCTGCAACTCCCTGCAGGGAGGTTGTAGCCAGGTGGGGGTTGGGCTCTTCTGCCAGGCACCCAGCACCAGAACAAGAGGACACAGTCTCAAGCTGCGCCAGGGGAGGTTTAGGTTGGATGTTAGGAAGAAATTCTACACAGAGAGAGTGATTGCCCATTGGGATGTGCTGCCCAGGGAGGTGGTGGAGTCACCATGCCTGGAGGTGTTCAGGAGGAGACTTGCTGGGGTGCTTGGTGCCATGGTTGAGTTGTTTAGGTAGTGTCGGATGGTAGGTTGGACTCCATGATCTTGAAGGTCTCTTCCAACCTGGTCTGGTCTGGTCTATTCTATTCTATTCTGCCATGGCTGGGGTGGGGGGAAGCACCCCAGAGCTGGAGATGGGAGGCACAAAGGCAGCTTTAACCCCCCAGCAGGCCTGCAGCTGAAGCGTGTCGAGGTTGGCATCGCACACCAGGAGCCAGCGGCAGCTCTCCGAGCAGGCTCGGGCTGCCACTTGCACCGCACTGCCTCACAACTGTGGTGGGCTGCAAAGTTCCCCCCCCTCCCCAGCATTAAATTGCCAGAGCAGCTCAGTTGAAAGCAGCTGAAAGCTGTATTTGCAAGCAAAGCTACAAGCTGAAAGGAAAGGCAATGGAGGTGTGCAAGATGGACAACGTGTAGACAGCAGGAGAACCATCCCGCCCCCGCCCCCTCAGGCCAAAAACCAGGGCAGCCAATAGCTTCACCTCCCCTGCCCTCTCCTCTCTACCCACCCCTGGCCACAAAGGGACCAGAGAAAGAGCAGAGAGTTGTTTTGTTAGGATGCTCAGCCACAGCAAAGAACACAGCCAAGGGCAGCAGAGCCAAGCAGAAGCAAGGTAGTGTCTCCCAGAGTGAGGAAGCCAGGGAAGAGGGGAAGGTAGCATGTACACCCCCACCTGCTTGGTACTGTGTCCAGAGGGAGTGTGTAGAACTTAGCATTGGTGTCCTTTTTAGGCAAGAGTAGAATAGAATTCATCAGCTTGGAAAAGACCTTTGAGATCATCCAGCCCAGCCTCTCACCCAGCACCATCTGATCAACTCAGCCATGGCACCAAGGGCCTCAGCCAGGCTCTGCCTAGACACCTCCAGGGATGGGGACTCCACCACCCCCCTGGGCAGCACATCCCCAGGGCCAATCTCTCTGGCTGGGAAGAACTTGCTCCTCACCTCCAGCCTAAACCTCCTCTGGCACAGCTTGAGACTGTGTCCTCTTGTTCTGGGGCTGCTTGCCTGGGAGAAGAGCCCAACACCCACCTGGCTCCAACCTCCCTGCAGGGAGCTGGAGAGAGCAATGAGGTCTCCCCTGAACCTCCTCCAGGCTAAGCAACCCCAGCTCCCTCAGCCTCTCCTCACAGGGCTGTGCCCCAGACCCCTCCCCAGCTTTCTTGCCCTTCTCTGGACACCTTCCAGCAGCTCAACCTCTTTCCTAACCTGAGGAGCCCAGAGCTGGGCACAGGACTCAAGGGGTGGCCTGAGCAGTGCTGAGCACAGGGCAGGATGAGCTCCCTGCTCCTGCTGGCCACACTGCTCCTGCTGCAGGCCAGGATGCCCTTGGCCTTCTTGGCCCCCTGGGCACCCTGCTGGCTCCTGTTCAGCTGCTCTCCACCACTCCCCCCAGGTCCCTCTCTGCCTGGCTGCTCTCAGCCACTCTGCCCCAGCCTGTAGCACTGCCTGGGGTTGTTACACCCAATTTATTTACCTTCTACTGCTTTCTGTTCAGGATCTGTGGGAAATTTTCTAGGCATAACCTGAAGCTACCCCAACAGCTCACCCAGTGCCCTCCCAAATCTCTCTGCCACCTCAGCCAGCAGTGAGGCACTCATTGCTGTGGTTCTGACTGGCTTGACTGGCCAGGCAGAAAGGGACCTGGGGGTACTGGCTGACAGCTGGCTGAACAGGAGGCAGCAGTGTGCCCAGGGGGCCAAGAAGGCCAAGGGCATCCTGGCCTGCAGCAGGAGCAGTGTGGCCAGCAGGAGCAGGGAGCTCATCCTGCCCTGTGCTCAGCACTGCTCAGGCCACCCCTTGAGTCCTGTGTCCAGCTCTGGGCTCCTGAGGTTAGGAAAGAGGTTGAGCTGCTGGAAGGTGTCCAGAGAAGGGCAAGAAAGCTGGGGAGGGGTCTGGGGCACAGCCCTGTGAGGAGAGGCTGAGGGAGCTAGGGTTGCTTAGCCTGGAGAAGAGGAGGCTCAGGGGAGACCTCCTTGCTCTCTCCAACTCCCTGAAGGGAGGTTGCAGCCAAGCAGAGGTTGGTCTCTTCTCCCAGGCACCCAGCCCCAGAACAAGAGGACACAGTCTCAAGCTGTGCCAGGGGAGTTTTAGGCTGGAGGTGAGGAGCAAGTTCTTCCCAGCCAGAGAGATTGGCCCTTGGGCTGTGCTGCCCAGGGAGGTGGTGGAGTCCCCACCCTTGGAGGTGTTCAAGAGGGGACTGGATGTGACACTTGGAGCCATGGTTGGGTTGTCAGGAGGTGTTAGGTATTATGTGACAGGTTGGACTTGATGATCTCTGAGGTCTTTTCCAAGCTGGTTGCTGATTCTGTGCTTGGTTCTGTGGCTCCTCACTGACACCAGCCGTGGAGGGGCACGGAGGAACTGGCTGCCCTGCCCCTGTGTGTGCTCCAGAGATGCTGAGGCTGCTGCTCTCCTCTTCCCAGGCCTGACCCACTTCCCAGCCTGGACTGCCTTCCTGGCCCCTGACATTCAGTTTATCCCATGCTGGTTTGTTGTGCTGAGATGTTTGTGGTGCTGGGTGATAGGTTGGGCTTGATGATCTCTGAGGTCTTTTCCAACTTGGTTGATTCTATGATTCCAGTGGCTGGAAGAACCATAAAAGCTTCTCTTATTTATTACTGTGCTGTTCCCCCTCTTCTCCCCCTCTTCTCCCCTCTTTCTCCCCCTCTTCTCCCCTCTTCTCCCCCTCTTCTCCCCCTCTTCTCCCCTCTCTTCTCCCCCTCTTCTCCCCCTCTTCTCCCCTCTTCTTCTCCCTCCTCTTCTCCCCCTCTTCTCCCCCTCTTCTCCCCCTTCTCCCCCTCTTCTCCCCCTCTTCTCCCCCTCTTCTCCCCCTCTTCTCCCCCTCTTCTCCCCCTCTTCTCCCCTCTTCTCCCCTCTTCTCCCCCTCTTCTCCCCCTCTTCTCCCCCTCTTCTCCCCCTCTTCTCCCCCTCTTCTCCCCTCCCCTCTTCTCCCCCTCTTCTCCCCCTCTTCTCCCCCTCTTCTCCCCCTCTTCTCCCCCTCTTCTCCCCCTCTTCTCCCCCTCTTCCCCTCTTCTCCCCCTCTTCTCCCCCTCTTCTCCCCCTCTTCTCCCCCTCTTCTCCCCCTCTTCTCCCCCTCTTCTCCCCCTCTTCTCCCCCTCTTCTCCCCCTCTTCTCCCCCTCTTCTCCCCCTCTTCTCCCCCTCTTCTCCCCCTCTTCTCCCCTTCTCCCCCTCTTCTCCCCCTCTTCTCCCCCTCTTCTCCCCCTCTTCTCCCCCTCTTCTCCCCCTCTTCTCCCCCTCTTCTCCCCCTCTTCTCCCCTCTTCTCCCCCTCTTCTCCCCTCTTCTCCCCCTCTTCTCCCCCTCTTCTCCCCCTCTTCTCCCCCTCTTCTCCCCCTCTTCTCCCCCTCTTCTCCCCCTCTTCTCCCCCTCTTCTCCCCCTCTTCCCCCCTCTTCTCCCCTCTTCTCCCCCTCTTCTCCCCTCTTCTCCCCCTCTTCTCCCCCTCTTCTCCCCCTCTTCTCCCCCTCTTCTCCCCCTCTTCTCCCCCTCTTCTCCCCCTCTTCTCCCCTCTTCTCCCCCTCTTCTCCCCCTCTTCTCCCCCTCTTCTCCCCCTCTTCTCCCCCTCTTCTCCCCCTCTTCTCCCCCTCTTCTCCCCCTCTTCTCCCCCTCTTCTCCCCCTCTTCCCCCCTCTTCTCCCCCTCTTCTCCCCCTCTTCTCCCCCTCTTCTCCCCCTCTTCTCCCCCTCTTCTCCCCCTCTTCTCCCCCTCTTCTCCCCCTCTTCCCCCTCTTCTCCCCCTCTTCTCCCCCTCTTCTCCCCCTCTTCTCCCCTCTTCTCCCCCTCTTCTCCCCCTCTTCTCCCCCTCTTCTCCCCCTCTTCTCCCCCTCTTCTCCCCCTCTTCTCCCCCTCTTCTCCCCCTCTTCTCCCCCTCTTCTCCCCTCTTCTCCCCCTCTTCTCCCCCTCTTCTCCCCCTCTTCTCCCCCTCTTCTCCCCTCTTCTCCCCCTCTTCTCCCCTCTTCTCCCCCCTCTTCTCCCCCTCTTCTCCCCCTCTTCTCCCCTCTTCTCCCCCTCTTCTCCCCCTCTTCTCCCCTCTTCTCCCCCTCTTCTCCCCTCTTCTCCCCCTCTTCTCCCCCTCTTCTCCCCCTCTTCTCCCCCTCTTCTCCCCCTCTTCTCCCCCTCTTCTCCCCCTCTTCTCCCCCTCTTCTCCCCCTCTTCTCCCCCTCTTCTCCCCTCTTCTCCCCCTCTTCTCCCCTCTTCTCCCCCTCTTCCCCCTCTTCTCCCCCTCTTCTCCCCCCCTTCTCATGCAGACATCTTTGGGAGAGGAGCAGCACCAGGCCAGCTGGCCCCTGGCCAAGGTAGCTGTGGAGAGTCATGGGAAAATGCTGCTAAATGCTGAAAATTAATTTCAAGAGAAACAGAGGGAGAGGGGAAAACCCACTAGGGGGAGGAGGAGGGGGGGTGGGGGAGGAAAGGCAGAGCTTTTTTTTTCCCTCCAGTGTAATCTCCTGTGTGACAAATTGGGCAGCAAAGAGAGCTTTGAATGAATTTCCCCTCTTGCACCCTGGCCAGCCAGTGGGCAGCCAGCAGCGGAGTCGTCTTGCTGCTGCTGCTGCTCCACTGAAACCTCAAATGAAACCTCACCTGGTTGTGGCCTTCCAGGAGCTGCAGGGGGCTGCAGGAAAGCTGGGGAGGGGCTTTTGAGTTTGTCAGGGAGGGATAGGAGTGGGGGGGATGGAGCAAAAGGAGCAGTGGGCAGCTGGAGATTGGCTGTGAGGAAGAAGTTGTTGGGCAGGAGGGTGGGGAGAGCCTGGCCCAGGCTGCCCAGGGAGGTGGTGGAAGCCTCCTGCTGCTGCCTGGAGGTGTTTGCAGCCAGGCTGGAGGTGGCTGTGAGCAACCTGCTGTGGGGTGAGGTGTCCCTGCCCATGGTAGGGGGGTTGGAACTGGCTGATCCTTGTGGTCCCTTCCAACCCTGACTGATTCTATGCCTTTGAGTGGCTGAGTGATGCTGTGAGGCAGTAATCCCTGCTCCCAAGATGTTTTGTACCCTGCTGCACAGAGCAGGCAGCTGAGGAGCCTCTCTCTGCAGAGCCAGGCCCACTTGTAGTCTCAGAGCAGCAATGTGATGTCTGCACCAGTCCCACTGGCCAGCTTTCAAATTCCAGGCAAACCCCTTTGGGAGGGGGGGTTGGAGCTTCCCCCAGGGATGCTCAGGCTGTTCCTTGTGGGTGCATCTTGGCCAAACACTTTTGGCTGTGTGCTTTCTGGTGGGAGGCTGCTGCAGGCTGCAGGAAGCTCTGCTGGCCTGGGGCCTCTCCTGGTGCCACTTCACAGTGTTTCCCGTGGGCAGAGCCCAGCTGCCAGCAGGATTCCTGCCCTGGGAAGGGAATGCCAGTGGTGGGGGTTGGGGGGTGTCAGGGACTGGTGTGGTTTAGCTTTCCAGCCCTCTGTGGGGCCTGGAGTTTGAGGAGGGTGGTGGGGAGTATCTGAGGGGCTGGTAGGCAGGGCTTCATGGCTGTTGCAAGCACAGGGCTTCTGCCATGGTCCCCTGTAGCTGTGTTCTGCCAGGGCTGTGCTGCAAGCAGCCAGCTGAGACTGAGCAGGCAAATTGCTCAGTGCTGGGATAGGGTAGGGTGGAGTAGGGTAGAAATAGGAATAGAATAAACCAGGTTGGAAGTGACCTTCAAGATCATCCAGTCCAACCTATCATCCAACACCACCTAATCAACTCAACCATGGCACCAAGCACCCCATCAAGTCTCCTCATGCACACCTCCAGGGATGGGGACTCCACCACCTCCCTGGGCAGCCCATTCCAATGGGCAATCTCTCTCTCTGTGTAAAACTTCCTCCTCACCTCCAGCCTAAACCTCCCCAGGCACAGCCTGAGACTGTGTCCTCTTGTTCTGGTGCTGGCTGCCTGGGAGAAGAGCCCAACCTCCACCTGGCTCCAACCTCCCTGCAGGGAGTTGCAGAGAGCAATGAGGTCTCCCCTGAGCCTCCTCTTCTCCAGGCTAAGCAACCCCAGCTCCCTCAGCCTCTCCTCACAGGGCTGTGCCCCAGACCCCTCCCCAGCTTTCTTGCCCTTCTCTGGACACCTTCCAGCAGCTCAACCTCTTTCCTAACCTGAGGAGCCCAGAGCTGGACACAGGACTCAAGGGGTGGCCTGAGCAGTGCTGAGCACAGGGCAGGATGAGCTCCCTGCTCCTGCTGGCCACACTGTTCCTGCTGCAGGCCAGGATGCCCTTGGCCTCTGGCCCTGGGCACACTGCTGGCTCATGTTCAGCTGCTCATCCACCAGCACCCCCAGCTCCCTCTCTGCCTGGCTGCTCTCAGCCACTCTGCCCCCAGCCTGGAGCTCTGCCTGGGGTTGCTGTGGCCAAAGTGCAGCCCCTGGCACTTGGCTGTGTTCAATCTCCTGCCCTTGGCCTCTGCCCATCTGCCCAGCCTGTCCAGGTCCCTCTGCAGAGCTCTCTGCCCTCTCACAGCTCAACTCCTGCCCCCAGCTTGCTGTCAGCTGCAAATTTACTGCTGATGGACTCAGTGCCCTCCTCCAGATCATCAATGAAGATGTTAAAGAGGCTGGGGCCCAGCACTGCTCCCTGGGGCACATCCCTGGTGCCTGGCTGCCAGCTGGCTGTGGCACCATTCACCACCACTCTCTGGGCTCAGCCTCCAGCCAGTTCCTAACCCAGGGTAGGCTAGGCTAGACCAGGTTGGAAAACACCTTTGAGATCATCCAGTCCAACCTCTCTCCCACCACCATCTGATCAACTCAACCATGGCCCTGAGCACCCCATCCAGCCTCTCCATGAACACCTCCTTCTCAGGCCTCAGTGATGGGGCTTGGTGCTGGAGGTGTTTGGAACAAGGTGTGTGTTGCCTGTGAGGATGGCAGCTGGCTGTTGGAGGGCCTGCAAGGTGGAGCCTCCCCTTCCCTCCCCTCCCCTGCCCTCCTTCCCTCCCCAGCTGAGCTGTGCTGGCTGGTGCTGCCCAGCAGCAGGCTGGCCCCAGGACAGCTGCCCTGCCCTCTTGGGAGGGCAGGGGCTGGATTAGCTTGGGAGATTCCTGGCCCTCCTGCAGCTGTGGCACTCCCATCACTGACACCAAAATGAGGCCCTGAGCCTTGTGCAGTGGTCTTGTGGGGATCTGTAGAGGGGCAGGGGAAAGATTTGGCCTTTTACAGTCAGAGAGAATCATTTTGCTTGGCAGAGTCCATCCAGTCCAGCCCTTAACCCAGCACTGCCAGCTCACCACTCAACCAAGTCCCTCACAACCACATCTCCATGGTTTTTCCAAGCCCTCCAGGGACTGGAACTCCACCACTGGGCTGGGCAGACTCTTCCAGGGCTTGCCAACCCTTTTGGGGAAGAAATAGTTCCTCCTGTCCAACCTAAACCTCCCCTGGGGCACCTTAGGCCATTGCTTCTTGTTCCTGGGAGAAGAGACCAACCCCCACCTGGCTCCAGCCTCCTTGCAGGGAGCTGTAGAGAGCCAGAAGCTCTCCTCTCAGTCTCCTCTTCTGAAGACTGACCAGCCCCAGTTCCCTCAGCTGCTCCTCACAAGACCTGTGCTTGGTTGCCCTACTCTGGGCCCACACCAGCCCCTCAGTAGAATAGAATAGACCAGGTTGGAAGAGACCTTCAAGATCATCCAGTCCAACCCATCAACCAATCCAATACCACCTAAACAACTCAACCATGGCACCAAGCACCCCAAGTCTCCTCCTGCACACCTCCAGGGATGGGGACTCCACCACCTCCCTGGGCAGCACATCCCCAGGGCCAATCTCTCTGGCTGGGAAGAACTTGCTCCTCACCTCCAGCCTAAACCTCCCCTGGCACAGCTTGAGACTGTGTCCTCTTGTTCTGGTGCTACTTGCCTGGGAGAAGAGACCAATCCCCACCTGGCTCCAACCTCCCTGCAGGGAGTTGGAGAGAGCAATGAGGTCTCCCCTGAGCCTCCTCTTCTCCAGGCTAAGCAACCCCAGCTCCCTCAGCCTCTCCTCACAGGGCTGTGCCCCAGACCCCTCCCCAGCTTTCTTGCCCTTCTCTGGACACCTTCCAGCAGCTCAACCTCTTTCCTAACCTCAGGAGCCCAGAGCTGGACACAGGACTCAAGGGGTGGCCTGAGCAGTGCTGAGCACAGGGCAGGATGAGCTCCCTGCTCCTGCTGGCCACACTGCTCCTGCTGCAGGCCAGGATGCCCTTGGCCCTCTTGGCCCCCTGGGCACACTGCTGGCTCATGTTCAGCTGCTCCATCACCAGCTCCCCCAGCTCCCTCTCTGCCTTTGGCTGCTCTCAGCCACTCTGCCCCAGCCTGGAGCTCTGCCTGGGGTTGCTGTGGCCAAAGTGCAGCCCCTGGCACTTGGATGTGTTCAATCTCCTGCCCTTGGCCTCTGCCCCTCTGCCCAGCCTGGCCAGGTCCCTCTGCAGAGCTCTCCTCCCTCCAGCAGCTCAACTCCTGCCCCCAGCTTGCTGTCAGCTGCAAACTTGCTGATGACTGACTCCATCTCCTCCTCCAGATCATCAATGAGGATATTGATCAGGCTGGGGCCCAGCACTGCTCCCTGGGGCACAGCACTGGGGCCTGGCTGCCAGCTGGCTGTGGCACCATTCACCACCACTCTCTGGGCTCAGCCTCCAGCCACTTCCTCACCCAGCTCAGAGTGCTGCTGTCCCAGCCAGGGGCTGACAGCTTGGCCAGGAGCTTGCTGGGGGGGATGGTGGCAAAGGCCTTGCTGGAGGCCCAAACCTGCACCCAGCATTTGAGGTGCAGCCTCCCCAGCAGCCACAAACTTTTTGCTGGCATTCCCGTGAGCATCCCTTGGCTGCTGGGGGGTACAGCCAGGGCTGCTGAGAGGCTTTCCCCTCCCAGGCACAGAAAGGGGGGCTGGGTTGGGCCCTGGTGAGGCAAGCAGGGCTGAAGGAGTGAGCTGCAGGCTGCTCAGAGCTGTTTCCTGGCCCTTGCAGGCAGAGCAGCATGACAACAGTGAGTATTTTTAGAGGCCAGCTGCCTGCCACACAAGAGAAGGAAAGCAGCAGACAGGCAAGGAGAGGGCTGTGTGATGCTTCCCCCCTTTGCCCAGTGTTTTCCTTCCTCCCAGGATGGGGCTGCTGGGGGTGAGGAGCTCCCCCAGCCCCTGCACCTCTTTGCTGCCCCGAGAGGCAGCCGACGGGGTTCTGCCCCTCGGCTTTGTGCCTCCTGTCGCGGCTCAGGGGTGGTGCTGCGGGCTCTGCTGGTGGGGTGGCAGATGACTGCCTCACAGCTTTGGGCTGGTGGGGGTTGGAGGGTTTGGAGGAGTTTGTCACCAGCAAGGGAGGGCACACAGTGTCTGCTGCAGCCGGGGTCGTTGTAAGTCGTTCGGGAGCTCTCCCGAGGAGGTGGCGGAGCTGTGAGGGGAGTCAGAGCCACGGTTCAATCCATGCAGCCAAGACCTCTACGGCTTGAGCTGGGGGAAAGGGAGGTTGGCTCTAGCCAGAGGGCTTTTAAACTGCCCTCTGCAGGGAGGGTGACTCCTAGAAGGGTAGGGGTTGGAAGGCACCTCCAGAGATCGTTGAGCCCAACTGCCCCGTAGAATCCCCTCGGGCAGGTCACCCAGGGACACATCCAGAGCCAGGGTCTTGAAAGCCTCCAGAGAGGGAGACTCCACACAGCCTCTCTGGGCAGCCTGCTCCAAGGCTTCAGCATTCCCACCCCACAGAAGTTTCTTCTCCTCTCCAGATGGAGCCTCCTGGGTTCCAGTTTGTATCCATTGCCCCCTGTCTTATCACAGGGCACCGCTGAAAAGAGCCTGACCCCTTCTTGTTGACACCCACCCTTCAGGTATCTAGAGACATTGATAACATCCCTCCTCAGTCTTTTCTTCTCCAGACTAAACAGACCCACCACTCTCAGCCTTTCCTCATCAGGTGGTCTGGTCCCTTCATCATCCTCATGGTCTCCATTGGATACTCTCCACTGTCCCTCTTCGACTGGGGAGCCCAGAACTGGACACAGTACTCCATATGTGGGCTCACTGAGGCAGGCAGTGTGGGGTGGGGTTGGTTTGAAGGGGATGGGATGGGGCTGGTTGTAGGGCCAGGCATCTCTTGAGCTGGTGCTTAAGGATGGGGTGAGCCTGAGCCTCCCCATCGCTCCAGGTTATCCCCCACCTACATCTTGCTCCCTGGCAGCTGTGGCCCAGCTGCTGATTTGTTGCAAGGTTGATGCCATAGCCCTCCAAGCCTGCTGTCTGCCTGGATCTCCTCCTTCTGAGGGTGCTTGTAGATGCTTTTTGATTTCCTTTTGCTCCTCCTAGCCAGGTGTGAAGCAGACAGTGCCCTGCAGCTGCTCCTGGGTGAGTGCCTCCTGGCGTGGGGGGACTCTGCTTCCCACTTCCCAGCTCTGGAAGTGCTCCTCTGCTTGTTGCCTCAGTGGTTTTCCTTTCTCCTGGGGAAGAGACATCCCACAGGTGGGAGTTTGGTCATCTGCAGCCCCACTGCTTCCCTCCTGCCCCCAGCTGGCTGTGAGGCAGGGTGGCCTTTCTCGTGGTTGAGGGTGGCACACCTTGAAGAGAAGGAGAGGCAGAGAAGGTGGCACAGCTGAACAGGGCTTTGCTTACCTGTAGGAGGGCCTGGCATGGGCAGGCCCTGCTGCTCACCAAGGGGTTCATTCCTCCAAGAGATTGTGCTCTGTGCTTTGAGGCTTCAGAAGAATACAGAATTAACCAGGGTGGAAAAGACCTTTGAGATCATCAAGTCCACCCAGCACCATCTAATCAACTAAACCCTGGCACCCAGTGCCTCATCCAGTCTTGTTTTAAACACTTCCAGGGATGGTGACTCCACCACCTCCCTGGGCAGCCCATCCCAATGGCCAATCACTCCAAGCAGCTGCTGTGTGCTCCAGTAAGGACCTGCTGCAGAACCACCCTACACAACCACAAATAAACCCAGGAGCAAAACTAAGAAGATGAGGAAAGGAGGCTGCCTTCTGTTCTGGCTTTAAATTCCTCTCTCTCCATGCTTCCTCTCTAGGCAAGGTAAATGAGTGACTCTGCAAGGCAAGCAGCAATAACACAACCCTCACAATCCTCAGCTCCCAGAGCTGCCCTGTCTGCCAGCCACCTCCATGCTGCCAAGGCAGCTGGGGAGTGCACGGAGCAGGGCTGCTCCAGAGCGAGCCTTGTGCTCCCAAGTCATAGAATGGATCATGGAATGGCTGGGGTTGGAAGGGACCTTAAAGATGAGCCAGTTCCAGCCCCCCTGCCACACCTTCCACTAGCCCAGGTTGCTCAAGGCCCTGTCCAGCCTGGAGAGTGCCCTCCTCTGGCCAGAGTAGGGGAGCTGCTGCTGCCTGGCTGAGCAGCTCAGTGCTATGGAGCCTGCCTCCCCTCCTGCTGCACCACGCAGAGCAGAGCAGAGGTGTGTGATCACCCTGCAGATCCACACCTCACTATCCCTTTTGCTGCTGCCCTGGAAGCCTGGGGCCTTTCCCAGGCATCCCTGGGTAGGTGCAGAGCCTCCTGGGGAGCAGGGAGATGCTCTCTGCCACCGCACTGCTCCTGCCTGCTGCGAGGAGCTGGGGGCAGGTGAGGTTAGGCCTTGCTCTGCAGCATGCTTCTCCCTGGGGCTCATTTTTTTCTCCCAACAGTGTCTTTCTTCCTGCAGGAAACCCTCAGTGCTAACTGCCTGGAAGCATTTCACAGCCATGCTCTGCCTGTGGGTGTAGCTGCCGGTGCCTTTGGAGCTCTTTGTTGCCTGCCACTTAATAATTGCCCTTTTACTTCCTCCCCCCCCCGGCTCCAAAAGGCAGTGTTCTGGTTTTCCCACACACCCCAGGGGCTGGGGGGGTTCTCAGTGCTGAAAACCAGTTGCCCCAGTAACTCCTGCCCCCTTGAGCCAGAGAGGAAATGCCGTGGGAAATGCCTCCACCGCTCCCTTTGTGCGGCGCTGTCGTGGGATGCCCAGGGAGGAGGTGTCCCAGGAGCTGGATGGGATCACTTCTCAGCGTGGCTGAGGTCAGCAGTGGGCTCTGTTCGCTCTGCCAGCATGGCATGTCACCATGGAGTGTCCCTTCATCCTCCCAGTGAGGTCAGCTGAGGCCTGAGGGAGCCTGGGCAGCACCAGGGCACGAGTTCTCTGCTTTGGGCAACCCCTGGGCTCAGAAGGGAGGTGGCCAAGGAGCTGCTGCTTCACCCCACGGGGCTGGATCCAAGCTGTGTTCGGGAGTGGCTCAGGTCAGCCCTTTGGAGCAGCTCCAGAGCCTCCCCTGTGGATGGCTGAGTCAGGAGTGAGTCACCTCGCCGGCAGGTCCCCTCCTGACGTTTCCTTGCTGCTCCCTCCCAGCCCTCCCAAGCCGAAATGTCTGACTCTTGCCCTTTCCTCTCCCACTGTGCTGCTGAGGGATCCCTGAGCTCCTTGATTCCAGCACCTGGGATCTCCTCCCCCCCTTGCCCCTTTGGCTCTGTGAAGCTTGCAGGTGCTTGCCACCCACTGCAGGGCTTGCAGTTGGGCTTTGTCCTTCACTCAAGAAATACTCAGGAGGGAAAAACCCAGGCATGGAGGCAAACCCTTTGGGAGTTCCCAGGCCTGCCTGCAGGATCCTTCTCCTCTCTGGGCAGTGAATTTGAAACCCCAAGCCTCCCTTGAGAGGTGAGGGAGCAGCCCCAGAGCAGCAGGCTGAGCTGGTCCCAGCCCGGCTCTGTGACTTGAATGAGCTCCTGACTCAGCCAGGCCAAGCCCTGCAGCCCGAGGGCAGGAGGCTGAGGTGTTAATGCCTTCACTGAGCTGTCACCCAGGACCCCTCTGCTTGACTCTGCAGTTCTCCAAGGATGCTAAAATTAGCTTTGGGCTACACACTCTTCCTTATGAAGCCTGTTCCTAGCAGCTGGGGGAGTGTGCCTGCAGTAAAGTAGGGCTCACTGGATGCCAGGGTGACCCTGGGAGGTCACCTTTCTCCCCCAGGCTTGGGGGAACCTGGCCCTGCAGCATTGTCTGGGCTGGAGGAGGGAGATGCTCTCCATCTGTGGTGTAGGCATTTCTGTGCAGAAGAGGGCAGCTGCAGCAAAGGGGCAATACTCAGACAGGCCCAGGGGATGCTCAGGGTGCAGAGGCTGTTTGCCTATCTTCCCCGAGGATCTGTGTGCAAGGAGAGTAGCTCTGGATGTCCTGTGACCCTACCTCCAGGCCTCTTTGCCCTCCTGCTTCCCAGCATCCATGGGCTGGATGTGTCTTGCAGGGCTTTGGTGTGTCCATCTGCTGAGGCTTGATGACTCTGGGTGCTCTGGAGCAAACAGCCCTGTGGGGCTCCCTCTCTCACATCATCTACCTCTTCCCAACTCTTTGGCTTCCCTTGGAGCAGCTCCTGCAATCTGTTCTGCTCCTTTCCCATCCTCCCCCACCGCCCCCAGAAGAAACCAAGTGGCTAAAAAAAGCTCTCTCTGCCTCCTGGCTTGCAGCAAGCCAGCCCTGGGTGGCTGAGGCATGATGCCACTCAGCCCCTCCTGCATCCCCCCTGGCTCTAGAGACTTCTCTGTGGCATATCCGGAGCCCCAGCAGCTTTTCCTTGCTGCTGTGTCTCCTTCTCGTGGCTGGAGCTGGGTGGGGGTGGGCAGAGGAGTCTCCAAAGCCTGATCCCTCAGGCAGTGAGGTGGTGCTGGCCTTGGCCAGCTTCATGATCCATGGGCACGTCCCTGCCGCCCCGTGCTGGCACGTGGCCGACCTGACAGCGTGGGGGCTCTGCCAGGAGCCACTGGGAACCAGGGACAGCTTTTCTTAGAGGTTGGCCAGGGGCAGCTGCTTTTTGGGGTGCTGCTTCACATGACAGGAGTTTATTTTCTCTCCCCTCAGCCAACTGGACTGACTCAGCAAGGCGGTGGTGGGGTGGGATGGAGCAGGAGCAGCCCTCTGCCAAGGCAGCAGCCTGTGCTGCTCCAAGTGGTGCCAGCCAGGAATGTCCCAGCTCAGCCATCAGAGAGTCATGGAATTGTTTGGGTTGGAAGGGACCTTTCAGATCATCCAGTCCAACCCTGAACCCAGCACTGCCAGCTCACCACTAAACCAAGTCCCTCAGCACCACCTCTGCAGGGCCTTTGAAACCCAGCAGGGATGGGGAGTCCACCAGTGTGCTGGGCAGCCCTGTTCCAGGGCCTGACAGCCCTTTGGGGGAAGAAATTGTTCCTCATGTCCAACTGAACCTCTCCTGGCACAGCTTGAGGCCCTTTCCTCTTGTTCTGTTGCTTGTGCTTTGGGAGAAGAGACCAAGCCCCATCCAGCTCCAGCCTCCTTTCAGGGAGTTGTAGAGGGCTGGAAGGTCTCCCCTCAGCCTCCTCTTCTCAAGACTGAACCCCAGCTCCTTCAGCTGCTCCTCTCCAGCCCTGTTCTGCAGACCCTTCCCCAGCTTTGTTACCCTTCTCTGAACCCACTCCAGCACCTCACTGTCATCCTTGCAGTAAGAGGCCCAAAACTAAACCAAGTATGTGAGGTGTGGCCTCACCAGTGCCCAGTACAGGTGGACAGTCCCTGCCCAGGTCCTGCTGGCCACACTGTTGCTGACCCAAGCCAGGATAGTGGTGGCCTTTGTGTTCCCCCTGCCTGGCCCACTGTCCAGAGCTGAGTGGCTGCCATCCCCCAGCCCTAGGAAGGTTGGATGTCTTGTTTCCACCCTGGGCCTGTCCTTTATGCTCTTCCCCACCTCCCTGCAGCCTGGAGTCAGGAGGAAGGACTCTCATAGGGCCCTTTTGAGGAGCTGGCAGAGGAGGCCCTGCAGTGCTTCCTGCCTAGGTGCCCCAGCTCCTCTCACCCCCTGTGCTGCACAGGGGCCAAGCCCCTTCACCTGCCAGGGCACTGGGACTGTGTTGGGCTCCAGCTCCTCCACCTGCCCCTGCAGATGGTGCTGGTTCCTTCTGCAAGGCAAGTGGGTTTGGGCCTGATGCTGCTGGGTACCATGGCCCCCAGGCTCTCAGTGCAGGTGCTCTGCTGGCAGAGGGAGCGTGGTTCTGAGTGGCACAGGTCTTTGGGGCAGCTTTGAGATACCTCCTGGTGCAAGGTGGCATCACCAGCTGCATGGCTTAGAGTCTGGTAGAGCTTCACTTCCATGGGGAGTGATGCCTCAGGACAACCAGCAGGTCCCTGTGGTGCCCCAGTGCTGGAGGTGTGCTCTGTGCTCTGCATGTGACACCTCCAGGAGATGCTAGGTCAGAATAGAATAGAAATAGAATGAACCAGGTTGGAAGAGACCTTTGAGATCATGGAGTCCAACCTATCCCCCAGCACCATCTGATCAACTCAACCATGGCACCAAGCACCCCAGCCAGGCTCTTCCTAAACCCCTCCAGGGGTGGGGACTCCACCAGCTCCCTGGGCAGCACATCCCAAGGGCCAATCTCTCTTGCTGGGAAGAACTTGCTCCTCCCCTCCAGCCTAAACCTCCCCTGGCACAGCTTGAGACTGTGTCCTCTTGTTCTGCTGCTGGGTGCCTGGGAGAAGAGACCAACCCCCACCTGGCTACAACCTCCCTGCAGGGAGTTGGAGAGAGCAATGAGGTCTCCCCTGAGCCTCCTCTTCTGCAGGCTAAGCAACCCCAGCTCCCTCAGCCTCTCCTCACAGGGCTGTGCCCCAGACCCCTCCCCAGCTTTCTTGCCCTTCTCTGGACACCTTCCAGCAGCTCAACCTCTTTCCTAACCTGAGGAGCCCAGAGCTGGGCACAGGACTCAAGGGGAATGTCCTGGCTCTGCAGATACCCTTTGCTTGGCTGCTGAGGAGGACAACTCCTCTTTGCTGCCTTCCCTCCTGGAACCCATGAAGGGTAAGAGGAGAAAACTTGGGAGTCCCTTCGCCTTCCCCAGGCCCCTCTGCTTCTGCTTCACTCTGAGGGGGCTGACAGATGAGGTCTTTCAGTGTTTCCCTCCTGTCTTGAGCAGAGAGAATCTAACTCTTCCAGCCCCCACCTGGTGCTGGAGCAGCTGGTGCCACGGGGGAAGCCATGGGAGGAGGTTGGGTGCTCAGGCTTTGCTCAGCAAGGAGGAGGTACCAGGACTCTGCTTCACCTGCCAGCTTGAACCAGCTATCCCCTGTGTGTCTCTCATGATTGGGCACATCCTCACCTGGTGGAAGCCAGCTCCCTTGGCTGTGGGCCCAGGATGCTCTCTGGAGACACTGAGCTGGGCTGTGCAGTGGAGCTTTCCAGCTCTTCCATGGACCTTAAGCAGCCTGGGCTTACCCCTGAGCTCCCTGGGGCCTGGGGTGTCCCATGCTGGGGCTGGGCACTGTCAGAGGGACCCCTCCTAGGGCAGGCACCTCTGAGGAGCTGGTGCATGCAGGGCTCCTGTTCAGCCTGGGCAGCCTGGGATCCCTTAGGTGAATGTCTCTCTGTGTGGAGTGGGTTGCTGGGCTTCAGAGAATCCCAGCATGGAGGGGCTGGAAGGGACCTCTGGAGATCACCCAGCCCAACCCCCCTGCTCCAGCAGGGCACCCACAGAAGCCTGCCCAGGGGCACAATGGCCAGGAGGGGTTTGGAAGCTCTCCAGACAAGGAGGCTCCACAACCTCTCTGGGCAGCCTGCTCCAGGCCTCCAGCAGCCTCACACCAAATAAGTTTCTCCTCCTGTTCAGATGGAACCTCCTGGCTTCCAGTTTGTGCCTGTTGCCCCTTGGCCTGTCCCTGGGCACCACTGACAAGGATCTGGCCCCAGCCTCTTGCCCCCCAGCCTTTAGCTCTTGCTGAGCATTGCTCAGCTGCCCTCTGGGACTGCTCTTCTGCAGGCTCTCAGCCCCAGGGCTCTCAGCCTTTGCTCCTCCCAGAGCTGCTCCAGGCCCCTCAGCATCTCTGTAGCCTCTGCTGAACTCTCCCCAGTAGTTCCCTGTCTCTCTTGAGCCCAGAACCTGGAGAGCCCAGAACCTTGGGGAGCCCAAAACCTGGAGACAGTACTCCAGCTGTAACCTCCCCAGGGCAGAGCAGGAGGGGAAGGGAACCTGTCTGGCCTTGCTGGTCACACTCTTCTTAATGGCCCCCAGGAGACCATGGGTGTGCTTGCCCATGAGGGCAGCTTGTCCACCACACTGCCACCACCTTCTCCACAGAGCTGCTTCCCAGCAGGTCAGCTCCCTCCACCACCACCAGCCTGTACTGGTGCAGGGAGTTATTCTTGCTCAGGTCCAGGACCCTGCACTTGCCCTTGTTGAGCAGGCTGCAGCTGCTCGCTTGGCCTGGGCTGCTGCTGCCCTCTGCCTTCAGGGCACATCCTCCTCCTCCTCCTCCTGGCACTGGAGGTGTGACACTGCTGCTCTCTGCATTTCAGCCATCTGCTAAGGGGAGAACTGGCATCTCCCACCCCTGGGGTGATGCCACAGCTCCTGGCCAAGCTGTCAGCCCCTGGCTTGGATGGGAGCACACTGAACTGGGTTAGGAGCTGGCTGGAGGCTGAGCCCAGAGAGTGGTGGTGAATGGTGCCACAGCCAGCTGGCAGCCAGGCACCAGTGCTGTGCCCCAGGGAGCAGTGCTGGGCCCCAGCCTCTTTAACATCTTCATTGATGATCTGGAGGAGGGCATTGAGTCCATCATCAGTAAATTTGCAGCTGACAGCAAGCTGGGGGCAGGAGTTGATCTGCTGGAGGGCAGAGAGGCTCTGCAGAGGGACCTCAACAGGCTGGGCAGATGGGCAGAGGCCAAGGGCAGGAGATTGAACACATCCAAGTGCCAGGTTCTGCACATTGGCCACAGCAACCCCAGGCAGAGCTACAGGCTGGGGACAGAGTGGCTGAGAGCAGCCAGGCAGAGAGGGACCTGGGGGTGCTGGTTGATGGTAGGCTGAACAGGAGCCTGCAGTGTGCCCAGGCAGCCAGGAGGGCCAATGGCATCCTGGCCTGCAGCAGGAGCAGTGTGGCCAGCAGGAGCAGGGAGCTCATCCTGCCCTGTGCTCAGCACTGCTCAGGCCACCCCTTGAGTCCTGTGTCCAGCTCTGGGCTCCTGAGGTTAGGAAAGAGGTTGAGCTGCTGGAAGGTGTCCAGAGAAGGGCAAGAAAGCTGGGGAGGGGTCTGGGGCACAGCCCTGTGAGGAGAGGCTGAGGGAGCTGGGGTTGCTTAGCCTGGAGAAGAGGCGGCTCAGGGGAGACCTTCTTGCTCTCTCCAACTCCCTGCAGGGAGGTTGTAGCCAGGCAGGGTTTGGTCTCTTCTCCCAGGCAGCCAGCAGCAGAACAAGAGGACACAGTCTCAGGCTGTGCCAGGGGAGGTTTAGGCTGGAGGTTAGGAAGAAATTCTACACAGAGAGAGTTGTTGGCCCTTGGGATGTGCTGCCCAGGGAGGTGGTGGAGTCCCCATCCCTGGAGGTGTTCAGGAGACTTGATGGGGTGCTTGGTGCCATGGTTGAGTTGATAAGGTGGTG